>CM070063.1:7180124-7780124 GCA_036320875.1 Cotoneaster glaucophyllus
AGAGACGTGAAAAAATGAACATAACTGGTGACGTCAATCAATCCTAATAACCCAAAGATGAAGGCTTGAAGAAGAAACTGAAATCTCCATTCGAATAAAATTAAATAGACATCCACAAGATGGAAGGATTCAAGAAACATACCTCCGTGTCATCTACTGGCTAGCAGATGATGGCGAGTAACCTGGTTGACTAGGTGAGTATCCAGCACTTGGACTGCATGGAAATAAAAGCGACGAGTGGAAAATTCACAAGCATTAGGGCACATCTAGGAGCAATGAAGATCAAAATAGAAATATTCAAAGAAAAACAAAAACTGTTTCACAGTTTACCTAAACTGAGGGGAACTCGGGCTATAGTCTGGGCTCACTCCAGAAGTCAACGGGCTGAACAAGGATAAATATTAGAACAAGATAACATTTTTCAACAAACTTACACAAGAATAAAACCAAGTAAACTCCAAAAGTACGAAATTGGACAGGAAAATATAGGAAGGTGCGGTATAGAGGCGACCAAAGTAAGTTTACCTGCCCGGACTGTATGTGGGGCTTGAGGGAGAGTATGATGGAGATGTGGGTGAATATGATGGTGAGGTTGGGCTGCAAATAAAAGAAGACATAATTAGTAGACAATGAGATTTCCTCAACTCAATAAATATGATTATTGGAAAAGAGAGGCAGCAAGACAGGGTTGGCACTGATCAGTCAGCATGCAGCAATTCTAATACCATAAGTGCAGTTCAAAGGACAGCTCACCTGTAGTTCGGAGAGGTAGGACTGTATGGACTAGATGGTGACAATCTTGGACTGCTTGGAGAGTAAGCTGATGACGGACTGTACTTGGCAGACTGAGGATTATAGCTTGGAGATGTAGGGCTGTAACTGGGCGAGGTTGGACTATAACTGGGCGAGGTTGGGCTGTAACCAGGAGAAGTTGGGCTGTAGGCTGGCGAGGTAGGGCTGTAGGATGGAGATGTGGGGCTGTAGGAGGGAGAAGTGGGGCTGTAGGAGGGCGAAGTTGGGCTGTAGGAAGGCGAAGTTGGGCTGTATGAAGGAGACGTGGGACTGTAAGATGGGGAAGTGGGGCTGTATGCGGGGGAAGTGGGGCTGTAAGCGGGGGAAGTGGGGCTGTAAGCAGGGGAAGTGGGGCTGTAGCTTGGTGAGGTGGGGCTGTAGCTTGGTGAGGTGGGGCTGTAGCTGGGAGAGGTTGGCGAGTATGATGGACTCGTAGGAGAGTAAGCTGGACTGGTGGGACTATAGCCGGGAGAACTAGGACTATATGTCGGAGAGGTGGGACTGTACCCAGGAGAAGTGGGGCTATATCCCGGTGAGGTGGGACTGTACCCAGGAGAAGTGGGGCTGTATCCAGGCGAGGAAGGGCTGTATCCAGGGGATGATGGGCTGTAGCCTGGAGAGGAAGTAGGAGAGAATGCCATTCCTCCAACATATGGAGAAAACTGAGCATCTGAAATTGGCGACAACCGAAGATTTGGGCTCAACAAATAATTAGGGGACATCATGCCCTCGTGATATGGTGTTCCTGACACTGGAGAACGAGACGGTGTCATACCAAAATCAAGACCATCCATGTAACTGGGCAGCTGCAGTTCAATGGCATTCTTCAGCATCTCATCATTGAGATACAGAGCACAATCTCCTGTTCCAATTGGTGCAAGTTGCCCTAACATTATATTTTCTGTCACACCTCTTAAATAATCCGTCTCTGCGAACACTGCAGCATCAAGAAGAATATCAACAGTCTCTTCAAAGGAGCACCTCATCATAGGACCAGTGTCATTTCTATTAATGCCATGACGGGTTATTGCCATTAAGTGCCCACGGTAGGTCATCGTGTCACAAAGGATAGCGAGATGCCGATAATTAACATAGGACCCATCAAACGATATAACAACCCTCAACTCATCCAACAATGACCGACGAACTGCCTCAATTCCGAGAATTTCCAGAATTTCAATCAAATGATTACTAGTTGTGCGCCTAGCATCAACATCATCATGGCACAGAACAGCTAAGAGATTAACCCCTTCCGTATCCAGCATCCACTCTTGCTCCGCTTTAAATCCTTCATTCTGATCGAACTTGTTAACTTTACCGTGTTTAATGAACACTTTGTTAATATCTGGAATACCTCGAAGAGCCATCTCTGTCAGCATGTTACTCTCAATCTTCTTCAGAAAAACATCATCTTCAGCAGATTCATCAACCATCTCCCCTTTTGGAGCTTCAGCATTCATGATACGGATACGAAGGATCAATTTTTCAGCATTGTCGTCATTGAAGATACAAGTCAAATCATCGTCAAATTCAAGGTTAATCTTCTCAGCAATGTCAGCCATGCTCAACTTCTTATCCACCATCATTTCGCGATTCAACTCAATGCGAAGCAACCAAGGTGAAATTTTATCAGGATTAACCTCTTCATCTGGCATTTCATAGTAGGCTTTCACAAAATCCATATCCTCATCAATTACTGTGCTTGTGGGGTCTGGATCGTACCATACTTCTGTAGCTTGTGTTACACTTCGCAGAGTGGTGTATTCCAAAGCACACTGCACATTCTTGGCCCGCTCCTTCGTTTTATTAGCTTCAGGCTTTAAGTAGACAGATAGGGATGGCGTTTTGATTCTCTTGGCTACATTAATAATTTCCCTTAACCTGGGGACACCTAGGGTAACATTCTTTGCACTCACACCAGCGTAGTGGAAAGTATTCAGTGTCATCTGAGTGGCAGGCTCTCCAATAGACTGTGCAGCAACGCAACCAATCATTTCCCCTGGTGCTACAAGCGATTGCAGGAAGCGTGATTCTATCTCCCCAATAACCCACTCAAATGCTTCACGAGTAAGCCTGTACTCATCCAACACCCGTTTGCTTGCGAAAGTGCTGCGAAGTAAAATGTTGAAAAACAACGTTGCGTTCTTCTGCGCTTCGACACTCAACAAGTCATCACCAGGAACAACTTTCAGTCTCTCCTGAAGCTTATCAATAGCTTCCACAATTTCCATTGGGTGCATATCAGAAGTCCTTCGGAAGTCGATCTTAAAGGTTTTTTGTGCATTCCAAATAAGCCTCTTCAAGTTAACAGGCAGTGGCCAAGAATTATCCCCTGTGACTGCAATCTCTGTTCCCAGTTGTAATCTATCTGTTTCAAGTTTCTGAACTTCTGCATCAAACACATTACGGAACTCTCTAATCGTTTTGAGATCCTCAACATGTTCGTGCAACATGTAGTCGGGATTCCAATTTTCATCATCCAACTCATAAGTAAAAGTCCTATCAAATTCTGTTTTTTTCATTTTCAAAGAATCCAGCTTTTGCGATTCTATCCAAACAGCATCCATCCCATCTTCCCCATATAGAAACTGAATGACATCGCCTAAAGAATTACGTACTGTGCCATCATATTTCACCATAATATCCTCCATAGCCTTCACCAGTCTCCTTTGGATGTACCCAGTCTCAGATGTCTTAACAGCAGTATCAATAAGACCTTCCCTACCACCCATAGCATGAAAAAAGAACTCCTGTGGAGTTAGTCCACGCAGGTATGAATTTTCTACAAATCCACGACTTTCTGGTCCATAATCATCTTTAGTAAAGTGGGGCAACGTCCGGTCTATGAACCCATACGGGATTCGCTTACCCTCAACATTCTGCTGTCCCACACAAGCAGTCATCTGTGATATGTTGATAAAACTCCCTTTGGACCCTGCTGTAACCATGGCCTTAAGATTGTTGCTCTCATCTAAACTCTTTTGAGCACTACTTCCAGCGTCATCACGAGCCCTATTCAACACCTGGAAAAATCAAATACATTATTACTCAACAATATGCAGGCAAACAAGAATAAACTGCAGGCAAAAAGCCAAGTAGCACACCTGGTTCACTTTGTTTTCAAACGAGTCCATCATGGTTCGTCCAGGTTCAGCCTCCAGCTGCTTGGATTGGGCTTTACTTATAAGATCTTTCACCTCATTTTTCGCCTTGGAAATTGTTTCATTGATTTTCTCCATTGTGGCTGCATCAGCAATAGTATCTCCAATTCCGATGCTAAAAGCATTCTGCAGCAGCCAGTAATTCACAAGCCATTGGGTATGACCCAGAAACTTGCGGGCTGCATCTGGACCAACCTCTTCCCTGCACAACAAGCCAAAGTAGTCAAATTATATGTTTGATACTCAGATGGAAGCAAAGGCCCTATTGTATGGTGCATCATAAACTGAGGGTACCAAGACCATACACACAAATGTATTTCTTAACTTAAACCGAATAGAGAAAATTTGCATACCATATAACATGAATAAGACTTCCTGTAGAAGTCCCAAGGGCCTTCTTGCAGAGAGTTCCAGAAAGCAATTCACCCTTTTCTATTCTAACAAGAGTATCCCCTGGGGTTATGTTCCCACTCTCTGATTCTGAGTGCCATGCAGAAGTTCTTTGGAGATTTATTTGTTTTGGTATTATAAGATTAAACACCTGTTTTCCAGTCCAAAGTGGCCGGGGCTTCAAAATCGCAGGAGCAGGAACTTTTCCATCAAAATCCTCCCACCACATCAAGATATTCATGAAAACATCCTGAAATGAATTAGTGAGGGTAAGAATCCTTTTGAGTAAAAAATAAAAAAATAAAAACAAAGCACGATATTCAAGGGGTAAAATAGGGGTGAATCACTTACCTTCTCTATGAAGGTGTCCCTCTTAGTGATCTTACGACAACCTAAAAGTGTGTCCTGCACAATTCCCATGACAGGTCGATTAGCCTGAGGTGAGACGATGCATTTTGGCACCATCATGAGCTCCAAAACTTCGGCCCTGGTTTCAAAGGACTGGGGCACGTGCATGTTCATTTCATCCCCGTCAAAGTCAGCATTATATGGGGAGGTCACAGACAAATTCAATCGGAATGTCGAGTATGGCATGATCTTGATTCTGTGGCCCATGATAGACATTTTATGGAGACTAGGTTGTCGATTAAAGAGGACAAAGTCTCCATCATTCAAATGACGTTCCACCTGAAGCCACAATAGTAGAAGTTCAAAATTTACTCTCAAACAGAAAAGACCCAAATCAAAACCTATCAGAATGAAAGAGCAATGCCTTATATCCAAGCTCCAAATGATGATCACTGCTTTTCTTCAAATAACGAAGATCAAGCCTTTGCCCATCATCTCTTATTATATACTTCGCACCAGTTTTACCGGGAGGAGGATGGGGGCCATACTCAACAAGCTCCTTCAATCTGTTTGTTATTGAATACTATTCCATCAATATTGAATAAACTAGGAAGATGAAAAATGTAGAAAAGAACAAAGATGGGAAAATTAAAAAAGATAAAGTTTACCTTTCAATATTATATGGAGTCACAGTCTCGGGGTAAGTGAGATTCAAAGCAATACTCCACGGCACTCCTAATTGATCAATGTTTATGTTTGGATCGGGAGTAATCACTGTCCGAGCTGAAAAATCAACACGTTTCCCCATTAAGTTGCCTCTTATACGCCCTTCCTTCGCCTTCAGTCTACTACAAATTGATTTAATAGGCCTCCCTGATCTCTGCGTAGCCTGTTTCAGTGAGGAAAAATTTCAGAGTACGCATGAAATGAAGTTGTACTGCTTAACATAAATTTATGTGTATCTACAGTCTACACTCAAAGAAAGACGCAACATAAATGAATATAGCTACTATGCAGAAATATATTTTAATGTATAAATACCCTTGGTAGTCCTGGCAACTCATTGTCAAAATAAGTGGCAATGTGGAATTGCAGAAGTTGTGCAAACTCTGAAATGATATGAGCAGGAGAACCATTTCGTTCCTGCCTCCTGAGATTGTCATTATGACGAATTATCATCGCCAATTGATGAGTCAAATCATCCTGGAGTCAGAAAATACACGAAGTCAGTTATCAACTTATCACCAACAACAATAAATACTAGACTTTCTCTTTAGCTACTAAAATTATCAGCTTGCCACTTGTTCTCTAAAGAGAAAGGAAAAAACACAGCACGAAAGAAGCTTACCTCACTCCTGGATGAGGTGTCCATCATTACAGAGGGTCTCACAGGTTGTGGAGGAATAGGCAGAACTTGTAGAATCATCCAATCTGGCCGAGCGTACTTTGGGTTTAATCCCAATATTTGGGAGTCTTCATCACTTATTCTCTTTAAAACACTAAGAACCTGATACAAATTTAACAATGTTTTAGCATCATGAAAAGCTGGCCTGATACAAGGAAAATCTGTCTATTTAAAGTATCCCAACCCTTTCTGCAGTAAGGGTCTGTTTCCTTTCCACGGGTTCAGGAAGCTGTTCCGGGTCATCGTTTTTCTTCCTTTGGGCTTTGTACTCTGCATTCATTTTCATACCCTCAATAGAGAGCTTGGGCTGCTGAGCACCACAGCCACCCCGACTTTTCTTTACAGGCTCTTCAGTATCTTGGCCTTGGACATCAATTTCATCACCACCTTCACATTTGGTTTTGTTTTTACAGGCATCCAATATTTTTTTCAGCCTGCTTTTCGGATTTTTTATTCTCATAGCTTGCTTAAACTTGTGGTCGTCCTGCAAAATGAAGTCACATAAAATTTACTGGGGTTAACAATTGTCTGCATACTTGAGTATAAGATCCTTTTTTAAAACAAAATTGATGTTTACGGATTCCATCAGGCAACAGGCTCATTTTTATGCACCGCATCCATTCAAGCCATCCCAAAACATAACCCAACAAATTTACAATGAGGTATACAACAGGCTAGGGACATCCAACTGACCTTTCAATCTATCTTACAAAGTTACAAGAGTAACAAGCTTATCAATGTTAGTCAATATCAAGAAAGCAGTACCTCATCGACTAGAATTTTCGAGCAATTGAAGCAAACACATCGCATTACGGACAACACAGTCTTCAGGAAACCAATGTGAAACATTGGTTTTGCAAGCTCAAGGTGCCCAAAATGGCCAGGGCACTCAGCCATGTTGGCTGTACAAGTCTCACATTTCAACTTCCGGTCAATTGTACCAAGCCGGGGATCACTCAAACCAGCCGTCTTCGGTTTGCCTCCCAACATAGTCTCACTGTGCTCAATCTCCACGACAGACATTTGCCTCTGCAAACAACACACACCAAAAAAAATTAAAAAATTGTTTCAGAACACTCCGATTCTCCTAAATCCAGCATTCACTAAACCCTAGCAATCATCCAATCACTACCACAAAGATCAAACTCAGTAAACAGCTTTCGAATTCGAAATCTCGCAACAGAATTCACGTTTCTTAATCTTTCTCAGCAAACAAACAGGCGATAACCGAATGAACGCAAAAACGAAGAACAAAGAGGGAGCGGAAAATTACAATTTCATCGGGGCTGAGGATACCGAACTGCACGCATTTCACCTTCGCCACCTCGGCTGGCGAGTAGGGAAACCGGATATCCATGGCGGCTACGACGACGACGACAAACCCTAGGGTTTTTTCCGAGTAGAATTCTCACTGTAACTGGAATTTAGTCAGCTCGTGGTGTTCGTCAATCAAACAGTCTTCTGATTTCTTTGCTTTTTCTGATTTTTTTTTGGTTTAATTTTGTTTTTCTGTTTGCGGCGAATACGAGAGATCGATTTCGCTCTCGACTATTGGGGGAGAAGCTCTCCGACCAAAACGAACAAGTAATGAGGCCCTAAGGCTCTATTTATAGGCAAAGTGGGTGGAGGATTGTGGGTACCGACTTGTCTGAAAGACGAAATTGCCCTCCAAGGTTGACTGCTTTTGCCGCCTCCATGTGGGCCGTGGGCTGTGGCAAAGCCAATCTGATGGGCTTTGATCGGAAGTGTTCTGCCAGCGGCTACAAGTGCATTAGGATGATAAAGGGCTTTTTTTTCGAAAAATGCTTTTAGAAAATGGTTTTAGGGTTCAAAAGCATTTGAAGTGTTTTCAGCAAGAAGTAGTAATTATGTGCTTTTTGGAGGAAGCATTTCAAATGTTTTTCCATGATTAACTACTAAGGATTGGTTTCAAAAATATTTCTCAAAAAAACTTTCATTCATTTAAAACACTTTTCAAACGAGCCATAAAAAGACTTTTTTGTGCGTTTGACAGAAGTAATTAGTGATCTTTTCTTGAGTGTGAGAAATTATTTGATTGCGATTTTGAATACGTGTTTATTGTAGTGCTTTTACAAGAAGCATACAAGTTGTTTAGGAATGCTTATAAAAAAGGTATAAAACTATTCAAGTTTATTTGTATCAATCAACATAGTAAGTCCCGTTACTTGTCCAAGTATTGTTGTTTTGTTTCTTGTTTGTGGTTGATGACCAAGTCGAGGTCTTGTTGTTGTTGTTGTTGTTCTATTTTTCTTTACTTGCTTCGCAAGCAACTCCAAGTTAAGGGTGAGTTGAAGATGTTACTACCAACGTTTGTAAATGGCTCGTCTGGGAAATGCTTTTAAATGACTGAAAATGTTTATAGAGAAAATGTTTATGGGTTTCAAAAGCACTTTAAATGCTTTTTGTAAGAAGCACAAATTATTTGTTTTTTGCAGGAAGCACTTTAAGTGTTTTTTCAATATTAACTTGCATTTTTACTAAGATTGGTTTCAAAACCATTTATTTTAAAAATATTTTCAGTTATTTAAAAACACTTTTCAAACGAGCATATAATATTTCAGCGACTTGTGCAAGCCCGTAATAAAGCTTTATTTGCTTGTGATAACGCATGATAGGGAAGTAAATACTTCAATTTATCTAACCAAGATTTACTAATTTTTGCTCAAAGATTCAAAGTTTGCTAATCAAATTTTAGAAAATTTGCTGTAATATGATGCCTCCAACTTTTATTTACCTGCAATAGCGGGTCGGGTTGTATTTTCCAATTGGATCACTCATTGTATTCTTGGCTGGGGCCCACCTGATTTTCCACAACTCTGAAATTTCTTTGCCGGCCAAACGCGGTTTTGGAAACTTCCAGTCAAAACGAAACCATATAAACGCCAGAACGCAGCAAAAACACTATTTCCCAATTCCGCCAATGGCTTCTTCCGATTCGACGATCTACACCTGCACGGAGTGCGGAGCCAACCTGAACCTTTCCGCCGCGAATCTCTACCCTCCGGACTTCTTCTTCGAGGCCGGAAACAAGGGAACGGTGTCGTTTGCGGCGGTCGACGCCACCAAGTTCCGGTTCGAGAAGGAGGACAAGATCAGGCCGTTCTTCGAGACCAGAAACTACTGGGGGATCCAACGGACGAGGACGAAGATCAAGTGCAACGGCTGCGGGCGGCTCGTCGGCCACGTCTACGACGATGGGCCCCCCATGACTGACAGTCCCGGCCAGTTTCACATGGGGCCCAGCCAGGTGATCCCTCGAGCTGCTCGGTATAGGCTCAAGACGAAGGCCCTTCGAGTTTCGTCTGGGACTTAGCTGGAATTGTCGCGATTGTTTTCGTGTAATTTTGGGATTTTATTTGTATACTGAATAATGATATGTGTTGTGACCATAATTTCTTGATTGTATTGTGACCATAATTTCTTGATTGTATAGTTTTTGTTGTGGTTGAAGATTGTATCGAATTTGTGATTAAATATATGAAAATTGAGGTGGGTTTTCTGGGAATTTTGAAAGAAAAAAAATCCTATGAGCACTAGAATTTGATTTGGATTGAAGATCATAAATTCAATTATTAATTAAAGAGATTATTATGAAAAAGGGGCCGGTTTGGTAAAGCTGTGCTTTGAAGAAAAAAAACTGTTTATGCTGTTCTGTGAGAATAAGCTTATTTTTGCTGCTTCACGTTTTCAGTTTTTTTCACCTAAAACTGTGAAAATAAGCTGTTTTTAAGTGTTTATCAAACATTTTTTTTAGCTCAGCTTTTTTTATACTCACTTTTTATAAAAAAAAACACATCAATATCAAACCAGTACTTAATCATATTATTCTTGAAACGTTGCGGTTAAATGCGCTTGCAATTGAAATGTTGCAGTTAAATGCCAGGATGATATATTAACAACATATAAATGATATATTTATAACTGTAAGTTCACAATGTCAACGTTATCAACAATGTACCATTGATATTGACTATACCGATGTTATTGATCACATATTGACGATATTAACGTATTAAAACTTATAAATTCATATTAAGACCTGTTAATTAGTTAGTGAAGGCTTTTGGGTAGCCGGCTTGTTACGGTTGTTCAATTTTTAATTGATGTATGACTTAGGAGGCTTTGCTGTTCCACGCAAGTAAATATTCGGTGGGACGACATCATTCCGTAGGGTATGGTGTTAGATTCAAGACATGTCATCTCTTGCGAAAAATATCAGTATTTAGATTTATTTTAACGTTTGGTTTTTTGGACCTAACTCGCTAGAATTAGAGTTTTGTTTACTTATCTATTAAGGTTAGTTAGTTTTTTAAATATATTGTACTTTGTAACTTTATAGATAACAAGTTAATCAAAATGTAGTCTTCAATTAGTAATCGTCATGACATTCTTGTTCCGTTATTTTTCTTTTAATAAAATAATCTCCGACGTTTTTTCGTTAGCATACTCTGATTTTGAACTATGTCATCCATTTTATAAAATAATAACACAGTTAAGAGTTGTGACCGTGCACTTAAATATTTCTGATCGGAACCAATTCCACTTCTCGAGTCTTCACTAAAGAAAGTCACTTTTTGGATGCATGGATTTAAGAACATTCTACCAAATATTTCTGTTGGGAATTGCTGCAATCCAAGTTGTCGAATCTTACTCGAAATTTCAAGGTGCAACTACCACTCAATTTTCCTTTGGATTAGAAAGCAGAACTGGAAATGTGCCTGGAAAACCAAATCCATCTGTCACATTTGAAAGTTAGGTTGGAGCAGTAGCTACCTCTTGAGATGAAGCAAATAGAGCAGGGGAATTCACTCTTGCTGCCATTTCCACCGCCGCCACTTTTCAAGGTTCTGGGATAAGAAGGCCGTTCCGGAGGGAGTAGGATTTTCTTCGCTCCTATTCTCATTCCCTTCCTTCCCCTCATCTCACAAAATATTTTTTGTCTTCTTCTGGCCATTAAAAAATTAACACAAAAAGTTGACGTGGCTTAACTGTAATTATTCAAATAGGAGGGGATGAAAGAGGATGGAGACTAGGAGGGGAGATAATCATACTCCGTTCCGAAGAGCGTAACAAAGCGAGAAATCGCGAGGTTCTGATGTCAGAAGCACACTAACGAAGAGAAGCATCTCCTCGCCGCTACCAAGGCTGCAGCACTTACTCAAGCCCTCAAGCTCTCGGTAAGGCCATCTCCAACCGATGGCTGGCCAGAGGGCTCGTTTGAGCCCTCTGGCCCTCCAAGATTCTCCAAGATATTAATATTTTAATGAACAGTACAGGGTCATATTTGCCTCCGTCTCCAACCGAGGGCCAGAGTGCCAGAGGGCTCGTTTTAGCCCTGTCACAAAAAACCGTCTCCAACCGAGGGCCAAAGGGCCATAGGGCCAAACATAATTTATTATTTTAAAGCTACAATTTAAAGCTACAATTTAATGTTGTTTCATGTTACTTAATTTAATTTAATGTTGTATAATGGCCTAGAAAGTTATAGGAAAAAAATAGAATTAAAAAAAATTGAAACAAATTTTGTAAAATAGAAGTTATAGGAAGTTATAGAAAAAAAAAAGGTTTAAATTGAAGTTGTAGAAAAAAAAAAGAAAAAAATAAGGTTAAGGTTTAAATTGAAGTTATAGAAAAAAAAAAGGTTTAAATTGAAGTTATAGAAAAAAAAAAAAAAGTTTAAATTCATAAAAAATTAAAAAAATAAAAAATAAAAAAATAAAAAAAAAAAAGGTGAAGCAACGGCTAGTGACTCAACTAGCCGTTAGAGTTAAAAAAAATTCAAACTATTGCTGTCGGTTTTAACAGACAGCAACGAAAAACCTTAAAAAAAAAAAGAGCCAGCCGGCCCTCCAGCCCTCTCCGATTCCGTGGGGCCCTCCCAGATTCCAGAGCCCTCTGGCCTAGCCCTCGGTTGGAGACGGTTTTAGGGCCATTTTCGGCCCTCTGGCCCTCTGGCCCCTTCGGTTGGAGATGGCCTAAGATTCTTTAAAATGACTTGTTGCGAGAAAAAACTCGGGAGTTTTAATGAAACATTTTCGGTACCTTTCACTTTTAACGAAAAGTTAAATTTTTACCTTTTCTGATACTGTTCACTTACACATTTATTTGTCATTTTTCATTAAAACTAAAGTTTTTATCGTACTTTTCGTTAGTTTTCCTAAAAACTTTAGTGTAACTGAGGATATATCCCCTCTCAGTCTCACTCATCACGTGATCACATGTCACGCGCTATCGAGCTGAGACATATGGATCAGAAACATATGCAAAAGAGTAGTTCGTAGCATTTTCATTTGCTTACTTTCGCTTAACATGTTGAAGGTGTACGGTGTATAGGAGGAAGATTACAGACGTTTCGAGGAGTCCTTGAACGACGATGGCAAAGGCGATAAGGACAGCTCTTCTGCTACTAACGACAGTAACAACAACGCGAGCGACAATGAAGTTTGTGTTGGAATCAAGGACTGGTTAGTTAACTTTCTCAAATAGTCAAGCACTTTTTAAGTTTTCAATTTTTTCTTGACAGAGATTTTGAACAAATATTTGTGCAGGTGGACGAAAAGCAAGTACGCCTACTTGAACCAACCCGCCATAGAGTCCTCCATGGATCCTCCGAAAAGGCGGGGTTCCACATTTGTTCTGAATTGTTTCGCTTACACGCCTGCGCGGCTCTACCCTACTTCTGTTGGTGTGTTTTAGACCAGTTGATGATCAACTGATGGTTCAGTTCAAATGAAGGTTTACAGCCTCTGCAAGTATGTTTATTTTCTGAGTAAAATGTTTGTATTTATAGTGTGGAGCTGTGATTGCAAAGCTTTGGCCAATCTTCTATGTTTCAGAACAAAAATTACACTTCAATTCAAAAGTCCAAACCAGACTGGTAGTTTTTTTTTTGGTCAAAAAATTAGATTGGTAGCTCAAGAATAAAAAAATTTCTCGCAACAGGCTTATAGTTCAAGTCATTATAAAAGCATTTATTTCCTCATTCTTCTTGCCCTCGGCATCCTCTCCGTCCCCAACGGCTCCTCTGGCAACTCCCCCAAAGCCAACCTCTAATTAAGTAGAAATGAAACCACGAGTACAAGAGAAAAAAAAGGGGTGAAGAAAATCACTTAATAGTGCACAGTATTTCAAGTTAATTGCATATTTTGTACATTTTAAGTGCAAGATTGGTTTGACAAATGGACATAGTAGCATCATGTTGCATTGCATCGTGTCTGCGCCATGAGATGAAAAAATGAGCGCGTCGTTAAAGAAAGATAAATCATTGTCGATGAAATTAAGTTGTCACGAAAGTTCCTCTCCACATTTAAAGATAGTAAGTAAAAAAATGGTAGAAATCACTTTTGCAGTGAAGTTGCCAGGAAAATTCATCTTCTTCAACATGGCCACATTCACATTGAAAGATAGTAGTGCGTAGCTAGAAAACACGAGGACTGATATAACAAGAGAGAGTCCATTGACCATATCATACTGCATATTCCACTTCCTTGAGAGCCTCTTTTAGTTCTCCTATCCTATGGCCGATCAACTTGTCTCTTCTTCTTCATTCAGCAGCACTCCTTCGTGGAGATACGACGTCCTTTCGAGCTTTAGAGGAGAGGATACGCGAACCATTTTTACAGATCATTTACACAAGACTTTGGTCGAAATCAACACGTTCATTGATCACCAACTTATACGAGGAGAAGAAATATCACCAACGCTCCTCCAAGCAAAGCAACAAATAGTTTTGGGATGCATTTACAGAACTTGAGTGCGAATTCAAGAACAACGAGGATCGATATATACAGGATTGAACTTTAGCCGAGACATTCTCCCGCTTACTTCCGCTGTAAACAGGATTGATACACATGCAGTCATATTCTCGTGGTTTAACAGAAGACAATCTGATGCGAACATATTTGTGTAGTATCCCATTTCCCGCTGCGTTTATGCATGATTTGTTTTTCCTGTGCTCATTCTGTGAGTGTTTTACAAGTAATCTGTTTAATTTCTTGATTGTTCATTAATTAATTTTTCAGATTTCAATAACAATCAATTTGCAATAGGTTTCAGTATAATGGAAAAGGATCATCGCCGACGGATCCTAGAGATCCCGTGATCGTGATCGTTTATCGTACATCGTACATCGTGCGGTCAGAAATCATTTCAAAATTTAAATTTTAAAATTAAATATAAATAGTACCTAACGAAAATTGACCGCACGATTTACGATTAACGGTCACGATTACGGGATCCCCAGAATCCGTAGGAAAATGATCCGACGAGAATCATTTTCCCAGTATAATTATGCTAGCATCGTTCGTGCACAATAAAATATATCGTCTTACCTTAAATGACTAAAACAAATTAGCTTACCAATGATACAAATTGACCGACATACACCATTCACCACAATTAGTACCAATCTCCCCGCAAGTGTGACTCTGAAACGTTGGTGCTAACATCAACAATTTATTATTCCATCAATTATTCCCAACCATTTTTTCATGTTAAAGTTGCTTATATTAATGTTGATCATCGTGACGTAACATATCAAACAAATTAGCTTACCAATGATGCAAATTGACCGACATACACCATTTACCACAATTAGTACCAATCTCCCCGTAAGTGTGACTCTGGAACGTTGGTGCTAACATCCATAGTTTATTATTCCATCAAATTATTCACAACCATTCTTTCATGTTAAAGTCGCTTATATTAATGTTGATAATCGTAAAGTAACATGACCACGTTAAAAAGTCAAATATTTTTTTTGATAAACATGCAACACTATATGTTGATAATCTTTTTAAATAACAAATCAAAAACAAAAGCGCGTTTAATATTAGAAAATTGTAGAGACTTTTCGATGCTCTAATCCAATCTCTCCTCAGAGGTTCAGATCTTGCTGTTTCGATTCCCAAATCCAATCCGATCGATCTCAAATCCCCAATTCCTTGTCCCAGAAGCAACAATGGTTGTCAAGCCTCGGCATTCGCGCCTCCCGGCTCGCAAAACGTCGTCGGCCTCGTCCACGACGCTGGTCCTGACCTTGCTCGTCATGTTCACCTTCGTCATCCTCATTCTCCTCGCCCTCGGCATCCTCTCCGTCCCCAGCGGCTCCTCCGGCAGCTCCCCCAAAGCCAACGATCTCAGCTCGATCTTGCGGCAGAGCGTCGAGAGGTGACCGACTAGTCTGTTTGCATTCTTTGCTTTGATTGATTCGGTTGGTAATTTGGAAATTATGTTGAATTTTGTGGGTTTGTTAGGAATGAGGAAAATGAGGCAGGGGAGCAGTGGGTCGAAGCCATCTCTTGGGAGCCAAGAGCTTTTGTGTATCACAATTTCTTGGTGAGCTGAGCTGAGCTGCCTTTAATTCTCCCACTCATTGAAAATTTATGATTTTTCTGAAATTTTTGGATTGCATTTTTGTAATTACTGTTCAAGTTACTGAATTGAGCAATCCATGAGAGTCCTGGATTTTGTTATAATTGTGCCAGTATATCTTGCATTGTATATAGACTGAGTAAATAATTGTGTGTAATTTCTTATTTGTAATGGGTAATTGCATTGCATTTACTTTTGGAAGAAATTAATGCTTCATAAGTGCCGGGATTCGATGGAATCTAAAGCCGGCGGAATCTGACCCTGGTTGGCTAATGTTGGCAGACCAAGGAGGAATGTGAATACCTAATCGATCTTGCCAAACCGACTATGCACAAGTCATCGGTAGTTGATAGTGAAACCGGAAAGAGCACAGATAGCAGGTCTTTATTTCGCACGTAGTTATCTCGTTTCATTTCAGTTATAAGATTAGTAGGGAAAGTCTGTTGTTTTACTTTTCATTCCCTTGCTTTACGCCTTCATGTGCGGTACAATTGTTTTACCTGTTGTATGCAGGGTTCGTACAAGCTCTGGAACATTTTTGGCAAGAGGTCGCGATAAAATTATCAGGAACATTGAGAAAAAAATCGCTAATTTCACCTTTTTATCTGTAGGTATGCTGTTGAGCACATATCCGCCTTCTTATTGATTTTTTTCTTGTGCTTTTTAATGCTTTTTTTTGCCTTCGAAGTTGAAGGTACTACCTTTCTGTGGGATACAATCTTTAGGATATTCATCTATTAATAGTGTAGCTATGTGTGTTTAGTAAAAGTCACAAGCTAGTTTTTAAACCAAATACAGAACAGGGGGAGGGGCTTCAGGTTCTCCACTATGAAGTTGGACAGAAGTATGAACCTCACTTTGACTATTTTCAAGATGAATTTAACACCAAGAATGGAGGCCAACGTATAGCTACGGTTCTTATGTACCTGTAAGTTTCCTCGCATGGCTGCCTAAATACTCACGTTTCTGATGCACTACATCATAGACCCACTTATATCCTTAGCAAATGTTTTCTCCTCCCATGTGGCGCAGCTCAGATGTTGAAGAAGGGGGTGAGACTGTGTTCCCTGCTGCCAAAGGGAATATTAGTTCTGTGCCTTGGTGGAATGAGCTATCTGAATGCGGTAAAAAAGGGCTTTCAGTTAAACCTAAGATGGGCGATGCACTGCTTTTCTGGAGCATGAGGCCTGATGCAAGTCTAGATCCTTCAAGTTTACATGGTTAGTAGCTTCGTGATATTTAGCTTTGTGAAGCATCAATTCCAAATTTACGTCATCCTAAAATGTCCCCTATGGAAAATGTCATTTGTTTATTTGCGCTTCCTTGCTGAATTTTGTGCGTATTTAAAACCTTTCTGCATTACAGTTTTGTAACTTTTATTACTTATTCACAAGTATGCTGACTTGTAGTACCTCTGAGTTAACTTCGACTCGTGTTTGATTCAGGCGGATGTCCTGTGATTAAGGGGAATAAGTGGTCATCTACTAAATGGATCCGTGTCAGCGACTACACCATTTGAACTATCATACAAAAGGTAACTATGTTTACCCAAAATAGATAACTAACAGTACTTACGGTTGCTGCATTCTGTGAAGCTACAAAATTCCGTTTCGCAAATTCCCAAAATCTGCCACTGACTTGCTCGATGCTCTTGTTCTTATATATGGCTTGGTTCGGGTTATGCTGTTATATGCTATTTCTGCACTTAAATTATTGTATCATTTTCTCAATGATTGGCAGGTTATACAAGTTCTTACGTCGGTGTAGCACTTGTCAATATTTCAAGCCAGAGCTTTTGTACTTGTGCTTCGAGTCTCATTTGTAACCAAGCATACGGATCGGTGCCTGCATGCCTTAGATTTTGATTACTACAGTCGACAGCTGTTTCTACCACTAATTCAATTTTTGTTCAAGAGCTTCTATGTTCTTGTTACTATCGCAACGCCTCGATGAAATAAGTTCGATTTTTTTTCTTTTTTGATGGAAATTCCTACCGTAAGAACTCTCAGAAGGTTTAGAACGTTGAGTTGAAAAAAAACAGTAATATATATTCGCGGAAAATAAAAAAATATTACATGTACTAATCATATGTTTACGAACAGTCGTGTTCACTAATTTATTTACGTTATGACCTCTATGAGATGGTTCCTTATACATCTTGTATTCCTCGGAGAGCAAGACTTTAATAAAGATAGAATGATAAATCACATTACAGAATTCTCAAATTATCTCGGCTCTCTCTCTCTCTCTTTGCCGCCGGTCCTCTCCCTAGGCCTACAACATGAATATTAATTAATTTAGGATATTGAATTGAAAAGTTTTCCGATTCTCGTGAGGACTCGAGGGTATAAAATTGAGCTTTCACCACGATAGGCAAAAATCCTAGACTACAAGTACACTGCTCCTTTTCCGCCTTCTTCAAGAAAACACAAGACATGCAATACAAGCAGCCATGCACGGAGCCACAATAGCCCTAGAGGGGGCGGATGCCCCCGCTTAAATTTGTGTGTGTGTGGGTGCAGAAAAATTGTACAATCTTGCATCTCAATGACCAACACTAATTAAAATAAAAATTAAACCCTACATGTTAATTGGTATCAAGAGAAATGCTAAGGAAACTCTTCCAAAAATGAACCTCTCCATGAACTTTCCGTCACCCTATGTTTTTAGCACAATCCCTATACCAACATTATTAAACATTGTGCCAAAAACATGAGGTGGCGGAGAGTCCATGAAAAGTCTCACTTTGAGAGAGTCTTCTTAGCATTTCTCTTAGTATCAATATGACTGACTTCGCAAACAATGATTTTAAGTGTTTTGTATGAAAAACTTTATAGATTAATATATAAGTGTTTGTTTAGTAATTTTTTTAGCTTTTTAATTGTAACTTTGTTGTTTGAGGATGCCCCCATTGATACAAATCTCTGGCTTCGTCCCTGCAAGCAGCCTTGACATGGCGAGTGCTGCAGATAATATCCCACACGAAATGTTCGAACATCGGAAAACCGCCTGAACACTAAAACCGATGTTGAGGGCATCAACTTCCCTCTGAAGTTCGACGACATATACCCTGACTTTCAAGATGTTATTTTTTACAACGGAAGACTTTGTGCTGTGTGCTGGGACGGGGGAAGAAATGATTGCATCTCCATTAGCGAATATATCTTGCCGTCATAGCGGGAAGAAGAAGAAGAAGTTGGTGGCGTCGTTGGGAGAGCTGCTTTTAGTCGATATGTATTGGTATGGCAACCCGTCGGACTTTACATTCGAGATTTTTGAGCTGGAGGCTTATAAGAAACAATGGGTTAAGCTTGAGGCGCAAGCTTTGAATGATCGAATATTGGTCCTCGGAGATGACGGCTGCTACTCTCTGTCTACTCGAGATTTCCCCGGAGTCGAGGGGAAATGTATTTATTTCAACAACGCTCTTCATCCCAAGAGTAACGAGCGCAATGAGTTGCACAACTTGGGTTCTGGCCGTGTCTCGCAGCTAACAGATTTTCCATGTTCGAACAAAATCTTTTGCCCACCCCCAACCTGGAGATGGCGTGACACGTCAGAGTTGAGTTGCAGACATGACGAACAAGGCAAAGATTCCCGAGATGGTGGTGAGGAGAAATAAGCATTGATCAAGTTCTATCCACTGCGGTATCATATATCTATTACTGATAAAGCGAAGTGATTCACGAACTCTCGTTACAACTCTCATGTTATTTCTAGCTTTTTGATTGAATAAGCAAAATATATGATCATAGAAACAAGAGAACGAGGATGATGAGTTAACAAGAATTCTATCCCCAAAGGGAGGAGTGTTCCACATAAGTTCTTGGTGCCCCATCTTGCGAGTAGCAGATTTTCGCAACATATTTCGTCTGAGAAGCAACGGGCGGGGATTAACGAAGTTCTTGGTGGTGTTTTTTATAGTTTGATCTTGAACTTCTGTATCATTCTCTTCATATGTTTGCTTTGTTTCTCAAGGATTTATGTATTCCAGCTGCGGAGCCAAATGCCCGCTCTCTTTTGTTTGAAATAATACTCGACTGGACTAGCTTTAATCACCAGATTTCACGGGGAATCAAGGGAGAACATGGACGTTGTAAGCGCTAAGATGGATTTTTCTTAAGAGGTTCGTGTCTAAACTTTCAGTCCCGGACCCTCTCTCTCTCCCAGACCCTCCCCCCACAAAACCCTAATTGAAATTTCAGGCGCCACTGGCCCTTGCTCCGGCTTGGCAGTGGCGTGTCACATATGGCAGCTCCGCTGCGTTGAGCTTCAAGTTGGTTGTGACGATGTTGCAGGTAGTTGTGGCTTGATGAGCTGACTAGTGGGTCTCTTCTCATTGTAGGTTAGTTTTGTTGTCCAGCCTAACGAGTGTTATGGTCACGCTACATCGATGGCTGGACGTGATTTTATGTGACCTCGCTATTCGACAACTTCTTGTTGCAGATACGTATCTGTTGTCTCAATCGTGTTGTGACAGATTAGTATGAGTGGCACTAGCAGTCTAGTTCTACGCAACAAGCATGACCTAATACGATGGCAGATAATTCCTTGATACAGACCGACAGTAGTTCATGTAACCCTACATACGAGTAAAAAAACTAGGAAATTTGAAATTTGTGTGCATGCGTAGCAAGCTGAAAAGAAAGTGGCATTCACACTCCACACCTCCAATAAAAACCAAATTTCACAACGTCGTAGTGTTGCCGAAACATGATTATTTTTCTAATACAACAGATATTCCCACCAATATTCCTTTATTTATAATGTAGCTGGGGTCGTCAGCGCTGCGATTTGAAACAACTTCGCATTGTTGCTGAAACACGTCGATTATTTTGAGCGGAAAAATTGGTACAATGTTGACCTACCCCGGCATTGTCGATACCCGTCAAGTGGTTGTTGATCTAGCTTTTGATCAGATTCCTGATGACATACTGCAAAATGCCTCCGTGATCGAAATATGCCAGCTCAACCTGCACGAAAGACGGAACAAGACAAATTTTAAGCAACCCGAGCTTGATAGGGCAATGAAAATACGAAAGAAGCGAAGGGCGATGGAGTGTGTTACCTCTGTATCGAAACGTAGTGTACATACGAAGGACTTGCCATTATCTGTCACTACCGTGACATCCTGACCGGGTCTAATTTCACTGACAGTGCTGGGAAGATTGATGGTGTAGCGTTCCTCGCCGGTTAAACCAAGAGAGTCAGCATCCTCCCCAGTCTTGAAACATAGCGGAATGATGCCCATGCCAACAAGATTACTACGGTGAATGCGCTCAAAGCTCTTTGCTATGACTGCCTTCACACCCTGAAAATTATTATGTTTAAAACAGACTTCGTTAGATATAAGGCAAACATATACTGGAATCGTATGCATAATTAAGATACTGCTAGAGGGCATACCAATAGCATTGGACCCTTTGCAGCCCAATCACGAGAACTTCCACTTCCATACTCAGCACCAGCCAAAATAATCGTATCATGTCCTTCGCTTTTGTACCTCTGTCAATAAAAGTAAAGGAGTCAACATTGCACGTTTAGGTCAGTGGCGAAAGCATCAACATTAAACATCCAATACGGAGGAAAGCCTTCCTGAGGAATTAAAATGATTATTCGATAACCTAAGTAAAAGTTGAGATTGAAAGGCATTACCATAGCAGCATCAAACACAGACAGTTTCTCTCCAGTGGGAATGTGGATTGTTTTGGGACCAACTTCTCCTTTCAAAAACTTATTGACCAGCCGAATATTAGCAAAAGTCCCTCTTGCCATTATCTCGTCATTACCACGGCGACTTCCATAAGAGTTGAAGTCTCTTCTATCAACACCACGTTCCAGAAGGTATTTAGCTGCTGGGCTGTCTTTGTGGATGCTACCAGCTGGTGAGATGTGGTCAGTTGTAATACTATCTCCAAAGTTGAGCAAGCAGTAAGCATTCTTCACACCATGGGCGCCCGGAGGAGACATGGTCATACCCTTAAAGTACGGCGGCTCATGTATATATGTTGATTTTGGGTCCCAGGCATAAAGAGTGCCAGATGGTACAGATAACTGATTCCACATAGGATTTCCCTTGGTGATTGCTTCATATGTAGCCATAAACATATGAGGAAGCACATTTGATTGCACAACCTGAAAACAGCACGACGAGACCAATATGAATTTCCGATCCCTCGACTTAAATAGTAGAAACTATTCTTGTGCACATCATTTCAAAATCTTATAGAATTATATAGCAAGATTGTAGAGCAACTTACCGTTGCCACTTCTTCATTGGATGGCCAGATGTCCCTGAAAAATATCTTCTTTCCATCTTTTCCCACCCCAATTGGTTCTGTTTCAAAATCAATATCTACCTGCAGCATTGCAAACAAATGAGATACTGCACCAAAAGTCAAATTTTACGAGACTAAAATCAGCTGATGAGTGGTATAAAAGATGCATACAACATAACATGATACAGAGAGTAACAACTGTCTGTGCAAGAGTTCCATACCGTTCCAGCAAGAGCATAGGCAACAACAAGGGGAGGAGAAGCAAGATAATTAGCCCTTGTTAACGGATGCACACGACCCTCAAAATTCCTATTTCCAGATAATACAGCCGCAGCTACAAGATCTGTACATGTGCAGAAAATCAACTTAGTCATCATGTAAGACTCCACGAAGTAGTATCTGTATGAGCATAAACTGTTGAGAAAATTACCATTTTCTGTAATAGCAGCCGCTACTGCATCATCAATATCTCCTGAATTCCCAATGCATGTCGTGCATCCATACCCAACAATATGAAATCCTAACTGATTCAAATACTTCTGCAAACCACTGCAGAACAATACATGATTTAAGAATACATAACAAAGGTAGCGTACCTCAAAAAATAGAGATTCTAAAAATTACCTCTTTTGCAAGTATTTAGTTACAACCCCAGAACCAGGAGCAAGACTTGTCTTAATCCATGGCTTGACCTAATAAAAGGCACAAAAACGATGCAAGGATAGTTAATCAAACGATTCACTATATTGCCCAACGTTATATACTGCAGAAATAAAACTAATCTTTCGGTTACGTGACATCAAAGTAATCAACAGACAAACAAACAGGGGGACAGCAAAGTTATCCTGCACAATGCAGGCACTTATTTTGGTAATCACACGGCAGGCAAAGTGGAAATGGACTCATTCTGAAGAGTCCACCGCAGGTGTATGGTAATGCATTTTATATGACACGAAATTCATTGTCCATGACATTCTATTCTACCCTAGTATACCAATCTTCTTGTAAATTTATTTCAATTGATTTATTATTATTATCCTATAAATGATTACACAGACATGAGAAATGAGCCATAATTAGAGACATCTTACCTCCAATCCTAATTCACAAGCTTTCTTGGCAACCAAAGCAGCTCCAAGCATTACACTAGGATTTGAGGTGTTTGTGCAACTGGTGATAGCTGCAATAACAACATCCCCATGCCTAAGCTGTGCTGGAGTTCCGTGGAAATCGAATTCTACAACCTTACTTTGAGATTCCTTCGGCACAGCAAAACCCTGCAATACATTGCAAGAAACATAAGCTTTGCAGGAAAATGTTTTCTTAAGTGAACAGTAATCTATAAAGGAACCGAATTCTGGAACTTCCAAAACTTCCAA
Organism: Cotoneaster glaucophyllus; assembly: GCA_036320875.1. Taxonomy (NCBI): domain Eukaryota; kingdom Viridiplantae; phylum Streptophyta; class Magnoliopsida; order Rosales; family Rosaceae; genus Cotoneaster; species Cotoneaster glaucophyllus. Next base: position 7,203,271 of record CM070063.1, read on the forward strand.
ATGAGCCCCATAGCTTCCAAGCAGTTCTAAAAGAAGATTTGAGTTAAATTACGGCACTTCTCACCTTAAATCCAACTCTATTGTCAAGGCATGCATGCCAATCCCCTTTCATTTCTTTCAAAGTAACACGATCGTGTGGCCTAGAAAACATATTATTCCAGTGTCACGTCACAAAAGATTGAATCCAATGAAGTGTGCATGTTAGCTTGAGTTACCAAGAAATCCTACCTCTTTGGACCGGATATGCATGGTTCCACATCATTAAGATTTAGCTCAAGATAGGAGGAGTACGCTCTCTCAATCTGGGGCTGTGTTGAGAAAATTATTCATTCAGAAAGTTCAGAATCGACATTACAGAAGATGTTAAATAGAAAGGTTCCAAACGTAGTGGGTGCACATATTTTACCTCATTGTAGTCGACAAACATCTTATTAGCCCGTAAATAGGATTCTATCAGAGCGACCTACATGGTAACTGTTATCTCAGCATACAAACAAATGGACATGATAAATGAAACAGTGTTTAAACAAGCAGTTACCTTGTCATCACTTCTACCCGTAAGTTTTAGATATTGCAGGGTGACATGATCCACTGGGAAGAAGCCCATGGTCGCACCATACTCGGGAGACATGTTGGCAATAGTGGCACGGTCTGCTAGTGACAATTCACTCATGCCTTCCCCTGCAAAAGAAAGCAAGGGCCAACATCCGATGTGAGAAGAAACGGAAACCAAGCAGCACCTGGAGCATCTATCATTGAAACACTAGTACAACTAGATAATATGATTAAGCGTACGGGATTACCATAGAACTCCACAAACTTGCCAACAACTCCATGCTTCCTCAGCATTTGAGTTACTGTGAGAACCAAGTCAGTAGCTGTCACACCGTCTCTCAGTTTTCCTAATAATTTAAACCCAACAACACCAGGCAGGACCATGCTCATGGGCTGTATAGAAGAAAAGAGAGACAAAAAAAGAGTAAATGTATATTTCTGGAAAAGAAAGTGCACAAATGTGCCGCAATAAAACTCAAGTTGTACTGTAATACTAGGGTCAACAAAATCAAAAGAAGACATCAAGTTATTCATGAAAAAGCAGGCAAGGATCCATGGATGCACTTCTTTACCTGGCCAAGCATAGTGGCTTCTGCTTCGATACCACCTACTCCCCAGCCAGCGACACCTAATCCATCTATCATAGTTGTGTGTGAATCTGTCCCGACAACACTATCAGGATAAAGCAAGCCGTCTGTGTTGAACACAACTCGACCAAGGTATTCCAAATTAACCTGTAATCAACATTTCAACATGTATGTCTCAGGTTAGCATCCTGGAATAATATATTAGAGGTTAAAATTTGTGTTTCCCAAATTGATTGAATTACCTGGTGAACAATCCCTGATCCAGGAGGAACAACGAGCATGTTATGGAATGCATTTGATCCCCATTTCAGAAAACCAAACCGTTCTTTGTTTCGCTGGAACTCAAATTCCATATTTTTCTGCACTGCATTTTCTGATCTTGCAACATCTACTTGAACCGAGTGATCAATGACAAGATCTACTGGGACCTACATGCATTAGAAGCCAACATTGATACCCTTTGAAACGGTTAAAAGAAAAAATAAAATGGCATGCGTGTAATGCAACCGGAAAGACAGTCAAGCTATTATAAACAAGAAATGCCAACGTTAAGCAACAATGCACGCATTTATGTAGCTCACCAATGGGTTAATCTTGTTAGAATCCCCCTTCAGTTTGTTCATGGCATCACGCATACAAGCTAGATCAACGACAGCTGGTACTCCAGTAAAGTCCTGAGAACCAGATGAACAACACATTGATAATCCACATAACGCTAAACTGCGATAACTTCAAATTTCAAGACTGACAATCCACACACTGATTTACCTGAAGCAGGACTCTAGCAGGTTTGAATGGGATCTCAACCTGCTTGGGAGAAGTGTTCTCCCAATCAATAATTTTCTCCACATCATTACTCTTCACTTGAAACTCATCACAGTTACGAATAGCGGATTCGAGAAGGATCTTAATCGAGAATGGCAGCTTCTCTGCAACATATAACAATACCATAGTAAATTTCACCACAAATTTTCACATTTTCAAGTGAAATAAACAAAATTAACACTCTGTTTCCCTGCAGTAATCCAAAAGCAACTACTTTCCACAAACACAAACCACAAAGATTCAAACTTTCTACTCATTTCCCACACTTTCTCGGCAACCAAACAGAAAATACAGTAAAACCAATCAGAGAAACAAACAAACCGATTCTGGGATCGTTGAGAGCCGGCAAGCTGTAGTATTTGCCGAATTCGCCGCCGTCCGGCTTCTCGAGCACCGTCAGTATCTTCTGAAACGGATTCGACGCCGCTGAAACCCCCCCCAAAACATCATAAATTAAAACAAAAAACCAAAAAATAAACAAAAAAAAAAAAGCTCCGATCAAGAAAAACAAAAAACAAAATTAGAAGATCGAGATGGTGGATAGTGACTGTACCCATTTAGCGATAAAGATCCGAGCTTTCGATTTCGATTCAATTCGAATTCGGGCCGACGATTCGAGAGAGTGAAGTGAAGGAAGAAGGGGAAACACTTGACAACGTTATCTGGAGTTGTTATTGATATTGTCGTGTGTTCTTCGTCCGATGAATATCCTGATCTTAGTGGAAGGGCAATGATTCGGTGGGGTCAAGTCTACTTTTCTGTTCCTGCGCTTTTTTCATGTGATTTGATGTTGAACTGTTGGTTGGGTGACTTTTGGGTCAGTGATGATAAGGCAAAAAGATGGGCCTTTGGATCCTTTGGAACTTGATGCCTTTTGCTATTTTTAGAACAAATTGGGTTGGGGGTTGGGTGGGATATTAACCTCTTTTTTTGTGAGGTCTTAATTTTAGAAATATCCCAAAACAAATGTTGGGAAATTCCTACACCACAAAAGGAATATAGTTTGAAATTGCCCAAGTTTTTTTTTTTTTTTTTTGATGATATGAATGGAATATACTGGCTCCTGGTGTATCAGAAAAATCACAATTTGACATTTGAATCAGTGAGTTATTGCATTTACAGAATGTAGGAATCGCTCTGGCAGATAAGGGAGGTAAACAATGTCAAAATAAACTACTTTTGAGAAAAATACGGTTATAGAGTATATTGGCTCCTTATGTATCAGAAAAAAATATCACAATTTGACACGTGAATCAATGAGTAATTTTGCATTTACAGAATGTAGGAATAACTCTTGCATATGAAGGAGGCAAACAATATCAAAATAAACTAATTTTGAGCAAAGTATGGTTATAGGTATATTAGTTCATGATGTATTAAAAAATTCACAAGTTGACACGTAAATCAATGGGTTATTTTGCATTTACAAAACTTAAGAATAGCTTCTTACAGATAAGAAGGCAAATAATGTCGAAGCAAACTAATTTTGAGCAAAAGATGGTTAATACAGTGGCTACTAATTGCCATATTGTTTTTCCCCTCTTTATTCCTTATAGAAAAGCAAGTACATCAACCAGTTTCCAAAAAAAAAAGCAAGTACATCAACCAAATTAAAGAAACTTGCATTAGAACCATTAATGACATGTTACCTAAACCATCACCGTCTTTCTCTGATCTGAAAGTCGATTATACAGTTTAATCATGATTATCTTTTACAAATATACATTTCTTATTACGTGCAACTATCGTATTATAAGAGGTGTAGACAAAATGCGAATATCTCCGAAGTTAGAAGACATTGCAAAAATAAGGATTGTTAAAACTTGAAAATGGGAGGGTCCACGCTAGTGGTGGATGGTTAAAGTCTTCAATTTCATAATTTCATCGTATTGTGTCAAGTTTAAATTGTCCCACGCACTTTTAGTTACAAATTAGTATATAATATTGCTTGTACTTAAAAAAAAATGAGATAGTGATAAAAAAATTAAAGAGTTATAGGCATGATACTCACATCATGGAGATCAACCCCCTTCTCACGAGACAGAGAGTGGGCAATAGGACATTGTTTGGACTTGGCAAGGGAAGCATGAATTTGTAACTTGTGAGAATGTTTTACTTACTGTAAAAGTGGCGATTCCAAGTTAACGAGGTTCCTTACTTTGCAAAAGTCTGCCAGGAGAGGGGGTGGGGGCGGATAGAACGTCTATCGCACAGTCTTATCTTTACTTTTAAGACGGTACAAAAAATAATTTTTACTACAAAAAGAAATAAGAATATTTATTGCATTTCCAATGTGAAAATATCTGATACATATTAAGTCGAGTAAATTCTTTTCTCTTCCTTTGGACAGTAAAAGATATGGTAGATTTTCACAGTGATATGAAGGTCATTTAACTATTTTTTACTTGTACCTAATTACTACATGCATGGATTAGATTACGATATCAATCAACCAGATCTCTCTTATGAGGGTTCACATTAGAAATAGTGGATTATTTCACAAGTTGTAGTAAAAGTAGGCAACTTGATATGCATGTACTATTTTTAAAGTATAGTAATAAAAAAACAATTAATATTTATGATTTGAGTAAAATAATAATGTCACGTGACTTTATGTCAAATAAACTGGAAATTTGCTTCACATTTTGGCCTTGAAAGATAAACAACAATTAAGTGTCCTTGAATATTAATATACATATTTATTCTTATTATTGAGGTTTGGACCTGATTGTAATGCAATTAACAATTTATTGACTAATTGCGTCACAAATTCTTGGACGATCATTGACATGATCAAGGGTCGGTGTTCAGCTTAACTACCAATTCATCAAGTGGAAGAAATAAGATTAAGAAATCGTGAGAGAGCATTGACATTTATACATGCATGTATGACTTTCCCTCCAACTAATTAAGAGCACGCGGTATAGATCACAAAATCTATTGGCCAAAGGAAAAAGATTCGTAGGGTGGTGAAGTTGCAGGTGGTCTTGCCTATATAGAGTGTCTTAGTCTTTCTTTAAAATTAGGGGACCGGTGGATTATATTTTCGGATTAGCGTAGATTTTGTTTATGTTGCGTTTGGCGGGGATGATGTGGTTTCACTTTTGAGCGACGGCTTGATGTGGTCTCGCCTTTTGCGCGATGATTATGTGATCTTGTCTTTCAACGGTAACTTTATGTAGTTTCGCTCTTCAGCAATGACATTGTGTGGCCTCACTTATCAACGAAGATCGGTATGTGCACTGGGGTATAGGTTTGTTGCGTCTTTCTTTCTTGTGATACATTTGTATTGGTGCACTTGTGCTTGTGGTAGTTGTGTAGATGTTTTTAATTAATTGCTTGTTTGTGCAAATTCACTCCAAATCAATGTGTTGGTCACTAGAATAATATACTCAATTAACACCCTTATATTTGTTAGTGATGATCACTAAAATGCCGCTATCGTTTCTTGTTAAAAAAAAAAAAAAAATAGAGGATTACAACACGTGTATGAACATTGGTATGTTCCTGCAGACATTTGTTTTCGAATCCACAAACCCTCGAATTTAAATAAATATAATATAGATTATCCTATTGTTTACAAAGAAAATGAAAATATCAGTTCATGTTTTATAAATATACGAAACGAAAAGTTTATGTACGTTTTCTATGTGGGTATAAATATTTATTACTTCAAAAGGGAAAATGCATATAGTTTCCAATCTTGGTAAATATATATTTGATGCAACACAAACCAATCAAAAGAGCTATCAACGTAATCCCTTGAAGAACAAGGTCCGGAGTTTACCAGAATTTGATAGAAATCCCAAAGGGTTGAAATTGTTTAATGATTGAATGAATACAATTTTTACATCCAACGACTTAAAAATAAAAAATTACAACCGCTTGGAAGTTTGGAACAACTCAAAGGACTATAGGAATTAAAACGACATTAATTAAACATAATCGAACGAAAACCAAAAGGTCCGATTTTTATTACGAAACTTTAAACGGCGTTTTGGAAGCCTAAACGGCCTCAGACGGCCAAAATCCGTCATAGGTATTTGCATGGCAGCGTGCTTGACCCATGGCATCGTTTTCTTTTCAAAAAAGTACCACGAGCCCAAACTAGAACTCGGACTTCAAATCTGTAAATTTCTGTTACGTCCCTTCTCTTTCTCAATTTTAAAGCACTTCTTTTTCTTTTCCTTTCCTAGTATATATTTACCCCATTTAATACATCAATGGGGTAAATATATACTAGGAAAGTCATATGGACTTTCTTTTGAGAATGATATAAGAACTAACTAATATAGTATATGTATTGCATCAGCTTATATGCATCTTCAGTAATAATTGAGTGCTCTGATGAAGCTAGAACATACGAATTTACAGATCTTAATAATTTATTCGTGTGGTGTAGTGTAGGCAATGTAAATGAAAGGCAAAGAAGAAAAGAAAGTTCTAGCTTCATCAAGTACTTCAAACTTTCTTGACTGCAACTTCAAAATGATTACAAGATCTTTTATGTATATATGCATGCATGTAATACATATTATTATATAATTATATTCACTTCCCTTGGATGAAAAATTGCAGTATCCAGAACTCTCCTGGCGTCATCATGTAGCATCTACAACTCTCGGCATTGACACTTGACAGAGCCACCCCAACTTCCTCAATCTTTTCACTGACTTGCAAAGTCTCTTTCTAGATCGATTTAACTTCTAGAGGTATGTATTATTGTTGTCCGTTGCCATTGCAAATCTACAAAATTGAACATGACACAGGACTTTTGAATAATAGTATTCATCTTCCTTTAAAATTATGGGAATTGTTATTAGCACTCAAAAAATTTCATTTGGTACTCTAAACTTTTCATAATTAGAAAGAAAAATACACTTGTGAAGAGTGTAGAATGACTTTTTTGGAGTGTTAATAACAATTCCATAAAATTATAATGGATGTATAATAAGTAGTCAAAGCCGTTTAAATGCTAAGTACAGTCGTTCACGTCTATAAGTCACAACGTTAAATGTTGATGCGATGTATAAAGTGCATAATTATAACATTAATGACATGTTTACGTAACCGTAATGAAAATAGGAGGAATTGAATTGAGGAAGAGTTGAAATGATGAGAAGTCAGAATAGGATTCCTATTGAAGCTATTTACTTAAATGTTCTGGAATCAGAATAGAAATGACATTAATTCCATAAAGCTGTTTACTAATTCAGCATAATCAGAATATAAACCAGTATGATTACTAAAATACCATTGTCCCAAATCAAATTTTTTATATACTTTTATTAATAAAATTTGATATAATATGTAATAGTAAGAAAAAAAATTACATTACTTTTTTATTTCATAGACACACTAAATTGCTTTTGTTTATTTTATTTTTTTATAAATTTAAGTATTTACTTTAATATTTAAATTTTCTCGTTCAAATTGTAGTTTCTTCTCTTCAACATACGCATGGAGTTGTGCATAATGTGAATGAGCATAGAGTTGTGCATAATATGAATGAGGGCATAATAGGAAGAAAAAATGCATTCATGATTCCCTCACCCTCCTGGAATTCAAATATTTCATCTATCTAGGAATCTCACTCCTCCAATTTCAGGAATTGCATTCCTTGTTTTGAGTGGGGTCCACCACATTATTGATTCCTCAGTATTTAGTAAACACCGGAGTAATCCATAATCATAATTCAATTTTATTTTTTTTATTCTCATTACCCTTACGTAAACGTGCTCTAAAAGTTAAAATCACTCACTCAAACATAAGCGACAGACTCACACTAAGGTCCAATAGCTAGCTTTAAGTTTAACTGGGAGCCTGGAAGGGTCTGGGATGGTCAGCATGGGAAAAACCATGCATGCCTCGAAGAGCAAGAAGAAGCAGTCGCCTTAATTAATTCATTGTATACTTTTTCAGAAAATTGGGTTTTCTTCTTCTTCCAACCGCGTAATTTGATCAGATGGTTCTGAGAAGTTCTTTTTAGGTCAAGTAGATATTTTATATTTACAAAAGCTTATAACCACGTTGTCAAATAAGACTGCTATGCATGCATGCATGCATGCATTTCTAGTATATAAAAGTCAATAAATGACGTAATAAAATTGCAAAAGTAGAATGTTCCTACTTCTTGTACTACTACAAAGTAAGTTAGGCGAATTGAGAGATAACAAATCCGAGCTCGGATTTTCTTGTTTGCTTCTCTTTCACAGAAGTTCTTGGCGAGAGGCTAGCTGTTAGCAATTTTTTTTGTTTTGCCTACACGTACAATGGTCTTATGAGATATTTTAAAAGATTTTCGACATTCATTTAGGTTCAAATAAACTTCGCACAAGCTCAATTTGTAAGCTAGCTAGTATTTATTTGCATGCGTGAGACTCTTTAGTACACGTAGCACATATAGAGGATTCAAGTTTTAACAGACACCAAATTTCAAGTTTTGAACTAAGTTCGAGAGCTAGCTTGGTTTGAACCCATCAGAGCCACACCGCTTATCATTTGCTTGTCCAAAGTTGAACATTTTGAATGACTCGTTGGACTCTTACATACAAATTGCATCACTCTTTTCTTTGAGCTAAATCTAATATAAATTTTGTTGTCTTGTAGTTGACACCCTTTTTCTTTCCTTGTTGCTTCTCTCACTTTTATCTGGCTATTGAAGTGAATAAATAAATAAAAATAATTAAGAGGTAGATACAAATAAATGAGTAAAAAATGAAAACATGAGTGTTGAAGGAGAAAACAGGTATATAAAAATAATTTCATTAAAAGTTTTTTTTATACAATTGATATTAAAAAACAGAGCGACTCCAAGTCAATAAGACCGTCCGTTTTGCGAAGGTCGAGAGGAATGTCTATTGTATTTAGCCTTACGCTTGCTTTGCAAAGATGTTGTTTCACAACTCGAACTCGTGACCTTTCTGTCACAAAAGAGCGACTTTTCCATTGCACCAAAACTCACTCTCATACAAGTGATATTAGAAAAATGTAAATCCTAACATAAAATCTCGGATGCTAAGATGAATACTTTTAACCAATTAAATTATAAACATCTTGGCATTTTCTTACAGTTTTTAGGGGGTGTATTCAATTTGGATTTTGAGAGATTTTAATTCTTTTAATAAATCTAGGGGTATTCAATCAGGATTTTTAGTGATTCTCTGAAATTAAATGTGTATTCAATTAGGATTTTAAGATAGTTTATTAAAATCCTTAGAAATCCGGATGTATTCAATTAGAATTTTAAAGAAGTTTATAACATTCCAGGTGTATTCAATTAGAATTAGAATTTAAAGAATTTGGAAAAGTTGAGGAATTAGAAGGAATTAGAGAAATTTTGTAGTATATTTTATGCATCTATAAATCTCACTTATTCCCATGCGATTTTGAGGGAATTGAATCAAAATTTTACATGGAATCTCTGCAAAGCAGTTAAACTCCATAAAAATTCATGGATTTATAAATCCATTAAAATCTCTCAAATTTCCAATTGAATACACCCTCACGTTTGAATATTAATTTATCCGGTACATCCAATAGCAGAAATCACTCTTCCCACTTGTACAAAACAAATATAATATATTTTGTATGAACATTCCTCAATCTGCCACGTTTTTGGTTTCTATTGAATTGAATATTAAAATAATATTAAGTTAAAACGTTCCCATCTGTTGTTTGGTTCGTTTTGGTTGAGGACCTTGTTACTCCACTCAAAACCAACATTGTACTGGTATTTCCATGTTGAAGTGGCAGGCAGGAATTATTGGCAACATTACCATATCTGGGAAAACCCATTAACCAAAGCAACCCTAATTAAACCTAAACTTTCAATAACATTTAAAAAAACAAAAACAAAATTAAAAAAGAATAGATTCGTGACACCATTTTTTTTAAGGAAAATTAATGAAAATGGTTTGAAAACTTTGAGTTTTAACTATAAGGACAAAATAAAGGGTAAAGTGAATAGTATCAGGATTGACTTTTTAGTGTAAAAATGTGGTTTTTCATTAAAGTGAACAGTATCGCGGGCTTTTCGTTAAAACTCCCGAAATGAATTTTAACGAAACATTTTCGGTACTGTTTTCTCTGATACTATTCAATACACCTTTATTTGTCATTTGTCATTAGTTTTTCTTTTTTTGGTTTATACAACTTCGACACACGTTTATATGAGGCTTTTTAGAACATAATTTATAAATCATCCTTACAAAAAATTAGTCAAATTCAGCGATCATATGATTTAATATTTGAATGATTTTGGCAAACATGATATTTAAGAGACGACATAAAAGACAAACAATTTAAACCGCTAAAATATTACAAAAAATGTGTAAAAAATTATATAGAAAAAGTGATGTCACAAAATCGTCTTTTAAAAAAATATTGCAACAAGAAGAAGATATTTTCGTTGCCTTAGCCTACCCTGTGGAATTATTAAACAAAATCTCGGCGGTGACCAATCAATCTGGCACCAAATCTCACAAAAAACCAACCCCACATCCTTGACCCTCGCTCTCTCTCTCTCCTTCCTTCGTCTTTCCTGGTTGAAAAACGGGTATGGAAAATTAAAAATCAATTTGCGGTGACGAGTTTTGTGGGACGATTTTACAACCTGAACAGCTTGATAATTTGTCAAAGCAGAAGCTTCTAAAAGTTAATATCGTCTCTCTCTCTCTCTCTCACACATGTATTTTCTGAAACCAAAATTACCATTCTTTTTCTACCAAGCCTATATTTTCTTTGATCCACGAGCAAATATAGCTGTGATGGAAGAAAAACAGAGCTTAATAATCTAGAGAGAGAAACAAAGAGAGATTTATGTCGAACGAGAAAATAAAATAAGAGAGCTTTAAATGCGAGTTGGTTGATGTGGTTTTCATTTTCCCTTCTTCTCTTACGGACTAAGCAATACACCTTTCCATCCATCTTCCCTTTATATATAGATCTATATATATACACATATTTATATAGAGGGAGATATTCAAAGCTTTGAGAAGGGTTTTAAATTCATTCATATTTTTGCTTTAAACTCTACAAACATTCAGCTACAAATCCAAAAGCCTTGTTCTTCTTCTATAAACGCAAACAGCAATGGATTTTATTGCGCACCCATCTCGTTTGTCTCCTTCCTATTCGTTTTCCTTGGGGAATTTCGTCAAACGGGTCAAGGATTTCTGCAACTGCGCCGTCTCTGCGGTTATCGGGAACGTTTTCTCTGCGATCTTCACCTTCTTCTTTGCATTAGGTTCGTTTTATTTTATTTTTTCTGAATTGGGTTCTGCTTGTTCGTCGAAAGTTACTGTCTTTCTTTTGTTAATGCATTAAAGGGTGTTGATTTTTTGATCTGTTTCTGTGTTTTTTGATGTGGGTATATCGCAAATTTTGCAATGAGTTGGATTTTGGCTCTTGTGATTGTTAATTTCTGCAGGAAAGATCAATTGGGTCTCTGTTCCTGTGACAGACGAAATTATCTCAATGATTGCATGCATTTGGATTCCTGAATTTTGTTGGAGATTTAAATCGAATTTCGTATGCCATTGTTTTGTTAAATTCTAGCTCCAATCAAAGTTTAAAACTTTACTTGTTGACAAAAGGAGTTCTTTTGGGAAAGCTTGTTCATCATTTTTTTATTTTTTTGGTATCTGGATCCTTGGAACATAGCGTGTTTTGAAATTAAGAACTGTATGTTATGTTGTCCCTTCCGGAACATCCGATAAAATTGGAACGACACAGAGAAGGAAAGCTGTACGTTATGTTAGATTTTGACTAATGGAAATGGCAATTTTTGTGTGCAGTGGGCACCATGTTAGGAGCAATGACTGGAGCTTTGATAGGGCAGGAAACTGAGAGTGGATTTGTGAGAGGAGCTGCGGTTGGAGCAATATCAGGAGCTGTTTTTTCAATTGAAGTGTTTGAATCTTCCCTTGTTCTTTGGCAATCAGATGAATCAGGAATTGGGTGTCTTCTGTATTTGGTGAGCTATTAAGATTTTGGGGACCCCAATACTTACATGGTTAGGTGGTCACTGCCCAAATGCGTCAAATGTTTGGTTCTTTAGAATTCCTGAGTTGGTGTACTTGATCTCCAAAGGTTTAATTAAGTAGCAAATGCCAGTATGACTAATTCGTGTTTTCGTGTAATCTATATGCAGATTGATGTCATTGCTAGTCTCCTAAGCGGTAGATTAGTCCGCGAGCGGATTGGCCCGGCCATGTTAAGTGCAGTGCAAAGTCAGGTAATTTGGCTTAGATGCCAGTTTTTACGTTAGGCAACATAAACTCCAAGAGGTTCATTCATGTGCTTGCTAATTACTAATTAACTATTCGTTTCGTTGTTCTTTATCCAGATGGGTGCTGTGGAATCAACCTTTGATGAGATCCCCAACATCTTCGACACCGGCGGCTCCAAAGGGTTGCCCGGAGATTCAGTTGAAAAGATCCCGAAGATCAAAATTACCTGCCACAACAATGTGGATGCTTCTGGGGAGAAGGTCTCCTGTTCTGTTTGTCTTCAGGTAAAAAATCTTAAAGAAACCATCTTTTTTCGCTCATAAGCGATATAATTAGTCTCAATTTCGAACTTAGTGATTGACATCGTGAATTTTGTTTACATGATCAGGATTTTCAGATTGGAGAGACAGTAAGAAGCTTGCCACACTGCCATCACATGTTTCACCTGCCTTGTATAGATAAGTGGCTCCTAAGGCATGGCTCATGCCCTCTCTGCCGAAGGGATCTGTGAATCTGATGATCTTCTTGTAAATTACCATATGAGTAAAATGTTCTTTTATTGACTATACAAATTTTGTACCCTTTGCATCTGTATTATTATTCACCAGGCTGCTCCAGTAGTTTCATGCTACACTGTGAGTTCATGTATAAAAAAATTTATTTTGGTAGTTTTAAGTTTTTATTGCACAATATCCCTTAGTTTTTTACTGTTTTACAGCACTCTTTTGGGAATTTGGATCCTCTTGCGACCTTAGCGTCCAGAGCCAAGGACCAGAAAATCTGGATCCTTGGTTTGTGTGAAAGAGAAATTAGAGCATCTGGTTTGTGTGGGAGTAGAATTATCTCTTTTCTTTTTTTCACTCTTCTTTCCTCCTCTTCTATTTGAACGTTCATGGTTAAGCCACGTCAACGTCTTATATTAATTTTTTATAGCAAGAGAAAGACAAAATAAGAGAATACGAGAGGAAGAGACGAAAGGGGGTGAAAAGAGGAGGGGAGAGAATTCTAGTCCTTTTGTATGAGGTGAGCCAGAAAAATGAGCTAATGAGAACCGCTGAATTCAATTTGAGTGATCTGAATTAACTGGTTTTTGAGCTGTAGGTAGGTGAGATATGGAGTGGATCTCTGTCCCTCTTTTGGTACTGCAAGGACATTGTTGTATTGCTATTTTATTCTTATAAGACCTTTATGAAATTTGTATGTCGCTTCAGAGTATGAGATCATACTGGAGATATCTTGAACGTAAGATCTTGGAAGATGCTAGGAGAACCACAGAATTTTTACACATTTATAACGGTCTATCTGAGTTCGAGCTGAAATATGAATTTTCCATTCGAATGCCAGATTTTGTCTGCAAAAGTAAAGATGTCAATAACTATTATAGCATGGTCTCGACTGTAATGCATGCCACCATGCCTCCCTTACAAGGATAAGTCTTTTCAGGTCCACCGATATCAGACGATGGGGGATTTGAATACTGAACCTTCAGTAATAAACGCTCTTATTTATTTAATATGAAATAAGTTAAAACGATGTTTAATCTTATCCCTAACCCCACTTTAATCCACAGAATTGGGCTTAACTTTCCATTAACATGATGCTTACTCCAATAACTTCTCTTCTGGTGCAAGTGATTTGAGAATTAGTTGGCTCCAACAGTTGAGATATTTTGGTATAAATTTTGCAGACAAAGTTATCAGGTCGGTAGGAACTTTATACCACACTAGAAAACACTTTTCTTTTGGATATGGTGTGTTTTGTTTCCACGCATATATTGTTTTTGTTTTGTTTCCAAGCCACTTTTTCTAAGTCCAAAATAAAGCCACTTGTGTGGATACCTTATTGTTATAGAAAAGTGATTTCCGCACATATTTTTTCATGTTCTGCATGATTGTGTTTATTTTTAATATTCGAATTTAATAATCTAGAGAAAAATTAAAGACAGAGAAAAGAAAACTCATGTAAGCAGAAGAATAAAACTTTGACAAATCATTTTTCATCGTTTTATTATAAGACATGACGCGACATGGATATGAATTAAATTTTATTAGTGCATGTCGTTTACTGTGTTTGCGGCCGGATCATACACCCTCCCGCCCAATTAAGCGTCAAGCGATTTTGATCTTACTTCCTCATTACTACATAATCTACAAGAATATATGATGTTTCATTTCTGAAATTCATATTTGATGACTTTTTACCCAGTGCAATGCAACAAGCAATGACAAACTTCCTAACCAGAAAAGTAGGTGAAATCTTTTCCTGTTTTTTATACAGTATATCAGATTTTAATCCTATTCTTGCAAGACTGGAATAAACTCTGACTCAAGTCTGTTGTGAAGAATAATCCATCGTACCTGTAAATTATTAAACAAGTAGGCCAAATCTTAAAAGTAACCTCGTCATCTACACTAATAAGATGGGGAAAATAAGAAAAACAGATTCCTGGGATTGTTTAAATAAAGAACAATAATATTAATAATTCAGGCAATGCTCAGTGTTGTGGATGCTTGTTTTATTGATTGATTTATTTATTTGAGAGTAATACAGACATTAAGTAAGATCTTTTATAATAGTTTGAGTGAGTGTGATAGTTATATATAGAAATCACAATCTGAGTTTGATTCCATATAATGATTTAGTAGATAGGAATTAGGTTTTATTTGTCCAATTACAAAATCTTATCAATATAGCATTAAAGCTACCTCGTCGTCACCCACATTGAGTAAGTCAGAATTAGATATACATTGAAATTTCTTATTTATGTGAGTCAAACTTGAGATTTTTTACAATTACTTTTAGATACTATTGACATGTTTGCCTAACATAAATGAAAGAAGTAATGAATTGGGGCTATTAAATGCAAGCTTTCTACTATGGATAGAATTTTAACTTTTGCTCCGTCGATTCCTGTCACTTGCGTACTCTGCTCTAGTGCTACGGAGTCCTATTGCCACCTCTTCTTTGAATGTCCTTTTACTGATGGTATTGGGTCTTCGGTGCTTTTCAAGTGCGGTGTCCCTTTGCTAAGGCTCCCTTGGCCTCTTTTTGTCACGTGGGCTTCTAGCCGTTGCAAGGGAAAATCTCTATCTTCGATAGTTTTGAAGTTAAGTCTTGCTGTTACAGTGTATTATGTTTGGAGAGAGCGAAACAACCGTAGATTCAAGAACTCATGTCAACCTGCTGCGGTGGTTCTCAACTCAGTTAAATCCACCATTAGACTTCGATTGAGTTCTTTGAAAATCGCTCATTCCACTGCTAATGACTCTACCTTACGAGAATGGAATATAACTATGAATAGTTAGTGCTTTTGCTGTTTTAATGCAACGTTGTTAGATTTGCTGTCTGTCTTTCTTTAGTTGTAGCTCTTTGTTGCGTGTTTGTTTTTTCAGCTACTCTTTGCTGCTTGTATTCTCTTTTTCTCATCAATATATTTTATTTACTAAAAAAAAAAAAACTTAAAAATACGAGAAGTAAAGAAACGAAATCGTATCAACTAGTCCACTCTAGTTGATTTGATTATAATTTTTAGGTATTAGATTACAAATTTTAAAAGAAAACTCATGTTTTTTCAATTATATGTGTGTTAACACATAAAAGGTTAAGAATTAAAATGATTCATAAATGCATGAAACTGAAGAACCAAATAATTCTAATTTGGTTTCCATGTAAAAGAATGTCATAAAAGTTTATCAAACTAGTCAGTAGTTGATCAAATTTTAAACTAAATTTGCAGACCAATTTTTAAACTATCGATTAGAAATAAGAACGTTAATTAATAATTAAGTAATAATCTAATCATCAACAACCACATCATTTAATTTATAAAATTTAATTCAAAAATTTAATCTCTCTGACATTATCTTCTGATAACGTCTTAATATTCTTGATATACAGCTTTTACCGTTGAGGTAACTGTTGTTTATATTTTATTGTGGATACATGCTTTTGGTTTTTGGAAGTAAACTTTTCTTTGGACTAGGATTCTCTCTCTGTCTTTTTTCCATCTTCTTCTACCTATTCCTATCACATTCTTTTAATTTATCTTTCTCTTGCTATAAAAAATTAATATAAGATATTGACGTGACTTAACCGTGACGTTCAAATAGGAGAACATGAACGTTCAAATAGGAGAACATGAATCATATTCCCTTTTCTTTTGTTTTACCTTCTGACATGAATGCGACTAGCTAGCTAGCTAGCTACCCACCTGCATGTGCTTTCTTTTTCTTTTTTTTGGTAATACCTGCATGTACTTTGGTTCAATGGAGAGAGAGAGAGAGAGAGAGAGAGATCTGCCACCTCAAGTGAGAAATCACACTCCCACATGTATGATGCATACAGATCACCTTCAACGTATCTCAAATCATGTGATATTCTCACATGCTGCCCTTTATACAGCTTTTTGCAAAATCATGATCACCTGCAAAAAGCCATGGTCTCAAAGTAATTCACGTGACTTTTGAGGCATATAATTCCAAATGGTCGATCGTAGGACTCGATGCATGCATGCAGGGAAAGGGAATTAATCCACTTTCATTTGACGAACTGCTCGGACTATTAATTTAACGAATCACGAAGAAAACATCGCCACTCACTCACTCTCGTCAACTAGGTTTCCTTCAAAGAGACCTCGAATGCATGCAATTATAACTTTGCTTGGAGCAGCATCAAGTGGGGTGCCTGATATATATGAAGGCACAAGAAAGTCTAAGACCTCGTTCGGTGTCTAATATTTGATTCGAGTATTTAAGGCATATTAAACTATAATTTATGTCAAACTCAACACTCAATTAAAGAAAGTTATTATTTCAACTTCACAAAAAGTAGTAGGATTAAACATAATTTCTTTCATATCATATATCATTCTAATATTTTCAGAATGAAAAACCGTTCTCATATATCTTCAGTATTACCTTGAATTTTATTTGTTACCCAATCCATTCCACATTCCAAATCCTAGACGTCATATGAACCCTCTCCAAAGCAAGAGACGAAGAGAGAGCACTGAGTTCGCCAAAGTGACAAAAGAGGTAGGGGTGAGCGTTGTGTCCAAGGTTAAAAAGAAGAGATGATTGATTCTTGGCTGCGTGATCTGCATGAACGCCTAGGATATATATATATACATGCCCCTTACCAAGAGGGATCCTCATTTTTCTAAAAAAATGGGGACATCCTCTTGACCGTTGGATTGACTTTAATGAAATTGTGTGGTTGAAATTAAAACACAGGCCACACAATCTCAACCACACAATTTCATTAAAGTCAAATCCAATGGTCAAGAGGATGTAAAAAATGGGGATCCCTCTTGTGAAAGGATTCCTATATATATATATATATATATATATATCAGGCCCCTTACCAAGAGGGATCCCCATTTTTCTAAAAAAAATGGGGACACCCTCTTGACCGTTGGATTGGCTTTAATGAAATTGTGTGGTTGAGATTAAAACACAGGCCACACAATCTCAACCACACAATTTCATTAAAGTCAAATCCAACGGTCAAGAGGGTGTTCCCATTTTTTTAGAAAAATAGGGATCCCTCTTGTGAAAGGATTCCTATATATATATATATATATATATATATGTATGTATGTATATATAATTCGGACCGGAAAAGTTCTGAAAAGGGTCTGAACCCCAATGAAGAAGCTTTGAGATTCTTGATTTATAGTCGCATGATGATCAAACCTCCAATATTTTTACAAAATACGGTTCAAGTAAATGATCTCTCTAGTATTACAGATATTTGTTAATTTTCTCTAGCAAGTAAAAACACAGTTTATGGGGATAAGCTTAAATGTACCAATAGTTGGATTGTTTTAATGGAACCTGTCCTCGGTTGTGAGGCTAAATTTGTTGTAAGTTTTGAAAAGTGTTATTCACACATTTATTTTTACCTCTCATATATCTTTGTTAATTTTTTGCATTGATCTTCTTCAGTTCATTCGATCCGACGATAAAAATCTAAGAAGGTGTGTGAGAAAGTAAAAATTAAGTGTGCGAATAGCACCGTCCTAAATTTTTTGGTGAGTTCAAGTTTTTTTTGGAAAGCTGGATATTGGTAAGTTCAAGTTTTGTAATGAGACAAAATGTCAAACTCCCTTATTTATTACAATCAATCGCTACAATAGTCTAATACAATTTGTACTAATTATAAATTCCATTCTCAAAAGAATCTTAATGCAAACCAAACACCAGGGACAGGACAGTGGTGTCCAAAGCATCCAAAGCTAAGGTCATGTTTTCCATTTATTTATTTATTTTTTTAAATTGATAATCAGGTGATCAATATACAAAACCAAAAGCAGAAGACGACATCGTATCGTTTCATATCCTCTAGGATTTAGAATAATAATTCATTTCTGACATTTACCTGTCCATCACTCGTATTCGTATACATAAATAACAAATTAAATAGCATTATGTCAATTTATCTTGGAATTAATTATAAAGATGAATCAGTCGTTTTGTATGCATACTCTACCAATAAAATCAGATAATACTAGGTAGAATAAATTTATAAATTAAATTTGGAAATTAAATAATGTGTTACCAATAAGAAATAAATACATTAATTAACACTTAAGTGATAATCCAATCATCAATTTCCATGTCATTTTGTTTACAAAATTTAGTCTACAATTTTAATCTCCCTAGCATTACCAATAAAAACAGTCCATTTTCATTTTATTTCTACCCTGATCACCATAATTATGGTGTATGCTTACTATACACCTAATCATTTGTCATGTGCATTTCACCTAATTCTAGTTAACTTTTACACTAAATATTACATTTTCAATTTTGAAAAAATTAACCAAGATAAAGTGAAAAGACACGTGTCAGTTGATTAAGTGTATAGTGAGCATACACCAAAGTTTAGGGTGGTGAGCAAAAATGCTCCCCAAGATTATATTAGTTTATATCCAAAGACTTAAAACATTTGACAACTTGATAAAGAAAAATAAGAAAATAAAATTTCTAATGGTTCGTGAATTTTAAATTGGTTTTGCTTTATTAAGTTGTCAAACATATTAAGTTTTGAATTAAAACTAATATAATTTTGTGGCTAATATATATTTGGTCTTCAGATCCTCAAAATGAATACCTTAGGGAAGCAGGATTGACTGTTTCAATGCATCATATAACAATATTATTTTTGTCGTTTTTTTTCGTCTTCTATGTTTTCTTCTATGTTTTTATTGATTTATTTATATCTTGTATCTGATAGAATGACTTGAGAGATTACAAAGCTTGGAAAAACTTGACCAAAAAAGTAAGAAGACTCATTCTACCCTCATCTTGATCCGTATCTATATCTCTTTACCCATCCAAAATTCTGAGTAGAAAATTGTAACTTTAGTATGAAAAAAGATCGTTTGATCTGTAGTATCTGCTCAAGTGGCTCCGCGGCGGATGCCCCCACTCAATTGTTTTTTGGTGGATAAAAAATGTTATATTAGTAAGATGTATCACTAGTTTACTTGCTTGTGACATTAATTAGCATTAATTCTTTTAGTTGGCCAATGTTGAAAGAGCATTTTCAATCATGAAATTTCTGAAGAATCGATTGAGAAATCGAATAGGAGATTGATAGTGTAGAATTATCAGAGAGACGGGCCATACGGCCCACTTCCAACAACACCGATATTGTCCCCAACTTGGTAATTACCACCTGCACAATCCGTCAGGTGTGGGGTTTTTATCACAAAAGGCCTCGGTATTAGTTGGAGTGGGGTTATGATATTTAAACTCTTCTTTTCTCATTGATACGGTCGATGTGGGACATTTCAACACGCCCCCTCACGTGGGACCCAATTAGTGGGTCACACGTGGAAGATCCACACATCGACAACCACGTGGAGCCAAAGGGACTCACCCTACACGCGGGGCCAAGGGACCCACCATCATCACACGGGGCCAAGGGGACCCACCCATCACGTGGCAGTACGGTACGGGCTCGCTCCCTGGCTCTGATACCATGTAGAATTATCAGAGAGACGGGCCATACGGCCCACTTCCAACAACACCGATATTGTCCCCAACTTGGTAATTACCACCTGCACAATCCGTCAGGTGTGGGGTTTTTATCACAAAAGGCCTCGGTATTAGTTAGAGTGGGGTTATGATATTTAAACTCTTCTTTTCTCATTGATACGGTCGATGTGGGACATTTCAACAGATAGATGAATGATAACATGGTTATTTTTATAGAGAAAGAGAAATTTGATGGTATTCATAATGAAGTTGTCATGCAACACTTTCAAAACATGAAAACATGTCGAGGGATAGTGTGATGCGTTGTACGAAAAATCTTATGGATTAATATAGGTATTTTGTTTAGTAAATTCTTTAGCATTTTAATTTGTAACTTTATTGTTTGAGGATACCCTCATCGATACAGATCTCTGACTTCGTCCTTGTATCTAGTACATTACATTGTCAAGAGACATGAAAAACAAATGTTTTGATATAATTAGGTTTTATTGGAAAAGTATTGTAATTAGGTATATCATCGATTGTAAGATCCCACATCGCTCATGGGTGTGGATCCTGTAAGCCTTATATGTATATTCTCATCTCTACCTAGCACGAGGCCTTTTGGGAGCTTACTGGCTTCAGTTTCCGTAGGAACTCCGAAGTTAAGTGAGAATGGGCCAGAGCATTCCCATGATGGGTAACCCGCTGGGAAGTTCTGCTCGCATGAGTTCCCAGAAACAAAATCGTGAGGGCGTGGCCGGGGCCCAAAGCGGACAATATCGTGCTACTGGCGGAGTCGAGCCCAGGATGTGGTGGGGGCCCGGGCCGGGATGTGACAATTTGGTATCAGAGCCAATCCCTGGCCGGAAGTGTGCCTACGAGAACGTCGGGCCCCTAAGGGGGGTGGATTGTAAGATCCCACATCGCCCATGAGTGTGGATCCTGTAAGCCTTATATGTATATTCTCATCTCTACCTAGCACGAGGCCTTTTGAGAGCTCACTGGCTTCAGGTTCCGTAGGAACTCCGAAGTTAAGCGAGAATGTGCCATAGCATTCCCATGATGGGTGACCCGCTGGGAAGTTCTGCTCGCATGAGTTCCCAGAAACAAAACCGTGAGGGTGTGGCCGGGACCCAAAGCGGACAATATCGTGCTACGACGGAGTCGAGCCCGGAATGTGGTGGGGGGCAGGGCCAGGATGTGACAATGTCGATACTCAATACTCGATATCATGTTGATTATTTAATGGTATCGACATTATATCATATATTATAGATTGGTATTCTGTACCAGTTAACCACTCCTCCATTTTACATACTAACGAATACTCTAACAATCCCTATGGCCAAGTCTACCAACACACGTCCAGTTTTGAGTTTAAGAAGCATGAGAATTCTATGCCTCTTATAGCAAGAAATCCTTTGTAATGCAACAACATCAATCCACATATACGTACGTCTACATGTACAAGTTGTTTTTGGCTTATATGCCGTCCTAGCATTAGACCTAGTCATGGTGACTCGATCGAATAATGTCTCTTTGAAACTATAGACTTACTATATACACATATGTATATAACATATTTATATATTTTTGAAAATAATAGCCGGCAGATGATTATTGATCAGTCTGGGATCAGCTTATATACATTAGCACTTCCCAATATTCCTTCCCCTCCTCTACCTATTATTCTCTCCAATTTGAAGCAAATTAATGGCCACCTTAATTTCATGAAAATGTAGCTGAATTGAACTGTGCGCACCACTTAAAGAATACGAAAATGGAAATGCGACGCCAGTTGGCGGTGGCTTCACCACCATCTCGAAGTTTTGTTCATGCTCATCACATACACATGTTGGGAGGCTTTGTTGTTGGCATTCTGTCAGTTTTGATAGTGGCCTTGTTATACTACTTGATCAAGAAGAAGCTCCTACCAGCTCTCAGGCAAAGACAATTACTACATGAGCTTGGGCAGAAAGGTGAGCAAAACCTCATTTTGTTGTGGGGCCCACACCAATTTAACCCAATTCATTGACACTCTTAACAACGATCATTTGGTAACCATTTTGCTTTTAGTTTTTAGTATTTAGTGTTATTTTGTGTGTGTTGTAGATACATGAAAAGTATGCGGAAGAATGAATTGTGAGCGAAACACAAAATGAAAACGTATAGCCTGCTTGCACTTTCAAGTTTTTGTTTTCATGGAATTTCCTTCATTTCTTTCTTCTCCCTCCCAGTACCTCCCTTCATCCTCCATCCTTCTCCGCTATTCATTTCTCTTTTATACTTTTTCTCTATTTCTAGCACAAAAAATGAAAACTAAATCAAACGGGACTAATAATATGAAAATGTTGTCTTAATTACCACATATTCGACGTTTATGTAATCAGTATCAATTAAACATCATCCATTCAAAATAAGAAATTACTGAACTAAACAGCCAAATGAAATTATGTGTTTTGTTAATCCGTTTGACAAGAGAACATTAGTTACGAAGTTGAAAATCTGGAGAGACCACTTGAAGATTTTGGGGTGTGACTACTATGTTTTTGTCTATTAGGAAATTTGAAAGAAGAGAAAATAACGTTGAGGCGCTTCCAGTTGGATGAACTAGTGAAGGCTACTAATAATTTCAGCAGCGAGTGCTTGTTGGGTTCTGGTGGTTTTGCAAATGTCTACAAGGGGACCTTTGATGATGCAGGAACCCTAGCCATTAAGCGAGCCTACGCCGATTCATTTCAGAGTGTCGAAGAATTCAGAAATGGTAAGCCTCAACCAATAAAAAAACATGTAAACGGTATTCAGATACACAAAAGTAACACACTTGCTAACACTCTCTAATATATGCGAGTCTCACATCAATAGTAGGGCCCAATCAAATATATTAGTCTTGTGTGTCTAAATAGATTTATCGATGTGGAAGTTTGTAGTGTAGAAAGATTCAGAATTTAGTTGATATAATCTGATTTCTGTGTAGTGTTTATTCCTTGAACAGAAGTGAGGCTACTTTCTAAGGTCAAGCACAGAAACCTTGTAGGTTTGGTTGGATATTGTGAAGGATCATCTGGTATGTAATCCACCTGTAAATGCATATTTAATTTTCTAAATTAGCCCTCTCCTTGTATTGACAAGGGAAATTATTTTCGCACCCTCTTATTCTCCTTAATTTTGATTTCTTAAAATTGAATGCCAAAAATGATTAGGAGTGCATACGTAGGATATAAAAAGGTGTGTGGAAATCAATTTCTTTGATAAAGGCATGTAAACTAGCTAATATTGTTGGATTGTGACTGGAATAGGGGCAAAAGGAGGGAAAGTGTTGGTCTATGAATATGTACCAAATGGTTCTCTCCTTGATTACTTTATGGGTATGTATGTTCCTTACCAGGAAATTAAACCTACTTGTTAAGTGCTAATTATAATCTTCCTAATTCTATGTTTGTTTAGCTTAAATCCTGTTAAATTACCATGTAGGAAGAAAATGGAGGAGCTTAACTTGGAGGCAAAGAGTCAACATAGCCATTGGAGCAGCAAAAGGTCAGTCATCATAGATTCATTACTATATAAATAGTCTAACTATATAAGTAGAACTCTAATTGATTGTGTAAAATTTTGCAGGCATTGCTCATTTGCATGAAGGAGTAAACCCGAGCATAATCCACCGCGATATAAAGCCGAGTAACATCTTGATAGGAGATGGATTTGAAGCCAAAGTTTCAGATTTTGGACTTGTTAGGTCGGGGCCTACTGGGGATCAATCACATGTCAGCAGCCAAATCAAAGGAACTCCAGGATACCTAGACCCTGCCTATTGTTCAAGTTTCCATTTGACGCCGTTTACCGATGTCTATAGCTTTGGTGTGATACTTCT
Source organism: Cotoneaster glaucophyllus (assembly GCA_036320875.1). Lineage (NCBI taxonomy): Eukaryota > Viridiplantae > Streptophyta > Magnoliopsida > Rosales > Rosaceae > Cotoneaster > Cotoneaster glaucophyllus. Next base: position 7,227,326 of record CM070063.1, read on the forward strand.
GCAGCTTATTTCTTCCCGGCCTGCGGTTGATTCAACAGGCCACCGCCCTAGGCAGCATATAATTGACTGGGTAAACATTTCAAACATTGCTCTTTTTTCTTCTTTCTTTCTTCTGATACAAGCGATATGTATTCTACTTGAAATTAATTTAAACTGCAGAGAGGGCAATTCAAACTTGCTTGAATGTAAGATACTTTAAGTCCTTCTTAACCTAGTAGGGTAAACCAACGAGCTTTTTCCGCTCATTGCTAATAGTCATTGCAAAAGGATTTGCCTTTGATTTTTGTGTTCTAGTGAGCTGTTTTTCTTGAATGCAGGCAAGACCAAGCTTAGAGCAAGGCCGCGTTGAGGAGATTTTAGACGCAAATCTTTTAACAGAGCCATGTAACACAGAGATGATGCTAAAGATGGGGAAACTTGGCCTAAGATGTGTTGTGAAAGTGCCCAAAAACCGCCCTACCATGTCGCAAGTGTGGAAAGAACTCGAAGAGGCCCTATACTCTGCTGACAACTTCATTAGCAAACAGCCTTCATGGGGATCTCGAAGATCAATTGGCACGTCCCACCTCCCATCAGAGCTAGGGCATAGAAGATCAATGGACTACGACCAGTCTCAAAACTCTGTGAGCATAGATGGCATTGGACTCCAGAGGTTTCATGTCGACGTAGATAGCCTTTCCTTTCAGAGCACAAGCTTAAGGTGTTTGGAGTTGAATGATAGCAGCATCGATATCGATATTGAAAATTGGGAAGATATCCATGAGGAATCTATTAGAGAAAAAGAACTGAACATGTAATACATCTTTCTTCTGTGTGCGCATTATGTATGAGTTTTCTGAATTGTAATATATCATTCCTTTAAGAAGCACAATATAGTGTTTTTTTTATAAGAGATATTGTAGAATATTCTGCATATTCACAATATTATAACGCGTGACATATAAGAAAGTTTATTAACCTAAAACAACATCATATCTGGAGACAAACGTGCACTACAAGCAAAACCGAGTGTTTTTGAAGAAGGTTGGAACCATAGATTAATTGGTTTATTGACCTAATTCCAAATGTCTATTGATTAAACAGAGTTTATATTTAGAATCAAGTTTCTCCTTCATTCCAAGAAAAGTTATTTACGATTTTGCAACAAATTAAGGATCAAAGAAAAATTAAATATTGTTCCCAAAATAATAAAACAAAAAAGCAACTAATTAGGCTCCTAAAGTTCTCAAAGCCTATAACATGAATCAATTCTTAAAACTGCCTGTCATGCTCAAAATCCTATACGCATCCTTTCCGAATCCGCCATCGGCATTAACCCGACTGTAGCAAGGTCAGTTTATGATGAGTTGATACTTTCGTTGTCAGCTTCGTTTGCATCTCCACTGCATGCTATAAGGTTATCATACATTTTCATTGCATTGTTTGAATACTTAACCAAGGATTCGAAAACTGTAGAAAACCCCGTCTGAAATCTACTCACAGCAATATAAGTTTCCGCCTTCTTAGTATCTAGCTTCTTCCCCAACTGCTCCTTCATCTCAGTCTCAGGCGTGTTCCGCTTATTCAGTTCTTTCAACTCTTCAGCAATCTCTTTCTTTAGTCGATGCTCCTTTCTTTGTCGATCCACCAGTGCTCGGACATCCTTCCCAAAGTCTTTCATGGCACAAGTGACTGCTTCATCTGGAAGGCTATGCAGGCAATCTAACCAATTCTGATACAGTGAAGACTTGTCAGGGGAGCCGGATCCATTTTCAGCGCCAGCAAACTTGAATATCCCACCATGAAGAGCTTTAACGTACGCTTTCTGCGATGAGACATACGAAGCAAAGCAAAAGCACCACTTTTGAAGTTCATCTTCAAGCTTAGATGTGGCAAGTTGGTGTAAGTCATTGCATGACATTCCATCAGATGGAGAGTTGAGACATTTCACTTGAGACATGATTCTCTTTTGCATCTCATGAGCTTCCAACATCACCTGCGAATTTCTCATTAGGCTGCAAAATCAGGAAAGAGAGGGTTAGAACACAATTCAAAAATAATCAGGTGTCTAATACACATTCAAAGTAAGATTGTGGGATTTATATTACCCTTGAAACAACTTAACAACTTGAGCCTGCAACTCATCTCTCAGCTTTTGAATTTTCTTGGAGTTATACTTGATATCTGTGTAGGAATTTGAAATTTTGCTTTCCAAGTACGATATTTTAACTCCAATTCTGTCCTTTTTCTTGAGCACATCTCCTTCTCCTCTTTGCTTTTGCAGTCGGACGCATCTTTTCTTGGTTTTTTCCACAATCTGAATATAAAATTTAACGATGATTTAGAAAAAAATTGTTGTGAAACTCATATCAAAGAAATACGAAAAAAATCAAATGAAAGATCAAGTTGTGTAGCAAAGAAATTTCAGAAACTGAACGAAGAAAAGAACTTGTCAGATTGATATTGTACCTTCACCTCCTCATAGAGCTTGTTCTCCGCATCATATAGGCTCGTAAGTGTTGAAGAATGGCCCCCAAGCAACGTCTTTCCATGGTCATCAAGGCCACTATTGAAATAAGTGCATGTCGAAGAAGTTCTAGAGCTAGATCTCAAGAGAATTTTGGAGGAGAATCTAGATGAGGCGGAGTGGCTCACCGTCATTGAACGGACAAACTTTTCTGATTTTTCTGCACCCAAAATCATAGATGCATTGACATTAGAGCTATATGAAAGAATAAAATCAAATGTGGACATGAATTTCACACACTAAAAAAAGTGTTACCATGCCCACGCACCATATATTAATTTGTCATGCATATTTTAGATATAAATTAGGTCGGAAAATAAAACAGCTTGGGGACAAAAGCACTTAAAAATCATCATCACAAAACGAGCTTTCGAGAAAAGACGAAAGAAAAACCAAAAGTTAAGAGAGAGGTCTCACCTTTAATCTCCTTGGAAGCAGATTCTACTTGAACCATGTTGGTTTCAAGCATCTTGGATACCTCCATACCAGAATAATAAGCTTGAAAGAAATACTTCTCAACATCTTTTAGTGCTTCCAACAATTCCATCGCTTTTCCTTCCCTTTGATTCATATTACTCGAATCTCCCTCCTTTTCACTACTTATCGCCATCTCTCCCCCCTCAGAATCTCTTTGTCTTGATGATGCCACCGAGGGCGCCACCATCACCCTACAAACTACTTCCCCATCAGTCCCCGGGTCGTCCTCTTCTCCGTCAACCTTTACAGAGCTCATCGAACTTTCGGAGTCCGAAAACGTTGAGCCAATGTTTTGAGTATGAACGTTTGCTAACATCCCTACAGCATGCCCGACCGCCAAGAGCGAATGGATGTACTTGCACTGCGCGTCTGCGAACGCAGACCTTCTCTCTAGGGCTAACTGTAGCTGGCGTTTTCTCTCTCTACAAAGCCGTACCTGATCGTTAACATCCACCACCCTGGACTTGGATTTGGAAGGAATACCACCCATGTCTCTGATTCCTCTGAATTTGCAGGGTTTTGGTTTGCTTAAGAAGATTTGTGCTGACTTCTAAAGATTAGTCTGTTGTGTTTTTTTTTTTTTTGTTCATGGGTAGTGGTATTTATACTGGTAGTAAAAACTCCTTGTTTGAAGGGGTAATTGTAAAACCTTGCTGTTTTGTAATCTAATTCGGAGGATAAAAGATCAATTTGAAAAATTTAATTAGGGAAATTCTTCATATTCTTAGCCGTTTTCTTCATGTTTGAAACTGGGAAACCTCTTTTCATATTTAATTTTTTTTAGGAAAAATAGCATTCCCTGTTTTTTATTCTTTTTTTAACTCTCCTTTCTTGAGCCTAAAGTTAGAACATTCTAGAAGTGGAACATTCAGTTATGTTGTCAGAGTTTTATCATAACACCTAAATTGTCAGAGTTTTATCATAACACCTAAAATTGTAAACAATGTGACTTGTGTTCTCGGTACTCTGTAAAAATTTATCATGAGTGTAATCAAAATATTAAGGGTACTACCCACTAGCACTATGAAAGGTGATATTTTTCTTTACTTATAAATATATATCAACTTTAACGATTTCGATTTTTGCGTATCTTTGGACCATTGTGCGAGTTAGCATAAATCCTTCCTCTCCCTTAGAGTAGGAGATTATTATATTAAGGAAAAAGAAAAACATATTAGGCCATTGGACAGGGCAGTGTGTCCTCCCCCTTGCACGAGTTAAATTCCTTCCTCGTAGATTAAAACAATTTAGAGCGAGGTCGTGGAGGAAATTTTAGCTAAATTTCCACACAAGTGTTACAAGTACTTGAAGGAAACATCTCTTCGGGAGACAACTTCATTAACAAACAGTCTTCAAGGAGATCTCGAAGATCAACTGGCCTAAACGATAGCAGGAATACGAGCAGTCTCAAAAACTCAGTGTGCGATCGGATTCAATAGGTTTCACATAGACGTCTTGTGATGGTTTAAGAGCTCGTTTTTAGAGGCAATATCTACTCGGGGACTCTTAACAGAACAGTAGTATCATTATCTTCCACATTGTGAATTTGCCGATTTTGTAACATTGTCATACCAGGAGGTGTAAGTGTGTGCTCTTCTTCTCCCATTTAAGAGAAACTTGCATGGAGCAGGTTCATCGATTTTGTGACATCCTACGTCACTAATACATGACCTTATGATCGACTAGAACGCCACGTAACGGTAAAGTAGGTTCTAGTTGTAAGATAAAGTATATGCGGACATCACCCCAACAAACCCCACGTTCAGGATTCCATCCTGTCAATTTCAGAATGCAAAGAAAATGTACAAGCAATCAACATGTAGAGATTTTCCATTTCCAAGGTTTTCCTTCCACGCATGATTTACATTTCCCAAAAACTCCGCAACGAAGTTGAAGAAAACCGAAAAAATTCTACCATACACCGAAGCATATTAGAAAATCCCGAAAGAGGAAGAAAAAATCATAGAGAAGATTGTCCACAAGAAAGAATCTTTATGTGCCTGTCACCTTTGAAGCTCTACATTTCTTTTATTCTTTCTTTTATACCTCTGCTCAATATCTCATAAACTAAAAATAAATTACATGTTCAAGTTAATCGTTACATTGTACAGGTGAAAAAAATTGACTGCACCTTCTCTTATCTCTCGCGGATGTACAAGCTGACGGTTCACCGGAGTTCTCAGAAGGACTCAACAATAGATACAATATTACATGACCTGGCTCCCATCAGGTATCCATGGGTACGGAACATGGGGCAAGAGTTTTTGACGGTATATGAACACCGGCTCCTCTCACGGACAAAGTAGGGCCTCTCGTTGAGCTGGCTTTGCTCACAAGGTTCGAGTCAAGGAACAGGACTATGACTGTTATGTCATCGTGGAAATGCCGGCGGACACCACGCTCTATTTTCTTCAAGTCTGAGTATCTCATCTCTCTTTTCTTAGCTGCTTCCTGCAAGGCAGTTTTCACAAGCCTCCGAGCACTTCCCTGAAAAACAAGAAGCAAGTAAAATCATGTTCCTTCTCTTTTAAACCACTCGCAATATGGTGTTTGATATACAATTCTACGCTATTCTTTGGTGCTCCTGTATTAGTAGTCATAAACTCGATCCTATGGATACGAGCATTTATATCCTCCTCAAAGGCCACTTGCCCATTTGGCAGAGACCCCAAATATAGCCCGCCATGTAACTAGCTATTCCAACATGTTAAACGAAATAGAACTGTAGAGATGAGTAAATTACGCTGCGTGGGTGATTTTGAACAATATCAACTGCCTCCTGGTTGGTGAGGTGCTCCCACAGCCCATCAGAAGCAAGTATGAGAAATTGATCATGCGGTTGAAGTTCATGTACAGAGATCGATGGTTCAGAGCTTAAAATTGGCCTTTTAAAAGGTTCGCGCAAGCGAAACTTGGTATATAAAGGCTCCCTGTTAAATTCAGGCTTTTTAAGATATACATCACCAATAGATCTAGAAACCTGCAGAAGAAAAATATTCTTACCCTTAATATAAATAACAACCAAATATTCAATTAAGAACCTAATTTGATTCATTAAACACCAAAAATTAAGTTATCTTTGAAAAGAAAATGCCACTTATGATTAGAACCACGAAACTCAGTAACACCCAGCATGTGCTCAGTCGTTTCTACCATAGAAATAGGAAATTAGTAGCAGCTCTACTCCAACCCCAAAAAAGAACCAAAAATTATCACTGCTTGAAATTTGAATCACTCTCAGGCCAGGTATTATCCTGCCATGAATCATGTTGGATAATTACCAAATGACATCTTTTTTCTTTAAATGAAAAGAAACATTAGCCTACAAGCCTATGTAGTAGCTCAAAGGTCTAAGTACCCAACATAAAACCAACATCTTAGTCCCCTAGAACGGTGGATATTAACAGAGTTTAGTTCTATTCGAAACCACGGTTCTCTATCCAATAGTCCAAACTGCCTTGGTCATTCCGATGTTCTTCTTCAACAATTAAATGAGTCAATACTGAATTAGCTTAGGAAATAGGAAAGAAAGCACTTTACCAGGAATCATTGAGAAACCGACGCAATTAAGTTACCTGTATCAAGCCCTTCACGCGCCATACATTATGCTTTAAAACTACAATACGTGAGTCATCAGGGTGCAAAGAATGCATCTCCTGTCTGACAGATTCTATGGCCACATTGTGCTCTGATGACAACTGGATGGCACGAACCTCCCCTGTAGCCTTCATAACTCTCCCCAGAACAGCACGGGAATCACCAACGTTGGCAATGTAAAGGGTGCCACCACAAATCACACCAGCAAGGCAACAAGATCCAACAGCTGCAATTTGGGGTTTCATAGGCCATTGTTTGGTAACAACAGAGAGGAACCCCTCTTCTGTTGCTTGATATGCTTTCCTTATCACGTCTACTGACATGGACTGTTGCTCTGAAGTGAGCCCTGAATATAAAAAAGATTAACAGAATCATCACCAATGACTTCATTTCAATCTTAAGAAATCATCAATGAGAAATAGATAATACATATCCCCTGAACTGTAGTAAGGAGCTTCATTTAATTCTGGGATAATGAATCCTATTCCTAACATGGACTAGTTTGAGCGAATCAAATTTATTTCCCCCACAAACACTTTTACGCTAAAAAGTTCATTTGGGACTGGGATGATGTGGTTTACTTTTCAGATGCTGGAATAGGTGATCATTGACGTAACGTGAGGTCTCAGGACCGCCATGACCGTCATATATTCCGAAAAAGGTGCCATACGGGCCAGACTCGAGCGAGCTCAGGGGACCAGACTCAACCTGGCTTTGATCCTCAAGCAAATTGTTGGCCTGCACAACAGCCATTGAAAATTCACCATTCATGTGCTGCCCAATGTCTTTGTACCACAGTAGCCCGTCTTGTCTGCCAGCTGCATCCGAACCTGCGTGTCCAAACTGGTCCGAGGAAGGCAGCCAACAGGCCCTCAGAAAGTTCATCAACCTTGATAACATCCCTCATTTCACCTGGGCCAGCCTCGAATGCTTCCACATCCAAAATGGATGCAATACATTTCACAATCAAAGACCCAACCACACCGGCTTCCTCTCCTGAAGACCAAAAAATAGACTATAAAACCCGAAACCAATCAATTAAAACAGGAATATAAAAACCCAGTCAATCAAAATTCACCGCACTTAACCAAAGGATCAGACTTTACAATGCAAATTTTAGTTAACAGGCTCATTCAATACATGATAAAACAAAATCAGGTCTGAAATATCAACCCCATCTGCATTTCTGCTATAAATACTACCTTGAAAACAAAGAAAGCAACATACAGTTTTGGGAAAACAGTGACAGTCACAGCTACCACTGCTCTACACACCAAACTTCCACCACACAATTATCTCTACACACGCAAAGCAACTTTACCATTACCCACTAACAAATTACCAAACTTTCTGATTACCCAGCAACAAATTACTAAACTTTTTGATTACCCCATAGCAAAAACAACATAAATAGAGTAAAATCCAAGAAAAATCAACTCACAGTGCAAAATTAGGCAGTTTTGATGTCAGCTACTGAACCTTGACTGGTGAAAACGACGGAGATCTAAAAGAAACAGAGCAATACATGTGGGTTTATACGCGTTAGATCTGCAGATCCATCAAACTTGAAAACTGTGGGCAAAAGGGTTTTTGGATAGGGGTCTCTTTTGTTGGTGTTTGAAGCAAATTTCTCAAGTCCTTTGGGGTTTTTTCTGATTTGGGATTTTTCCTGTGGGTGACGCAGAAGGGTGTAGGAGGAGGAGGAAGATAGAGATTGATTTTACTTGACAGGGCAGGAGCTTTCAATCAGTGTGATTGAACGAACTGAAACACCTTTTTATTTATTTTTATTTTTTCTCAGCACACAAAACCCCTACTGAAAGAAAAGGCACCAAAGCGATGGGAAAGCCAGCAATGCATATGGGCAGCAATGGGCTCCACATAGAACCAAAGAAAGAGAAAGTAGATAGAAAGAGGGACAATGATTTAATATTTTTAATTGAAAATTATGAAAATATAAACAGAAAAGTTTTTATTTGCTTCAAACTCTAAATTGTCGAATAATTTAATTTAACAAAATTTATCGTTTAACAGAAGAAAAATCTAAAATGTCAAATAATTTTAAATTTTGTCTGCCCAGTTGAGATATAAAAATTGAGTAACACTAGGAAGACTAATTATTTAGACCAAATTTTGTAAATCATATAACGTGGTTGTTGATGATTGAATTATTACTTAATGATTGTTTAACGTGCTTATTTTCTATTAATGACAGTTTGAAAATTTGGTATAAAAAGTTGATCTACCTAGCATTACTTTTAAAAATTTAGCAATGAATCGAACTCATAGTAAAGTGCATTGGCATAATTATTTTTCACCACTGTGATAAATCTTTTATGCCCAATTTGCACCCTTGACCATTAACTTTGTCAATTATTTCGTCAAATTGAGAGTTTCATTCGTATTTTTAGTACAATACAAGCCTCTAAATTTACTTTAAATGTGTAAGTTTCAATTCCACTTAAAATTTAAACATAACTCAATTCTCAAAATTCCAAGTACTTTTTTTAACTTATCTTGTTAATGTAGCATTTTGTTGACTTATGTATATGCTTCTAAAAGCTGGTCATGTGTGTTACTCATGATGAAATTAACTTAAAAAAAGAGGTCAAATTCACGGTTAGGGGAAGATTGACCCAAATCAAAAGTTGACAACAATAAGATCCAAAATTCAGAAGTAAAAAATTTTCCCTTTCATTTTTCATATAAAATATCAAAAATTTTAAGGAAAACTAATGAAAAGTTAAAAAAAAAAACTTCCCTTTTAACGAAAATCATTTTTAAAGGTATAGTGAATAGTACAAGGTAAAGGTAAAAATGTGATTTTTCGTTAAAAGTGAACAGTAACAAGAGTGTTTCGTTAAAACTCTCCAAATTTTACTTTTCAATGAGTATTACATTTTCAAAAGGTCCTTTCTCTTTCTATCTATTTAAAGTATGTCATTTTCTCTTTCAAAAGATCGCTTGAGTGGTATGGTTGACATGTTATTTTTGCACGAAAATACTCTTAAAAAAATAACTAAAAGTACTCTTTGATTGCTCGGTTTTAAAATTCAGATACATAACAGCAACACATACTTTACGAAGCTCAGAAATACACCACTTAATCATCTTAAACATTACACAATATTCCAAAAGAAAAAAAAAATATATATATATATATATATATGTAGACTTGTGGTCTTTATTATTCATCTTTGTTGCGTGTTTGTTTTGAGTATTATTTAAGGGCAACACCCTCCCAAATCACAACAATTTTGATTCTTGAAGATGGTTTGTGTCTGTGACCTTGTGACTGTTTGCGTACGTGTCCCTGCCTCAAGTGCCTGTAGGACACGTGTCCTCACACAATCACGATAAAGTGGCATTCATTTTATGGAGTTTTGGAGGGTTGAACGTCAATAAAAAATAATATTAATAAAATCTAGATTTTGTTAAATTCGTGCCCCAAAATTGAACAAGATATATGCATTTAAAAACCCATTGTCGCAAGTTATGGCGCCGATTCCCGATCAAACAATTTTTATTTTTATTTTTATGGTTTGTTTTATTGATTTGTCTACCCTAAGATTCCAGAGTCCAGATCTTCTGCACCCAAAATTCCCTGTGGCCCCTCTGTGCCTTTGCTTTTTGGTTGAGTATTTGGTTTATTTTTTATTATTTTAATTATTATCAAGTTAACATTAATTATGTTTGGTTCAAAAAGTAAAGGCATAGAGGGGCCACAGAGAGTTTTGGGTGCAGAAGATCTGGACTCAAGATTCCAACCCTAGCATGACAAACAATAAAGCCAGGTGTAATGGTATCAGCGGTGCTCCTGGTTTGCTTTGTTGTGGTGGCGGAGTTTGGTCAATAATCGGGGCTGCCGTAATGGATGGGGATCCTTTTCGGATTTTTTTTTCTTAATTTATTAAAAGATTCGAATAGTTGAAATTTAATCTAACTGCTATAAATAGAAGTTCATTTTAAAAGTTATAATAATTTTAACCGTTAAATCAAATTTTAACGATCTGAATCTCTGAATTTGATGAATTAAGATAAAAGAATCCAAAGATAATCCATTTTCAGCCACAATGGTGTTGCTATAGTGTTGGTGGTTGTTGTCTACTTGTCTGCTCGGGCCATCTTTTATTGTTAATATGGCTTTTGTGCTCTTTACGCCATGTTGTAGTTTATTATTTGTTGTATCTTCACCTCTTTAATTGTATTTGTAATTGTGTTGTATGTTTCTTTCGTTGAAAAGTTAGAATGAGGATTCTTTCTGAATTCTTTTTGTGAGGATCTCGGAAATCTTTTAATTACATCCGTTCATCGTATATCGTGTATCATGCAGCCAATTTTCGTCAAGTACTATTTATATTTAATTTTAAATAAAACAATTTACAATAATTTCTAGCCGCACGATATATGATGAACGGATATGATTGGAGGATTCAAGAATCCTCACAAAGAGAATCCGAATTTGAAAAGTTATATTTCAATTTCTTACCATGTCAATTTGTTGGGCTCTTAGGTTCTTTTCTCTGTTAACACTTTCTTCTATTAATGAAATTTATGTTGAAAAAAACGACAAAGCTAGTTGTCGTTTGAGCATATATGTCGATGAATATCACAATTAAACATTTTACAGGCAAAGATGCATTTTAAGTACAATTATTTGTGTTTTTATCCAAGTTTGGTCGTCTATATTTCATATATAAGAGTTGTTGTAGTATTATGTCTCTGAACAACATATTTGATACGCTGCAGATCGCATCATATAACTCTAATATAAAGAACCTCTATCGAGCATCTTACATCTGTATGTAACGTCGATCGAGTATGTTTAGTCCACTTTCTCCATCCCCAAAACGGAAAGCGAGCTTGCCCAAGTTCGATCTCTTCTTCCCAAGTACTTCCCAATGTTTGACACTTTCCATACTTCGTGGGTGCAACATCAACAAATTCGCTCAACTTCTGGTAGTTATATTATCCTTTCTTCACTTTCGTATTGAGTATGTTAGTTGGATTGAAAATTTTGACATAAAATATTCAATTTTGACAACATTTTTTAAGTTTAAGGGCTTATTTGGATGTGTTTAAAAAATGACTGAAAACATTTTTAGAGAAATTATTTTTGGATTCCAAATTTAAATGCTTCTTGCTAGAAGTATATTGTTGGAAGTACTTTAAGTGCTTTTCCAAGATTCACTTGCATTTTGGCTAAGAATTGGTATAAAAAATGTTTTTAATTATTTTAAAACACTTTCAAATGAGCCCTAAAACTTTAAATTATGAATCAAGAAGTTCCTGGATTATTGAAATGACATGATTATTATGTGTGTTTAGCCACCGATGATTTGATGAATATCATTTTAAGTGTTATTTAGCAACCAAACCTAATGACTCTAAAATTTCGTCGACACTTTTATACATTTTTTTTTCTTTAACATTGTATATGATACATCGCATGCCACCAACATTGTATATTGCATGTGGCATGCGATGCTTATGCTTTTATTATATTCCGACCATTCTTTGTATGCAGCAACACAAATTTAACAATACACTACAAGATAATTGGAAAGTTCAGCCATTCAGGAAAAAAAAAGTGACAATACACAATTACATCAGAATTTTGATATTGCAACTGAAAAATTAACCATGTGGTTTTATTTATGCTTGGTTAAAAACATGCGGATGTTTCGGTTAGAAAATACGATTATGAGACGAAATGGTAAAAGAAATAGAGGATGACATAGGAAGATTTGAAAAAAGACTTAAAAAAAACACGCAGCACTCGAGGCTAACGAAAAATTTAACGTAAAACCGAGCGCTATGACATTTTAAAATTCATACAACCGATCCCGTTAGTGTAATTACGCTTTGTTATTGTCTTCGACTATGATGTAGTTTGGAGTTGGTTGATGATGTTTTTCTTTATAGTTTATGCATGGGCAAATATTTAAACTCCACCGACAAAAACGTCACAAAAGAGATAGGGAGATTACGCGTTGCTATGGTTGGGGAATTTAAATGGTAAAAGACCGATTCCCATGGTTCACAGTCAAACACCAGAAAGTCATCTCACAAGGAAACAACAAACCGACCATTTGCCTCCTTTTTTATTAATTATTGTTTTTTATTTTCTTTGTAAACATTTAAATTGGGAATAAAATTCATGAAAAATATGGTATATTCTTTAGGATCTCAACCATCATAATCCAATCCACACAAATAATGACAACACGATGAGTCATTTTTCTAAACGACTGGTCGGAAACAGAGTATTCAAACTTAAAATGTCTATTAAACTTTAAGAATGAAACGTAACAAAATTTGTTGATGTAATTAACTTGAAAAAGTATGAACATTCTAAGTACTAATTTGCTAGTGAGGTGCTTTTATAAAAAGTGAGTATTAAAAAAGTTGAGCTCAAAAAAGTATTTGGTAAACACTTAAAAACAACTTATTTTCATAGTTTTGGATGAAAAAAAAGTTGAAAACGTGAAGCAACAAAAATGAGCTTATTCTCACAACACAGCATAATCAGTTTTTTTTTTTCAAAACACAACAATACCAAACCAGCCCTAAGCGTAGTTAAGTTGTGTAGATAGTTGCTCTCCTCTGCATATAGGGATGGCAATTTAACCCGTCAAATCCGATCCCCGCAAGTAACTGATCTGAATGGTTCGGTTTCGGGTACAAAATTTCGGGTATTTTACGGGTATGGGTAACCGTCGGGTAAATTTTTCAGGTTTCGGGTTCGGTTATGGTTATTGGGGTATCCGTCCCAAATCCATACCCGAAACCGAACCATTTCATCTATAAATAAAAAAAAATATAAATATTTATTATATGAAAATGGATTGTTAATAATCATGCATTATTAAATATGAAATTAATTATTTACTTTTATATCATTAATAATATGAATTATATGCTTATAATTTTTAAGAGTGTAAATGTTTTTTTAGTAATATAAATTTTTAATATTACTTATTAGATGCATTGTATCAATTGTATTACTAATAGCAATTTATTTAATTTTTTTTAATATTCTTCATTTAGTTAATAATATAAATAAATATATAAATATCATAATGGGGAAAACCGTTCCCCGATCAAAAATCCATCACCCGACGGGTTCGATTATGGGGAAAACCCGTTTGGGGATTCTACGGGTTCGGGTTTGGGGAAAATAAACGGGTTCGGGTTTGGGGATAGCATATCCGAACCCAATCCGTCCCATTGTCATCCCTATCTGCATACAAATTTAGATATTTGTTACCTCGGTACTTAATTTAGAAGGTTTTTGTGCGATTGTTGTAGGATGAGGATCTCATCCGGATCTAAATGGTGAGGATCTTAGGGATCCTCATATCCTAGCCGTTCATCGTATATCGTGCGGTCAGTTTTCATCAAGTACTATTTGTGTTTAATTTTAAATAATAAAATTCAAATGATTTCTGATCGCACGATATACGGTGAACGACTATGGTTTAAGGATTCCTAAGATCTCCACCATCTGGATCCGGATGGAATCCTCATCCGTTGTTGTATAAGACAACACCCATGTTTGGCAGAAGTCAATCTTTAGACGACCGAGAATGATCTGAAAACAAAAAATTCGTTTGGTGGGAATTGGTAACCAATAATTGGGTCAATTTGGACTCTTCGAAATTGCAATACAGTTCATAGCTCAATAATAAGAACACGTTAATTTAGGTCATTAAATAGCTAGATAAACACGCATGTAGAGGTCAAATTAGAGAGGGAACAAAACAAATGCAACGCTTCAAAGTCCAAAAGCTACAAAAGGCTAAAACGCATATTTGGTGAAAGTTCACTAGCAAAAATGATTGGAGAAATTTTTAGTTTAGACGGGCACACAAGTGGTACATCATGTGTTTTAATAGGAATGGTGAAAAATTTTATTTTTAAGTTATTAATTTTTTAGCACACATATCCTATCATTTGTTTAGTGATACGTGGTGTACTACCCTATGTACCGGTCACACTGAAAAATCTCTTGATGTATAACTCTCTAAACATGAAACCAGTGATGGTGGCGTCTCGATTCAAAATATAATAGACTATTTAGTTAAATGTTTTTGGAGATTGACATAACTCTTCACTTTGGTCTATGGAATTTAAAATTGATTGAACTAGTCTTTCAGTTTGTCCACTGTCAATCATTTTGGTTATTCGGTAAAAAAATCTCAATAAATAAGGAAAAATAACAAATTATCCCCAATTTTTGTCAAATCATTTTGGCTTATTGTTTATTAAATTAAGAGTATTTTTGTCATTTTAATCTTTATTTAATAAAAAAAATCACAAAAATACCAAAATAATTGACGATATAGATTATTTATATCGATTACAAATTTCATGAACCAAAGTAATAAATTATGTCAATCTCAAGGACTATTTTAGTTAAAAAAACTAATACAATATATATATATAGGAATCCTTTCACAAGAGGGATCCCCATTTTTATAAAAAAAATGGGGACACCCACTTGACCGTTGGATTTGACTTTAATGAAATTGTGTGGTTGAGATTGTGTGGCCTATGCTTTAATCTCAATCACACAATTTCATTAAAGTCAATCAAAAGGTCAAGAGGATGTCCCCATATTTTTAGAAAAATGGGGATCCCTCTTGATAAGGGGCCTGTATATATATATATAAGTTTCTTTAAACAAGATATTATTTTATTAAAACGAGACATTATAATCACGGTAAACCTCTTCTGCATAAGTTTGATTCCTCCATGTCAACATTTACATTTTGGCCAGATTTAAAATAATAAAAAGAAAAAGAAAAGAAATAAGATGATGGACATATTGCTTTTGTTTCATCAAGCCCAAAGACATGAGAGAAGAAGTGGCCCTGCAGCTGGGGACCTCGACCAGCCAAGAAAGGCCCAAATTTTAGGCCCATCACCAGAAACAATATCATTAACGAACTTTAAAAATGGTTTTTATTGCCACAAGACGTTTTATTGCTGTACAAATAAGTTAACTTACAATTGTAAAGTTTGTTACTCTTAACTAAGAGTTGTTATCGACGCTCCATAAAAGTTATTATGCATTTCTCATTTATACAAACACAAGAAAATAATATACGCAAACACTACATCGATAACGTTTTTACAAAGGTAATAACAATTCTAAATTGACACTCTCATTATAACAGAGAGTTAACACATTTCCAATAACTATTCTCTGGGTTGTTTTAGGCTTACACAAAGAGAAGAAATAAAATAAACTGCATGAGAAAATATGTTGAAAGAGAGAGACGTGCCTCGTTAATATCGTTAATTGAATATACGCAAAGAAAAGTTTTTCAAACTGTTATACAGTCACGTGGTAGTTTTTCAAACTGTTATACCGTCACGAGGTAGAATCAATATATTCATATTATAACATGTTACACTTTACTAATGACCATTTGATAACTATTCAGTTTTCAGTTTTTACTTTTTTGAAAACTAAAATCTTATTAGGTCACTAATTTCATTTTTTAGTTAAAAAAAAAATTGAAAACTACTTTTTTAAGTTTTTAAAATTTGGCCCAAGTTTTTAATTTTTGGTTTTCAGTTTTTATTTTTATTTTTTTTAACTGAATGAATATCAAACAGTAACTAAACTTTCAAATAAGTTTATTTTTATTTTTTTCAGTTTTCAATTTTCAAAAAAGTAAAAATTAAAAACAAAATGAATATCAAACAGTAACTAAACTTTTTCATCTACTCATATTATAAAATTTTAACGCTGAGTGATATATAATTGCCAACGCAAGATTTCTCGTTCATAGCTAGTGGCACCCTAAAACCCCACATGAAGAACAAATAGTTTGGCATGTCACAACACTTTTGGTTCTCATTCTATTTCCAACAATTTTGGTTTTTCATCAAAACAAGTATCAGATTTTTGTGTTCCAAATTAAGCTAGGTTTCCTTCAAGAACAAAAGAAAGGTAATTTCTTGTTGGTCAAGAAAGCTTAACCTGGTTTTATTTTTTATTTTTTGATACATCGATATTTTTATACTAAGTGGTGGGGGAGTTCGGCTAAGTCACATAATGAGCAGCCTAATTTGGTATCGAAATTGTCATCTACGAGATTCGAATGTAAAACCTCTCACTTCTAAGTGAAGAGAAATCCACCAGACCGTAACTATACATTAAAACTAACTAATTGTTTTTATAATCCTATTCTATTTATGATTAAAAAAAGAAGGGAACTTTAACGAAAAGTTATCAGTACTGTTCATTTTAACATTAAAAGTCAATCCTGATACTATTCACTTTACCTTTATTTTGTCATTATCTTTAAAACTCAAAATTTTCAAACTTTAAAGAAAGATCTCTAGCTTATAATTTATTTATTTTTGGGCGATTATTCCTTTCCAGCATCGAACACTCTACCCAAAAAATCCTAGCATCTTCCTCTTCTTCCCCACAACCCCAAATCCGCGCAAAACCCCACCCAAACCCTAATTTCTGCCCCACATGAAGAAAATTCCAATCCAATTCAATCCCAATTACCTCAAGTCCCACCAGAGAAACCCCAATTTCCGGCTCTTCAATCATTAGATTTCCCATGCCTCCGATGGCCATGCCTTATCAATCTTCAGTCTTCTCCCCAATTCCTTCCATGAACGACACTCTCTCTCCTCCGCCGTCCCCCGGCGACGGCGCCGATACCTACGAGGCCTGGTACGGCAACATCCAGTACCTCCTCAACATCTCCGCCATCGGCTCCTTCTTCTGCGTCTTCTTCTTCATATTTGTCAAGCTTCGCAGCGACCACCGCCGCATGCCCGGCCCGTCTGCCCTCGTCGCTAAGCTCCTTGCGGTGTGGCACGCCACGTGCCGCGAAATTGCGCGCCACTGTGGCGCTGACGCCGCCCAGTTTCTCTTGATCGAGGGTGGCAGCTGCGGGTTGCTGTTGTCCATGGCGGTTTTGGCTGTGCTTGTGATGCTTCCGTTGAATCTCTACGCTGGGAGTGCTGTGCTGGGGGATCAGTTCTCGAAGACGACCATCAATCACATTGAGAAAGGTTCGGTTTTGCTTTGGGTGCATTTCGTTTTCGTCGTCGTTGTTGTTGTTCTTGTGCATTTTGGTATTTCTGCTATTGAAGGGAGATTGAGAATCACTAGGATTAGGGATGGGAATGGCAATTTGAGTGACCCGACTGTGAATTCCACGGCGATTTTTAGTATAATGGTGCAGGGGATACCGAAAACCATAGGGAATGATGGGACTGTGCTGCATGAGTATTTTCAACATAGGTATCCTGGAAAGGTTTATAGGGTTATAATGCCGATGGATTTGTGTGCTTTGGATGAATTAGCCTCGGAATTAGTGAGGGTTAGGCATGAAATTTCTTGGTTGGTTGCACGAGTTGACTCTCGGCTCTTGCCGTATGAAAGTGAAGAGAATGGATACGTAAGGACTTCTTCAGAGGGAGTATGGGGTTGTGCTTGTAATTTATGGCGAAAGGTGGAGGATTTCTGGTATCATACTATGGCTAGGTTGGGATACTCCGATGAAAGGAAGTTAGGAGAGTTGCAGGGATGGAGAGCTGAATTGGAGACTGAACTGGCGGCTTACAAAGAAGGTCGTGCACTAGGTGCTGGAGTTGCGTTTGTGGTGTTTAAGGATGTGTACACTGCTAATAAAGCGGTTCAGGACTTCCGACATGAGAAGAAGAGGCGGATAGGGAAATTCTTTTCTCTTGTGGAATTGCGTTTACAGAGAAACCAATGGAAAGTTGAGCAGGCACCCTTGGCCACAGATATTTATTGGAATCATTTGGGGTCGTCAAAGCTCTCACTGAAATTGCGAAGAGTGTTGGTGAACACGTGCTTGTTGTTGATTCTTCTGTTCTTTAGCTCTCCTCTGGCAATTATCAGTGCTCTAAAAAATGCCTGGCGGATTATAAATGCGGAAGCTATGGATAACGCCCAGTTGTGGTTTGCTTGGGTGCAGAGCTCAAGCTGGCTCGGGAGTCTTATCTTTCAGTTTCTACCCAATGTGTTTATTTTTGTCAGCATGTATATGGTTATTCCATCAGCACTTTCATATCTCTCCAAGTTCGAGCGACATCTTACAGTGTCGGGGGAGCAACGAGCTGCTCTTCTTAAGATGGTTTGTTTCTTCCTGGTGAATCTTATACTTCTTAAGGGGCTGGTTGAATCATCTTTAGAGAGTGCCATCTTAAAAATGGGAAGGTGCTATATGGATGGAGAAGATTGCAAGAGAATTGAGCAGTACATGAGTGCCTCTTTTTTGTCAAGATCGTGTCTTTCCTCTCTTGCATTCTTGATAACAAGTACATTCCTGGGCATATCTTATGATTTATTGGCTCCAATCCCTTGGATAAAAAGGAAGATTCAGAAGTTTCGGAAGAATGACATGCTACAGCTAGTCCCGGAACAAAGTGAAGAATACGCATTGGAAACTCAGGAAACAAATGGTCTAGAAAGGCCCTTGATTGTGGACAACACTTACGATTCTCCCAGATTGTATGGAACTCTGCAGGGAAATGATCTCTCGGATTACCCAATCAACAGAACATCAACTGCCCCCAAACAGACATTCGATTTCGCCCAATATTATGCATTCAATCTGACGATATTCGCCCTGACCTTCATATATTCTTCCTTCTCCCCGCTTGTGGTTCCCGTTGGTGCTATTTATTTTGGGTATAGGTACGTGGTCGACAAGTACAACTTCCTCTTTGTCTATAGGGTCCGGGGCTTTCCTGCTGGGAATGATGGGAAGTTGATGGATACGGTTCTGTGCATCATGCGTTTTTGCGTCGATTTATTCCTGCTGGCAATGCTATTGTTCTTTTCGGTCCACGGAGACTCAACGAAGCTGCAAGCTATATTCACACTTGGGGTATTAGTATTGTATAAATTGTTGCCTTCCCACAATGACAGTCTTCATCCAGCTCTTTTGGAAGGCGTACAAACTGTAGACAGTGTTGTGGATGGACCTATAGATTATGAGGTGTATTCACAGCCCAAGTTTGATTGGGATACATATTATTCATGATTCACCATCTGATGACTTGTAACTTTGCACAGTAATACTTTTCTAAGATTGCCAGAATGAGGAGTGTGCCATTGCCCTTCTTTTCAGTGAGGACTTACCTACACCCGTCGCGGATTAAAAATTGATAACGCAATGCTACGTGGGAAAGTTAAAACACATGAAGTTGCGTTATTAATTTGGGACATCCCTGATTAATTTTTTTGTTTTCTCATTGTTTTGTGCTAAGTTTGGAAAAGGATAAATTTGGTAAGACATCATTTTGTTGAGTGAATAAAGAGAAGTGTGGTGACCTAGAGTCCTTAGATCTAACTCTAGCACTTAGAGCCCTTAGATCTACAATACTCCAGCACTTAAAGAGCCCTTAAATCTAACTCTTGAATTGGATTCAACGACTTTAACTGCATTGAATTGTAGCCTTTTTGTAACCACCGTAACTTTTATACTGATTACCATCACAACTTTTTTTCAACAAGGAAATAGAACTACAAAACAAACTCGCGACGACAATCTAATTCCAGCCTGTCGAAGCTAAAATTTGGGAAAACGATCGTAGGGATAAGACGCCCTCCAAATAACATGGAATAAATAACATGGAATTTTGCAATATGGTAATAAAAAATTGGATGAGAAAAAGAATGGTTCAATATTATGGAGATAGAGCACCAAAAAATCCGTGGACAAAGAAGGAAAGTAGAGGAATATGAGGAGATCAAAAGCCATGACATACCCTAACTCCACTCTTGGCCAACCCTCTACTCCTCCTATACTTACACAGTTGAACCAAGTCTCCAACCAAAATGTGGCTCCACTTCTCACTATTTTCTCACTTACCTCTCTCTCTCTCTCTCTCCCCCCTCTTTCTTTCTCTCTCTCTCTGTGTCTTAAATGTGTGGCTAATATTTAAATCAAAGGGGCAGGTTTATATATTAATTACCATTTCAATGAGGGTAAGTAAATAGGGCAACAGTTGAAATTTTGCAGTCACAAGTTAATCGTTTCTTTTTCTACTGCTTGTGACTTCGATAATCTTTCTTTTTTCTTGTTTCTTGTGTTTTTTGGTGGAAAAAATTATGCACCAATTAGGCGTGAAGAAAAGCAGCAATCTTCTTCTGGGTTCTGGTTCTGCTGCCGAGGTAAACTCTGCAGGCAATGCCCAGCCTCTTTGCCCTAAGCCTCGAAGACCTGGCCCTGCTATGCCTGAGTTCCTCAACCCTATAAGATGTAACAAGCACAGGTTTCATTAGGGTTTTCTTGTTTATGTCGGGTTGACTTCAAAGAAAAGTGATTTTCGCTCTCCCCTTTTTTCCCATGGAATCCTCTCTTTTTTTAGCCTTTGGATTCAAAATATCGAAAGAGAATGAAGGACGGAAACAAGGAGACGAGTTCAAAAGGAGAAAGCGAGAGTGCGGAAATCACTGCCTACTTAAAATCATATGTTTGAAGATGTAACGGCTCTTTTGTGTTTATTTTTTTTGTGACCAGCCAAAAAAAATCCGACGAGAGAAATGGGGTTCTGAATATGATCAGTGAAAAGGTTAGCATTCATGCTCTTGTATTGTTATTTTGCTTTTTCAACCATTGTCGTTTATACTTCATTTCTGGTTGAGAATGCTTATGAAAAAAGCTAAAAGTGCTTTTGTCAAGCGGTACCAAAAAAATTAGAAGTACTCAAATTTTAATAAAATTTTCAACGCGTTTTTAGTAAGTGTCTCTTAAAAAATGCTTATAAACAAAAATACTTCTTACATAAGCAATCGCAGACATGCCCGAAATTTGAACACCATGATTTCATTCGTGACCAAATGAGTACTATCTCGTGTTTTTCAAATTCTAATCATGCAGGAAATATATGATGGAAGGGAGTATGTGTGCACGAAATGCTCACCGGTATGGTACTCAGGCTCTCCACCAGGAAGAACACACAACCCTTTGGTTCATGATGTGCAGTTCCTTCATCAGATGGAGCTTCTCGCTCCACTTACAAGAACAAAGCTCTCAGATAAATTTGGTTTTAGTACAACCTCTGCCTCTCCAGTGTGATATATCCTCACAACAATTGTGTTTGTGTCCCCAATTTCTTGGAAGAAGAAGAATTGGAGGATTGGGTCCTGAAAAATTTTCAGGTTCATTTTTTTGTAGTGTGTTAATTTTGTATAAGCTTGTAATTTTGTTGAGTTTAATTTTGTGAGTATCAAATTGTATATATTATGAGACGATTACACAAAATTTGTCTTGTATATATGATTTTGATAACAATAAAGGCTTCTACTTTCAATCTTTTGTTTGTGTGTGAGCATTTTTCTTATCATGGATTGAAATGTGAGTATGATCGTAGACAAATTTTTCTCCGATCATTTGGTGACTAATACGTGGACTTATCTTAATTTAATATTGACGGTTGAGATTAAAACATCACAAATATTTCTCCGCTTCTGACATCAAATCCAAATGTGAGTGATCGTAAATCTTTGATCAACATGTGACTAAGAGAATGCGATTCTATGTAAATCTTTGGTCAACATGTGAACAAGAGAATGAGATTCTATACGTGAGCATAATCATTTTATGAATTTTGTCATTCTTCATCTTACAAAATGTTAGAAAATAAGTTTGAAAAAGATAATCTGATTACCCAGAGAATGAGATTCTATACTTGCGATGTAAAGACGTTGCACATGAGTGGGAAGAGCAGAGACCGGAGGGAGAATGACTAGGAAAGGGGTTGCCACTGACGCTAAGCCGAAGCAAGGGGCCGGTGGCTGAGAGGTATCAGATCTAGGGTTTTCGGGCAAGAAGGGTTAGAGGGAGAGTCGGCTAAGAAGAGTGTTTTTGTGTAGGTTGACTTGGCCACATGAAAACTTTATCTCTGAATAAAAATTGTTTGAGGGCACAAAATAGAAGAGTGATTGGTGGTGAAATTTTGAATCCCATGGGCGACTTTTGAACGAAAATTTTGATTTTAAGTGATTGAAAACGAGTTTCACGACATGAGTACGATTAAAGATTCGTAGGAGAGTGATTGGTGGTAAAGCATTCGAGTCATAGCTGGGTCTCTTTCTACAAGTATAACCAATAGCCAAAAGACAAGTCATAACTTTATATCTTTCAATCATGTTGCCTTTTGTGTATATTTCCATGGGTTTTGGTTGAGGTGTCAATTGGACAAAAGATGAAACTGAAATTTCGTATTGAGGTGATGGTGAAAGGTCGGTCTAATACTATTTGCTAGGTCAGAAGTTTGCAATGCTTTACTTTTCCTACTTTCTCAAAATCTCCTCTTGGCTTTAGATAGATTGGTGTGAAATTGTTAATGTTGTCATTTGGAAGGCGATCACATTAAACGGGCAAAGATGCCAAACAGGAACAAGAAAACCGTAATAATGTTGTCATTTGTTATTGGCTACTTGCATGCTAGAATTCTAAAGTAGAAAAATTCAAGCACCTAATCTATAGTGGTGGAGAAATGAGATAGGTTAACATAATGGATTAACCGTAATAATATAGTTTAAACTATGTCATACATGAGAATTTAACAAAAAACTTTCAACGGCCCGAATGATTGAACTTGGTGGATTAGGACCACTGGATCCGGAGAGGATCCATGTCCTTTCTTGTATTACCATCAACATGTCAAATTCCAATGTTTTGTATATAACTAGGAATTATATCATCTTGGACAAATGTTTGGAATTAAGGTAACCTGTCAAATGTTTTGTTCAATGTTTCGTAGCTTGATTTTCGACAGGTGGCTTCGAAATGGCGTGTGATTAAATCAGCATCCAAACTATGACTTCAAAGTCAATGTCGGAATAGGAACCACTCTGAATTCATTTGTGGGGATTATAGAAATTATCATTTCGTAACCGTTCATCATATATCGTATAATCAGTTTTTATCAGTTACTGTTTATGTTTAATTTTAAATATAAAAAAAGTTAAATGATTTCTGACTGCACGATGCACAATAAATGACTAAGATATGAGGATCCCTACAATTTGAATCCGGATGGATCCAAATCCGTCAATGTCTTTAATGTCTTTTTTTTTTTTTTTCCCAAAGAATGTCTTTAATGTCTTTAATTCCCTATAAAAGGGGAACTCTTCTTTTCTCTGCCACATTAGGTTTTTGACTTAATATTTAATTATTTTATACAGAAATGCTAATGAGATTCTTTTACAGTAGAATTTTTCATAGATTCTCTGGCACGTCACAGTTTAACATCATTTTCCCTACCAAAATTATAAAACATTGTGCAAAAAAATAAAAATGAGATGAGAGAGAGTCCATGGAGAGTCTTACTTTGAGAGTTTTCTTACCATTTCTCTGTTTTATAATGTGGCACAAAAATTAACGTTAATTGTGAGTTGGTAGAGAGTCCAAAAAAGAGTTTTACTTTGAGAAGGTTGATTAGCATGATCTTCTTTTATATATTATTAATATAAAAATATTATTCTTACCTATTTGTATCATCATTTGTATCATCTCTCTAATAAAAATAGAATCCATATGTGTTTGTGAATACTAACTCTATTAGAACGACGGTACAAATAGATGATAAATGTACTGCTACTTTCCTTTTATTAATCATTTTGGTAAAGTGATGTCTGTCTTTTACCCAACTGACCCGAGTCTTAATCATTTACCTTTCCTTTCACACGCTTTAATTTTAGGGTTATTGTCTAATCACCCCTCAACTTTCATGATATTCATTAACTTCCTAATTTTTTCAGAAATAAATTGTAGCAATAGTATCTCAACTTTAATCAAATTGAAGCAATGATCCTTCAATTAAAATTCTTTATCATTAGTTCCTCAACTCATCAAAATGTGTAGCTATGATTTTTTTCGTCAACTTCGTCAAAATTTTGTCAAAATGAGTTATGTTGGAAGGACCATTGCTACAGTTGAGTTAAAGTTGAGGGACCATTTCTCCAATTGAGTTAAAGTTGAAGGACCATTGGTAATAGATTTTTAGTTGAGGGACCATAGCTGCACATTGTGATGAGTTGAGGGACCATTGCTCCAATTAAGTTAAAGTTGAGGGACCATTGTTACAATTTACTCTTTATTCAAACCATATTGATTAAATTCTAGAAAAATGACTTCTACACTTATTTACTTTTTTTTTTGCACACCTGTTAATTTATGTTTCTTTATTTTATTTATACTTATATAATTTGAAGGCAAAAAAAAGAGGTGTGAAAATCATTTCTCATTTTCTTTAGTATTTTATCACGTTTTTGTTTATTTAATTTGTTATATCTGTGAGATCCCACATCGACCAACGGAAAATGGGTGATATGACTTATATGTACATACTTCACTCCCTATAGCACGAGACTTTTTGGGGACTCACTGGCTTCGGGTTCCATTGAAACTCCAAAGTTAAGCGAGTTCGGGCTAGAGCAATCCTAGAATGAGTGACCCATTGGGAAGTTCTCACGTAAGTTCCCAGAAACAAAACCTTGAGGGCGTGGCCGGGGCCCAAAGCGGATAATATCGTGCTACAGCGGAGTCGAAACTGGGATGTGACAAAATGGTATCAGAGCCACTATGCCGTTCGATACAGATATACTGGCGAGGACGCCGGGTTCCCCTTAAGTGGGGTGGATTGTGAGATCCCACATTGACCAACGGAGGGGGGGTGATGTGCCTTATATGTACATACTCCCCTCTCTATAGCACGAGGCCTTTTAGGGACTCACTGGCTTCGGATTCCATCGGAACTCTGATGTTAAGCGAGTTGGGACGAGTGCAGTCCCAAGATGGGTGACCCACTGGGAAGTTCTCGAGTGAGTTCCTAGAAACAAAGCCGCGAGGGCATGGCCGGGGCCCAAAGCGAACAATATCGTGCTACGGCGGAGTCAAGATTGGGATGTGACAATATCAATTATATGTCAATGCATTTTAGTCAAGCAATTTGCAAATTCTCCTAATATTTTTATAGTATAGACATGCAAGATTATGTTTTTATAATAGAAACATGAGATGAGATAGTTCATTGATAATCTTATTTTTGAGAGTCTTCTTAATATTTATCTGTTTTATAATGTTGACACAATAATTAACGTTAAAATGTGAGATGATAGAGAGTCCACAAGAGAGTCCTACTTTGAGAAGGTTGATTAGCATTATCTTCTTTTATACATTATTAATATAAAAATTGTTATTCTTACCATCTATTTGTATCAATGGAATCCACATATATTTGTGATTCTAACTTTATTAAAACGACGGTACAAATAGATAGTAAATGTACTACTACTTTTATTAATCTTTTTGATAATGTGATGTCTGTCTTTTACCCAACCGACCCGAGTCTTAATCATTTTCCTTCCCTTTCACACGCTTTAATTTCAAGGTTATTGTCTAATCACCCCTCAACTTTCATGCTATTCATTAACTTCCTAATTTTTTCAAGCCATATTGATTAAATTCTAGAAAAATGATTTCTACAATTATTTACTTTTTTTCGCACACCTGTTATGTCACATCCTGACCCGGGGTCCATCACATCCCGGGCCCGCTCCACCATCGTAGCACGATATTGTCCGCTTTGGGCCCCGACTATGCCCTCACGGTTTTGTTTCTGGGAACTCACACGAGAACTTCCCAGTGGGTCACCCATCATGGGAGTGCTCTCGCGCGCTACTCGCTTAACTTCGGAGTTCCCATGGAACCCGAAGCCAGTGAGCTCCCAAAAGGCCTCGTGCTAGGTAGGGATGAGAATATACATATAAGGATCACTTCCCTGGACGATGTGGGATCTCACATGTTAATTTATGTTTCTTTATTTTATTTAGACTTATCTAATTCGAAGGCAAAAAGTAAGGATGTATAGAGCAAAAAAAAAAGAGTTGTGAAAATCATTTCTCATTTTCTATAGTATTTTATAGTATTTTATTACGTTTTTGTTTATTTAATTCGTTATATCAATTATATGTCAATGCATTTTAGTCAAGCAATTTGCAAATTCTCCTCATATTTTTATAGTATAGACATGCAAGATTATGTTTTTATACTAGAAACATGCACAATCATTTTTTTAAATGTTAATGACAACTTTCAAAGAGATACAAGTAAATGAAAATTTAAGGAGACTTGCATAATCTCAATGTTAACTCAACAAATATATGCAAAAAAAATCATAACTGTTGTAGGCCTAATAAATTGAGCGATCTAGGGAGAGAATGAGAGAGGGGTGCGGCAACCTTTAGAGAGAGGAGAGATTGATTTAATTGTGAGGTGTGTATGATTCACCCCATTGTGCCTTTATTTATAGTAGTAGAAAGGGTGAATACCTTTCCCTTTATGATTACAACATTTAATAGGTAATCTAGTCCTAATAGGAATATAAGATACTATCCCATATTCTCTAGGATTTACACAATCACATTCCTATTCTAAATATGACTGCAACACTCCCCCTTGAGTGTGTAAATACTCAACAGACCATCGCATCAGTTCTTCAGCAGATAAGGTAGAATAGTTGACGAAGTCATCGGCACAACGGGCAATCGCGAGTCTCATATTTACGTTGAAGTATGCATGTGTAAAAACTCACAAAAACCTCGCTATGGTAAAACCCAAGATTTGGGGAAAACCCATAGACTAAGGGAAAAGTAAGAAAATATGCATAATGTCTTAAACAAACGTCAAACTGGACGAGTGTAGTGAACTCAACAGAGTATGATCATCCCAGAATGGGTGCCTCATCAAAACCTCGTTAGGTAGCAAAAACCCAGTGGGAAAAATGCTCCTAATCGTAGGAAAAAGAGTACATTAAGACCATGTGAGTATGCTTCTGGATACTCCCCCTGAGTTAGACATAACTTCTAAATAAGAGAACTACAAACGATTTAATTCGGACAATTTACGCATACCGATTCCTTGGACGAGCTTCTGAAATGTAGACTTGGGCAACGACTTGGTGAAGAGGTCGGCCAGGTTGTCCTGGGAACGGATTTGCTTGACTTCGATGTTCTGATGCTGCTGCTGCTGGTGTGAGTAGAAGAACTTCGGCGCTATGTGCTTGGTGTTGTCTCCCTTGATGTATCCCTTCTTTAACTGCTCGATACATGCAGCATTGTCTTCAAAGATCGTCGTAGGAAGGTCAACGACTGATGTAAGACCACTAGTGCTTCGAATATGTTCCATCACTTCTCTCAACCAAAAGCACTCACGCGATGCTTCATGCAGGGCGAGAATCTCAGCATGGTTAGACGAAGTCGCGACTAGTGTTTGCTTGGTAGACCTCCAAGATATAGCGGTGTTCCCAATGGTAAAGACATAACCCGTTTGAGAACGTGCCCTATGTGGGTCAGACAGATATCCAGCATCTGCGTAACCAACAAGGCGAGAATCGATCCGGGGCCTATAGGGGGCGGCACCACTTGGAGATTCATGGGTATAGAACAAGCCCAAATCCGTAGTACCCTTGAGGTAGCGGAAAATGTCTTTGACACCATTCCAGTGCCTGCGTGTGGGCGCATTGCTGTATCTAGCCAATAGATTCACAGCGAAGGAGATGTCGGGTCTAGTGCACTGAGCCAAGTACAATAAAGCCCCAATTGCACTTAGGTAAGGAACTTCGGGTTCCAAAATCTCTTCCTCATCCTCTTTTGGACGGAAGGGATCTCGTTTAGCATCTAGAGTCCGAACGACCATGGGTGTGCTCGAAGGCTTCGCTTTATCCTCATTAAAGCGTCGCAACACCTTTTGGGTGTAGTTCGATTGATGTACTAGGATTCCATCCGAACAGTGCTCGATCTCCAGGCCGAGACAGTATCGAGTTTTTCCAAGATCCTTCATCTCAAATTCCGATTTCAAGTGTGCAGCAATTTCCTCAAGCTCTGCAGGAGTCCCGATGAGGTTCATGTCATCGACATAAACTGCAACGATTGCAAATCCGGAATGTGACTTCTTTATGAACACGCATGGGCATAGTTCGTTGTTCACATAACCCTGACTTGTCAAATATTCACTCAGACGGTTATACCACATCCGCCCAGATTGTTTCAATCCGTAGAGTGATCTCCTCAACCTAATTGAGAGAGTGTTCCGTGGTCTAGAACTATTTGAACCAGTCAATGGAAGTCCTTCTGGAACTTTCATGTAGATTTCCGTATCTAGATCCCCATAGAGATACGCGGTTACCACGTCCATAAGCTGCATATTCAGTTTTTCGGAAACTACCAAACTGATTAGGTAGCGGAACGTTATGACGTCCATTACGGGAGAATACGTCTCCTCGTAATCAATTCCAGGGCGCTGAGAGAAGCCTTGCGCTACGAGGCGTGCTTTGTATCGCACTATTTCATTCTTCTCATTACGCTTCCTCACGAAAACCCACTTGTAGCCAACAGGCTTCACGCGTGGTGGTGTAGGAACGACAGGTCCAAATACCTTACGTTTCGCGAGCGAATCGAGTTCGACCTGGATTGCTTGTTTCCAGTTTGACCAATCGGTTCTACGTCGGCATTCATCGACGGAACGTGGTTCAATGTCATCGCTAAGCATGATGTCAGTAGCTACTGAGTACGCGAATGCATCGTCGACGATCATCTCATTTCTATTCCAAACCTCATCCAATACTGTGTAGTGGACCGAAATCTCGCGATTCTCGGGAGGCCGGCATGTTTCGTCTGAAGCATCACCGTAATCTAGAATAACCTCATGCGTTGGAACGAATGAGTAAGCGATGGTCGGATTCAAACTAGGGTCACTAGTTGGTGCCATTTTCCTCTTCCGGGGTTGTGAATCCTTTGAACCAGGGGGTCTGCCACGCTTCAGGGTCGGACCAGATGATTGGCTAGCCGCCAATGTACCTTCCTGCGTGGAAGTTGCGGCCTTCCCTCCTTCGGGGACGGCCCGGCCTTCCCAGGCAGGTTGTTGACGTACACGAGGTACATCTATCCTTGCAGGTGTGTTTGCAGCGGGTATATGTGATCTTGTCACCTTTGCTAGATCATTAAAAGCATCCGGCATGCTTTGAGCAATGCTCTGAAGATCTATAATTCGTCGCACCTCAGTTTCAGACTGAGCAGTGCGGGGATCTAAATGAGACATAGTGGGAGCATACCACGACAATTCGCGGCGTTCTACGGGAACGTTAGCATGCTTATCTCC
The DNA here is from genome assembly GCA_036320875.1 of Cotoneaster glaucophyllus. NCBI lineage: Eukaryota > Viridiplantae > Streptophyta > Magnoliopsida > Rosales > Rosaceae > Cotoneaster > Cotoneaster glaucophyllus. The sequence continues at coordinate 7,257,086 of CM070063.1, forward strand.
CCCTAACGACGGGAAGACTGTCTCATCAAAGTGACAATCCGCAAAACGTGCGGTGAAGAGATCTCCTGTCAAGGGTTCTAAGTATCGAACAATTGATGGCGAATCATAACCGACATAGATTCCCATTTTTCTCTGAGGTCCCATTTTGGTACGTAGTGGCGGCGCTATTGGCACATAAATGGCGCACCCAAACACCCGTAAATGCGAGACGTCAGGCTCGTATCCAGTGACCAACTGTAACGGTGAATGTGGTTGGGTAGCGATGGGCCTCAGGCGGACCAACATAGCTGCGTGCAGTATTGCATAGCCCCAGGCAGATACCGGCAGTTTGGTTCTCATAACCAAAGTCCGAGCTATCATTTGAAGGCGCTTTATGAAAGCTTCTGCCAGGCCGTTTTGGGTGTGAACATGGGGCACAGGATGTTCCACATCAATCCCTACTGACATGCAATACTCGTCAAAAGTCTGTGACGTAAACTCTCCAGCGTTATCCAATCGAATCGACTTGATCGGATAATCAGGGTGGTGAGCCCTTAGCTTAATGATTTGAGCTAGGAGTTTAGCAAACGCGGCGTTGCGTGTGGACAACAAGCAAACATGTGACCATCTTGTCGATGCATCAACCAACACCATAAAATATTTAAATGGTCCGCAGGTTGGTTGGATTGGTCCACAAATGTCCCCTTGAATCCTCTGAAGAAATTTAGGGGGGTCGTGAATAATCTTTGTGTGGGAGGGTTGAGTATTCAACTTCCCTATAGAACACGCTTGGCATGTCGGGACCTGAACATAGGGATGTAACTTATGCCCGTGAGAAGATTTGAGGATACGGCGCATCATGTCACGTCCAGGGTGTCCCAAACGATCGTGCCAAAGCAACTAAGTGTCCTGGAACTCAAGCATAGGGCCGGCCACATTGTGGGCTTCTATGCCCCGAATGGTCGTGATGTACAACCCATTCGGCAGACGTTCCAACTTCTCATGAATATGCTTCTGGCCATATTCGTATGAAGTGATACAAAGATATTCAGAACCATTCTCTTCAGTGGTTTCAAGATGATATTGATTATCTCGAATATCTCTAAAACTCAGCAACGTTCTTCCGGAACGTGGAGAATAGAGTGCCTCCTTAATGGTCAAGAGTGTACCATTAGACAACATGATACGTGCCTTTCCGTATCCTTCAATCAGGTTGGATGGGCCTGAGAGAGTTGTCAAAGGAGCTTTCTTAGGTACGAAGTTAGTAAAATAGTGTCGTTCACGCAAGATGGTGTGCGTGGTTGCACTATCTGCCAGACAACTAACTTCCCCACTAGGCATACCTAGAAAGAAATTGATTGAATTGGTCACATGCATAAATATAATTCCATTCATTCAATTAAGCAATTCGAGAAAATAATATCCATTTCAATAACAATCCATAATTCAAAACAAACCAAAACCAAACAAATTATTCCAAATACTTAGAAAAATTGTTCAAAAATTAAACCATAAACCTAACAAAAATAGGGATAGGGGCCGGCCACTCCTAGTGGGTTCGGCCACTAGGGGTACATGCCCTAAAATCATGTCTAAGTTATTCGTCCATAGGTGCAGACGCCTCCTGGAAGTCCGATATCTCCATTGATGTAGTTGCATCTTCCGGATGATCCACATGTGCAAAGTTAGACTCACGACGTGAATGATACTTGGCAATAGCCTCAGGGGAAGCTCGGCATATGCGTGACCAATGATCCTTTGATCCACAGCGATAGCACATGTCCAATTCAGTAGAAGCAGCCTGAATGGGAGCTTTGCCCTTGTTCTTGAAGTTTGGGACCTTAGGGGCGAGTTGCGGACGCTGCTGGGTCGCAATTTTACCCTTAGGTGCGGCACTCTGTTGACCATGGGCCCGTGGTGGGACTTGTCCCCTATTTCCACGGCCATGACGAGTCTGTCGTCTTTTCTGGCTGCGATAGTTAGTCGCATGCGCTTCAGGCGCGGCGTGCGAGCCAGTGGGTCGAGCTTGATGGTTTTTCATCAAAAGCTGGTTCTGCTTTTCAGCAAGAAGTAAAACAGAGATCAAATCCGAGAATTTGGTGAATTTCTGTGCCCTATATTGTTGCTGCAGGACAATATTGGTGGCATGGAAGGTCGAATAGGTCTTCTCCAGGAGATCTGATTCGGTGAGTTCCACTTTGCAGAATTTCAACAAAGAACGGATTCTACAAACTTCAGAGTTGTATTCATTCACAGACTTAAAGTCTTGGAAGCGAAGGTGCTGCCAGTCGTGTCTTGCTTCAGGCAAGTATATGTCTTTCTGGTGATCGAAACGGTCAGCCAGAGCAAGCCAGAGGGTGCGTGGGTCCTCTTCAGCGAGATACTCGGTCTGCAGTGCATCATGGATGTGTCTTCGGATGAAGATCATTGCAGTAGCCTTCTGAGCTTCGTCAACAGGTTTGTCGGCGATGGGAGTCTCGATGGTGGCTCGAATGCCCTTTGCAGTTAAATGGAGCTTCACGTCTTGAACCCACTTCAGATAGTTTCGTCCAGAGACTTCTAGAGCGGTGAAATCGAGCTTGTTCAAGTTCGACATGTCCCTAAAACAGAGGGAAACAAAACGTGTTTAGTCATATGGTAAGCCATAGACATATATCGGAGAACATACAGGTTCTTTAGACATGAATTGGTTTAATTTATGCATGAAAGCTACAGGTTTCATGTGGTATGTTTTGAATGAAAACTTCAGGTTTCAAAGGCACTAAATTTGAAGCTTCAAGTTCAATTTAGTATTTTATGAACGATTAGTTCATAATAAGAGGTTCCTGCAATAAACACAGAATGCAATATACTAACTTAGTGTAGTGGATTTGAGTTTCTTCGGGAACTCAAGTGTGAGAGCTTCGTTACTACGAAAGTATGTTACGGTTCAAAGTATAAAGAGAAATTATTGAATCGTTAATGTCCAAAAGTGATCTTCAGGTCAAGAATTTTGGATTCATTATCAGATTAATGGACTGTGGGTCACTTTTAATTAATTCGATAAATCGGGCCATACAGGGTCGATTGTAGAAGCAAAATAATATTAGTATAATATTATTGGATCGAAATCAAAGCTCCAAAGATAATTTGGGCTTGTGCCGTGGGGTGGGGGAAGGCACGGGGTGCCTTAAGAGGTCACGGCAGGGCCTGGGGAAAGGCCAGAAACCATGGCTGCAGGCCACGGGGGAAAACATCCAGCCGAAGCTGGGTTGGGTCCTTATGGACCGAGGGATGCGCACGAGGGGAGCCCAAGACAGTGGGCTGCGTTGTGTGATCTGCGGGCCACGCAAGAAGCCCAGCAAAAGCTGGCTTGTACGTGCGTGTGTGCATGCTTTTGCCCAGCCGAAGGCTGGCAGCAGTGGCGCGGGCCTCTGAGGACCGTGGGCTGCAGGCCCAATGACAGAAACACAGCAGGCCGAGGCCTGATGGTGCTGGCGTCGCAGGGAGGGTGCGGTGCACCCAGTCCCGATCCCTATTCCCATATTTTTTTTTTTTTCAATTCCCTTAGGGTTTTAGGAAAAAACCCTAACTTGCTTCTAATTTAGTTTTATACTTTGACTCACAAATTCCACATAACAATTTAATTGTGTGATGCATGAAACAAATATATATATGAATTTGTGAATATATATATCGGAAGGAAAATATAAACATAGGGGGTTCATGCATCATGGGGAATGTTTTCATGCTTCATGGGTCGTTTCAAATATCTTACTTTATTTTAAGCGTACCTGAGTAGCAGAAAACAAATAAGCCTTTGAATGTAGTGGATGATAGCCTCCTTCTACGATGCGTCAATTCCTTAGCTCCTGGTAATTCCTTAGCTTCTGGCAAGAGCGTGCTGATAACGTGTTGTAGGCCTAATTGATTGAGCGATCTAGGGAGAGAATGAGAGAGGGGTGCGGCAACCTTTAGAGAGAGGAGAGATTGATTTAATTGTGAGGTGTGTATGATTCACCCCATTGTGCCTTTATTTATAGTAGTAGAAAGGGTGAATACCTTTCCCTTTATGATTACAACATTTAATAGGTAATCTAGTCCTAATAGGAATATAAGATACTATCCCATATTCTCTAGGATTTACACAATCACATTCCTATTCTAAATATGACTGCAACAATAACTTCTTTTTTATCGGATGATATGCTAATCTAATCTAAATTATTGTGAGAAAACTTAAACTTTAATATAAAAAATGAAGAATACTGTTATAATCAATTTGGTTAAGTGCCCCAAATCTACATAGAAAAGACAAAATCTTGGGTGGGTACAATCTTAGGAGAGAGAGATTTTTCAGTGTGCCGAAAACAAAACTAGTACACTGAATGTTATAATACAAATGTTTGAATACTTAAAAAAAAAATTCAACTACTTGTATTTCTGGCACACTAAAAGAATTTATCAAAGAGAGAGGCTGTATGCAATTATAAGTAATTAATGCTAGTGAGCAAGAATATTAAATAGAGGTTAACGTTGGATCATGATACAATTACAGCAAAAATATGGACATTTACAGCAAATTCTCAACTTTCATCTATCATCCCAACTTCCCAAAGTTTTCATAATTTGTGTAAAGAATTAAACAACCACTCAAGCTCTCCCAGTTTTCCATCTCTCTCTTTCTCTCTCTCTCCTCAGCTGCTGACGTTGGTGTGTGAGAAAGCGTCGCCGCCCACTCTCTCTCTCTCTCTCTCTCTCTCTCTCTCTCTCTCTCTCTCTCTCTTCAGCTGCTGACGTTGGTGTGTGAGAAAGCGTCGCCGCCCACCTAATATAAACCCACTTGATCACATTTCTCCGTTTCTCACTCATGCCTCCGAACCCAATTCGCCAAAACATCTGTTTCTCTCTCTAGAATCGTCTCAGCCATGGCGGCCACTTGCAGAGCTTCTTACAGTTTCTCCGCCGCGCATCTCTTACTCTCTTTTTTGGTATTGGGTTGGGCTTCTCGGACCTGTTTCGGGCTCGGGACGTACGGGTTCGATATCCACCACCGGTTCTCGGATCCCGTCAAGGCAATTCTGGGTTCCGATGAGCTGCCGGAGAAGGGTAGCGCCGAGTACTACGCCGCTATGGCCCACCGAGACCGATTGATTCGGGGCCGCCATCTCTCCACAGCCGACGATCAAACGACGCCGCTTGCTTTCGAATACGGAAACATCACGTATCGGATTAGTGCATTTGGACAGTAAGCACTTTTCTCCTCTCTTTTTTACCTTAAAGTTAGTATTTTTTTGGTGTTGAAAGTGATGGGGTTTTTGTAATTGTTGAATTTTTCCTGCGTTCCTGAATTTTTACAGAAAACCCATTAATTTGTTTAAATTTTTGCACAAAACCCAGATATTTGTTTCCTTTTGAAGAAAATTATACATCAAGCCTCGTATGATAGATCGAACTGTACTGACTATCGGATATGATAAATAGTCATTGGATAGTTATACTGTGTTTGGTATTATATCGGATAGGAGGAACAAACTTAAAATAAAAAAACTGAAATGTCGTTCCCAGATCTCTCCGCACCGCCCCAACTCCCTCCCTCTCTCTCCCTTCTTCTTCCCCGACTACAGAAGAATCCCAAATAATACGAGAGAAGATTTTCTGCACCCAAAAACCCATGTGGCCTCTCTGTGCCTTTGATTTTATTGAGCATGTCTTGGGACTCGGGACTTGAAGCTTGTTTTGATTGGGTGTGACTGTTGATATGCTCAATAAAATCAAATACACAGAGAGGCCACATGGGTTTTTGGGTGCAGAAAATCCTCTTTTTTGAATTTGCAGACATACCCAACTCAGGGCGCACAAGCAAAAAAATAACATACAGATCATTTTTTTTTAAAGATCTGAAAACTGAAAACCCTAAAATTTCAATTAAAACACAAATTTGCAATCAATTGCAAAATTAGAGAGAAGATTAACCAGATTCAATAAATTGAAAAAAAAAATTTGGAAGAAAAATAGGAGGAGGGTAGAACAGTGAGAGAAGAAGAAGAAAAATTGCAGGAGGGCGGAACAGAGAAGAGGAGGTGGAGAAGTTGCAGGAGGGCGAAACAGAGAAGGAGGAGGAGAACCTGGGAAAAATTGCAAGAAAAATTGCAGGAGGGCGGAACAGAGAAGGAGGAGGAGAAGTTGCCAGCGATGGAGAGAGCAAACGATTCGGGACGAAAGCTATGAGGACGGAGAGAGCGAGAGAGCGATGAGGACGGTGAAACCGACTAAATAATACCGTGGTTTTGGGCTGTATAACTAAGAGGGTAGCAGCCGGATATAAGGAGTGGGGCCCGATTTTTTAATCCGCTGACTATTTAGTACATAGGAACATCAAACACCTAACTTCGTACTAGTAATCCTATCCTATCCGTGGTTTGAGTTTTTGCTTTTTTGCTTTTTATTATTTATTTTTATGGGTTGGAATTTCAGCCTGCATTATGCAAATGTATCTGTGGGGACGCCGAGCACATCATATCTTGTGGCATTGGACACGGGCAGCGATTTGCTCTGGTTGCCATGTGATTGCAGCAGATGCGTCCGCGGCCTCCAGCTCTCGAATGGAGATGTATGTGAACTGAATTATTATTTTTCATTTGTTTGCCTTTTCTTGGATTTTACAGATTTGTGAATTTGATGCATATTTTTACTTCAAAAGTTGGTTGCTTGGAGTATGTGACTTGGCATACTTCGACCAGTTATGTTGGTTTGTGATAATTTCCATTAGTTGTGAAATTTGTTCTGGAATAAGTACTACAACTCTCGATTCAAGCATGTAACTTTATCATCGTATGTTTTGAGTGAATTGAGTACTGTCGTGTGGCTTTAGGGTTATTGTTTCTTGATCATAAGGAATCCAAGTGTATTTGAACATTTAAGGGCCACAAAATAGTATTGTTTTCTCGAAAGGCTCAGGTTGCATCGTAAATTTGTAGTGTTATTCATCAAAATTTAAATCCTGAGTTGCTTCTTGCTGTTTCTACAAATATCTACCAGGCATAGTTGTAGAAGGACGGACTAAGGTTGCTAGTGCATTTGGTCACTATGTGGATCAATAGCGAAGATGCTCTTATGGTACTGATTTTGTTGACAATTAACTCTTGAGCTCTTCTATCAACCAGGTAGTAGAATTTGAAATCTACAGCCCTAATACGTCATCAACGAGCAAAAAGATTTCTTGCAACAACACATTTTGTTCACAACAACCCTGCGCTTCAGCAAGTAGTGATTGCAATTACAGGATCGAATATCTGTCTAATGAAACCTCATCTACTGGGGTCTTGGTAGAGGATGTTTTGCACCTATCTACCGACGATGCTCAACAAAAAGATGTACCTGCACGGATTGCCTTTGGGTGAGTTATTTTCTTCACTGCTGTACCACTAGAATAGGGTAGTCAACAAAAATTAGTGAGTATGCTGATTATATTATTCCTAAACATGCCAATTTTAATTGGTTAGCGCGCTTGTGATGTTTGTATGCTACTCTATTGCAGTTGTGGTAAGGACCAGACTGGTATATTTTTGGACGGTGCGGCTCCCAATGGTCTATTAGGGCTTGGTATGGATGACGTATCAATTCCTAGCATTTTAGCAGGACAGGGCCTTGCTTTGAATTCTTTTTCCATGTGTTTCGGACTTGGCGGAATTGGGAGAATCAGATTTGGTGATAATGGAAGCCAAGGCCAAGCAGAAACACCATTCAATCGTGATAGCCATTCATAGTAAGTGCTCCCCCTAAATATCCATATGCTGATGTCAAGTTTACTAGTTTCGCAAGTTAACTCCTTCAGTCTTTAATATCATCCCAGTTGTACTAATCTTTTCTTGTTCGAACGTGTTACCAGTCCAACTTACAACATTACTATCACTCAAATAGCCATTGGAAAAAGTGTTACCGATCTCGAATTCTATGCAATTTTTGACTCTGGTAGCTCATTTACATACCTAAACGATCCAGCTTACACGCAGATTACTGAGAGTGTGAGTACTTCAGATTTGGTTTTTCATAATTTTACCTTGTGTATCTTCATTATTGTATAGTCTTTGTAACTATTTGTCATTTTTCAGTTCAACTCCGTGCTTAAAAATAGTCGACATCCAAAGGATTCAGATATTCCTTTTGAATATTGTTATGACATAAGGTAAATTCTATCCGAATACAAAACTTTGCATCAGTTTTCTCTTTCTGAGCCTTCAGGCACTGACTTAACTTCATTTGCAGTCCAAATCAATCGGTGAACTTGACAATGAAAGGTGGAAAGCAGTATTCTCTCCACGATCCACTAGTAACCGTGTCCAATTCGGTAAGTTACCACTTTTAGTATTTCTTATATATCCTGCTCCTACACCATGTCATGCTAAACCTTACCATTCCAATCTCCAGGATGGATCCACAGGGTTCTATTGCCTGGGCGTCGTCAAAAGTGGAGATGTTAATATCATTGGACGTGAGTATCTCTTTCTAAATATCTTTCATTATCTTGCAAAAAAATTCATATGCTTGATGTGTATGCAGATCATGTAATAGTTGATTTTAAAATCAGATTCATAAAACCATCGTAACAAATGGTCAAGGCCCTCGTACCGCCTTAACCATCACTGGCATTCAAATGAATTTGTACATATTCAATGTTGCTTACAATGTGGATTTATTCCTGCAGAAAACTTCATGACGGGTTATCGCGTAATTTTTGACCGTGAGAAGATGGTATTGGGTTGGAAGGAATCCAATTGTGAGTCTTAATTCCACCATTGCAAATCAAATTTCGGCAAAACATTTTTCTGGTGATCTTTTTCAGTGACAATCGCGAGACATTTTTCTTTTCAGGTTACAACGATGAGGAAACGGTCACTTTTCCCATCAGCCCATCGAAATCTCCGACTGCCTCTCCCCGTAGCGTCAACCCGGAGGCCACCTCTGGGACTGGGAGTACCAACACATCTAGCATACCAGGATCAAATCATTCACCAAAATTGAAGAACTCTTTCACGAGTGCAATCACCATTGTTCTTTTTGTATTTTTCGCTATTGTGTGATTAATTTTTGCCATTCTGTAATATATCTAAAACTGAGAGGCATTTGTTTTGGAGGTAGAATTTACACGGCGATTTTTGGTCTATTATTCGTAGTTATGGCAACATGGGGTTGTACATATGATTTTAGTTATGACTACTGACCACAGATAATAAGCATCCCTGTCTTTTGTTACAATAATAAATAATTTTTAGTTTTTGGTTTATTCTTTGAAATCGAGATTCTCTCTAGATGTTGTAGTCAAGAGTCAATTAATTGAGAAATTTGGATCACTCATTTTAAATCCACGCCCTTCATTAGTTCACCCGGCTGGTTCCCTCACAAAAACCGAGGGTTCAAATCTCTCTCCTTTTCTTGAACAGTTCAGAATCAGATTACGCAGTTTGCCAACTTCGAACTGCGAGATCTGGAGTTGATATTGAACTCATTTCTTTGTACTAATTATTTTCTAGAGATTTCAAGTGGTTCACATCGTATTAAGTTAGTAACCGATTTGCACCTGATTACAAAAACGCCAAAAATATAACTCGAACTTTTCTCATTTTTACTTTCCTAATGACAAAATTTATCGAAGAGAGTGGCTGTATGCAATTGTAAGTAGTTAATGTTGGTGAGTAAGTATATTAAATAGAGGTTAACGTTGGATCATGATCCACAATTACAGCAAAAATATGGACATTTACAGCAAATTCTCAACTTTCATCTATCATCCCAACTTCCCAAAGTTTTCATAATTTGTGTAAAGAATTGGACCCACTTACCCGCGATTTCGTCAAACAGTGATCAAACTTACGGAGAAGAATCCTCTCCCTCTTGTATTTTCCTACCGTCTTCCTTCCCCTCCTATTTGAACGGTCATGGACAACAAGACAAGCTTTCCCAGTTTGCCATCTCTCTCTCTCTCTCTTTCCTCAGCTGCTGACTTGACTTGGGTCTGTGAGAACGCGTCTCCGCCCACCCGATATAAAACCCGCTTCATCACATTTCTCTCTTTCTCACTCATGCCTCCCAACCCAATTCACCAAAACATCTGTTTCTCTCTCTAGAATCGTCTCAGCCATGGCGGCCTGGACTTGCAGAGCTTCTTGCAGTTCCTCCGCCGCGCGTCTCTTACTCTCTTTTTTGGTATTGGGCTGGGCTTCTCGGACCTGTTTCGGGCTCGGGACGTACGGGTTCGATATCCACCACCGGTTCTCGGATCCCGTCAAGGCAATTCTGGGTTCCGATGAGCTGCCGGAGAAGGGGAGCGCTCAGTACTACGCCGCTATGGCCCACCGGGACCGATTGATTCGGGGCCGGCATCTCTCCACCGCCGACGATCAAACGACGCCGCTTGCTTTCGAATACGGAAACATCACTTACCGGATTCGTGCTTTTGGACAGTAAGCACTTTTCTCCTCTCTTTTTTAGTTCTTTTTTTTTTTTTTTTTTTGAGTAAACTATGACAATGTTCTTTAACTTTAACTGGTGCGATAGTGTCTTAATTGAAAATTCATTATCATTGGTTCTTAACTTATTAAAACGTGCAATTATAGTCCCTTAACTAAAAATTTATTATCATTAAAAATAAAATTCATTACCATTAAAAATTTATTATCATTGTTCCTTTAACTTTAATCCAACTTAAAGAAATGGCCCTCAACTTTACCAAGTTGAATCAATGATCTCTCAACTTTACCAAGTTGAATCAATGATCTCTCAACTTTAACCAATTATAGCAATGATCCTTCCAATGTAACTCATTTTAACAAAATTCTGATGAAGTTGACGAAAATGATCATAACTACACGTTTTGATGAGTTTGAGGGACCCCAATTGTAGTAATGGTTATTCCAACATAACTTATTTTGATAAAATTCTAACAAAGTTAACGAAAAAGATCATAACTACACATTTTGATGAGTTGAGGGACCAATGATAATGAATTTTTAGTTGAGGGACTATTGTTCTAATTTGATTAAAGTTGAGAGGCCATTGCTACAATTTACTTTTTTTTTTGTGTTGAAATTGATAGGTTTTTTTTTGTAATTGTTGAAATTGATGGGTTTTTTTTTATTTTTTCTGAAAAACCCATTAATTTGTTTAAATTTTTGCACAAAACCTAGATATTTGTTTCCTTAGAAAAGAAAAGGAAAACTAATGAAAAGTCCAAAAAAACTTCTCTTTTAACGAAAAGTCATTTTTAAAGGTATAGTGAATACTGTCAGGTAAAGGTAAATTATACATAGCGTTTGAATTTTTTCATTTTTGGGGTTGGAATTTCAGTCTGCATTATGCAAATGTATCTGTGGGGACGCCGAGCACATCATATCTTGTGGCATTGGACACGAGCAGCGATATGCTCTGGTTGCCATGTGATTGCAGCAGCTGCGTCCGTGGCTTCGTGCTTTCGAATGAATATGTATGTGAGCTGAATTATTATGGATTTTGTTTGCCTTTTCTTGATTATACTTATACAAGATTTTTGAATGAGATGCATTGTTTAGTTCAAAAGTTGGTTGCTTGGAGTTTTTGACTTGTCATTACTTGAGTTGTTCGCGGTTATGTTGGTTTGTGATAATTTCCAGTAGTTTGTGAAATTTGCTCTGGAATTATCTATTCTAAAATTGAGGAATGAATGCCATCCAATTTCACCTTATTTACAAGAAACCTATCTCATTTGGGCTGGTATTGGGGCTGAGTTGTTTTGGGCTGCTCATGATACTTTCCCTGGGCTTTCTCTTTTGTTGGTGTGAGGCCGGCCCTTGGGAGTCTAAATGACGAGACTGCCCATCTGGGCTTCAGATCGCACCATCAGGATTACAAGTTAGAGGGGTGGAGTAGTCATTTCGTTCTTGCGGTTTCAGAGGGATTGGGGTTAGGTTGTTCCCATCATTTCCTCCTTTCTTCAACCTAGCCGTGACAGAGAGACAGAGAGACAAATAGAGAGAGAGAGAGAGCGAGAGGGGAGAGAGGGTGGAGTGTCATTTCGTATTCTTGGGGTTTCAGAGGGATTGGGGGGTTAGGTTGTTCCCCATTATTTCGTTCTTCTTTGTTCAACCTATGCCGTCACAGAGAGACAAAGAGATAGAGACAGGTAGAGGGAGAGAGAGAGAGAGAGCGGGAGGGGAGAGGTAGGGGTTGGGATCACTGCTCATTCTCTGTTGCATCGTCAGATAAGTGCTGTTTCAAATTACATTTTGTACCAAATTTTTACTTTTTTTATTGTTTCTTGCATTTATGGTTGCGAGCATGTGGTGATTGAAAGGTCAAAAAAAAAAATTGCAAATCTTTTTTCCATGTTTGGTAATTTTTTGGTTCTTCTTCTCATTCTCGGTTCCTCTCTGTCTGAAATTTTTTCCAAGGTTCGTTCCTTAACTTTTTTTTGCGTTTTCAATTTTTTCATCTGAGCTTTTCCATTCGTCTTTGATTACAATATTTATGGCTATAATAAACCCTTTGAGTGTATTGTTAGCTTCTGTTTAGATTGTTGTTAGTTGTTAAGTTGTTGCCATTTTTTGGTAATTAGTATTAAAAAGTTTTTTTTTTTTTTTTAAAAAAAGAAGTTTTTGTTCTTTGATTTGAATTGGAACAAAATCAGTAAACACAACAGACTGATTTACAATCTGTGATTTTCTTAAAAGAATGCCATTTTTAAATTGTGCTCTGTTTTAAATTATTTGTATTTGTGCCTCTGTGTCTGTATATGTGCATTTCTGTGTGTTATGTGCAAATATTTATGCCTGTAATAAACCCTTTGACCGTGTTGTTAGCTTCTATTTAGACTGTTGTTAATTGTTGTTAAGTTGCTGCCATTTTTTGGTAATTAGTGTTAAAAAGTTTTTTTTTTTTTGTTTTTTTTGTTTTTAAGAAGTTTTTGTTCTGTGATTTGAATTGGTAATTAGTGTGTAAAACCCTTTGACCAATGTGAATGCGATGTTTTTATTTCGATTGTTTGAGAACAAGAAAACTAATTGTTCTTCTCTTTTTTATAGATTGCAGGAAACGTACCGCCAAATTGGGATTTTGCATCACAGGTTTCATTCACTAACCCTAAATTTTTAATGTTGTGCGACTATAACTGTTTGTGGCTTACTTTTTTGTGTTGTCCAAAATATTTTTGTGTTGTTTGTGCAAAACGTGTTTCATTTGGTGTTTATATTGGACAACGATGTGATTAATTAGGATTCTTTCAAAAACCTTTAAAAAACGTTGCTCCTTTAACTGTTTGTGGATTAATCTAGGTTTCATTTTCCGTATGTTTTTATCTTTTGCCAATGAATTTTAGAGTGTTGTTAGTTGTTGTTAAGTTGCTGCCATTTTGTGGTGATTAGCATTAATTTTTTATTTTTTTTAAAAAGTTTTTGTTTTGTGATTTGAATTGGAACCCTGTAACTAAACATGTTTTTAGAGTGTGTACATCTATATGTATGTCTGTGTGCATGTAAAAAACTCTTTAACTAACTACACATTTTTTACAATTGTGAAACACTCCCATTTGCTGAAAAGTGCAGTTTATGTGTGCATGTGTATAAATGTATGTGCAAGTATATGTATCAGTATATACCTAAGTATATGTCTAGATATATGTATAGGCATCTGTATAACTATATGTATATCTGTGTGCATGTATATATGTATGTATGCATCTGTGTGTGTATGTATGTATGCATCTGTGTGTGTGTGTGTGTATGTGCATGCATGCATCTGTATATATGCATCTCTTTCTGTACATACATGCGTATGTATGTATGCATGCATCAATGTGTGTGTATGTACATGTATATGTATGTGTATGCATGCATTTGTGTGGTATGTACATGTATATGTATGTATGCATGCATCTGTGTGCGTGTGTGTGTGTGTGTGCACATGTAGATGTGTGTATATGTAAGGTTTGGGGTTTACATAGTTTGTGTCTGGGTGTGTGGTCTTTAGGGTTTACAAAATGCCGATCAGTACATTAAGAAGTAGATCACAAACAAAGAAAATCAAGGACAGGTATAATGAGTTATTGTTTGCAATAATATATGTCAACTTGGACAATTTTTGAATTTTTGTTCTGATTTGCTGCTCAGTGTTGGAGATGTTCATTCACAAAAGAAATGAGTTTATAGAAGACTTCATCATGGACTACTGCAAAGGATCAAAGATATATATATATATATTTTTGGCTATTCCACTACTGTAGATATATACTTTTTGGGCATTCCACTACTAAAGTTATCTTATTATTTTATGCAACTGTTGGAATGACAGAAAGCCTTGCATAACATGTATTTTGTTATGTTGCATGCAGAAACAAAATATGTGTAAACTGCATGGTATTTCAGTCTCTGATGCAAAGACACTATATTTTGTCATTGCAACTTTTGTCAACGTATACTTTCCTTCAAGTGATTTCGATTGTATATTGGCTCTTGATGTCAACTTAATAGAGTAGCAATGTAAATTGAACTGCTTATTTTATGTATCAATTCACCTATCTCTTGCTTTTTCTTTCATTTGGAGATGATTGTCTAAATGTGTGGTTTTGTGAGCGTTACTTATGTAAAACGCGCGTTATCTACATTTATACATTTAAGAATGCGATTGTATTGCTGTAGCATTTTTAGTTAATATTTCTATGAATATTATACATGGTTTGAATACCCGCAGCAAAGCGCGGGCATTCCTGCTAGTAAGTACTAAAAGTATCAATTCAAGCATGTAACTTTATCATCGTCTGTGTTGAGTGAATTCAGTACTGCCGTGCGTCTTTAGGGTAGGTGTTTGATCATGAAGGAATGCAAATGTATTTGAATTTTAAGTGGGCAACAAAATAGCATCGTTTTCTCGAAAGCCTCATGTTGCATCATAAATTTGTAGTGTTATTCATCAAATGCTGAGTTGCATCTGGTTTCTAAAACTATCTACCAGGCATAGTTTTAGAAGGACGGACTAAGATTGCTAGTGCATTTGGTCCTTATGTGGATCAATTGGGAAGATGCTCTTATGGTACTCATTTTGTTGACAATTAACCCTTGAGCTCTTCTATCAACCAGGTAGTAGAATTCAATATCTACAGCCCTAATACGTCATCAACGAGCAAAGTGATTTCTTGCAACGACACATTTTGTAAACAACCCCAACCCTGCACTTCAGCACGTAGTGCTTGCAATTACAGGATCGAGTATTGGTCTAATGAAGCCTCATCTACTGGGGTCTGGGTAGAGGATGTTTTGCACCTATCTACCAACGATGCTCAACAAAAAGATGTACCTCCTGCACTGATTGCCTTTGGGTGAGTTAGTTTCTTCACTGCTTTACCACTAGAAAAATATAGGGTAGTCAACAAAAATTAGTGAGTATGCTGGTTATATTATTCCTAAACATGCCAATTTTTGGTTAGTGCGCTTGTGATGTTTGTATGCCTCTATTGCAGTTGTGGTAAGGACCAGACTGGTTTATTTTTGAATGGTATAGCTCCCAATGGTCTATTAGGGCTTGGTATGGGTGATGTATCCATTCCTAGCATTTTAGCAGGACAGGGCCGCGCTTTGAATTCTTTTTCCATGTGTTTCGGACTTGATGGAATCGGGAGAATCAGATTTGGTGATAATGGAAGCCCAGGCCAAGCAGAAACACCATTCAATCGTGATAGCCATTCATAGTAAGTGCTCCACCTGAATATCCATATGCTGATGTCAAGTTTACTAGTTTCGCAAGTTAACTCCTTCAGTCTTTAATATCATCCCAGTTGTACTAATCTTTTCTTGTTCGAACGTGTTACCAGTCCAACTTACAACATTACTATCACTCAAATAGCCATCGGAAGAAATGTTACCAATCTCGAATTCTATGCAATTTTTGACTCTGGTAACTCGTTTACATACCTAAACGATCCAGCTTACACGCAGATTACTGAGAGTGTGAGTACTTCGGATTTGGTTTTTCATAATATTACCTTTTGTATCTTCTTTATTGTATAGTCTTTGTAACTATTTGTCATTTTTCAGTTCAACTCCGTGTTTAAAAATAGTCGGCTTCCAAAGGATTCAGATATTCCTTTTGAATATTGTTATTATGACATAAGGTAAATTCTATCAGAACACAGAACTATGCATCAGTTTTCTCTTTCTGAGCCTTCAGGCACTGACTTAACTTCGTGTGCAGTCCAAATCAAACGGTGAACTTGACAATGAAAGGTGGAAAGCAGTATTCTCTCCTCGACCCACTAGTAACTGTGTCAAATTCCGTAAGATGTCACTTTTAGTATTTCTTATATATCCTGCTCCTACACCATGGCATGCTTAACCTTACTATTCCAATCTCCAGGATGAATACTCAGAGTTCTATTGCCTGGGCGTCGTCAAAAGTGATGTTAATATCATTGGACGTGAGTATCTCTTTCTAAATATCTTTCATTACCTTGCAAAAAAATTCAAATGCTTGATGTGTATGCGGATCATGTAATAGCTGATTTGAAAATCAGATTCATAAAACCATCGTAACAAATGGTTAAGGCCCTTGTACCGCCTTAACCATCACTGGCATTCAAATGAATTTGTACATGTTCAATGTTGCCTACATTGTGGATTTATTCCTGCAGAAAACTTCATGACGGGTTATCGCGTAATTTTTGACCGTGAGAAGATGGTATTGGGATGGAAGGAATCCAATTGTGAGTCTTAATTCCACCATTTCAAATCAAATTTGGACAAAACATTTTTCTCGTGATTCTTTTTTAGTGACAGTAGCGTGATATTTTTCTTTTCAGGTTACAACGAGGAAACTGCCACTTTTCCCATCAGCCCATAGAAATCTCCGACTGCCTCCCCCAAGAGCGTCAGCCCGGAGGCCACATCAGGGAGTACCAACACATCTAGCATACCGGGATCAAATCATTCACCAAAATTGAAGAACTCTTTCACGAGTGCAATCACCATTCTTCTTTTTGTATTTTTCGCTATTGTGTGATTATTTTTTGCCATTCTGTAATATATCTAAAACTGAGAGGCATTTGTTTTGGAGGTAGAATTTACACAGCGATTTTTGGTGTACTATTCGTAGTTATAGCAACATTGGGTTGTACATATGATTTTAGTTATGACTACTGACCACCGATAATAAGGAGTCCAAATCTTCTGCACCCAAATCTCCCTGTGGCCCCTCTGTGCCTTTGCTTTTTGAACTAAACATAATTAATGTTAACTTGATAATAATTAAAATAATAAAAAATAAACCAAATCCTCAACCAAAAAACAAAGACACAGAGGGGCCACAGGGGGATTTGGGTGCAGAAGATCTGGACTCGATAATAAGCATCTTTTTTTTTTGTTACAATAATAAATAGTTTTTGGAATCGAGATCCTCTCTAGATCTTGCAGTCCAGAGCTAATTGATTGAGAAATTTGGATCACTTATTTTAAATACACGCCCTTCATTAGTTCACCCCACAGGTACCGAGGGTTCAAATCTCTCGCCCTTTCTTGAACAGTTCGAAATCAAATTACTCAAGTCCGCCAACTCCTCACTGCAAGATTCGGAGTTGATCTGAACTCATTTCTTTGTACTGATCATTTTCCAGAGATCTCAAGCGCTAACTTGTTACTTAAAATCGCCCTAACCACTCATTTTGATTCACTTCACAATAATCATTTTCAAAAATTCATCTTAAGCGAAAGTCATAACTAAAACATTCCGATTGAGCGAATTTTTGTAACCATTCTCTTTCAATAATACGAAAAACAATAAGTTCAAATCATGAAATATTGTAAAACAAGATTAAAAAGTGATTCACATCGTATTAAATTACTAACTGATTAGCACCTGATAACAAAAATAAGGGTTACGCCAAAAATAAAACCCGAACATTTTCTCATTTCTACTTTCCTAATGACAAAATTTTCCGACTCGAAAAAAAGAATCGACAACAATTCAACCAACTGCAGCTTTAACTATCAGGGAGTGAATGAAGACGTCGAACGGACTTATCTTAATTTAACAATGCTTTCATTTTTGTTAACCTTTGGTCTTTTTCTGTTTCTTCGCCGGATGAGCCAAGCTTGGGTCCTCCTGCTTATCTTTCTTTTCCTTCTTCCCTTTGGACTGCAAATTTTCTTCTTTCTTTAGCATCTTACCTTGTAAGGGCTGGGATTTCATCTTGATCGATTTAATTAACGATGATTTCTCTATCTTTGACGGTGAAACATCGGATTTCACTTCCTTTTCTGGCACTTCTCGGTCTGCCTTTGACTGTCTCAGTGCTACCTGCCGAGCATAAGCGGCACTCCTGCAAACACCAAACCACAAATACGTATAACTAAAACAGTTGCAGCCGATTAATTAAGTAGCACATATTAGGGCAAATATTCGAACCATCTTCTTATAACAAGTAAAAACTCGAGGAATATACCTTTTGAACTGCGGATCTGTCGGATCCAGAGCAAAGCGAGATGAGGTGAAGAGTGCCGAAAACCGTGGATCTTCGAAATCAGCAGTTGGTATTTTGTCCTCTTCTAGAGCCTCTTTACCCTTCTTTCCCTTGGTCTTTTTACGTTTCAAATTGTAGCCCTTAGGCCCTGCATCTGCTCCGTTGTCATCAGCAAGTAATAGCTCGAGCTCATTTCTGCTTGCTTCAGCTTCCTTATCATCTTGCTGTTGCTTTTTATCTTTTTTACTTTTACCTTGAGATCCTTTTTTAGTTTTCTCGACTGAAGGCTCTTCCATAAAGAAATCATTTGGTCCATCTGCTGCCTCGTGATCACTGTCACTACCCTCATCCTCTGATGAGTCCTTCGATTTATTTTTCCTATTCTTCCTTTTCTCATGTCTTTTTCTGAGATAGGACTCCCAAACTGTTTCTGATCCCTTATCTTTCTTTTCTAGGATGCGCTTGCTTATATCCTCTAAGCCAGTATTAAAAGTGATCTCCATATCCTGGTCATTGTCTTCACCGTCTCCTTCTGACGCATCTTCATCTCCTTCTCCTCCTTCTCCTTCTCCATCTCCAGACAGGAGTAAAGCACGGTACATATCTCGTTTTTTACTCTTTTTATCAGTCTTGTCCTCTGCAGCATCATCATTCTCCTCCTCATCACTTTCACTCTCATCAGAAGCCAAATACTCCTTCAGTTCCAATTCAGAAAGCTACAAGTAAACCAAGGTCAGATTAGCTAGAAGCAAACTGTACAAGAAGAAGTTGGGTTTGTTTTTAACATAAGTTTATAGCTGATAGTTTTCAGTTGCCCTTTCCATCTACCTCGTGATTTCTATTGTTTATTCAGATCAGGGTGACAGAATGCCCATTCAGTCCTCAATAATGAAAGATAGGAATGCATAGTGCTAGATATGAACTCTATTATTAAAGAATGACGTAAAATGCAAGTAATGTTCACTTAGATAAAATTCTCCTACCTGATCATCAGTGAATTTCCGTTTCAAGGTCTTGCGTCCAGGCTCATCCTCATCCCAAGAAATATCAATTTTACTATGTTGCAGAGCTTGAGTCTGGAAATCCAAACCCCCGTAGCTTGCAGGTACCTGACAAAAGCCAAAGACTTCACAATTTCTCCTCCATTTACGAGAGAATTCATTTTATTTCCTTTTTGTTTCACATTCCATAAAAGACGAATAAAAATACACGATTTGCTCTCTATAAACTTAAAAATGACTGGTTGAAACATATACCTCTGTCGCAACATCACGGGGTGGGTATTTAAACTCCATTGAGTCAGGGATGAACCTTAAATCAAGTTTATTCGATGATCTTTCAAACTCAACTCCATCACAATTTTTGTAGAGGTAATCCGCTGTGGCAATTGAGTCACATTCAACAACAGCAAAATAATACCTGAAAATAAAGTTATACCCACAATCGATAAATGAAAATACACTTTAGAGACAAAAGATAAAATCATTATCACAAAATAACATCAATTAACCACCTTAGCCTGCTTTTCTCATAAGCCCGCATTTTCTGAGCAATAAGCTCCTCATCATCATCGTCGGCGTCATCATCTTCATCGCTTTTCTCATTTTCGTCATCAAATAGGCCAACAGGACCACGAAGTTCTTCCTCTTTCATACGCTGGAGTCCAAACTCAGACGGATAGACAGTTACAGACTTCATTTCTCCACCTTTCGGAAGAAATGACCTCAACACTGCATACAAGTCAACAGCCTACATGATACACAATGGAATTCTCAGTTACTGATAAATCCCTACAAAAGAAGGAGCTATAGACGAATTAACGGTCTGAAACTCCAAATGCTCTCTCGAACATCTAATAGAAAGTATGCAGTCCAAAAATTACACTATTTTACGAGAATAAACTTACTGCTCAAATTTCAACGAGAAATCACACGATCTCCGGACCCAATGGCACAAAGATAACAAATTTGTTGCTTTTACAATGTGTCACCAAATTAAGTGTAGAATGAATTCAATCATGAGCTTGAAAATGCATACCTTCACATGCCTCCAATCCAGATTAACAATTGCAAGTCTGTGAGTCTCCTTCTCAATTTCCGGTATATCTTCCGCCTGCTCGTAAATTTAATCAATTAACCAAAATGTAGCAACATTTTCTTCCAAATTACGATTAATTAAGCTAATATTATACTCACAAAAGCAATTAATAAAAATTACCTTAATTCCAGGCGCGCCGTCCTCCAAAACCACCTCCTCATCTTCATATCCGTCATCGGTGTCGGTATCTGTATCCGTCGCCGTCTCCGAGCCACCACTGGCCACGTCATCTTCCGATTCCTGTCCGCCGAGCTCCTCCACCTCCTCACTCTCTTCCTCCTTCTCTTCCCTTTCCTCTTTCGATTTGGCCTTATCTTCGTCTTCCGCTTTGGACTTGACCTTATCTCCGTCGTCATCCTCCTCCATCCGGTAGTACTGCCGCAGTGAGTTGCCCTCCTCGAGCTTCTTCGGCTTGCCTCGCTTGTCCAGCGGCGCCGACGACGAGCTGAATCGCTTGTCCGTAAACATCCGGTCGAACCGCGAGTCGATCTCGACCTTCGCCTTGTGCTTGGGAACGTTCTGGAACCTAGGGTCCCAGTGCACGGACGAAAACCGAGGATCGGCGATGATGTTCTCATCGTCGGCCCTTGGATTCTTTGAGCTTGTTCCTAATCTTGTTTTTCTTGTTCTTCCCCATGGTTGGCGGCGTAGGCGGTTGAAAGAGGCGCGGGTCACGGCGGGTATGGGATGTCAGCGGCGGTCTGATTAGGGGCTTAAGCTTTAACGTTCCTCCTCCTCCTAGGGTTTAAGTTTAAAAGAAAAATGGTAAGATAAAAGGAATTTTCAGCAGAATTGTGGTGGACTTTGATGAGGCCCACTGGAAATTGAAAGCCCAACTTGAAATTCAACTTAAGAGTCCAAGTTGAACGATGGTCCTCTTCAAGAATTTGGGCTTTTAGTCCATCTTAACCCAAATTTGAGAAGCCAGGTCGAATCATCGCACGTTCAGAGTTGTTTATGTCACGTGACGGTGTTGAGTTTTAAAATTTTCAAATTGAGGCAAGTTAGAGGGTGATATGTACGTGTTGTATAGGTTAGTCTTGGTTGTTATTATCTAGACGGACGTCAGAAGTCGTTAAGCAATAAAACGTTTTTGGCAAATTGGTCGGAAAATTTTGAAGAAATAGTTTCCAACTTTATAAAGAAACAATTGCCGGTGTCACCAGCCACCTATGGGTCGTGAACTTGAAACTCTACATCTCCTAAATTATTGTAATAATTTTAAACCCTCTCACTCCTCCCCTTAATAACAATAAATTAATAAAATAAAAAATAAAGTTGCCGGTGCCACCAACTTCAACTTATTTACGATACGGCCATCACCGAAACTTCATAGTTATAACTAATCTGAATCGTATTATAATCCCGTCTCGTTTGGCTGAAGTTGTTGGGATTTCTAAGTCCCAGACTTATAATCCAGTCAAATCCAACCAATGCAATCAAAGCTAATAACATATCTGGGAAATTATTAACCATTTATTTATTTTTAATTTCCCATTTGCTAAAGTTAGGTTAGCTAAGCCATCCAATACTTCACCAAAATTATCCAGAATTATTTCAGAATAATTAAATAGAATTGAGAGAAAAGGTTGTTGGGATGAACTGAAGTTAGTTAATTATGTCCCAAACATAACTAATAAAGCTGTAGACTTTGAACGCAAGCTAATTGGCTCCCTCGGAAATAACAACTTTTGATGTCTCAACCCTAACCACTTCAAAGTCCTCACATCCTTTTTTTTCTCTTTTTGTTAAATCAACGCAATGATTGGATTTTAGTTTGTTTCGCGTAATGCATGATTTCTTAAAATAAAAACGAGACCAAATTACGTACTAGGTGATTCTGAATCAACACAAAAACTCGAAATACGTGTTTGAATGAAGATATGAGGTGGAAATGAAAACTAATGCGTTGAGAAGCAGGGAAGAACTGTGTTGATGGAGCATGATTAAAGAAATGAAATAAATACAATTAGAACCACCACGGGGTCGCTCAGTTGTTGAGGATGAATTTCAAGTTTGTATTTCACATGGCATATCCTGGATTCGATTTTTGGCGCTGGTGAATCACACGATGATGGTCAGGAAGGCTAAAATGCCTTTGTAAGTCTCTCGGTCCCAAAAAAGATAGATTAACATAACATGACACCAGCTAATCTCATTTTTAAAAGAAAAAATAAATAAAATTAGGAGTACCTACCATACCATGCAGAAGGGTTTTATTTGGTTATTAAATTGGAGATTATTTGTTGTAATTGTTGGATTGGACCAATTGTTGGATTGCAGAGCCTTCTCTTTCTATCGGGTCTTGAGAATCTTGTGGTTTTTGTTTGTCATGTATTAAAACATCATAATTAACTCCTTGAATTAAAAGTAAATAATCATGTGCCATGTTTGATCATTGACACCTTGAAAATCAATAAAAATTATTTTCACTTTATAGGATGCTGGAAATTTGATTAGTAAAAGCAAACAAATCATGTTTTATGGTATTCTTTGATCAGCGGGAGATGGAGACCCGAACGTGGGCTGTTCTCGAACACTTTAATCGAGCTTTAAAAGTGCAAAAGAAAAATTCGATATCCTTTATGGACCTCGCAATCCAAAGCTGACGGAACGTTTGAACCACTTATTTAAATTCTACGACTCCCATTAGCTCATTCACTAGCCCATCTCTCACACAAACTAAGGGTCTGGATCTCTCTTTCCCTCTCTTGAACGGTCCGAATTACTTTGTCCGTCAGCTCTGGACTAGAAGATCCGGAGAGGATCCAAAAGAAAGATGTAATGTCAATTGTCTTGTAGTATGGTGCCTTTGCCTTGATGATTACTTCGCAACATCCTTTTTTAACTAATTCATTATTTAGGGCCACCAGCACATCAGCAACGGCCTCTCTATCTCTCCCTCCCTCTCTATAAATGCAACACTAATCCATTTTCATTTCCCACACTTAAACAAAGTTAAGAGAGTTAAGCAAGAGAGTTCTAAACCTCTAGAAATGGCTTCCAATCTAGCATTCTTGAGCTCAATCTTCATCATCCTTTCGGTATTTTCTGCAGTGACTAACGCGTTGAGCTCGAATTACTACGATAAGAGCTGTCCCAATGTCGATCAAATCGTTTCTAATGCCGTCAAGAAGGCGACATCCAACGACAGAACTGTCCCGGCTGCTCTACTCCGGATGCACTTCCACGACTGCTTCATTAGGGTACATACATATTTTTCGGTACAACTTGTTTTCGACAGTTGAAGCACATTGGTTGGTTGATAAAGTTTAACTCAAGGTGTTTGTTTTGTTTGCAGGGCTGTGATGCATCTGTGCTGTTGAACTCCAAAGGAGGCAACAAAGCTGAGAAAGATGGGCCACCAAATATTTCTTTGCATGCGTTTTATGTCATTGACACTGCAAAGAAACAAGTGGAGGCTTCCTGCCCTGGTGTCGTTTCATGTGCTGATATCTTGGCTTTGGCAGCAAGGGATGCTGTTGTGCAAGTAAGCTTTTAGAAACTAGGGGAGATTCCGTTGCGTAATATGCACAAATAGAACTGCTTGCAAGTGTTTAATAGAAAATAGAACTACCGGACACACTAGCCGTATATAAACCACGGTTTAGTGCTCCTCCAGTTGTATTTTTTATTGGAAGTTTAAAACCGGTTTCTATTTGTTCATATTTCCCGAAAGTATAACAATAGTGATGTAAAATTTTGTACCACTTACTGAATGTGTTACCAATGTTAACAGTCCGGAGGTCCGAACTGGGCTGTGCCGAAAGGACGAAAGGATGGAAGAACATCGAAGGCTAGCGAGACCGTGCAGCTGCCGGCTCCAACCTTCAACATATCTCAACTGCAGCAGAGCTTCTCGCAGAGAGGTCTGTCCTTGAACGACCTTGTGGCTCTTTCAGGTAAAACAATCCTCAAAATTTCAATTGTTATTTCGTATCTGTAACTTATCGAAGAAGAAAAGAAAGAGAGTAACTTCCGATGCATCTGCAGGAGGGCACACTCTCGGGTTCTCCCACTGCTCATCGTTCCAAAACAGAATCCACAACTTCAACGCCACACACGACGTTGATCCAACACTGAACCCGTCCTTTGCTACAAATTTGAAGAATACATGTCCCATCAAGAACAGGCCGAAGAATGCCGGTGCCACCATGGATCCTTCTACAACAACCTTTGATAATACATACTTCAAGTTGATCCTCCAAGGGAAGGGCTTGTTTTCTTCGGATCAAGCTCTGCTCAGTTTTCCAAAGACTAAAGGTTTGGTTACTAAGTTTGCTTCATCAAAACAAGCGTTCTTAGATGCTTTCGTGAATTCTATGATAAAGATGAGCAGCATAAATGGTGGGCAAGAGATCAGGAAGGACTGCAGGGTAGTAAATTAATCGAGGGCCGGCAAGCTTAGTTGCAGTTGATTCTAAAAACATTAGAACCGGGAAATCAATTAATTAGGTGGTTCTCTATCATTTCCTTTCGTGTTTTGAGAGATTTGAGAAAGAAATTGTTTGTGTGTGCTGTGTTCATAATGTTTGAAAGGATCTTTGTTACAACAAAATCCTACAATAAATTGTAACAAAAATCCTACTATAAATATGAAGTATTCAGTTGAAGGGCAACGACGTTTTCTTGTATGAAACTTAAGGTAAACTCCCAACAATGCATGAAACTTAAGGTAAACTCCCAACAATGCATGAAACTTAAGGTAAACTCCCAACAATGCATGAAACTTAAGGTAAACTCCCAACAATGCATGAAATCGGTGTAAATCAACCCTTTTCAATAAAGAATGAACAGACAATTTTCACTACAATACGATCATATAGGTCAACTGGACTACTCAACTTACAATGCAAGCTAGAGTTGCAGAATTACCACAAACTCCCAAAATGCTAATGCAATTCCGTTGTATCAGCCCGTTCACTATCCAGAACGATCTCTGCCAGTTGAAGGTTGCCACTTAGCCCAGATGCCTTGTAGGATGGCATAAATGAAACTGCGTCAAGAAGCTTTGCGCACTTCAATCCCCATTTGACCATCAAGAATTCAATAAGATGATGCCCCACTGCATATTACAAGACGTGCTTTCAATGAGTAATAAAAGTGAAAGAGGATCATTTACAGCGTTATCTGCATACTACAAGCGCACATGTTTTAAAATTAGAACAGCATTAGAAGCACACGCAGATGAAAATACCTTCGATTATGGTATGTTGTTATGAAGACTGACCGGAGAATTTTGGAGCAGAAATGTCACAGTAGCAAAGAGGTCATCAGAGGCTTACCAAGGAGAATAAAATCCAGTTTTCGCTTAAGTTCAGTGACAGAGAGGACGTGGAAAAAAAACAGATCGCGAAACACAAAAACCAAAGTCGATAAAAATCCTACCACTAGCATCATACAATACATCAGCGCCGAGAATAAATTTCAGGTGTAAGCTGAATGTGGATGCATCCCAAGCTCCCCATGTCAATCCCATTACCTGAAAAATACAAGTGAGATAAAATTAACATCATCTAATTAGGTTGTGCGCAAATAAGAATCGGCGATTAGCCTGTTGATGGCAATTACATTGCACTTGAGTTTATTAAGGTCAAGCATTCTTCTCATGTTGTTCAGCACCTGCAGATTCAAAACAACAATGCCGTTAACCGCTAACTATAGCCTTCAAAAACAGAGACATTTCTTCGAGAACAAACAACAAAGTCTGGTCTAATTAGTAAAGAAAACGAAGATTAGGTGCTAGGTCTCAGCCCGCCGCCCGACTAGCGCCCAACGACTTCTAGAACCATGATCAAAATTAACGATAAACAGAAATGATTTCTGTAGGAGTTTAAAGCACGAAGGAAAACACTATGCACCATATCGTTTTCCAAGTGCCGATTTGCTTCTGTAATTATTACCGAGTGAAAATTAACTACCTATACTATTTTTTTCAGCAAAAATAGGACGTTAAACTCATTAAAAACTGCAAATTTCCCCTACTGTTCGATTCAAAGCTATTTGATCCAAATTTCCGTCAATTTAAATCGCATGACACATTTTCTTAGGGTAATTCTTTTTAACCATCGAAAAAAGTACACTGAGCTTTCAAGCAAATAAAAAATTAGACGCTAATTACGTATTAGCAAATAATCAAAATTAAAAATTAAAAAAATAAAATTAAAAAAGGCAATGCGATTGGAATTTCAATACCTCCAATCTACTCGAATCATCAGTGAGAGTGACGTCAGCGCCAACTCTGGCGGCAACCAAACCGGGCAAGGAAGTTCCAGCGCCAAGCTGCAAACTAACCCAGAAATGATTAATTAATTACTTAATTAATTACTAAAACAAGAATAAGATTAAACCTGGATAAGGATTAACACGGACGTTAATACCTCGACCACGCCCGCTCCGGAGAAGCGCAATCTCTGTTGCCAAACATACTCCGCCAGGACTAAGCTGCAGGGCCACACGAACAACCCGTACTCTTCCTTCACGTTCTCGATGATGGAGATGGAGAAGGCCGGATGGTCCGAGTCGTCCCCGAAACGGTGACGCGACACCGTCGTCATATCGGCCGTTTCGGCCGAGTCATTTCCTTCCATAACTCGCTGTAACAGAAGGAACGAAGTGGGTTGGAGAAATTGAGACTCGAGTCATAAATATGGGCCTACTAAATCCCTACAGGCCCAACAAAGAGGCCCAACAAAAAAGGCCCAATTAAATTTATCCGAACAACCGAAATCCAAAACCAATTTTTCAAGTCGATTTTTGATAGCGCTATCTCGAAGCAAGCAGCCCCAGAACATTCTCCGTCTTCTTCTTCCTCACTCTTCTGCTCCACTGAGTGAACTCGCCTAACTCGCTGACTCGCTAACTCAGAGCTCGCCCAGCCCTCCCATGGCATTTGCTCACTACCCAACATCCATTCGCCTCCAAGCCTCAAAGCACCCAAAGACTTCGATTCTGAAACCACCATCTCCTTCTCCTTCCTTTTCCTCTCTTACTCTTCCCCTCAAACCTCGCAGCCTCTCCTTATTTTCAAGGCCCCGAATTCCGGGGCATAAGGGTAATTACAATTCTCCGCCGTCGGCGCAGGCGGAGCCGCAGGAGCCTCAGGCGAGTTCAGCTGCGGACGCCTTCACTAACTTCAAGCATCTGCTGCTGCCCATCACCGACGGGAACCCATATCTCTCCGAGGGCACAAGACAGGTAATTTTCGCATTCAATTTTTACCCGGGTAAATTTCGTGGCTGCCATTGCGTGAGGATCCAGGTAAAAAGTTTGATTTTTTATTTTTACAGGCCATAGCTACGGTTGCTGCTTTGGCGAAGAAGTATGGGTCTGACATTACGGTTGTGGGTATGTTTACTGATGAAATTTTATGGTGTCGAAACCAAGCGTTATAGATAGAGCATTTTTTTTTACTGTACAGACCCTTTTGGAATTGATTCAGAAATGTAGTGTAGGAATATAGAACTTTGTGTTGTTTTGCAGTGATCGATGATCAGCAGAAGGAGTCGTTGCCGGAACACGAAACCCAGCTTTCGACTATCCGTTGGCATCTCTCCGAAGGTTTGTGTACTGTCTTGTGTTGAATTGGGAAGGTTTAACTTTGAATATTTATCGTACATGAGGAGTATATGAGGAAAGGGAATCTTAATTGTCAGGGGTGATTGATTAGTAGAGAACAAAAACATAGATGCTATATGATTGTGTAGATTCCGTTATGTCGATTGAGTTTTCATCGGTGAATTGCAATAAGATGCATTTTTTTCACAAGAAGTTGATGTGATTATGCTGCTGATGGAATCAAAACATGCATAGAGCAGAATGACAATGAAAAGGAGTCATATTTCATTACGGAAAAAAGAAAAGAAAAGAAAAAGAGAGAGGTGGTTTTCTAGTTGATAATTCTTTGGCATTACTGAAACCGCATTTTATTCGACCTTGAGTACCAGAGTCGTTCTAAAATGACTTGAGTCGCTCACCGTAGAATCTATATTTAGTGATGAGTTGAGGATCGTGATACTGAATGTGAATTTGTTTCGAAAGTGGCCATAAGTTAGTAAATTATGATAAAATTTGATGGTTGAAGGGGGTTCAAGTACTAGGAAAGGGTTGAAGCATCAATTGCTGGTTAAATTTGGTTATTTTTGTCAAAAATGCTTGAAAGTGGAATTGAGGATCTGGGAAAGTGGGCATTGTAGATGGCTTCAACATGCATTATTGTGTTGTAACAATATTGTATCGGTTTGCTGACCAAGTTTACTACTTAATAGAATAGGGTGTGTGAGATTATGTATAGTTACATCGTTACACTTGTATGACATTTTTGGTTGTTTATTTACTTACTAATTGTCTGTATGCGCATAACAACATATTTGGCACTAACATTATTTTTAACCGTTATAATTACTGATAGGTGGGTTCCAAGAATACAAGCTGTTAGAGCGACTCGGGGAAGGGAACAAGCCGACAGCCATCATCGGCGAGGTTGCTGATGACCTGAATTTGGATTTAGTTGTTATAAGCATGGAAGCTATTCACTCCAAGCATATAGATGCAAACCTGCTTGCTGAGTTCATTCCTTGCCCTGTCATCCTTTTGCCGTTATAATTTGCTATTTCAACTGTAAAGTAATCACTTCAAACTCAAGCTCCTTTCTAGTTTACAATACCAGTTTCTTGTGACCGGATTCTATGACCTTTTATTTTTGTTTTCCAAGAAAAATCAATAGAGAATTGAAATTTTTGCTCTTAGGAATCGCAGATCATTGTTATGTGTCTTGTTTAGGTATGCTTATTTTTATTCACCTTACCATACAAATATAGAAGACAGTAGCTATATTTGTATTCACTTTACCATACAAGTATAGAAGACAGTAGCTAAGGTAGATGTTTTTTTTGAATTAGAGTAGCTCGATATTACAGGATCTGTCCTTGTTGTGAACAAGTGCTTTTCGAGTCCTAAGAATGTAACAAAATAAGCCAAGCGGAGTGCTTTTGAGTTGCTTCACCTAAATTTGTCTTTGATATTTGAGGATTTGACTTGAATTTGTCAAGTCTACTTGAAATGACCCTAAGAAAAACGATAGGAACTCCCAAGGGATACACAACGTCCCTCTGTCTCTCCCATCGCATGATTAGTGATATGCGATGAGAGAGGTTTACACAACATGTGATGGGTAAGTTTTCTCGATAAGAACAGCCACTTCCCCACAGGTAATAGTGAGAGTAATAGGTGGGTAAATATGCAAAGGGAGAAGCCGGCAGGACAACATACATCATGCTACTCTGTTTAGGTGGCGAGGTTGCTGCGGAAAGATCCCAAGCCTTTAGTAGCTGATGCCCTTAGAACATACTGGTGATAGGCAGCTGCTAGCAGAGCTCCAATAAATGGTCCAACCCAAAATATCCACTGCTTGACACCATTAAAGTTTAGAGGTCATAAAAAAACATACACAGAGTGGTGCTTGATGCACTTGCCTACACTGAGTGGGCGGCTCCTAACCGTTGATGCATGTATAGCCGCCCACTCGCATGTTCTACAACGGATATTAATAAATGTGCACTTATATACATTTCAACTGGGATAGTGGAGGCTAGGGTAATATACCTGGTCATCCCAGACTTTGTCATTGTTGTAGATTACAGCAGCAGCAAAGCTCCTTGCAGGGTTGATGCCGGTGCCGGCAATGGGGATGGTGGCCAAGTGCACCATAAATACAGCAAACCCTATTGGCAAGGGCGCCAACACCTAAAACCAAACCAACCATCAAGCCTCAAAACTCAAAAATTTTGTTAGTGCAGAAAATTTTAACAAATATCTTTTACTCTATGTTTGGATGAAGAAATTTAAGTTTACTAAGAAATTTTAAAATGACGGAAATTGAAATGACTGGATTTTATTTTCTAGCATTTGTGAATTTTCTTGTTTGGGTTAACCTAAAAAAACAATGAAAATTGAATACAAAATTTGTTATTTTTAAGCTCTCAATCATAGAAATTGGGAAATGACACCTATTTACATGGAATTTAAACTTGGGAATTGAAGTCCTAAATTCCAAGTTTTTTTTCCACGCGAAAATTCTAAATTCCTATGTTTATGAATTCAAACAAGGGAACTGATCCATGTCAATTTATAAATTCAAACTTTTATTCAAATATCAAGTTTATTTTCCTCATCCAAACGTAATGATAGCTTTCCGCACTCTGTCTGAGCATTGAAAAAAATCTATAAAATATTTTGTTTGGAGTGCTAGTGACTAAAAGACCGGCTCGATACCCTTTTAACCGTAGTACCACACAACCCCATTGATAAGGTGCATTCCTGTTTGGAAAATAAAAAGGGTCACTCACGCCCGCATATCTTTTGACTTGTCTTGCCCACAGGGGCAGATGCGGAAGCATCCACCTCTACCTCATTTCCCAAACTCGAGTGGGAATTAGCTCTCGATCTCCCGGCCGAGCAGAAGGTACTTCCAATTACGTAAATCAATAGTTCAAACCGCACTCAAAGGTAGGGCATTTCCCATTTTTATAGGAACTTCTGTGCCAGAAACAATGGTATCTCCAATTATAGCCCCTCTGGGATGTAAAATATATCTTTTCTCACCATCCCCATAGTGTATGAGACAAATGTATGCATTTCGATTAGGGTCGTATTCTATAGTTACGATTCTACCATATATGTCTTTTTCATTCCGTCGAAAATCGATTTTACAGTATAGACGCTTATGACCTCCCTCTCTATGCCCTGCGGTAATGATTCCTCTGGCATTACGACCTTTACCACAACGATGCTGTCCATAGATCAAATTATTTCGTGGATTGGATTTCACTTGACTGTCTACGGCTCCATTGCGTGTGCTCGGGGTAGAAGTTTTGTATAAATGTATCGCCATGCTATTAAGTATTTTGATTTAAGTTCTTTTCTTTCTAAGAGGTGGAATAGAATAACCCGGTTGAAGCGTAATGATCATACGTCTGTAATGCATTGTATGTCCCACATAGGAGACTGTTATGGCACTTACATGCATCTATGATCGAAAAACACTTATAAAGGCACGGGCAATTGATCATAAAAATAAAAATTACACGTGAGATTCCCAATAGCATTAATTTTACTATGTTTGGATGAGGGAAATAAATTTCAAATTTAGGTAAAAATCAGAATTTATAAATTGACCTGCACAAATTCCCTTGTTTGGATTCATAAACATAGAAATTTAGAATTTCCGCGTGGAAAAAACTTGGAATTTAGGACCTCAAATTCCCAAGTTTAAAATCCGTGTAAATAAGTGTCATTTCCCAATTTGTATGATTAAGAGTTTAAAAACAACAAATTCGTATTCAATTCCATTGTTCTTTTATATTTACCAAACAAGAAAATTCACAAATTCTAGAAAATAAAATCTTATCATTTCAATTTCCGTCATTTTAAAATTTCTTAGTACCAAACGTAATGTAAACCAGCAGAAAAGTACCAACGATCTCAGCTCCCAAAGCAGTGCCTTTGGAGTAATCAGGTGCCACTGAGTTGGCGCCACGGCCATGCGTGTAGTTGTAATGTATTTTATACCATGAGACCATGTGACATTTTCATTGAGAGTTTGTTGTCTAATCGAAAGTGTTTTTACGTAAAGTGTTTTTACGTAGAGTGTTATTCATTTACGTATTATAAAATACCCGAACGAAGGACTCAGATATTACGATTGCTAGCATTAGGGGTGGGCATGGTTTGGTTCGGTGTGGTTTTGAGTGAAACCGAAACCGAAACCGAATTTTTTTGCGGTTCGGTTCGATACGGTTTTGAAGCCAAAACCGAAATGAAACCAAATCGTTTGGTTCGGTTCGGTGCGGTTTCGAACGGTTTCGGTTTGGTTTTTAATAAAAAATTTACAATTTGTAATTTAACATATTAATAAGCATTTCCCAATAGCAATAGTAAAAAGGCATTTGTTATGTAAACAATTAGCATGTTGCATGCAGTTGTGATGTTAAAACATGTTTATGCAACAAAATAGTGTCCCTTACAATGTTTGTCATAAAACAAGTTGAATAAATTTGAATTCATTAAACGTGAGCGAAACTTTCATACTATAATATATGATATCATGCTTCAAATGAGTGGACTTCATTAAATCATTGTTCGACTCTTGATAACAAGATTAGTCCACCCTTGTACATATATGTGTATGTGATGGTATAAAATAACAAAGGTCCTTCAAGTTAATGAACGAAAGAAAGTGATGAATGATGATATTTTAATGTGGTTGAGTCCATACTAAGTGTATGGATTCTAACAAACATCCAATAAAAACATGAAATCTAATATAGCCATTTAATTAAATGTTTATTAATATTTGCGGTGTGGTTCGATTTTAGTGCGGTTTTCAAAAGCCAAAACCGAAACCAAACCATTTTCTATGTTGCGGTTTGGTTTCAAAACCGAAACCGTTTCAAAACAGCAAAACCAAACCATTCGGTGCGGTTCGATTTGATTCGTGTTTCGGTTTTCGGTTCTAAGTGCCCACCCCTAACTAGCATTCTTTTTTATACCCGAGAGTTAGCTGTCCAAGTGGAGTCCATTGAGTATGCTTTTATGCCTCGAGCCTGCAATAGGGTGGCTCACTCAGTGACTTCGTTTGTAAACAGAATGGGATGTAAACATTGATGGGGTTTCACTTTTCCAAATTTTTGTTGAGGATGTATACATTGATATTCGTCTTTAGTTCAACAAAAAATTATCTATTGACAAAAGGAATATTATAAATAATAAAAACATAGTATTAATGAGAAAGCACACATCGTAATATTAAGAAACTGATAACATGACACGTGAAGATGTTACGGTCACATCAAACTGATGACAATAATAAGTCTCAAAAGGAAAAAAAGAAAATAATGAGTCACTATCTCAGCTATTTTAGATCAACGAATTGAAGTCATATAATCATATGAAATATGTAGTTTGGTTAGCCCATGGTGACACATTCGGTATGTCGAGCTTGCCTAAGAGTAATTCGAGCTCAATCAACAAACCAGTTCAGTCTCAATCGGAATCCAATAGAGTTTATCATAATTTTAAAAAAGTGATATTTATTAACGCGACAAATTATGATGAGAATTTTAAATTTCCTTACAAGTTGTAGATTGACAGGCACATGATATAGATATCGATTACCATCCCTACGGGCATCATCATCTTCTTAAATTAGGAAGATAAAAGTGAAGATATGTTACCAAAATTTGAGATATAATTGAGATGCACTCCCAAAAGCAATCTCTATATTCCATGATGTATTAGCGCCACACGTCGCACTCCTATTGGATCACAAGGTAACATCCACGATAAATTTTTGATTGTTACGTAAATATAGGTGGTACATCATGTATTTTTATGTAAGTGGTGATAAATTTTATTTTTTAATTAACTTTTTAACATACATATTTGTTCATTTGTATAGTAACGTATGATGTACCATTTCGTGTGCCGATCACATTGAAAAATTTCTTATCATCTACGTGGAATTGTAGGATTAAGTAGGTTGGTAAATGGTAAAACTAGATTCAGCAGTCACAGTCGTATTTACATTCGGAATCCCATTGCCCCTCCCCGCGGGTACGGGACAGAGGTATTTTTGTAATGTCACGTAATCTAAAACCTGCGCATCCACGGAATCCCAATAGCGCAGCTGCGAAGAAAAGCACTATAACCGAGAAGAAGCAAAACAAACACACCACCCCAAAAGAGAAGAAATCTCCAGAGAGCCCTCTCTCGCTCCTCCTACCCTTCTCTCTCCTCCCTCCTCCCCTCGGTCCCCTGTGCGATCCCGATCGCCCCAAATCTTTGGAAACCCTAATTTCTGAACTCGCACATTGTTCAGAAATTTTCGATCACTCTCTCTTTTATTATTCCGCTTTTGCCCCTCGTCGCTGATCAAGAAACTCAAACCCTAGCGTTTTTGTTTGGTTTCTTGTTATGGCTGCGATTAACGCCGCGAACAAGGGTGGCAACACTGAAACGGCGCCGTCTGCGACCGTGCAGTCGCCGCGTAACGTCGGCAAGAGTGTCAGCAGCCCGACCCAGTCGCGGCGCGCCACTAGGGCCGTCTCGTCTCCTTGGACTCAAATCGTTCGGGGCGAATCTGAGCCGATTGCGGCCGTTGCTTCGTCGCCATCGGCGGCTGTGACTGAGCCAGTTGTCGCCGCCG
The DNA here is from genome assembly GCA_036320875.1 of Cotoneaster glaucophyllus. Lineage (NCBI taxonomy): Eukaryota > Viridiplantae > Streptophyta > Magnoliopsida > Rosales > Rosaceae > Cotoneaster > Cotoneaster glaucophyllus. The sequence continues at coordinate 7,291,819 of CM070063.1, forward strand.
CGGCGCCTCCGTCCCTTCCTCCCTCTTCTTCGGCTAATCAGACTCAGTCTAACTCGTCTTCTCAGTCGAATTCGTCTTCTCCTCCACCGGTGGAGGAGTCGGTGGGTGAGGGCTCAGAGAACGGCAATGCGGGTAAGAGGCCAGCTTGGAACAAGCCTTCTAATGGGGCCGTCGAGGTTGGGTCTGTAATGGGAGCTGTGTCTTGGCCTGCCTTGTCTGAGTCGGCTCGGGCTTCTACCAAATCGTCTTCTGAATCTCCCAAAGGTGTATCAGAACCCTCTTTGTTGTCTGTCTCCGTATCGCAGGTTTCTTTCTTGAATCTTATTGCTATTTGTTTGGTTGCTGAGAAAGTTGGGAACTGAATCAAACTATATGCAACACTTGGGGTTTTTTCTGATATGCTAATTTTTCATTGAATTTTACCACAATCAAGAAATGCACTATTGGCTCTCTGCATTCGAATGGTGGTTTGCTGATAAATTTTGGGTAGATGCGTAATCTTTTTAAATAAAAAGAAAACTTTTGGGTAAATGGATAATCAAAAGATTCTTATGCATTGAGAAAGTGAAGGAAAATAAGTGGAAGGAAATTTGAAGAATTGGTTCCGACTGTTTGAGACATTAAGAAATAAAATTTGTGTAGAAATGATTCACCTTGTTGGAGCCTAACAATGTAGGGCGATGATGGCATACGGTTTTTATATTCTCACATGTTCAGTATGCTGGATTTTATGTGTTGCATGCATATGTACATTTATATTACTTGCTGTGCTTTGATGTAGGGGACTGGGACCACACCTACCTCATCACCAAAACAAGGGAATCCTTCTACTCCAAACCATACTGGACCTACTCCAAACCATACTGGACCTGCTCACCAAAGATCGATGAAACGAAATAATTCAAATGCATCCTCTAATGGCGGTGCCCCCCAGCATCAATCATCTGCTGGTCAAGGTGTTGAACTGCCTTCAAATAACCCATCTCCCAAGGAGCATACCCCTAGGAATGCATTTGGGTCGCAATCTCACAGCAATAATGATCATCCGCAGCAACGTAACTCCTTCAAGAACCGAAATGGTGGTTCACATCCTCGTGGAGAAGGTTATCATAACTATAGGCGGGATCAGGACCGTGGAAATCAAGATTGGAACACTCATCGAAATTTTAACAATAGAGACAACCACATGCATTCTCCAAGAGGTGTTCCTAGGATGATGAGGCCTCACCAAACACCACCTCCACCACCACCTAATGCTGCCCAATTTATTCACCAACCGCAGATGAGGGCTTTTGGTGGTCCTATAGGGTTTGGTAAACACTTAGGCATATTCAGATTGAACTTGTATGTGTTTTACTGCGACTTTATCCTAATGTGTTTCTTTTTTCAGATATGCAACCCCATCAACTGGTATATGTTACACATGCACCACATGAACCACTTGTACCTCTTGTTGCACCTCTGAGACATCCCATGATGTTTCCTGCTCCAGATCCTCAGCTGTATACTAAGATCATAAACCAGATAGATTATTATTTCAGGTACTCCCTTCATGTTTGTTTGTTTGTTTACGTAAGAACATTAACCATCATTTCCTTTTTAATTTGTTTGAAACTTTAACCGATTTTGTCCCTTCATACTCATTTATTGCAGTAATGACAATTTAATTAAAGATACATACTTGAGGCGGAACATGGATGACCAGGGATGGGTTCGTATTAAATTAATAGTAGGCTTCAAAAAAGTGAGTTTTTGGGAAACTTTTCTTTGTGGATTTCAGTTATTTTGGTGATGATCTGGTCTTTTGTTGTGTATACAGGTGTGTTTTTGTGTGTATCCATGAATACAGGTTTATTCTATATGTTCAAGATTAACTTGTATTTTATGTTTTTAGCTTGCAATTCTTGGTGATGTGTAGGTAATGTTTGTCATTGGGATTTTTCAATTGAGCACTTTGAATTATACATTTAAAGAATGTAAATGAATAAACAAGCAAATAAATAAAAACAAAGTATAGAAGCACATTAAGGAAAATTACTTATGGTATATCAAGTATAATAGCACTTTGTTTGCTTTTCTGTGGTGCTCTGTGGCATGCTATTCTGTGTTGTTTTTTGTTATCGTTACATCGCCATGGGATAATACGTATTATGTACATGTTTTGAAGTAAGGAATTATTAATGTTAAAGACTGAAACTAAGCTATAGGCTATCAAGCAAATGTTGATATTGCAGAAGAACCATTTTGTGGTAGATCATAGGGAGATACCTTAGGACGAAATGTGGTTTTATGTATGTGATTAAGCAGGAGCATATCGAAGGTTAAAATTTGCTATACTATATTGCCTCCTCAATGGGGTTCTGTTCTTATATCCTGGCCCCACTTTCTTGACTGACAACATTCAGCTTGTACTGGATGCTATGAGAATGTCAATGTTTTAATTTCTCATTTCCTTTTCAGGTTATGAGTTTGACAGACAACATTCAGCTTATACTGGATGCTATGAGAATGTCAACTGTTGTGGAAGTACAGGTAATTCTAGATTCCATAATTTAACGTTTGATGTAATCATGTAATAGAAAAAATGCCGTTGCATTGCTATTTTATTATTTATTCTCCAAATTTTCATTTCCAGCACCCTCTGCCCCACCTAGCCCATAATATACGGTTAAAAGTGTTATGTGTTTTATGTTATATAACATTCTGATAAGATGACAAATCTTGTGCTGTGTCTTGTGACCGTTTAGGGTGATAAAATAAGAAGGCGTAATGATTGGAAGAGATGGGTAATCCCAGCTGCTGAGGCTCCAAATGCCTCAGGCTCTCAAACCCCTGGAAAGGCTGGTCCGGATATGCTGTCAGCTCATATCCAAAGTATTGCACTGGACGAGAACACCACTAACAACAACAATGTTGAGAACAATAATCAGCCGCAGCTGTCAAGTGATGATGGAACAGGTCAATTCGGTGTTCAAGCAGGTGCCGATCCCTCTATTTCAGCAAGAAACTAGAGTTTGAGGGATGGATGTGCACAGACGATGCATGCACGTGGAGAGAAATGAACTTGTGGGAAGAGAGGTTTAAAAGACACGATGGTGAATATCTAGTTTTTCTTTTTTTTCTTTTTCTTTTTTCGAAAATAGTACTACTGCCTTGGCATGATGAAACGTTCTTTCTCGCCTGGCAAATAGAAAGAAACTAAAAATGGGGGAAAAAAGAGAAACATCTAGGAACAGAAGCAAAAGACTAGTTGGGGAAGAAAAATGCTAAACGTTGACGACTCAAGCTAGTAGCACGAGTTTGTTGGGATTCCTGTACTTCTTTTCGCTTCATTTTTTTTTACTCCTGTTAAATTTTATGGTGGCATGGATGGTGCTTTTCTGCGGGGAATTTTTGCTGTCTTTTCCCCATGCTGCCCCCTCAGCTGGTTTTTACAATCTTTGGGGTCAGACAACCTCCATTTGACGGAGAATATGTGATTTTGAGCAAGATGGATGGATGGATGGATGGATGGATGATGGACGGATGAAGGTGTTCGGGGCTTGCCTCTGCGTACTGAGGGGAGAGAGGGTGGCCCTTGCCGGATTCAGCTGGATGTTGCTACAGAAAAATTTGGCTACTTGTCGATGGGAAGAGGATCTATCTTTTCGTATGTTCTCACATACAATTATATATTTAGAACCAAATTGACATATAATGTATACCTTTCTATGGATCTTCAGCATTTGAGGATTGAGTGCATAAATGGTTCCTGGTGGAACAAACTGATGATGTTGTCCAGGTCGGAACTGGATTGGGGTTGGTACTTCATGTTTATTGCACTTTTTGGAGCTTGTGGATCTTTTCACCTGCTTAGGATCTTTGGATTAAGTTTTATATTTTAGTTAAATGTACCTGATGGTATTATTTATTTAATTCCTTTTTATATTTCAGTTGTTGAAATGATCAATTTTTAACATATCGACAAGATTTGGTCGTTTTGTTCTCAACATTTTGTTTATATTTGATTTTGATCATTTCAACAATTAGGATTTAATTTTTTATCATTTTAGTTTAGTCTTAAAAAATTTGATACATCTTTTTATTTTTTTTGTTTTTTTTTTTAAATATTTTTTGTAGAGACGGATTAGGCGAGATTAGCTATTCGTCAACAGTTGCGTGTGAGGCACCCTCTCCCAAAGGAGAAAGGACCGTTGCACCAAGAAACTCCCCGCCTGTTCCTCTACAAGATTTTATTAATAATATGAAGAAAAAAAGAAAAGTAATACAAACGCGGGGGGGGGGGGGGGGGGGGGGGGGGGGGGGTGTGACTAGGCCAATACACGCTAAAAACAATTAACGAAAATGATATGGACTAGTTTAAGATTGCATAGCTTTAGTCACCTGAAATTGATTTCCCATAATTCAGCTGCTCATATTTCATTACCAAAATCCACTTCCATAGCAACAATTTCCTCATGAGCTTGAACGGAAGAATGGACCGACACAGTCTCTTCTATAAGACGAATCAACAAAATCAGGTACCAAGTCCCACCATGTAAAGCTACCATTCATTGCACCAAAATTAGCAAAAGCATCTGCCAAACAATTCCCTTCCCTAAAAATATGCGAAAAACGCAAATGCAAGCGAGCAATATGCCATAAACAATTTGCCTAAGAAACCATGGAACATCCATGGAGTGAGCTGATAGTAGGCTGATGACATGCATACAATCTGTCTCTAACCAAATGTTATGCCATTCTTTATCCCATGCAATCTGAATTGCCTCGATGACAGCCACAATCTCCGCAACAACTGCATTTGGATAAGAAGACAAGGAGGCAAACGCTCGTAAAAAAAGACCATTGAAGTCACGAAAAACACCATCACTACCCACCAGACCATTCCCTTTACAAGACTCGTTTATGTTAATCTTAATCCACCTAACAGGAGGCGGACGCCAAAGCACAGGCACAAAACTAAGAGCATCCAAAGAAAGGGATGAAATTCTTAACATGGAGAATATGGGAATTGATACACAACCAGTGAAAGAAGAAAAACAAATAAAAGCTGATTCCCTCCAATGCCGTAAAAGATGACGTTGGGACTCGACAATACTAAAACTTTTGTTCTCAAACCTGGTCTTGTTCCTTTCGTGCCAAAGCCACCAAAAGAAAATGCAAATAACCAAGAACTAAAGTTTCCGAACAGATGTGGGGAAAGATGAGACCAAAGAACCATAAAAAATATCTTCAATGCATTGCCAAGGATCATAAGGCTTGCCAAAAAGAACGAAAATCCATTTCCATAAAGCAACTATCTGAGGACAATGCAGAAGAAAATGGTCACAAGATTCCCTAGCATTATTCATCAGTCAATAATCTTCCATGACAAGCTTTCCATACTACTAAGCTTTTGCGTGGCCCCATAGATTGATGCCAAACCATTTCAGCCCATTTTCTACACAGAGCATGAGATGAGAAAAAAAAAGAAAAGCCTCCTTAGCTGAAATAGTACACGAAGATGAACCTGTCCAAAATAAAGCATCATCCATGTGCGTAATTGGCAATGGAGTCTTCATAATCTTCTCTGAAAGATGAGGAAAAGAAGAAGTAAAGACAAAAAAGAAGAGACCATTTTGCATCCTGAATAAAATCTTTTACCTTAGAATTCAAAGGAATTATGTCAACCTCATCAATATTAGAGAGCATTCAAGCCAGTTATCATACAAAAAAGAAATCTTACGGCCATCACCAACACTCCATTGAAGGGAACTATAGGAGGGCCGTAATTGTTTAAGCCCCAACCAAACGGAAGACTTTTTATAAGACTTTAGCAAATGAAAGTTGTCATTAAGAAATCTATTACGTAACCAATCCGAAGCCGGTGAGGAATAAGAAATTACATCCCAGCATCTTTTAAGAAGGAGAGAACGGTTGGATTCAAAAAGATCTCGGATACCCAAACCACCCTCTTCTTTCAACTTACAACAAGAACTCCAAGCTATTAGAGCCATACCTCATTTTAATGGATCACCAGACCAAAAGAAATTTCTAATCCACCCTTGAACCTCACGTAGCAAATTAGTAGGTCTAAAAAAACACATTAATTTTCTGCAGCTGCATGTCCTTTTTCTTGACAAAGGAAGGTTTGGAGTTAACCCTTCTTAGATTATTGTGATGTCCATTTACTTGATAGATGCACCAATTTTCGACTTAGACGTCTCTGACCTGGATTTAGCTAAGTTAGCTAGAGCGATGTATTTTTCATTCGCATCCAAGTTTGAGTTTGTCTCTCCATAATTTTAGATTAATTCAATGTAAATAATCCTATAGTTTGACAAAATAAAATTAAAATAAATAAACCAAATTTGACACCTCAAAAGTCACCATTCACCAACTAGGCCCAATGGTCTCAAACTTTGGGCTTGAGGCGGTCTAACGGAGTTCAAATTGTTGCTTTCATGGATTGAGAGACTGGATGGAGGAGGAGGCTCTTTATATTTATTGTTGATATAGCAGCGTAATCATGCATGCAGTTCTTTTCAACACAGATTTTCTTCGATCAACTACAATTATAATTAAAAAATTTCTTGTGAGAAATATACAGTTTATGATTTTTGTTGTAGTTGGTAAATATACGTAATAAAGTAACGCAAGATCAAATATTAGAGTCTATTCGCAATCCAAATGTGAATATTAATAATTAGAAACTGCAATCTCAATTAAGAGTCGCCTAATTATAATCATGAGGGAACAAAGTAAGAAAAAGAAAAGAAAGGACAGATTGAAGCATCCCTCAACAAAGTTCACTACATTTTAGATGTATCTCCGAGAGACTAGCTAAACTACTGACTTGCTATCTTAACCCAAAATGCTTGAAATTATTAAAACTCACTAATTATTTACCCTCCCTCCTTTTAGGACAGAGATTAACTCCAAATCTTATTGTTCGGAGATCAAGGACTAGGCAGTACCACTCAAATTGAATTCGATTGTCCTCATATCTCATTCCACTGGTCCACCTCACACAAACTAAGGGTTCCGATTTCTCTTTCACATAAACTAAAGGCCTTGATTTCTTAGTCATTAGGCTCCGAACATTAAAGTCTAGATATGATCCAAATTCCTTCTTTTTGCTCATCTTTCACTTTATTTCTTGCTAAAAATAATATAGTATTAGAATTAGTTACAATGACTAGGGTTGTTGGAGTTGATGAGTTAAACTGATTAATTAAAACAAAGTTTGGAGTCGGTAACAAACTAAATTAACAAAATTTTCTAGTGTCTTAGAGATGCTTTAATGTACATGACATAAGAATTGAGGTCTTCCAAATAGAAATCCACGTACATATGAAAGTCATGTTTGCAAAAGCACATTGTTAATAAGAAGTGCAACCTAATACAATCACATGTATATGGTGCAAAGACTGACAAACTACATAACATAAGTCGGAAAAATGAAAACGTGGTTAGTCAAGCTTTTAGAGCTATCTCAACGAGACAATCAGTAAGAGCATTTATGAGAGAATATCTAATTTTTGTTAAAATAGTAAGTGAACAGTGTCAAAAATATTATTTTAGCTACTCAGTTTAGTTTTTGATCTTCAACAACTCTCTGTTTTAACCAACTTTAAATATTATATTATTAATAATTAAAATTCAACCCATTTATTTTCTGAAAATTACCTTCTCTCTTTCTTTTCTCCTTGGCTTACCGGGTCTACCATGAAGTTTTACCAATTTTTAACATTTAACTAACATATGAACCCTGACTATAAATTTAAAGAGCAAGTCACTTTGCTATTATATAGTTTCTTGGAGATGAGTTTTGGCTTTTTAAAATAAAGTTTTCGTGGTTTTTACAACTTCTCTTAACATGCTCTAATCCTTTATAGCTAGCTCAATCAAAAAATTTAAAGTTAAGTCCACGTAACATGTCTAATTATTTAATATGTATAATCATATGGATAATTCATTGACATAGTTGTTGATATGTTTGTCAGTTGTCATCCATCAAAAACACAACTTATGACTAGATTAATAGTTCGGTTCGATTTGATCCTACCTAAGAAAAGTCGATTAGTCAATATTTGGTGCATGAGTGCTACACAATTTTCATGACATTTTTGGGCCATACCTCAATACTATCTTATGCTTTGCCATAATTAGGTATCAGCATCACATGATTCACATCTCCAGGACACCTGATTCAAAGTGGAAACAAAAAATGGAAAGATAGAAACCAGTCGTGTGCCCGCCCACGTGTTTGTGGTTGTAAAATGGCTTCAAACTTTCATGTTCCTCCCCAAAAACCCTAAACAGAAAAAGAAGGGCAACGGTTTTCATGGATTTGGTTTGGTAGAATTAGAACTGGAAGTTGTCATAAAACACATGAAAAAAGAAAGAAAAACTGAGTTTTTAAGTATTTTGGTATCTTCCCATTTCACTGTTTTTTCCCCTTATAAAATTTGAGGAAAACTAACGAAAAGGGCTTGAAAACTTTGAGTTTTAACGATAAGGACAAAATAAAGGGTAAAATGAATAGTACTAGGTTTGACTTTTTAGTGTTAAAATGTGATTTTTCCTTAAAGTGAACAGTATCGTGGGCTTTTCGTTAAAACTCCCTATAATTTATGCCAGCTGAGTTCAAAAGCAGCATCTGAAAATCCATAGGTTAAAGGATTGTTCCACTGCTATTGCCTATGAATTTTTGGTAGTTGTAGAGTAGGCTGAGATGCAGACAAATCAGTCACATTGATATTAAAAGGAATCAGAATATATATCAGAACTCGTTTGAATATATTTATTCATGTATATTTTTCCGGGTTTTTCTTCTGATAAAAACTCAATTATGAATGGCAACTAGTCTCGATCAACTCAAACCCAAGCAATGAGGTGTCCTCTTTGTATTGGTTGTATGTAACACAGAAAGTTCTTGGGTTTCTTTTTTACAGTTAACACCTAACTTTTCTCCATCAAACGAATATGGTTAGGGTTTTCATATGCAGGAAATGGTAGTGGTACGGGTACGTGCATACTTCCAACTAGCTAGGGAAAAAAAAGACCACTGAAAGCTGCAGATGTTTAACGTTATACTTTTACCAAAACAAAAGAAGAAACAAGTTTTCCACATAATAGGATAGGATGAATTAAATAACAACGCAGGAAGTAATCTTGTGTTTGTTTCTTACATTCTGTCACTAGTCATCACCCTGAAAAATTATGGAAATTTCGACGCGTAACCTACGTTAACTTGTTTAGTGCGCACACACAACAAGAATGATCTCTTGCATTGTGGAGGACACCAGCATAGCGTGTATGGGATCTTAATACATTAAAGTCCCGTTTTTTCTGTGTGTGGCGGATCGGTAATGTAAATTTCTATGATCTGCTGAACAAGAATTTCTCTATTAGTAGGCGACGAGAGAATGGTTGTATACAACCTATTTTTTTGCTTTTGTTTTAGTTTTGATTAGGCTGAGGAGAAAGGAAAGGAGAGCAATTCTCTTGAAACTAAAATATTGTTACAATGGCACTATCAACGGCATAAATATTTATTATTTATCATGTATCAATACACTTATATTCATTAGATGGTTATCACATAATTTCATATTTTTAGAGACAATCTCTCAAAAGGAATAGGCCAACATCTATATGGTTGTCTTGAGAACAAGTACCATAAAATAATTATATTGTAATCGTGACATTCTCTCGTGAATCATACAATTTTAGAAAGAGAAAAAACTTACTATAACGTTGTATTATTAACATAGACACAATAGTTATGTAATCAATTAGGTTTACTCGCCGGCCTGAGGTATCTTTGGAAGAGGGTGATATGGAAAAAGTGAGTGATTAAACAGAAAAGGAAGAGTGGTAGATCCTGCAGAGTGAAGAAGGGCTCGAATTACAGAAAGGTCGGTGTGGCCATAAAGAAAAGAGATGGTGCAGAGCAAATACTGTCGTGACACATGTCTACAGCTCCAAGACTAGACTCTGCAAACTTTCAGATCAATCGATCTTACATCTCTGACCAACTTAGGCATGCTTGCTTGCTTCCCCTTTACCATCACAGAACGGAAAATTATTGGTTAAAATTTTAGTGTCTTTGTTTGGTTGGTTGAGATTGTAATTTAAAAAATCTAAAAACTGGTGAAGAGGGCATGGCCCCATGCTCGAAGAACACTACGAATCAAAATAAATCACATCTCATAAAAAACATTCAAGATTTAAACTCAGCATTGTTTTTCTTCCTGGCATGTTCTGCATTTTGATTTGGTAATTTACCAATATGGCAACATAGTGTAGCATGTTTAAAAAATTTAGAGTATTTTTAATAACACTAGTTATATATATTTTTTAAATTTAAATGGTGTTTTTCATAAAATAAGTAAGTGTTTGATTTCAAAAGTGTGGTGCTATTTCAAATACACTACATGTCAACCCATGTTAGTTTTTAAGGAAAATTAACGAAAAGTTCAAAAAAACTGTAATTTTAATGAAAAATGACAAATGAAGATGTAATAAATAATACTAAGAAAAGGTAAAAATGTGATTTTTCGTTAAAAGTAAACAATATCATGAGTGTTTCTTTAAAACTCTCTAGTTTTTATCATTTGACCATCAATCCTTTTAATTTGAAGGCCAAAAATTAAAAAACATGTGTGAAAAGTAAAAAAATAATGTATATGTAGCACTCCCGGATAAAACTATTTTCTAAATTAATTTTATTTAATATTTCCAACAACACTTGCTGTTTTAACTACTCTAGATAATTTGTAATATAGGTGGCAGGGGATTGTGGGCACAATAGGGGAGGGATTTGGATCCTCTCCTCTCCTAAGCAAAGGAGACGGAGCCTTCGGACCCAAAATATACGGGTCGTTGAATTTTAATCTAATGATTACAATTATTATAACTTTTAAAAAAGTTTCTCGTTTGTAGTCAATGGCCCGTGTGTTTGGGTTAGGAGGATTCATCTCCTTTGCTCAAGAGAGGATCCAAATCCACAGGGGAGGGTGCAAAGAACGATTTTTAATATTTTCTAACTTTAACATTTTGTTAAATTATATATTTCTTTTGACTAAATTCATCGAGATCATATTACAAAACTATTTTAGTAGAAATGATATTTGCACATGTTCTCTCAACTTTTGTATACTTATTTTTTTAGACCATTGAATTAGACAAATCAATGGAAAATCAAGGACTCTTGCTCTTGTTTTGAGGATATGTAAGGACCAAATGTATATTAATCACAAGATTATATTAGTTTAGATTTTGAGGATCTGTAAGGACCAAATGTATATTAATCACAAGATTATATTAGTTTAGATTTAAAACTTAAAATATTTGATAACTTAATAACGCAAATTCATTAAATTCTATAAACCATTAGATACTCATTTTATTATTTTATTCTAGTAAGTTGTCAAATATTTTAAATCTTTCGATATAAACTAATATAATTTTATGGCTAATATATGCATTTGATCCTTATAAGTCGTTTAAACTGAGAATTATAGGAGAGCATGACTCATTTAGATTAAGTTGTAGATTAAAACGATTAATTAATCAAATCGATTCTTGCCTTTTAACAAAAAGAATTCAGGTTTTGTCTAGCAACATAACTATATATATATGTGGTACGATAACATATTACCGTTCAACACATGGCATGCAATTTACGTACAAACTAGAGCTACCCCAACCAACGATCATGGATCGCTTAATTTTATGCATTTATTTCGGAAATCCTCTTTCTTTCCTGATTTGAGCAACTTTGTTGCCACACAAAAACGACATAGGAAAATATAACACCATGACTTGGATCTCGACTTGGACAGACACACGCAGACAAATAGAACTTGCTACTGGCCAAAATAATGATTGCAAAGAGAGAGGAGAGAAAGAGGCTGATGAATTTTCCAGTCTCCAAGTGAGTATCCGGGAGGGGGAGGCCACGCGGCAGCTGCAGGTTCAGGAAATTGTCCCAAGAATAATACAGGTGTCCAAATGTGGTGAGTGCTTATTTCTTTTGTATATAAAAGGAGTAACTAATTTTAATTTTCTCATATTATAATATAAGGTATTGAGATTGGATAAATTTGAACATTCAGTATGATTGATTATATGATAATTAATTGAATTGGTTATGTGATAATTAATTAAATTGATGACGTGGTGAGTTTGAAACTTTTTTAAATTAACGTGTAACCATTTGAATTACATTAGCAAAAAATCTCATCAAGTTAATAGTTGATTAAAAGTTCAAAGAGATAAAAATATTATAAATGAATACAATTTTAAAACTTAAAATGTAAAAAAAAAAGAAGAGAATCTCATGAATTATTTTGAAAATCATCTCAAACATGAAAAGTGTAAAGTGAAGCTAACCCTAATTAAAATTATCACAAGTGAGAGAACCAATGTGGGGAGAGAGAGAGAGAGAGAGAGAGAGAGGCTGACATACTGGGATTGGTGGCACACTGGCACTTGCTGTAGTGCAGTCAAAATCAAACTTTAGGTTTGATACTTCAGATTTTTGATATATGGAAATGATACTGGTCAAACGCTAATTACTTAATAATTTAATACGATACTAACAACATATTTAAATTTATTCTACAATATTTTTTATAATTTAAATTGTTCATATTTTATATTTTCATTCATATATTAATTTTACAAATAATTTCGTCCAAGTTAAAAATGATTTAGCCATTTAATGTTTACAACGAAAAATTAACTATTTTTTCTACAACACTATGTCAATTTATTTTTCTTCGTTGTGATTAGATAAGCTTTTTGATTTGAACAAAATTTTGTAAGGATGATCTAGAAAAAAATTTAAATTATTAATGGTTCTGATCATGAAAAAAATATGATAGAGTAAACCCAAGTACTTAGTTATTTTCATATTAAATTACCAATTAGTTAACTCTTGAACACTATTCTATATATAACCTCCATAGAAATATCATGGCACGGAAATGTGTGAAATGAGGAGTTGATATGATTTTTCTTTATCAAAATAACAAGTAGGTCTGCATCTGTAAGATCCCACATCGTCTAGGGGTGTGGATCATGTAAGTCTTATATGTATATTTTCATTTCTATCTAGCACGATGCTTTTTGGGAGCTCATTGGTTTCGGGTTCCGTAGGAACTCCGAAGTTAAGCGAGAATGGGCCAGAACATTCCCAGGATGGGTGACCCATTGGGAAGTTCTACTCGCGTGAGTTCCCAGAAACAAAACTGTGAGAGCATGGTCAGGGCACAAAGCAGACAATATTATGCTACGACGGAGTCGAGCCCAGGTCGGAATGTGACGGCATCAATTGTTCTTCTTCATTTTCCTCAGTTGTTTTGTGTTCTTTTTAGTCGTTGGGGTTCTGGGATTTCCTAGCTTGAAAAGGTGGACCAATGCCCTTTTTTTTTTTCCAAAGATAGAATAGATTAGATACGAATAGATAGGTTTACATCCTGAGCAAGAGCATTAAAAAGGAACTCAGGTCCAATACAATCCCAAACCAAAGTTTGCTCCTTCTTAAAGAAAATTTTGGCAACAGTGTGGGCAGCAATGTTACCCATCCTAGGAACAAAATCAAACGACACAGACGTAAGATTGCGATCTAGGTTCACAATGTCACCAAGGATGTACTCAATGCTGAATTCAGTGGGAGCTTCCTTCCTAAGCATCTGGATGATATTCTTTGCATCAGATTCAATAATGACGTTATCAAACCCATGGGCCTCACAGGCCGAGAGGGCTTCACGGATAACCCAAGCCTCGGCAGCGGCTGCAGAATGGCAGAGACCCTCCCCCGATCCCCCCGCAGCGTGGAGCACCCCAGCAAAGTCCCTGCAAACCCAGCCAACTCCCGTGCGGAGTGACGCTTTACACCAAGCAGCATCAGTGTTAATTTTAAGAAACCCAAAGCCAGGCTTTCTCCGTCAGGACACCACACCGCCTCCGGTAAGGGAGGTGTTGGTGTTGGCAGGCCGTTCCCCAGTCGGAAGGCAGACAGCAGCCTCTTTAAACTCCGAAAGGTTCTTCCTCCAAATGGCCAAGACCTCCATAGGGTCCAAATGAACACCATTAAAAACAACATAATTCCGGTTTTTCCACAGTCTCCAAAGGCCAAAGGCAATCTCCTGCATCGTGTCTTTTCCCCCGACCCTAGCCTTGAGCTGGTTGTAAAGGGTTTCCCAGTTGGCAAGGAAATCCCCGCCCGCTAGTTCATGAGAATTAAGGTGGAGGGAAGATCCAAACCAAAAAACATGACTGAAAGCACAATGGAAAAACAGATGGTTCTCGGATTCATCCACACACCCACAGACACCACAAACATTGTCAACCCTTAAATGCCTTCTTTTAAGGTTACTTCTCACAGCCACGGCTTGATTACAGCAGCGCCAAATAAAGATCTTGATTTTGTTGGGAATCTTTAGTTTCCAGATATCGTTCCATACCTGATTGTGCTTGGCCATTTTACTTGTGTTTCCACGCCCCTTCTTCCCCAAAGCCCCATTCTCCATGAGATTAACAGCCACACCGTATCCCGTTCGACCAATGCCCCTTTCACTTTCACACTAAAGCTTGACACCAAAAATTAAAAATGGTTTGTTTGACAAAGGTCAAGTGAGTTCTGTAAAAATGTTATACACCTTGGGAATTTCAAACCATTAATCGTCCAAAACACTTGATTTCTCATCAGTCTACAACATAGTATAAATGTTGAAAATTTAATTTATTGTTGTATCTTCGGTTGTAGATAAGAAGCTCTCCTTCTCATATAAGAAAGAAAAAACTCAACCACAATTTAATTTCTCATATAGCAAAGATGGAAGCCACACACAGTTGAGAAAAACAAACTCAAACTTATACGATGATGATTCTTACATATAGCAAATGATGTTATAATTACAATGGGGCATTTTTGCCTAATCATAGGGAATTTAGGCTTTCAATCTGTACAAGCGATATATTTGGAAGAAGTCAAATTAAATTTAAAATTTTGGTGTGTAAAAATGAATGATTTTAACCAGCTAAAAAGCTAGACTTGTATGCAAGTGGAAAACATATTAGAAGAGTCTAAAAGATCATTTCCTCTAAAAACATGCTTTACCAAGTTTGTGCCCAAAACCACTGACCCTATTAACTTATTAAAAAACAAAAATGTCACTTTTATCATATTTTTCATATCATATTTGTACCATATGTTTAATAAAGATTAGATTTTCACGTGTTAGTGAATTTTACCTCGATTAGATAAACGAGATAAATATATTATAAAAAATATAATAAGTGCAGTATTACTCAATTAAAAAAAGGTGAGCGAAAAAATGTCTCGCATCACACACCAAATAAATCTTTCTCCAATAGTGCAAGAGCTGCAAAAGCACCTTACTATTAGACAGCACCATAGATAGAAGTAGAACTATTGAGTCATTTGACCTAAGTGTCTTTAGCTAGAGAGAGAGAGAGAGAGAGAGAGAACATCCCTCACAATCTCAATCGCTCCCCCAGTTCTCTGAAAAATCTCAAGAGAGATTCATACATTGACAGTTCTAAACACCTCTCTTCAATGTTGTCATCAACAGGTAGTGACCAAACCAACTACAACACAACCGGTACTTCATCCAGGTCCTCCTCCTCATCCCACTCACCAGTTTCACAACCCTCCTCCTTCCAAACCCCACAAAGAACCATGGAAGAGGTTTGGAAAGACATCAATCTCGCCTCTCTCACTGAATCCACCACCCAAATCAGATCCTCCTCCTCCTCACCGCTCCTTCACGTTAACCTCCCAAATGGGACCCACCGCCACCACCCGAACTGCAGAAATATGACCCTTCAAGACTTCCTTGCCAGACCCTTTGCCCATGACTCACCAGCTGCGGCCACCGCCTTGGTATCCTCCGCTGTCAGCCCTCCCTCTCCTCTTCCTCCATCCTCCCTCAGGCCTCCGAGGTCCGGCTTCATTGATCATCATCAGCTAAACCCTAATAACTTTTCTAGCAGTGTTTCTAACTCTTTCAGTGGTTGCCCATTTGAGAGCTTGGCTGCTTCCTCCTCCGGCTTGCCTTCTTTTGGGAATAGATCATTCACTGAATCTGATCACAGCAATTCCGGTGGAGATGGAAGACATAAGCGGATGATCAAGAACCGAGAGTCTGCTGCTCGATCTAGGGCAAGAAAGCAGGCATGTACCTCCTATATTCTTCCTAATAATCCCATTTTTGTCATTTGATTAGTCTTTTGCTTTTTGCTTTTGGGTTAGGGCAGTAGTGAGGGTGGGTAAAGTGTTCTTTTATGAGTTGTAGGTTTTTGTACAGTTCCGTTTTAATTTTGCTCCTTCACTCTAAGGGCAGTTTAAGTAAGTGTAATACTTACATATAAGAATCAGACAACCTGAGATTGATACGAATAACATTACTGCTGCACTAGTGTGAGTTTAATATATTGGTATCATACTCAAAATTTCCGGCGTATTGTAGAAGTTATTTCTACATATATGAGTCTAATATATTGGTAATACACTTAATTTTTCCGGCATTATGAAAGACCTAATTAATTATTTTTATTGTCCTTTCAAGTTTGATGCCTTGGCATCTTAGTTTTATTGTCGAGAATGTTACTAAAATTTTTACTAAAAATGTCTTTCGTTTTTTGTTTGTGGCCTGATATTTGGTCGGTCCAAACAGGCTTACACAAATGAGTTGGAGCTAAAAGTTGCACTCTTGATGGAAGAGAATGCAAGGCTCAAAAGACAGCAAGAACATGTGAGAACATAAGACTGAATAAAATTCTATTTCTAAAACAGTAATTATACATGTTTTTCTGGGATTTTGACTTCTGTTTGTTTGGTGGAAAATGTATATGCAGTTAATTGCAGCAGCGTCTCAACAACCCAAAAGGCACAATCTCAATCGAACATCAACAGCTCCGTTTTGAGAAATCTCAGTGCCTTGCTTTTTTGTTTGAAGTTCTTCCTTTTCAGTTAAGACTTAAGAGTAGTAGGTACTAGTACCCATGTTGGGGGCATCAAATATTTTGTGGTAATATGAAGATGGTGCATGTACCTTTTCCGTAAGTAGATGTTTTAGGGTTAGAATATTCTAACGATGGCGTTTTATGTATTTATGTTAAAAGAAGTAATTCCCCATTAAAGAACTTAATTTGGTGTGTACTCTTTGCTTTGCTTGTTTGTTTGTCTCTATCTTTTTCTTCCCTTTATTTGGGATTGCAACTGTTTTGCTTTCATTAACTACATTCAAATTACAATACAAATCATGAGGTGAGAAAGGAATGATTAGGAGACTCTAAAAAACGACTCTTTATGGACTTTTTGTTATATTGTGTTTTTAACATAATGTTTTATAGTATTAGCTTGAGAATTAACGTTAAACTGTGAGATGACAGAGAGTTCATGAAGAGTTTGAGAGAGTCTCCTAACTATTTCTCTTATCGGGTAATGTTAGGGAGATTAATTTTTTAAAACAAATTTACAAATCAAAATAACATGGTTGTTGATTATTTGATTATTACTTAAGTATTGATTAACTTGTTTATCTTCTAATGACAACTTGGTTTAAAAGTTTGGTTTTCCTAGCATTATCCGTCTCTTAATGAAGAATAAAAATTTGAACATAAATCTATTGTCACCATGTAATTCAGAAAACAAGTCCCATAATATTCATGTAGAAACTACAAATAAAGAACACAAAATAAAAATTTCTGCAAACAGATGAAACTGTAGTTTTATACGTAAAGAACGAAGTATTTCTTTTATGGAATTATTGAAGTGTTTATATCTAGGATAAGTGGGAATCACAAGGACAATTAACAGGGTGCCAAGAATCCGAAACTAATTTGGGCCAATTACTTTTTACAACTTATGACTTTATCTTAATGAAGCCTATGAGGCAGTTACTTGTACAAACTCTTTGTTTCTCACAAGAAGGACAATTAAGGCCATCTCCAATCGATGGCTGGCCAGAGGGCTCGTTTGAGCCATCAGGCCCTCCAAAATTTTTCAAGATATTAATATTTTAATGAACAGTACATGATCATATTTGCCTCTGTCTCCAACCGAGGGCCAAAGGGCCATAGGGCCAAACATAATTTAGTATTTAAAAACTACAACTTAAATGTTGTTTAAGTTTCATGTTGTTAAATATTTTTTTTATGTTGTATAATGGCTTAGGAAGTTATAGGAAAAAAATAGAATTTAAAAAAAATGAAATTTTTTTGTCAAATAGAAGTTATAGGAAAAAAAATAGAATTTAAAATAAAATGAAACAAATTTTGTGAAATAGAAGTTATAGGAAAAAAATGGAATTTAAAAAAAATATGAAACAAATTTTGAAAAATAAAAGTTATAGGAAAAAAAATAGAATTTTAAAAAAAATATATGAAAAATAGAAGTTATAGGAAAAATTTTGTAAATAAAAAATAATAATAAAACTGTAAAAAAAAAAAATATTCAAAGCATTCCGTCAGTTATAACCGACAGTAATACATTTACATTATTTAGTATAAATGTATTACTGTCGGTTAGTTATAACAGACAGGAAATCCAACAAACCAAAAAAAAAAAATGGCCAGCCCTGGGCTGGCTGGCTGGCCGGAAGTGGCCAGCCCTCTAGCCCTTTGGCCCTTTGGGATTCTGTGGGGCCCTCCCATATTCCACATCCCTCGGTTGGAGACGGTTTTCGGGCTATTTTCAACCCTCTAGACCCTTCGGTTGAAGATGGCCTAACAGTAGCTGCCATGGATGTTCTATGCTGCCGGTTTCTATTGGCATCCTTGGTCATTGAGTTACTTTGCCCAGCTGACACGATCCAATAGGAATATAGGATGACATAAAAGAGCATCATTGACATTGCCAATGTGGCTAAGTAAATAATATTTCATGTTTTTTTAACAATCAATAAAATAATTATACTATGTTCATTTATATTATGTAAAGAGAGATTCGAACTTTATCTAAATTATCTAATTTATGAAAAGTAAGATTTGAACTTGAATGCATATAATGTAGAGCACATCTAATTTAACTAAACTGTACTATAAGTAATCATATGTTTATTCTAAGTTATATCCTTATAAAAATCAAATTTGGATTTTGAGTTTCTTGTGCATTTGAGAAACCGTAACCCTTCTGACAAAGAGAAAACCTTGCAAATATTTGACCCAAATTTGAGATTTGAGTCCTAGCATGGATTTGTTCACAAGTGTTTCTTTAGTGGCTCAAAATTGTTAATCATATATGCCCTATACGGTCTAGCTATGTTTGTCTCCCTATCAAGGGTGCGTTTACTAATCCGTAATCAAATTGAGAGGAATTGGATTGAGAATGAATTGGAATGAGGTGGAACCAGAATCAATTCCTGTTAGAGTTGTTTACTAAAACTGTCTGAAATCGGAGTAAGAAAGACATTGATATATATAAACTGTTTACTAATTCTTATGAATCGGAATGAAATCTAAGGCCATCTCCAACCGATGGTGGCCAGAGGGCTCTGGCCCTCCAAGATTCTCCAAGATATTAATATTTTAATGAACAATACATGACCATATTTGCCTCCGTCTCCAACCGAGGGCCAAAGGGCCATAGGGCCATAGGGCAAAACATAATTTATTATTTTAAAACTACAACTTAAATTCAAATGTTGTAAAATAGAAGTCATATGAAAAAAAATATGAATCAAATTTTGTAAAATAGAAGTTATAGGAAAAAAAATAGAATTTAAAAAAAAATTGAAACAAATTTTGTGAAATATAAGTTATAGGAAAAAAATGGAAATTAAAAAAAAATATGAAACAAATTTTGTAAAATAGAAGTTATATGAAACAAAAATATGAATCAAATTTTGTAAAATAGAAGTTATATGAAAAAAAATATGAATCAAATTTTGTAAAATAGAAGTTATAGGAAAAAAAATAGAATTTAAAAAAAATTTGAAACTAATTTTGTAAAATAGAATTGAAAAAAAATATGAAACAAAATTTGATTCATATGAAAAGGAAAAAAAAAGGAAAAAAAAAGTTTAAATTCATATAAAAATTGAATACAACGGCTAGGTGACTGGCTAGCCGTTGCATTCAAAATTTTCAAATTATTAGTGTCAGTTATAATCGACACTAATAGTAATTAATAAAAATATTTTTGTCTTTGAATAACTATTAGTGTCGGTTATAACCGACACTATTAAAAAAATATACTTTAATCCTGTCGGTTATAACCGACAGGAATACGAACAAAGCAAAAAAAAAAAATAGCTAGCCAGCCGGCCCTTTAGCCCTTTGGGATTCCGTGGGGCCCTCCCAGATTCCAGAGCCCTCAGGCCTAGCCCTCGGTGGGAGACGGTTTTCGGGCTATTTTCGGCCCTCTGGCCCTCTGGACCCTTCGGTTGGAGATGACCTAATATGATTACTAAAATACCCCTAGTTGAACTAATCTATTTTATATGCTAATTATTTTTAATAAAACTTTTAATCTTTAATTTTTTATTTTTTGATGAAAAAGGCCAAAACCCATCTTTTTTTTTTTTTTTTAATATTTTTAGTAGAGAGAACAAATTTATTTTTTATTTTTTTTTAGTAAAACTTCTTTATTCTCCATTTTTCCTTTTTTTTTTTGGTGTGACCCTCTCTCTCCCTCTCTTCCCCATCTTTCTCCCGACCCACCTCTTTCTAAAATTTATCCCTTCTTTCTCTACTCCCTACCTATTGCCCCTTACCCCATTATAAAATTCCTGCATTTTTCTTTGCTGCAGATCCACCCCACCTTTGCGAAGAACCTTTCATGCTCCCTCCCTCCATATCCCAACCTTGATTTTTTTTACCCCATTTTCTTTGCTGCAGATCCACCCCACCTTTGCGGTTAAAGAAAACGACAACATACCAACGGGAAATCAGTCATTTCCAAATGCTTTTTCACGAATGCGCTATGCCTCATGGGCAAGCTGTTCAGCTTCTTCATCTCGTTCCAAATGGTAGTGTAACGGTGAGGTGCAACATTGGGAACAAAGCTGCATGGGTGTTTGGGATATCAAAAGAAGTACAAGGGCAGTTTGGGAAGAAAAATTTGATTGCTGATGGTCCCTTTATCCTGGAATTCAATTACCATCTATTTCTTGGTAATCGGATTCTGGGTATATCCGGAATTGAATTCCCCATTTTGAGTGGACCCCACCTTTATTTTGATTCCCCAAATACAAGTAAACACATGAATCCTTTAGAAGGAATGCAATTCCGTTTCCACTCACCCCATTCCCGTTACGTAAACGCGTCACAAGTGTTTCTTTAGTAGTCTTCTTTTTCATGGCAATTCCCTTTTTTGGAGACTGTGAAGACTCAAAAAGACATTTCAGCTTCTCCTCTGACCATCGTCATGTGATTCACCAACTCTATGAATCAAAGTAAAAAGTATAGATGTAAGAGTTACACTGTTATTAATTCACGTGTTATAAATTGTATACAGTTGGATGACATGTCAAGGACAGAACCCTTGATCTTTCAATTAATAAATACAACCTGGATGCATGATGATTACATCAAGAAATTCGTAATGCTTGTTAAACTGTGTACTTAAAATGCAGTCAATAAGTTTGTATAATTAGTGTGCGCAAGCTTGAACATCTGATCCGTTGTCGTCCAGCGGTTAGGATATCTGGCTTTCACCCAGGAGACCCGGGTTCGATTCCCGGCAACGGAACTTTTTTATAATTATGTTCAATATTTTTCTGGGCTTTAAGTTGGGCTTCGTCTATTTTTATTCCAATTCTTCTCTGGGCTCTAATTGGGCTTCATATAATTTCTGTTCCTTTTTGGCCCTGAATGTTTGATTTCATTTTTAAAAATGTGGTATTCTAAAAAATAATAGTTGCTCTAAATTATGGAGATGGCGATTCGAAATCGGATGCAAGGAGGCGGGGACACTTTTTTTGAATTTTATTTCATTTTTGTTATGTGCCAGCATGTTGTTTCCGTTTCATTTTATAAACAGTTCTAATATATTCAAATTCTAATATTACGAAGATAGAAAATTGAACTTAAGTACAAGAACGTTGCTCTGACCAAGTAGCCTAAAATGTTGTTGATTTGCTTTTGGCTCTGTCTTTTTTTCTCACAAGGATTTGGTGAGGAAGTTAACATTGTTACTGTTTCAACTCCCACACAACTTTTAGAACCCAGAACTATGAAAAGAAGAAAAATAAAACATAATCTCTTCAGTGAGCAACTCCACCACCTGAGACTTCTCAACTCCTCCCACCGGAAACCGGCACAGCGGGCACGTCATCCGGCACGCATCGAACCACTTATCCACACAAACCTTGTGAAACTCGTGCAGGCAAGGAAGAACCCTCATGTCCTCTTCACCTTCCACCAATCTTGACAAACACACACAACACACCTCATCGTCCCTCAAACTGGAAAATTCTTGAGAAACAAGCAATCCCTCTTCCTCTACTTTCTTCCCAACATCCGATTCGATTGCCTCACGAGCACACGGAGATCCCTTAACTAACGCCGGATGCTCTCTCGTGCCGAAGAAACTAGAGATCAAAGCGAATGCCCTTTTGAGAACCATTTGGTTTAGTGAAGGATTGGCGTTTGGGGAGGTGTTTAATAGAGGTTGAAGTTGAAGGGAGAGTGTGAGAGTGATGGGTCCTCAGTTGTTTTGCGTGGGTTGCAAGGGTTGTTATAGCAAGGAAAGATTTCCCAAGTTCCTTCTCAAAGGCTGTTGCACCTAAAGAGAGTGTTACTCTTGACCTTTCTTTAATTTGATTAATCACAATTAGAGTAATAATTAGGTTTCCTTTCTCCAGCATATCGCTTCCTTTTTAATTGTTTTTAGCCAAAATGGTCACTGTGATTAGCATAATTCCTTACTTTGACACCTGAAATTTAAAATCTATAGAAGTGGTCACAGAGATTGTTCATCGCTAATCATTTTGTTCTTCCCGTGAAAATATGTTAAATTGAGGGTATTTTTGTCAAATCAATCCTTCAACTTTGTGGTTTCTTCAATTTAACAGAAATTTTTCACAGAATGACTAAATGATCATGGACCATTTATTTCAAATATCAAGACCAAAGTGAGAAGTTATGACAATCTCAGAAACAATTTTGGCTAATAAGCATTTTCTATTGGTGTACAAGACCGATTATTGGTCACTGCTCGACTCTTTACACGTAATAAGAAATTTCGCCTTACATGTGAATCACCGTACAACAATATTAAAAAAATACCTCGTTAAAATCATAAAAGATTTATACACGCTTGTCATATTGTGATTTATCTAAAGAAAAACGACTCCTTTTCAGTTCTTCACTTTCTGTGACCCAAGAAATGCCTGGGTCAAACTACTCGCTGGTAGAAGGTAAATTAATGTCAAAACTTTGTGAAACTTGGATATCAAAATACATTATGGATGACATTCATAGGGGACCTAACTCATACCAGACTACTCGATCAAGCGGTAACTTAATCGACAAAAATAAGGTAAAGCGGTAACTTTTCACCGCCGCACAGTTTGAAGCATGATGTGATTTTGCACAACCATAGTAGAACGAGATTGGCATTTCCAAGAGAAGCATTTGGTAAGGCTTCAAAATCCGGTGAGGGCCGTGACAGCGACCCTGAAGAAAGAGGCGCGGGTGGGAAGGTTCAACGAAACCAAACACGGCTCAGAAAATACGAGACCGGGAATGTTCAACGAAAAGCAAAAGCCATCCAAAAGACAAGAGAAACAACCTTTTCTCCATTTGACAACGGCTTAATGACAGGAAAAAATGCACGCCAGACATCGTTGTAAAAGTATACGTCTGCAAATGGAAGCGATGAATGAATTTATTCACCTCAACACAGGAACGAAGCCAGAAATCTGTGTGGATGAGGCTCATTGTTAAAGAGCAAAGTCACAAAATAAAAAGCTAGATAATTTACTAAACAAATACTTATTTATTAATCCATAAGATTTTTCATACAAAATATTACAATATCCATCGCCGCATGTTCATGATTTGAAAGCGTTGCATGACAACTTCATTACTAATACTATCAAATATCTCTCTACATAAAAATAACCATATTATCATTCATCTATTTATCTCCCATCCGATTTCTCAATCGATTATTTGGAAATTTCATGGCCGAAAATGCTCTTTCAACATTGACAATTGCAATTGCAATTGAAAAAGTTAATACTAATGTCACAATCATATATATTTTTTTGTTTGCCAATAAACTGAGTGGGGCATCTGCCCCCTCTGAGCCCAAGGTGGCTCTGTCCCTGCCTCAACAGTAAAATTTATGACAACTCTTAGTACAATTTTTCATCTCGGAATAAATCTCAGACAACTTCCCCAGAAGAGTTCGTACTAGTTTGGTACTGAGGTTGCTTTGGGCATAAAAAAAAGTTGAGCTCAAAAAGGTATTTGGTAAATACTTAAAAACAACTTATTTTCACAGTTTTGGGGTGAAAAAAAGCTGAAAACGTGAAACAGCAAAAATGAGCTGATTCTCATAGCACAACAGAAGCAGATTTTTTTCAAAGCATAGCAATACCAAACCAGCCATCTCAGATAATGAAGCGCACAATCATTTGAACGGTGCTGAGTAACAAGTCACACATGAATTCTCAGGCATTTCCTCACAAATGGATAAAAATTGAAAAGCCAATTTAAGAAGACTTGATGATGTGACCTCCCATCCACCAAAGCACGAATAAATCGGTTCAACAAATGGCTTAAAAGAGATTGTCAAGAGGAGGCACCTACCAAAAATATTCGCCAAAAACCCCACAACGGTAACTCCGAAACAACCAGAAGTTTCACAATTTGACCTAGTGACTGCCTGTTTGATCTGCTTCGTGCTTGTCCGATGATTCTGCAGAATCTTCACGTTTTACTGTATCATCCGCCTCGAGTGTCTTGCCATCTGTTGGTACCAAGCTAGGTATCCCATCCTTTATCTATCAAGTAATGAATACAATAAGGAACCATATTAGACAGTTCTCACACAGATAATGGGGTAAATCTCAGTTTTAAGTTTTTAACCAATTCTAAACATTTGACCGGGTCGGGACGTGTCCGGAGCGTGTTCGGAGACACTCCGACTCTTCTGGGTTTCGGAGTGTCGAGCAATATAGCATTGTATAATGTGAACTTTAACGAAAAACTCCCGGTGCTGTTCATTTTAACGAAAAACCACATTTTTACACTAAAAAATCAATCATGATACTATTCACTTTACCCTTTATTTTGTCCTTATAGTTAAAACTCAAAGTTTTCAAATCATTTTCATTAGTTTTCCATTTTATAACATTTGCTGCCCAGAAGGCAGAAATTGAAAATTCAGAGAAAAATAGAATTAACGAAAAACTAAGAGCTTGTTTGGTATCCTATTTAAATTTTTTTATAATTTCTCAAAACATTTCTTAAGAATTTTTCTTGAAAACAATTTTCTTTAAGACTCAAAAACTTGTTTGATATGCGATTTAAAAATTCTAAATCTTACAACTTAAACTAGACAAAGAGATCAAAAAAGAGGGGGTTGAGAGAGAAAGAGAATAGAGGAGGAAAGAAAGTAAGAGATGATTGGAGGAAAGAGAAAGAAGTGAGAGGATCAGAGGAGATAGAGAGGAAGATGAGTGAGAAAAAGAACCGAGATAATGAAGAGAGTATATTGGAGGAGAGACGAAAAAGATAAAAAAAAGAAAAAAAGAAAAAAAGAAAAAAGAAAGATAAGGGCTAGAGAGAGAATAAAAGAGAGTAAGAGATTTGGAGTGAGAGGGGAGGAGGGAGAAGAAAAAAATGAGTGAGCTTAAATTTAAAAACTCACTTTTTGTGTTTTTAGAGAATAGACTATATTTTTGAGTTGGTCTTGAGTTCAATTTTTGAAAATAGTCATACCAAACAAGTTTTTAAGGCCTAAAACTTGAAAATTATTTTTGAGTTTAAAAAGTTGGATTCAAGTAGAGTACCAAACAGATTCTAACTAATTGCTGCATAAAAACTAATTGAAAGTGAACAATTGCATAAAACGACCGCGTTTTGGTTCGAATAAATTTCATTGCCTCCAAAAGAAGCTCTACGGAGCTGCTGCACTTCAAACTACAGAAAGGGATCTCAATGTGCGTTAATGGCGAAACAACTGGACTTGGAATTCGGAACGATTCATTTGGTACGATATCGGGACTGAATGGCAAGCAAGGATTTGCAACCGATAACTCTTTCGATTCCGGAGCTCCATTTTCCCACACCGCGCTTCCAACCCATCAAAATCCAATCTTTCCTTACCATCCTCCTCATTTTCCTCCTTTTCGTCCCCTCTGTCAACCGCCACATATTTTCGCTTCTCGATTCCTGTCAGAGCTTGATCCAGATTACCCAACTCCCCGCCCATTTGATCATCCGTGGCCTTTTCGAATCGTTTTGGGCCCGGAAGTTACTCAAGAGCTCTGCGATTTCGATTATACGATATGGATTTTTGGATACATTGATGCTCCTGGTGGGTTTTGTGTTAATACAGTTATTAAGGCGTACTCGGTGAGTTCGGCGCCGGGACGAGCTTTGGTGGTGTATTTGGAGTAGCTGAGAAATGGGTTTGTTCCCAACAGCTATACGTTCGTGCCGGTTTTTGGGTCGTGTGCGAAAATGGGGTGTGTTGAACCTGGGAGAACATGCCATGGGCAGGTTGTGAAGCATGGGGTGGACTCTGTGCTGCATGTGCAGAACTCTTTGATTCATATGTATGTTTGTTGTGGGGAATTGGAGCTTTCCGGGAAGATGTTCAATGGAATTCCTGAGAAGGACTTGGTGTCTTGGAATGCAATTCTCGATGGGAATGCTAGATTTGGTGATTTGGAGGCTGCACGTAGGTTGTTTGATGAAATGCCCGAAAGAAATGTGATTTCTTGGAACGTTATGCTTGGTGGGTACTGGAAGGGCGGGAAGCCGGAGTGTGCGTTGAAATTGTTTTGGAAAATGGTGGATGTGGGATTGAAGGGGAGCGAAACTACCATGGTGAATTTGCTTGCGGCTTGCGGTCGATCTGCTAGACTAAATGAAGGAAGATCAGTTCAAGGACGTCTAGTTAGCACATTCTTGGAGTTGAATGTATTTCTTAACACAGCTTTGATTGATATGTATGGTAAATGTGAAAGGGTGCAAGCGGCACTTGTGGTGTTTGAGAGCACAGCGTATAGGAATCTGGTTTGTTGTAATGCAATGATTTTGGGCCATTGCATTCATGGAAATCCTGAAGATGGATTTAACCTATATAGAGAAGCGGTGGGTAGAACAATGTCAAGAGATGGTGAAACAATCCATGAGAAGGAGAGTTCGAGGCCAGATGATGATCGGGATGGAATTATCCCAGATGAAAAGTAACTTTTGTAGGTGTTCTTTGTGCCTGTGCCTGCGCTGGATTGGTAAGAGAAGCCAGAGATTACTTCAGCCAAATGATCAATGTCTTCCAAGTAAAGCCCAATTTTGCACACTATTGGTGCTTGGCTAATGCTTTTGCTGGTGTGGGGCTTACACAAGAGGCAGAGGAAATAACTAGGAACGTATCGGAGGTTGCGGAGGACTTGCCACTGGAATCCTTGGCTTGGGCTAGTCTGCTTGCTCGTGTCGTTTTGAAGGAGATGCCAAATTGGGAGAACAAATTGCAAAGTCTCTCATTGAAAAGGAACCTCTGAACATTGCGCACTATCGGTTGCTGCTGAATGTCTATGCTGTGGCAGGTCAATGGGAGAATGTTACTCAGGTAAAAGAGACGATGAAAGAAAAGAAGTTCGGAAGAATCCCCGGATGCAATCTAGTGGACTTGAATGAAATTGTTCGTGAGCTGAGAGTTGGAAGACATTATCTAGTTGACCTTGTATAACCCTGACGTTTAACAGCAGACTAACTCTGCACACACAAACTGAAAGTTGGCATCGGTTGCTGAACATGTCAGAAAATGAAGATGGAATGATCGGGAGGACGTGAGCTAAAGCAGCCATGATAATTCCCTTCTTTCGATCAAACGAGGAACTAGGTTGCTGCTCAGCTTGGCATGCGAAGGATTTTGTGAAGTGATCGACAGATTATTTAACAAGGCAAAGAGATGAATAAATTTTGTATCTGTGACAAAAAGCCTTTGCATTCGCAAAAGGTTTTGGCAATTCCTCGTTTGGGTTTCGTTGGGTTAGACTCTTTCCTTATTTCTGTGAATGCTTAGTAACAAACAATTTGAAAAAAGTCAGCTTTCAGATCTCTAAGTTTAAATTGTTTGTTGAAGTTTAAGTTGTTTCCAGCTTTTTCCCAAATTTCTTCGTTCACAAGCAAGGGCTAGTTTTCATTTAGATGTTTGAAGGCATTGCACCTCTGCTAGATTGCAGATAGGAATGAAGGTGTAATGCGATCAAATGAATTAATGAAATTATTATGCAGTAGCAGCAACCTTTTCTATGCTAAGATCTCAATTTCTAGTTCGTTTTTCTCATATTTTTCGGTAATCCATCGTCATAAACGCCAACTCGGAAACGGAAAACACAAGACAATGAGATGTATAATTTGCAAACGCTACTTCAAAGTTCAAATAAAAAGTCATCGAGTCTGAGATCAATCTAGCTACAACAGAATGCATAGTATGTAAAAGAGACACCACCGATCGCGAGAACTATATATGTTCAATGTCCATTGTTGCATCTCACGACGGCCAAGATCTTCCTCCTCTTCCTCACCCTCACTCCGGAATCTTCCCCTTGATCACGTCTGCAAGACAACTCTGGCATGTTAGGCCACGTCCAGGTTGGGGGTGGGCAAAAGATGATGATCGAACTTGGAAAATCTGCTAGCTGTGAGACACGGCCAGAATCCAAGCTGTACACTGCAATATCGCTTAACATGCTTCTTAACCGATGGAACTTGTAACTCTTGCTATGAAGAGCCTCGTGAAAATAAATACATCTCCCTTCCACTCCAGAGGGAAATCTTGAGTAGAAAGAGAGTAGCAACCGTCATCCCCTATCACCAATATTCGATCATCCAGAGCGTGAGCCTCTAGCTTAACCCAGTTCTTCTCATGAGCGTGAGCGTCCTGTAAGTTCTGATAAGAGCTATACACTTGGTTAGCACTTGTTATTCACGTGGGAAATCATTACCAACATGTATGGTATATATGTTTCTCTCTATACACGCAAGCTTACAGAAACTTAAACCCCATTCTTGAGGCCTTGCATACTGAAGAGGAGAGCTGTAGAAGAACTCTAATCCCAACGAGCATGTCATCGTCTTCAGGTAAGTGGTTAACTTGGTATTGTGATATAATATTCAGAGTTCATAATCATATTCAATATATGTCTTACATTTGGTATCAGAGCTTTCACATACCAACTAACCCTAAAGAACAAAGTATAAGGAATTGTGTGAATTTTCAGATTAAGGTCTAATGGTATACTATACAGGAAATACATGTATTCGAACATGGTAGCTAAAGCTATCTGTGCTATGTATGTTTATTTTTATACAGTATACGAATTAGCATCGGCACTATGGATCAAAATATAATCACTGATCATCTAAAGATGTTTTAGTTGTTTATGTGTTGATTTCATAGTGGTATGATAGTTCATATACCAATATACGAACCCAATCACTTCTTGCAGCCACAAAGGTTTGTAATTATGGCCACAGAAAATCGTATGTTGGATGTGAAAGTGTCATGAGCAAGAAAATTTTCATACAAGTCTTAATCCGAAGATTCTTGAGTTTGTGATGTAAAGTTTGAGGATTAAAGTTTAATATCGTTCATGTTACATGATTGTACAGCCATGAACCCTAACTCCATGAACTTGAATATTGTTGAACCACTCATTGGGGTCACCTATAAGAAATGTAAACAAATAAATAGTGACACTCGTTCAGACATGGCCTGACATGCCAGAGTTGTCTTGCTGATTTTCCAAGTTCGAACATCATCTTTTGCCCACCCCCAACCTGGACGTGGCCTAACATGCATGCCAGAGTTGTCTTGCAGACGTGATCAAGGGGAAGATTCCGGATTGAGGGCGAGGAAGAGGGGAAGATCATGGCCGTCGTGAGATGCAGCAATGGGCATTGAACATAGTTCTCGCGATCGGTGGTGTCTCTTTTACATACTATGTACTCTGTTGTAGCTAGATTGATCTCAGACTCGATGACTTCCTATTTGAACTTTGTAGTAGTTTTTGCAAATTATACATCTCATTGTCTTGTGTTTTCCGTTTCCGAGTTGGCGTTTATTAATATCGATTTCCAAAAAATATGAAGAAATACAAACTAGAAATTGAGATCTTAGCAGAGAAAAGGTTGCTGCTACTGCATAATAATTTCATTAATTCATTTGATCGCATTACACCTCACTAACAACATAAGACAAAGCCGTTGCAAACATCTAATGAGAATTGGAATTAACCGACTCCTTTATTTTTGTATCTCATCTTGTGAGGATAAATTTTTTATTGTCCTAACGTGTCATTATATAAATGGAGAAATTTTTTATTTTTTAAGTTGTTAATTTCTAAGTACAAGTATCTCACTATTTGTATAGTGACACATGGTATATCATTCTGTGTTCAGAGGCACTGAAAAATCTCTCGTAGTAAACGAATCCTCTTGAGAATTTGAAACATTTCGTTTTTATAGATAATTAATCAATTAGAAAACTTCATTTTAATCCTTGTAAAAGTTTAAGAGTACAATTACAATTTATGTCTAACTAATTTTCTATTTGTCTAACATGGTGATGATGAAGATACCATCTAATTAAACCACGTTTTGTTGCCTGCATAATGTGACAATTGAAAGATAAATTTCCAAACGACCCCTGCATGGCACTCAGAATCAGAGAGGGGTAACATTACTCCAGTTGAAAGTGATAGTTTGGTGATGATACAGAAAGGTGAACATCTTTCGGATACCCTTTGTAAGGATACTCTTGGGATGTCCACGCATGGTCTAACACATGTGATATGGTATGCAATTTGCCGCTATTCAATTAACAGATGCACCCTACCATCACAGTAAAATAGTCAAGTTGTACTGTTATTGATTGGTTTTATTTCGTTTTGCAGGAAAGAATGTGGTCCAGATGAAGCCTGCAAATTTTTGGGCAATGCCCAGTTGCTTGTGCACTATTGGTTTTTGCATAATGCCTTTTCGATTGGAATTGGAGATATGATGGTTGCTCCGGCAACAACGGAAAAAATCAAGCATACAATTTCTGAGGTGGGGGGGGGCTTATTAGTAAAGCCTTGTCCAAGCAGCTGGAGGCTGAACCTGGATGAACTCATTTGAAAACAAAGTGAACCAGGTGCGTTAATTGATCGTCTGCAATTTATTCTTGTTTAGGAGTCTGTTAGTTTTGTTACAGAGAAGATGTTACTATAAATATCAAAACAGGGTGCAACTGTTGATCAATAAAGAATTTCAGTCATTGTCTTTCTCTCTAGATTTTTCAATAACCAAACACCATTGCTTCTTTAAATTTCATCACCTACTGTGGAGTAATAATATATATTTGATTTGGGTCAGGTGTTGAATAGGGCTTGTGATAAAGCTGAAAAGAGTCTATCCGAGATGACCAATCTTAAGGCCATGGTTACAGTTGGATCCAAAGGGAATTTTATAAAAATGTCACAGATGATTGCTTGTGTAAGGCAGCAGAACATTGAAGGTAAGAGAACCCCGTATGGGTTGATAGACCACCCACCATTGCCCCACTTTCCTTAAGATGACTATGGACCAGAATGCCGTGGGTTCGTAAAGAATTCATACTTGCACGGTCCAACTCCACGAGTTCTTTTTTCATGCCATGGATAGTAGGGAAGGTCCCACAGATGATATTGCAGTTAAGACATATGAGACTGGGTACATTCAAAGGAGACTGGTGCATGCTTTGGAGGATATTATGGTGCAGTATGTAATTCTTTGGGCGATGTCATTCAGTTTGTATATGGAGAAGATGGGATGGATGTTGCTTGGTTAAAGTCTCAAAAGCTGGACTCTTTAAAAATGAAAAAAATAAGAATTTGAAAAGACTATTGCATATGATTTGGAAGATGAAGATTGGAATTCGGATTACATGCTGCGTGAACATAGGATCTTAGAACTATTAGAGAATGTCGCGATGTTGTCGAAGCAGAAGTTAAAAGACTTGAAACAGACAGATACCAACTTGGCAAAGAGATTGGAGGCACATATGGTAATTCCTAGCTGCTTCCTGTTAACTTGAAGAGGCTTATTTGGAACACCCTAAAAACCTTTAAGATTGACTTACGAAGGACTTCAAATATGCACCCGAAGGAGTTGGGAAGGCTGAAGGTTGTTTCCGGGGATGACACACTCAGTGTTGAAGCTCAAAATAATGCTACACTGTTTTCCTTCGCAACACTTTGGCTAGCAAAAGGGTGTTAGATGAGTATCGGCTGACACGTGAAGCATTTTGGTGGGTTATTAATCACATAGAGTTGCGCTTCCAGCAGTCACTTGTAGAACCAGGGAAAATGGTCGGACTGGCTGCTGCACAATTTATTGGCGAGTCTTCCACTTGTACAGAACTCAGTACTTTCCACTCTACTAGGGCGATTGAAGTTTCTAGGAATCGAGGCAGCTTGTCGGTTAATGCTGAATGCAAGGTATGTTATCTTATGATGGGTCGAAGGTGAGTTATAGACACTTGGCCATCATTTGTGACGCTACATGGAGTGGCTTCGTGAGACCTATCGGCAAAAGATGGCCTCCTCTTGTGTGATTGTCTGTGGAGAACACGATAGATAATGTCGTCCACGCTGCGGCATACGCAGAGAGAAATTACATAAGAGGTGTAAGGGAAAACATAATGTTAGGCAAGCTTTCCCACTCCCAGGTAATTTTCCTTGTTGTTAAGTCGTAACTTGTTCTTAGCAACTGATTTGAATCGATTGATTTGGTTGTTGATGCTGTTGGGTTGATATTGAATTATTGTGCGTATTCTGCTTCTACTGCAAGTTTGTCATGTTGTGCTTGAACTGAAGTTGAGATAAAAGAGCGTATCCTTTATATTGTCGCCTTTCGATGTTTACTTGTTCAAGTTGAGATTAAGTTTGCTAGTAAGGGAATATGCCTCTTTCTGCAGCATATGCGTTGGTGTAAATTTGTAGATTGCCCAAGCTTTTGCAGAAACTAGAGTCATTTGGTTTTCATTGTTTGGGTAGGTGGCTAATTGCCCTAGGCTTACATTGACTATGTGTCTCTAATAAGGTGCTATTGGTAATGACAGGCTGCAAACTGAACATCAGTAGGCTTCTGGACCTGACATGCGAGATTTTGGCAGATATGATCACGAGGAAGACACCAGATATCAGAAGGACCTTCAACGATCAACATCAAGAATGACTACTTCACCCCAGAGGAAGAAGAGACAGATCGTCGGGCAAACCAATGGAGTGGGAGTTTGTTTCAATGAACTTCTCAGTGATGCGTTTATCGGAGTCGTCAAGTCTGTCATGTTTACTATTTCTGAATCAAATATTATACTTCCATAATTCAAGAGCTCAACCACCTTAATTCAATCGATACATGTTTTTTACACACCATTTTGAAGCATCGTTTTCTTAAGTTAAAAATTATCAATGTTTGAAAGTTGCATTTATTTGCTTGTGATGTTATAGAAATGAAGTGATATTTTTTTTTCCTCGTTTGGCTGTAAACATGTACCAATTGAATTGAGGTGGTTAAGCTGTTGAATTAATGGAAGTATAATATTTGATTCAGAAATAGTAAACATGACAGACTTGACGACTCCGATAAATCCATCCCTGAGAAGTTCATTCAAACAAACTCCAACTCCACTGGTTTCCCGACGATCTGCAACCTCTTCCTCTAGGTGAAGTAGTCGTTCTTGATGTTGATCGTTGAAGGTCTTTCTGATATCCGGTGTCTTCCCCGTGATTATATCTGCCAGAGTCTAGCCACCCACCGAAACAATGAAAACCAACATATCAAATTACTCTAGTTTCTGCAAAAGCTTGGGCAATCTACAAATTTACACCAATGCAGATGTTGCAGAAAAAGGCACATTCCTTCACTAGCAAACTTAATCTCAACTTGAACAAGAAAACAAGTAAACGTCGAAAGGCGACAATATAAAGGATATGCTCTTTTATCTCAACTTCAGTTCAAACACAAGCACAACATGACAAACTTGCAGTAGAAGCAGAATATGAAAAATAATTCAATATCAACCCAACGACATCAACAACCAAATCAATCGATTCAAATCAGTTGCTAAGAACAAGTTGCGGCTTAAAAAAAAAAGGAAAATCACCTGGGAGTGGGAGCAAGCTTGCCTAACATTATGTTTTCCCTTACACCTCTTATGTAATATGTCTCTGTATATGCCGCAGCGTGGACGACATTATCTATCGTGTTCTCCACAGACAATCGCACAAGATGAGGTCGTCTCTTGTCTTCCTTGCCGATAGGTCTCATGAAGCCACTCCATGTCATCGCGTCACAAAGGATGGCCAAGTGTATAACTCACCTTCCACCCATCAAAAGACAGCATACCCTGCATCCAGCATTAACCGACGAGCTGCCTCGATTCCTAGAACCCTAAAAACTTTAATCGTCCTAGTAAAGTGGAAAATGTTGAGTTCCATACAAGTGGAAGACTCGCCAATAGTTTGTGCAGCAGCCAGTCTGACCATTTTCCCTGGTTCTACAAGTGACGGCCGGAAGCGCAACTCTATCTGATTAATAACCCACCCAAATGCTTCACGTGTCAGCCGATACTTATCCCACACTCTTTTGCTAGCCAAAGTGTTGCGAAGGAAAATGCTGAAAAACAGTGTAGCATTATTTTGAGCTTCAACACTGAGCGTGTCATCGCCAGGGACAACCTTCAACCTCCCCTGCAACTTATCAATAGCTTCCACAATTTCCTTCGGGTGCATATCTGAAGCCCTTAGTAAGTCAATCTTAAAGGTTTTTTGGACATTCCAAATAAGCCTTTTCAAGTTAACACGAAGCAGACAAGAATTACCATCTGTGCCTCCAATCTCTCTGCCAAGTTGTGATCTGCCTATTTCAAGTCTTTTAATTTCTGCTTCGACAACATCACGATACTCTCTAATAGTTCTGAGATTCTGCGCATGTTCATGCAGCATGTAATCCGGATTCCAATCTTCATCTTCCAAATCATATGCAAAAGTCTTTTCAAATTCTTATTTTTTTCATTATTAAAGAGTCCAGCTTTTGAGATTTTAACCAAGCAACATCCATCCCGTCTTCTCCATATACAAACTGAATGACATCGCCCAAAGAATTACGTACTGTGTCATCATATTGTACCATAATATCCTCCAAAGCATGCACCAGTCTCCTTTGGATGTATCCAGTCTCATATGTCTTAACTGCAGTATCTGTGAGAGTTAAACCGTGCAAGTATGAATTCTTTACGAACCCACGACATTCTGGTCCATAGTCATCCTCAGTAAAATGGGGCAATGGCGGGTGGTCTATCAACCCATACAGGGTTCTCTTACCTTCAATGTTCTGCTGCCCTACATAAGCAATCATCTATGACATTTTTATAAAATTCCCTTTGGATCCAGCTGTAACCATGGCCTTAAGATTGTTCATCTCAGATACTCTTTTCAGCACTACTTCCAGCTTTATCACGAGCCCTATTCAACACCTAACCCAAATCAAATACATATTATTACTCCGCAAGTAGATGATGAAATTTAAAGAAACAATGGTGTTTGGTTACTGAAAAATCTAGAGAGAAAGACTAACGAAAACTGAAATTTTATTTTCATTGATTGATCAATAGTTGCACTTTTGATTGATATTTAAACTAACATCTTGTCATCTTCCCTGTAACAAAACTAACAGATTCCTAACAGCAAAGCTAACTAATTGGATAGCTGCCATTCAGATTTCCTATGATCAAATTCACAAACATTGCTGTGAACCCGCTTTACTTGCTGACTAGAGTCATTACTAACAGTAGAAAGCTAAACAAGAATAAATTGCATACAATCAATTAACGCACCTGGTTCACTTTGTTTTCAAATGAGTCCACCAAAGTTCGTCCAGGTTCAGCCTCCAGCTGCTTGGACCGGGCTTTACTAATAAGCCCTCCCACCTCATCTTTTACCTCAGAAATTGTCTACTTGATTTTTTCCATTGTTGCCCGATCAACAATCATACCTCCAATTCCAATCGAAAAGGCATTATGCAAAAACCAATAGTGCATAAGCAACTGGGCATTGCCCAAAAATTTGCAGGCTGCATCTGGACCACATTCTTTCCTGAAAATCGAAATAAAATCAATCAATAACAGTACAACTTGACCATTTTACTTTGATGGTAGGAGGCATCTGTTAATTGAATAGCGGCAAATTGCATACCATATCACATGTGTTAGACCATGCGTGGACATCCCAAGAGTATCCTTACAAAGGGTACCTGAAAGATGTTCACCTTTCTGTATCATCACCAAACTATCAGTTTCAACTGGAGCAACGTTACCCCTCTCTGATTTTGAGTGCCATGCAGGAGTTTGGAAATTTATCTGTTTTGGTACGATGAGACCAAACACTTGTTTCCTGGTCCAGATGGGTCGGGGATTCAAAATTGCAGGAGCAGGAACTTCACCAACAAAATCCTCCAGCCACATCAACATGTTCATCAAAACATCCCGAAGACAATTACGGAGGGTAAGATATTGTGAGTTGGTAAGGGGAAAAGAAAAAGTAAATAAATGAAGGTTATGTCACTGTCACCTTCTCAATGAAGGTGCCCATCTCGCTTATCTTACAACAACCTAATAGGGAATCTTTGGAAAGTCCCACTTCAAGCCGATTTGACTGAGGGGAAAACATGCATTTGGGCACCATCATGCGCTCTAGCACTTCTGTCCTTGTTTCTAATGACTGAGGAACATGCATCCTCATAGGATCCCCGCCAAAATCAGCTGAAGTGATGGACGGATTCAACCGAAAAGTTGAACCTGGCACGACCTTGACTCTATGCCCCGTAATAGACATTTTATGGAGACTAGGTTGACGGTTCAAGATGACAATGTCCCATCCTTCAAATGGCGCTCTACCTGCATCCACAATAGTAAACGTTCAGAAGTGATGGTTAAAGAGAAAAGACACGAACCAAAACTTATCAAATCTTTTTCCATCAACTGTTATTATAGACCTAGCAGCTCTCGTTTCACCATGAGGAGGTTTCTCCCCAAAGAGAAACTCGTTCAACCTGTTTTTTAGTGATGAAAGTGGCGTTGATATAAACTCAAAACGAAATAAAATAAAAACAAAAGAAGAGGAAACTTTAAATGCATAGAGAAGAAAAAGAAAACAGTACAAAGATCACCTTTGGTGGTTTTCTGGAGTCACAATCTCTGGAAATGTGAGATCCAGAGCAATAGTCCAAGGTACTCCTAATTGATCCACCTTTATGTTTGGATCCGGGGTTACCATTGCTTGTGCTGACTGAAAAACTTGCTTTTCCATCAAATGCTCTCTAATAAGACCTTCCCTTCCATTAAGCCTGCAGCATATTGATCTAATAGGCCTCCCTGCATCCTGTCGTAGCCTGTTCAACAGAGAAAAGCTTGAGCATACATGTATAAAAAGAAGCATGCAGGTTACCAAAAGCATTTATTTATTTATTTATGATGTGTATGAACAGGGCAAAAGAGATGCAGCATAAAACCATATTGCTTCTGTGATGTGTATGAACAGGAAAAAGGAGATGCAGCATAAAACCATATCGCTTTTGTGATGTGAATGAACAGGAAAAAGGAGATGCAGCATAAAACCATATTGCTTTTCCGATGTGTATGAAGAGGCAAAAAGAGATGCAACATAAAACCAGATTGCTACATACAGAAGTGTGTCTCCATCTCCATGTATACAAGAAGCCATACCCTTGGTTGTCCAGGCAACTTGTTGTTGTAATATTGGGATATGTAAAGCTCCAACAGGCGCTCGCCATGAAGGGAACGCACTTTCCTAGCCTTGAGATGATTATTGGGGCGAATAATCCAGGAGAGCTGGAAAGTGAGATCATCGTGGTAAATGTGGCAAGAATCTGCCCTCATGAAGAGCCTCACGAGAGGTGGAGGAATTGGAAGAACTTGTATGATCATCCAATCCGGAAAAGCAAATGTAGGGTTGAACCCCAACTGACGGCATGGCTCAGTATCTTCTGCAGAATAGCAAGAGCCTGCAAGAATGATTGAATTATAAGTTAGCATATATACATGCAAAATGTCGTCACGAGTCTAATACAAGGAATGAAAGAATTTCCTTGTCGAATTTACCTTTTGTGCAGTAACGGGCACTTTTTGTACAGGTGCAGGTCCAGGCTCAGGGTCGTCTTTTCTCTTTCTTTTATTAGTCTGCGGGCGCA
Organism: Cotoneaster glaucophyllus; assembly: GCA_036320875.1. NCBI lineage: Eukaryota > Viridiplantae > Streptophyta > Magnoliopsida > Rosales > Rosaceae > Cotoneaster > Cotoneaster glaucophyllus. The sequence goes on from CM070063.1 coordinate 7,330,258, forward strand.
TCGGATCTTTGAGTATGCTACTGCCCTCCAGATAGAGCTTGGGCTGCGCAGTTTTACATTTGGGACATTGTAGTCTTGAGGAATGTACAGGGTCGACGTCTGAAACTGAAATTTGGTCTTGAGGTTGAGGTTGGATCATTTTTAAGCCTTTTTCATGGCCTGTTGAATGTCAGGGCATGCTTAAAATTGGTGCGAACCTGCAAAATCAAGGTAAAACTTTGTGAGGGTTTGAGAATTTTCAATTCATCCATCGTATTTACTGAAGCAAATGTGCAATGAATTACCACAATTCGTGAACAGTCGAAGCATACGGATTCCAATACCGAGAACACATGAACAAGATGTGGTAGAATGGCCCGGGCAGTTGCGCGCGTCTCCGCCACAAGTCTCACAGTTGACATTTCCGGAAATTGTAGCCAGCCGAGGGTCACTCAGAGACCTCCTCTCTTCGCTTCCTCTGTTATCTCACTGTGCACAATCTCCACTACAGACATTCGCTTCTGCACACAAAACACAAAAGCACGGCACCGATGCGCCCAAACACACGAATATGCACACACAATAATCATATTTCAGGGAAATAAATTGCGATTTTGAAGAATAAACTTACAATTTCTTTGGGGTCGAGCATGCCGAACTGTACACAGCCAACAACTTTATCGTGCTCCATTTTCTGCTTCCGGGTTTCTTCACCTTCCTTTTCTTCAAAGTAGTTTCTTTCTACTTTGTACTTTCTAATTTCAGCTGAGAGATAAGGAGAGAGGGGAGTTCTCTAAAGAGTAAATTGTAGCTATAGTCTCTTAATTTTAACTCAATTGGAGCAATGGTCCCTCAACTAAAAATTCATTACCATTGGTCCCTCAACTCATCAAAACGTGCAGCTATGGTCCCTCTACTAAAAATTCATTACCATTGGTCCCTCAACTTTAATTCAACTGGAGAAATGGTCCCTTAACTTTAACCCAATTGTAGCAATGATCCTTCCAACATAACTCGTTTTGAGAAATTTTTTTACGAAGTTAATGAAAAGGATCATAATTACACACTTTGATGAGTTGAGAGACCCTAATTATATAAATGGTTATTCCAACATAACTTATTTTGACAAAATTTTGACTAAATTGATGAAAATGACTATAGCTACACATTTTGATAAGTTGAGGGACCAATGGTAATGGATTTTTAGTTGAAGGACCATTGCTCCAATTTGATTAAAGTTGAGGGACCATTGCTACAATTTATTCTTCTGTAAAAGCAACCTAAAGAAAATGAGGCTTTTTAACTAGGTCGTACGTCTTACTATTGATAGCCCGCTGAAATTTCATCTTCTAAATCTCCATTAAATGGATCTCCCGCTAACATAAAAAAATTTCATTATGACCGAAATACGAGCGGTACATCAAATGAAGTTTTATTTTTTAAGTTATTAATTTTTTAATACACATATTCTATCATTTGTATAATGACACGTGATATACCACCCGTATTTCAGTCACATTGAAAAATCTCTCCCGCTCACGATAATTATTTCTTGAGTAAATTGTAGCAATGATTCCTCAACTTTAATCAAATTGGAGCAATGGTCTCTCAGCTAAAAATCAATTACCATTGGTCTCTCAACTCATCAAAATGTGTAGTTATGATCTTTTTCATCAACTTCGTCAGAATTTTGTCAAAATGAGTTATGTTGAAAGAGCTATTGCTACAATTAAGGTCCCTCAACTCATCAAAACGAGTAGCTATGACCTTTTTCGTCAACTTCATCAGAATTTTGTCAAAATGAGTTATGTTGAAAGGATCATTGCTACAACTGGGTTACAGTTGATGGACCATTGCTACAACTGGGTTAAAGTTGAGGGACCATTTCCCCAGTTTGATTAAAGTTTAGGGACCAATGGTTATAGATTTTTAGTTGAGTGACCATAGCTGCACGTTTTGATGAGTTGAGGGACCAATGATAATAGATTTTTAGTTGAAGGGTTGATAGGTATTTTACCACCTGCAAAAGTAGGGATAAAAACACTTAAAAAAAATACTTGCAAGAGTACAAAGTTGTCGTAGTATAGCAGCTCAAGCAAGGTCGTTTTCCACAGGGATTGAATGAATAATCTATGTTAAAACCAAATCCTAGTTAATTATTTAAAAACGAAATTGGGAAGATGTTGATTTTATTACCTAAAATATTAAAAACGAATTTAATTAAAAACAATTAAATAAATTGACAAAGTAAAGAAAACAAAAGAAAAGAGTTTTGAAAACCAAATTTGTAAAAGCCTAGGGTTCCGCCGTCCCCTTAACAATCCTATGTAGTTTTACCAATTACCTATGAATTATCCATGTAACTTTGAAGGTTAGGTTTTCCTAATGCATATTCTACTCGTGGTATTCAAGATAGAACGTATATCTAACATGCAACCCGTCCGTGGTATTCAGATCGAATGTGAACATACAAGACTCATTAAGTTTTGTGAAAACCCCTTGAAAAACCATGCAACCCCAAAGACGTGGTATTCATCCTAGGTGAAATTACAACTATCAATCACAAGAAGCAATACTCAATTCCCCGGTGGTATTCCGATCGAATTGCATCCGATTACTTATCTAAACATCCTAATGGTAGCTAAGCATTAAGATATAGAGACAGTTCAAAGCACAATGATTAATAATTCAAACATGCATGTATAATATCATAAGTAATTAAATAAAGACTACATATTCATGCTAAGGCTCAAGGCATCGCCCTAGCAAACGAAATTAGTTACGAACAACCATAAAACAAAATATTATTAAAACCAAGGATAGAAAACACCTTGAAAATAAACTTGAATCGTCAAAACCTAGCTAAATTCTCCAAAGTAGTGCCTCCTCGATGTTGCGTCCCCCACTTGCATAATGGCTCAAAAGCCTTAATTATACTACTAGAAACTAAAACCCTACCTAGAAAAGGTCTTAGAATGAAACTAGAAAACCTAATAAAATAATAAAACAGAAAATAAAAGGTTTCCTATTTGAACTGGAATTCGGACTTCTCAGAAAATCAGACTTTTGACTGACCAAATCAACTCCGATTTGGTCCTAAAAGGTCTCTTTTGAAAGCTGAAGACGTCCCCTACAAATCCTCAGAAGGAAACTTCCTCAAAATATGTCATCTTGACCTCCAAAATACCCAAAACGTCTAAAAACGTCAATCTGGAAAAGCTGCGCGCTGGGTCTTAATTACATCGCCACGGTCAAACGGCTAGGTAGAAAAATCTGGAATTTTGACACAATCATCTTGAAAGACTCACGCCAATCTCACTACCACAAAGGAACAGACAACACCAATCTGAGAAATAGGAACTTCTGGATTGAATCCAAAATCACCTGGTCAATGAATTTAATAAGCTTAGTGATTAGGTTGCTGAAAGATAATTGAAATTATAAAGAAACGAAAAATGGGGTAAAATTATACACATGGAAAGACAGTGAACCCCAAACCCTTATTTTCAAACTCAATATATTAGCCGGCGTTTTTATCATGCTAACACATGAAAAGCCAAAGTTGCTGCTGATAATGTTTACAACGACAAACACATCACAACTTGGTGTTCTCACGCAAAACACATGCAAAAGTCAATACATTTGGTTGTTTTTATTAAAGAACCAGGCTCAACTTAAGACATAACGATTGTTCATTCCACCATAACAACCGCAAATAAATATACCTCAAAAGCCAAAAGGCCAAGTGCTCTGTCCAACGATCCAAGTTCCTGAAAATCGCAAACACAGCAAAGCCATTAACACTAACTCACAGAACAGCAACGAAAATAACAGTTGAGAAACAACAATGACAATCTATTTGCGGCAATCAAACACCGCTGGAACAGGGATCATAGCAAGGGCACAACAATTAAACGATTAAAAACCACTAACTGAACCATTTTCTCGTGCAAACAAAATTGTCATCTGCATCCACTTTAAAACCATGCTTGTTCAATAATATAATCATACCGAACAGAAAGACTCAATCCATTGTTAACATCACCAACCATAATTATCCACCAAAAAGAACACAGCTCCATACATTTGTCAGGAAATGATCACAATCGCTGCGAACCATAGATTACGCAACCGTAACACAACCAGATGAAACCTCAATCAAATTTTTTCTGATAACAAAATTATGGCTCCCCCTCAATTTAAAACCACATGTACAAACCTCTGCTCTAATTTGTACATCACACACAACATACACATTTTAAAACAAAAAATTACAATCATAAAACAACCAATAGAGTGATAGCATAAAAACCTCAACCATGCACCATCATCTGTGAACGAAAAAAAAAATCAGACGCATCATGTATTTTAGAGGAATAGATAACTGAGAATTTAATTCACACGGTCATCACCACAACAAAAAACAATAAGCCATGACCAAAAAAAAGGGGAAACAAATAATAGGGTAATGAACAAAAAGGGGCAAATTGCATACAGTTTGATTTCTGCAGAGAAGCTATAACACTGAAAGACCAACACAACAGGAAGAAAAAAAGGAATGAAGAGGAAGTGGTATTATCAGCAATAAAGAAAGCAGCACGAAATATCTGTTTTTATGTCCCAATTTAATAATTTAAAAAAAAAAATATTTCACTCCTAACTAAAAGTTGAATAACCAAACCAGAAGCAGAACCAGACAGAAAACAAAGCAGGAAAAAAAACATGTTTCTAAGTAGGTTCAAACCAGAAACAGTGAAATAAGGGAAAAATCGGTTCGAAAAATGACACTTAGCTTTGAAAGAAATTGAAGTTGCCAGCTGGGAGAGATCTTCATCAATGCTTGCAAAGATAACTTCCAGCTGGAACCAAATCTCTGAATTCAACCCTCGGTTTAGGCATCCCTTCATGCCTCACCGCTTCTCTAAGCAGCCCTCACCGAGAAAAAACAAAACCCAAATTCCGGGCAGGCCTACCTATTGCTTTGCTCATCCTACCTCTTCCTCTCTCGTCAAATTTTTCCTTTCAGGAGTCCTCCTCTCTCTTCTCTCTGGCATCGCACGACCCCTTTCTCTTCTCTCTGCCATCGGACGACTCATCCTCTCTCTCTTCTCGCTCACATCACACGACACCCCCCTCTCTTCTCGCTGGCATCGTTGCAGGCTAGGCCTACCCGTGTCGGCCATCCATCCGAAAAACCCAACCACAAACAAAACCCACCAACCCAGTGATAGCCCAAACCCTGCAAAGCCCATACAACTAAACCTGAAGAAAAAAAAAAGAAAACTAATGAAAAGGGCTTGAAAACTTTGAGTTTTAACGATAAGGACAAAATAAAGGGTAAAGTGAATAGTACCAGGTTTGACTTTTTAGTGTAAAAATGTGGTTTTTCGTTAAAATGAACAGTACCGCGGACTTTTCGTTAAAACTCCCAAAAAAAAGGCAAAATCCTTAGAACAATGGCATGTTCGTAAATAGAGTGAAATTGGGATCCAAAAACTATTCATTGGTACAGTGCAATTGAAAAGCTTTCTTAGACCATCTCCAATGGTGGCTTATAACCTAAAATTTCCCTTTTTTTTCCTCCCAAAATCCACTCCAATGCATGACCTAAAATAAACCTAAAACCTAAAACTCAAATGAGGGCCAAATTTAGGTCATAGTTTAAGTCACAAAGTAAAATGGGTCCCACAGCTTTTTGTTCAACTTTTTGAAAACAAACAACCCCACATGAGGGTGTTTCCCATTTGTCAAACCAATAAAGTCATCCAAGGGTCTCAATTAAATAGGCTGTTGGTTAATCCAACGGTCGAGGTTCAAATTATTTTTTTAGGTTAAAATATTTTCATATATTGATTTAGTGATTTTTCAAAATTTATCGGAATTTAAATATTTTTAGGTTAAAATGTGCATATAATTAATTTAGGATAGTCTACATAATTTTTTTTTATTTTTAAAAAGTTAATTTAAAAAAAAATAGCCTTAATTCATTCTTTGATAATCTCGGGCTAAAATTTTAGGTCAGAAGGGTTGGAGTAGAAAAACTGTTTCTGGGCTAAAACCTAAATTTTCTGGGTTAAATATTTTTAAGTTTTAGGTCACTATTGGAGATGGTCTTAGACTAAAGTAATAATCCAATTTTCCTCCTAATTATGTAGACTAAAATGTCACATATGCCCCTACAGCTTCTTGTGTTTTGCTTGTTTGGCTTTGAAAATATGAGAAGAGCAAAGTCTTCTATTGCTAAATTACACTAAAATGTATTTTGCGGGCTAATTAGGCCAAATCAAAGTTAACCCAAATTTGGTCAAGCAAATCTGTTACTAAGTTTTCAGTGTTCGTTTTTATTAAAAAATATATATATTTTCCTTTTCAAATAAATGAAAACGGATTTCGAAATCGGCTAAGTTTTGAAAATTCACACATGTAGCTTTTAAATTACGGTGTTCGATTTTCAAAAAATGAAAAATATAACAGTTACTAAACAAGTTTTTAATTTTACTTTTAAATGAAATATAAAAATTAAAAGGGTTATCAAACAACCCGAAGACTTTTTTTATAGACTGGAAAGAACATATAAAAATTAAGCACAATATCCAGTAAACACTCTTTAATCAACTGAGTTTGAGTTACAAATTTATCATGATTTGTTGTAAACGTTTGTTTAACCAAAATTACAAAAAAATTAGAAACTTGACATTTTAAAATTCTTATTGTGCACTGCTTATAAATGTATTTTTCTTCTAAATATAGAAGTTTGTAGTGCACAATGAAAATTTTACTATGACAATAACAATTTTCGTAAATTACATAAAAACCAAAAAGCTTAAATTAGACCTGGCATTTTGGATCCGACCCGACCCGTTAATATTAGTATTTTGGTGGATGCTTAACGGGTCGGGTCGCTAACGGGTGAACCCGTTAAATAACGGGTCACTTTGGATCAACCCGTTAGCACCCATTAGTTGATGATGTTTTAGTAATTTCATTAAAATCTTAACAATAAAAAATAAACTCTATGCAAAAAAAAAAAAATAATAATTTTTAATGGGTGTTAATGGGTGAAACGGGTCGGATTGAACCCGACCTAAACCCAATAAATCCGACCCCTTTACTGGTCTAGCTTAAATGACCATTTTGCCCCATAGTGCGAAGAGAAAATTAACGAGTGACTTGTGGCCTAAGTCGAGAACAGCAAAATATAATTGTCACTGCGAAAGAGAGCTCCCACACCGAAAAGGCACCAGCTCCCCGGAAAACCCCAGATCAGAAGAAAGAGGAAGAAGACGAGGCGGTAGAAAGATGGCGAGGTACGACAGAGCCATTACGGTTTTCTCTCCAGACGGTCATCTCTTCCAGGTCGAGTACGCGCTCGAGGCGGTCCGTAAGGGTAACGCCGCCGTCGGCGTCCGCGGCACCGACACCATCGTTCTCGGCGTCGAGAAGAAGTCCGCCGCTAAGCTCCAGGACTCCAGGTATCGAGATCACACGTACATATTTTGTTTTCTTTGCTTTGATCTAACTGAGGAAAATTGAAGATGGGTTTGTGGCTAGGGTTTTTGAATCGCATCGATTTCTAATTTTTTTTTTATGGGTTTTAATCACTGCAATTGGTATGAATGGTGACTTAAATTGCAGTTGAAAGTAATGGGTAAGATTTCAATTGGGTCGTTGCAATTTTAAGACGAACAAGATGTCAATTTTAAGGTGGAAATTCTAGTCTAATCAGTGAAAAAATATACTTTTTACTTATTTCTAAAGTATTCGACGGCCCATTTGTTTAAAATATTGGTAATCATGCTTGGAAGTCCTAATCGAATCCGAAAAGTTATTAAAGGCTGCATTAACTAAGCCCCGTAGATTTCTGATACAAATATCTGATGTGGTGCTTTGCATTCTCTGCTGAGATTGAATTAAGATTGTTACTGAAGAAGTTATCAAAACGCTATCTAGGTTATGCGCGGCCTATATGTACATTGGCGTGGATAGGGTTGTATGGATCTATGATGCACCTTTCGGTCATCAAAGGATATCCCCTTTTGGTATTTGGCGGGATTGCTATTTGTATGATGCCCCTTGCAGACCTACCCTTTGACTGGAGCACAAACCATACATTAGTTGCTCATTTTGGATGCAATATATGTCATGAATCAATTTCCTTTTAACATTATGAGTAGTTGTTAGGGAAAAGAAAAAGAGATTGTGCTGTGGACTGTCTTTCTAACCATATTCTTTCTTCTTCTGTGCAGATCGGTGAGGAAGATTGTGAACCTGGACAATCACATTGCTCTAGCCTGCGCTGGGCTCAAAGCAGATGCTCGTGTGTTGATAAACAAGGCACGGATTGAATGTCAAAGCCACAGGCTTACTGTTGAGGATCCAGTGACTGTCGAGTACATAACGCGATACATTGCTGGCCTTCAGCAAAAGTACACACAAAGTGGGGGTGTGAGACCATTTGGTCTTTCAACTTTGATTGTCGGATTTGATCCATACACAAGTTCACCATCACTATATCAGACAGATCCTTCCGGGACATTTTCAGCATGGAAAGCCAATGCAACTGGAAGAAACTCCAATTCGATAAGGGAGTTTCTGGAGAAGAACTACAAAGAAACTTCTGGGCAAGAAACTGTAAAGCTTGCAATCCGGGCTTTGCTTGAGGTAAGTTGTTTGGGCTTCCTTTAATTTTTGCACGTAGTTTCTGTTCTCTGTGACTGATCTCAGAACATTCTTGATGTCCCAAACCCAGGTTCAATTCAACGAATTAATGTAGGACCCATAAATTTGTTCTGTGTTTCAAACTATATGTTAGTTGGGAAAGTTTCTAAATGATAATTATGGGAAGGCAATAAATTTTGTCCATCTGAGGCTATACGATGATTTTAAATGTGACATAATGGTGAATAGGATATGCAAATCAAAATGCATAGCAATTTTAGATGCTTGTTCGGTGCCTTTGTTCATATATGCAGTAATAGTGCATTCCTTTTGAAAAGGAACAGATTTATACTTGGCTCTGACATGGTAAATGACAAGTTTGTTAAGTTTTTTTCGTAGACCTTAAAGCTTGATCATTTTAGAATTGCCACTACTGGCTTATTGCCAGCACTAGAAACGACACAGTGGCTTAGCATGTGAAATTGTAAGTTATGATGAACTAAAACCGTGCCACATCTTGTGCTCAAATTGCTTGCGGGCCCAAATAACCCGAGATAATCTAGTGTGCCATCAAGGCATTAGAGTCTAGATTTTTTGCATGGCTATCACTATTTACCCTGAAACTAGGGAAGAGAGCATGTCATTTGCACTTGTGTTATTGTATGCTATATGTTACATATTTTGCTCCCGAGAAGTATAAATTTCAAATTGTCTAAAATCTCATTTTGTAGGTTGTTGAGAGTGGAGGGAAAAACATAGAAGTTGCTGTGATGACGAAGGATCACGGTCTGAAGCAACTTGAAGAAGCTGAAATTGATGCCATTGTTACTGAAATAGAAGCAGAGAAAGCAGCTGCCGAGGCCGCAAAGAAGGGACCTCCCAGGGAGACATGATCTTACATATTTTCCTTTTGCAACTTTAATTTACGATGAACTCCACCTTGCTGTTCTTTTGGAGTCGTACTTTGCGGCTGAAACTGAATGGATTGAGATTTGCTTATTCAAGTTTTAATCGAGACTGCTCGAATTGTTGTCTTTTAACTTTGCGATTCCTTACGGCATCTATAAGAATTCAACAGTAGCGTTTATTTTAGCTGTTCCGGCCAAGAAGGCTCTCCAGTGTCTACCGTTAAAACTCTCGTTTCCAATTGTAATGAAATTGGAAATGTAGCGCACTGATGCATCAAGATGAAGGACTAGAGAGCTTGCCACCCCTCCATTACCATGAGAGTTATCAAGACCGTCATTACAAACGAACCAGACACATTGGCATATTGAGCGTGGCACGCTGTTTGGTTCCATAATGACATTCTTGATAACTCTCTCTACAGTAACATTCGTCAACAACCTTCTTACCATCACTTGTAAATTCGTAACTAAATCCAGATTTGATACTACCATCAGTCTCACTTATCACGTTATCAGTGGATTTCGATCCCAGATGTGAGGGCTTCATTTGGTAGGCCACGGAAAAGAAAAAAAAAAGAAAAAAAAAGAGAATGATAAAAATGTAGAAATGGCCACGGAAAAGAAAAAAAAAAGAAAAAAAAAGAGAATGATAAAAATGTAGAAATGGCCCATGCAGGTCTCGAACCTGCGACTTTCGCGTTATTAGCACGACGCTCTAACCAGCTGAGCTAATAGGCCAATTTGTTCTCGTATTCCTAATTATTTTATCTAAAGAATTAATTTCTGAAACTCTATTACCGCCTCTCGTGGCGGGTTTCTTTCTACTTTCTAGTTCCTTCTCTGTTCTCCGAGATTGGAAACCCCACGGAGACCCAGAGCTTCCGCCATGAACGAAGATTACGAGGTACTCTTTTCTGTCCGTACTCCCAACTTATTTTATTTTTGCTTTTATTTGGAAGAAATTAATTTCAGTTTTAATTCTGATATTATCATCACGACCTTAATCTCCTCTCTTTCAACTAACCCCCGAATCATCACCTAATTCCAACTTCAAATCCAACTTTGGTTTATCTGGGAATTCATTAATTTCAAGCCTAGCCTCTATAGCTTCGAATTTGTGTGAGAATTTACATATGAACCAAACCAAATCAAACGTCCCAATTTATGGAAATTGGGTTGATTGGAAATTAGGACCAAAAGTCGTCGAATTCAGAGAAGGCTCCAGATCACTCCAATCCTTTGAGCTTCGTTCCAGGCACCACCAATATCCACCTTGAGACGGCCGCGATCCTGTGTGCTATGTTCTGTAAAATGCAAAAGGAATATGCGTGGTTGAATTGTTTTGGGTAACAATTGTTTGGTCTAATGGGGAATGACATTGTTCCATAATTCCGATCTTTGTCTGTCTAGTGTTTTCGATGTGCCCTTGTTCCAATGGGGAGTGATAGTACTCCGTCTTCGCTGCTTTCGCGATTAGGTAAGGAACGAGAGGGGTAAGGTGAAGTGGCAACCAAAAACCCGTTGGGAGATTAGGACCGGCTTTTATGATCGAGTTTGGAAACTCCACGAACATGTAGTTTGTTCTATAAATTTGTAGTATATTTCACTTGTCATTGCTTTTGTTGACTGATATGCTTAAATTTGGTGACTGAATCCTCGGTACCTTTTCAAGTTCAAATGTCTTGAATAGTTTGTGTACTGCTGGCGGAAAGAGGTTTTTATTGTTTGAATTTGTTACTTTCATTTATGTATTAGATGACTAGATCAACTGGTTCTTGGTGTTGGAAGTTTGATGAGATACTTCTTAATTGCCGAAACGACTCTAATTCGCTCTCCATTGGCTTTGTTTAAATAGATTGACGAGAAAAAGCAAGCCGCTGCTGATGTTTTGTATGACTATTCAAAATTTGTGATGGCATGCATTGGAAATCAAGTTCGACCTTGTGACCTGAGGTTGCATCTGATGAAGGTAATCTGGAACTGATTGCTTTACGTTACTCGTTTGCAATAGTACCATTTATTTCTATATTGCTTTGACAACGATGTAATGAGAAACGCATATAAAATGAGGTCTATTGCTCCATTTGAAGTGACGGTGAACAAAGGTTATCTCAAGAGAGGATAGACCTGCCCTGTCGGATTCTCGCCCCGTGTATAGATTAAGTTAACTGATACTCTCCTCTATTCTTCAGGAAATTTCAGGTATACCAACTTCTCTGAAGAAAGATGCGTCCCAGAGAGCAGCTTCCCCAGATGCAATGGGCGAATCATCAAGCTCGGGTACAGCTAGACTTGACAAAACAGACAGTTTTCGGGACAGGTTGCTGTAGTCCGAAGTGGTGGCCGTCGGTTGTTTGATAGTCAAAGCCTTTGGCTGCCATGGCTACCGCCCTTTCGTATCCGGTTGTATGTAGTGATCTAGTTTATGGGACATTTGTAATGTGATGCAGAAGTTCATCTATCCTTGTACTTTCTCTTTTTTTCAATATGCCATGACTTGTAGTTCACAAAGGCATTGGTCATATACAATTGAAAATTTCAGAATTTTGTAAGAGCTGGGTGTGCTGATCATAATGTTGGGCTTGGGTGAAACTTTTTTCTCTCTTTGAGAAACTGGGCCCAGTGGGCCTATGTCCGTCTGGTAGAGATTGATTTGGGCTTACAACTAGGTAGAGTGTTTTTCCGGGGCGGATTGGGGCAACATCATATCAAATTCCTTTTGAAGGAAATGAGAATTTTTAACCTAAACATTTGTTTCTTAAGACCATCTCCAACTATGGCCTATAATCTATTTCTCTTTCTATTCCCCCTCCCCAAATCCAACCCAACCCAAGCTTAAAATTGGACCTAAAACCTAAAACAAAGTCAGATTTAGCCCAGTATTAGTGGGGCTGATCCATCATATAAGTATATTTTATTTAGTTTGATATTTTTAAATTCATTGAATCCAAAGGTTAAGATCTTATTTGATAAAATTCAACGGTAAAAACAAAAATTTAACTGTCCAATTTTAAATCTAACGGCTAAAGTAATTAAAAAAAAACTTTTATGTTTTCATATTTTTTTCATAGTGTTTAACGAGTTTCATGGTGCTGGTTAATGATTTTTCAGTATTTGTCAGAATCTAAATATTTTTTGTTAAAATGTTCATAAAATTAAATTATGATAGTCTACATAATTTTTTTTTCTTTTAAAAAATTTACTTTAAGAAAAAAAATTAGCCAAAATTCATTCTTTAATAATCTGAGGCTAAAATTTTAGGCTAGAATGGTTGGAGTATAAAAGTTGTTTTTGGGTTAAAACCTAATTTTTCTAGGCTAAAAATTTTAGGTTTTAGGTCAAGGGATGGAGATGGTCTAAGAAAAGAAAAGGATCCTCGCTGGATGCTTTTCCTGGTGATCTGGGGGATCTTGTGATCATGATTGTTTATCGTACATCGTGCGGTTATAAATTATTTAAAACTTAAAATTTAAAATTAAATATGAATATTACCTAACGAAAATCGACCGCACAATGTACGATGAACGGTCATGATCACGGGATCTCCAGGATCCCAGGAAAATGATTATGCGAGGATTCTGTTCCCTTAAGAAAAATGTTTGAAGCAAAACATAGGAATTCTTTGTCCTAATAACCACTCTATAAAGATCTTTTTTTTTTAAGAAAAAAATTAGTTAAAACTAAAGTCGTTTAGTTAGTCAACTATTAAAATAGATAGACAGTTTGGTTAGTCAACTATTAAAATAGATGAAAGTAAGCAATACTTTTATCCATATTAACCATTTATTTTTATATTGTTTGATGACTAAATAATCTCATATATATATTTACAAAAATAATCTTTACACATTGATTTATAATATAAACAGTTCGGATCATGTCATTTTCAAATTTTATTTCTTTATGATTTTTCGCACTTTTATTATCATCTGTTATATTACGTATATACCCTCAAAGAATCAAACCAATCATGTACAAATGTATGACCGTACAACGGTGCGGATACGCGCATAGGATCATTTTCCACAGCATTATACAAACACACACCCTAACGGCTAGTTGTAGAACGGTAACCCCCAACGGTCAAAAATTCGAATCCCTATATTTTACTCATATTACCCCACAAATCACACAGATTCCTTCATCCTCTTCCTCTTCCCTCTCTCTCTCTCTCTCTCTCTCTCTCTCTCTCTCTCTCTCTCTCTCCAAAGAGACTTTCTTTCTCTTCAATCCAAAGCCTTCCACATATCTTCTTCTTCATCCTTAGATTTCGCTTCCATTGTGAGATCAAATCATTCATAATTTTCGAAGATGTTGCAGGATATGTGGAATGCTCCGCCTGGTTTCAGACCCACCAAGTCTGCTCCTTCCTCTCCGGCCAAGCCTCTCGGAGTTTCAAGGACTCGCTCTGTCGGGACGGAGTTGTTTCACGTGACTCACAAAGTCCCGGTAGGCGACAGTCCTTATGTCAGAGCCAAGAATGTTCAGGTAAATAAATCTTCTGGGTCCTTTCAAAATTTTGGTTCTCAGAACTTTAATTTTTCTGGTTTTGATTTATGGTTTTTTTTAATTCATTATTTGATTGATGGGTTTCGAAATTTGAATAGCTGGTGGAGAAGGATCCGGAGAAAGCAATCCCGCTGTTTTGGGCAGCCATTAATTCTGGGGACAGAGTGGATAGTGCTTTGAAGGACATGGCGATTGTGATGAAGCAACAGAACCGGGCGGAAGAAGCTATCGAAGCCATTAAGTCGTTGAGACACCGATGTTCGGATCAAGCCCAGGAGTCCCTTGACAACATCCTTTTGGATCTTTACAAGGTACTTTTTGAAAACCCCGAAAAGAATTTCATAAAGTTGAATGTTTACAATTTACTGATAATTTTGGGTGACCTTTAATTTTTATAGAGATGTGGGAGATTGGATGACCAAATAGCACTTTTGAGGCACAAGTTGTACTTGATTCAGCAAGGGATGGCTTTCAACGGAAAGCGCACGAAAACCGCCAGATCTCAGGGGAAGAAATTTCAGGTCTCTGTGGAACAAGAAGCCACTAGATTGCTGGTGAGATTGCAATCCAAAACCAAAACCAAATATTTGTTTGATTCAACTCCGAAATCACTGAAAATCAGTACTAATTAACTTTATGTGTGTCTCAGGGGAACTTGGGGTGGGCTTTGATGCAGCAGAACAACTACATTGAAGCAGAAGATGCTTATCGCCGAGCACTCACAATTGCGCCGGATAACAACAAGATGTGCAACCTCGGAATCTGCCTAATGAAGCAAGGAAGAATCTCCGAGGCTAAGGAAAATCTCCGCCGCGTTAAGCCGGCAGTTGCGGATGGTCCAAGAGGGACAGATTCCCATCTCAAGGCCTATGAGAGGGCTCAGCAGATGCTCAAGGATCTCGAGTCTGAGATGATGAACAAGGGTGGAGACCGAGTCGAGCAGAGCAGACTTTTCGATGCCTTCCTGGGTTCTTCGTCGATTTGGCAGCCTCAGCCTTGCAGAGACCACCACCATACAAGCCAGCCGGCAACAGCCGAGTCTGTGAAATCTCAGCCCGATGAGTTTGCTGATGAGAATGTCAATTCTTCAAACATTTTCGCAAACCGGAAGATAGGATTTCCTCAGACTAAAAGTATAAATCAAGTCCCTCAACCAAACTCATTGAATGTGGCTGCAAAGCCTTACTTCTCAAAGTTCATTCCGGCTCCCCCAACCGCCTCTCAATTTGCTGAGACCCTTAAGAGGACAAGGTCCGGGAATGCTGCTACTTCAATGAGAGTGACCGAGGCGATTGAGATCACGAAACCTGCTGTGGATTTGGGCGTACCAGAGAACAAGACCAGAAGAAGGCTCTCTCTTGAAGAACCAGGGAATGAGTTGACAGGGTTGTTGCCCGACAACAAGGACTTCGAAGAGGCTATCATCGCCGCGGTCATTGACCCTACAAATGAGGCTGGGAACGCGATTGGAATCAGCAACAGTTCCGGGATGTTTCCGAAGAAGGTTGAGAAGAGGCTCAGGGTATTTCAGGATATAACACTGTCTCTAAGTCCGAGGGCCTAAACTAACTATAATTGCTTACCTTAATTACCTTAATTCGTTTAATTCGAGGAGTTAAATAGTGTTTTTCGGCTGGAGATGAACTTGTTCTCCCCTTTAATTATCTTCTCGCATTGTAGTTTAAGTTGTAATTTGTCAGTTTAATCCACTCTACAGAAGCTGATGATTCTATGTATTCTATGTAAGCCAAGTCTTTCAACAGAATAAGAAAACCTCTTTAATTTTTGTTTTAAGTTCTCATACTTCCCCTTTGCTGTTTTTCATGACAGCCAGAACTCCCGGGGCCTTTGCTAGACCAGCGCGGTCGGCCTCTCTGGTTGCGGGGGTAGCCATCAAAAGATTTGAGGGAAATTATGGAATTTATGATCGAGTTCGAAGTTTTGAACAATAAAACCAATCGAGATTATATAATAAAGTGTTGAACATAATAAATACATATACATGTTGTGGTGACCAAGTCTCAGGTTCCGTGTTATTTAGTTTTCACTTTAAATAATCATGTAACGAGAAAGACAGAGAGACAGGTAGACAAACGAGGGATAGGTACGTTACTGCCCTAAACGAGGGTCTTCATGTCTTGGACGAAACTTTTGCATTTATCGTAGACCAATGCAGTGATTATTGCAGCGACAATTGTAAGAGTAACTACCACTTTCGGAGCCGAAGAAGGTGGAGTGAAGCCTAGTTCTGATAGTTTCTTGTGTGATACTGCATAATCCCTGAAGAATGCATCATTGTCCTGCACATATAAATGAACAATGGTAAACTAATCAACCATATATTGTATGAATTTCCCATCATAACTGTGTGAAACTGTTTACATTTTCGAAACAGCTTCATCTTTTCTACCTTAGCATATAGCTCAACATAGCGACGGAACACAGGATCCTCCACCAACGCCTTGTCCGTCGGAAGTTGCAAGAGTCCCTCCGTTTGCCCTTCCAGTAGTTCCCTGATCACAGAATTTACATTCCCACGTACGGTTTTTTCGAATGAGATATCCATTGATTACTGCATACAAAAGTAGATAAATCTTTCCACAAATGTCTTACACGAAGTATGAGTTGTCGAATTTCCAAGGCTCCTTTGTCCAGGGGCCTTCAAAGCCAGATCTCTTATGTGCCTTTCCCTACACAACCAACAGAAAAAAGATGAATCCTAAATTTTAACACTGTTGAGTAAAATGAACAACATTTTCTACTTTTACTACGGATGGAGAGAAACTTACCAATGTATGGCCTCCCGATAATACCACAATGTCTTTGTCGGACAGGCCCATGCGGTAGAAAACTTCTCTTATATGTGATGCACCTATTAACAAAATCAAACAATTGCAGATTTCGAAACCTTTTCACGATACAAAACTCAGATGAACACGGTTGATGACATACCAAGTTTGGCATCTGGAAGGCGGCCTTCAGGTGGAGATTGATTAGAGTCCTGATTGAGAGGTAAAGAAAGGTATTAAACAAGAACAAGTTAGGTAGGTGATACGAAACTTTTCCAACGCACATACCTTTCTACCCGGAACAAAGTTAATGGATGGACCTCCGGTGATTTCTACAGCAACAACCCCTGCAAGCTGGAAGACAAGTCTTTAAAGTTAGTCACATTGAGGGTTTTATCAAATTGCATCACTTTTGTTGGTCTGAAAGCACTTTTAGCCATTAAAAGCACTTCCTAATAGACCCTTAAACCAATAAAAACATTTGAAAGTGAAAACCTGGTAGAGGTCAGCATATGTGATTTTAGGGTGTTTGGCCTTCACTTCTTCTGCAAGTCAAAAGCAGAATCAGAAACAAATTAGAGAGTTTAATTGAGAGATTAAGCGTATGAAATCGAAAGCTTACCACATAACTGAACTGCAGTTTCCAATCCCTTATTCGCACTGTGGTTTAACTCTTCCTTGTTCCTGATAGAGCCGTTAGGCCCTCCAGGTATTCCATTCCTTGTTCTAGCGTCGTATGTTCCAGCATCATGCCACCTATTAAAATACAACGGTTAAAAGCATATCAGAAGTTCGGTACACTGAAATAGCTAACTTTCTCGAGCAAGCAAAGGAAATTTGATGGGGGAAACATGTTAAGGAAGAATCAAGGATAAACATTTACGCTATGCGAAGCATAATAGGAGCGCAGTTCTTGCTGTAGATAAGAACACGAAGGTCTCGGCGAGCCTTCTCAATTTCCTGGAGGTACTCTTTGTTTACAATTGGCGCAGCCATGAGAGCGTATAAACGTAAAAGGAATACTGAATTTGCAATTCTAAATGACGAAGATTTTGCTGCCGTGTATGTATATAGTAGGGGTTAGATGAAGAATCAGAATAAAGGGAAATGATAACAAGAGTGTTTCCCAAGTAAACAAGAAAAGAATTAGTTTGCTGTTTTGAGAGGGCAAGGAAGCATCTTGCACCTTCTTTCTCATGCTATTCATATTTCTTCGTCAAGTTACGAAAAATCAAGAACATGATCATGAATATCGAAAAAATGTCATCTATAAGCTCAAGTCGAGAATTTTACAACTTATTACAGCAAAGTTCAAGTCCCGTTTACAACAAGTATGAATATGTTCGCTGAATCAAATATACAAGACTGACTTCTAATGATGAAATTATTAGAATGACAACATTTTTAAGAACTTCGTATAAGTAACTCAGGGTCACCACCGCGGCCGTAACAGCAACTCCCACTACACTTGTGCCAATATAGTATTGGTATTCACAGCTGCCTTTACACTGGAAGATGGAGTAAAGCCTAGCTCTGATAGTTTCTTGTGTGACGCTGCGTAGTCTATGAAAAATGCATCCTCATCCTGCATGAGCTGAAAGATAAAGCTTTATTTCGTTAATCAACATTTCATCGATCTCAAAAGTTCCCAGAATATACCAATTTTCCACAGATGAACTGAATTAAGTACCTTGCATAAAGTTTAACATCGTGGTGGAACTCAAGATCGTCCAGTAAAGGCTTATCTGCGGGAAGTTTCAACAGCCCTCTCTGATTCCCCTTTCAGTAGCTCACCGATGAAGATTCAAGTACAACATAAACACTAATCAATACGTCGATCAAACGAAAGCACACTAAATTAACTTTCAGGGTATTCTATTGATTTCTTACGTAAAGTTTGAATTGTCGATCTTCAGAGGCTGATTTGTCCAAGGGCCATCAAACCGTGACCTTTCTAGATGTGCATTACCCTATAGAATCAAAGAAGTATTCATTATTATGTATATCTTTTTTGCCTCATGAAATTCATCCTCAAGTCCATGCACGAAAGCTGCAGCAACACTTGAACCTGATACTTGTATTTGTTCATCAAAGCACCGAGCAAGAGATCACTTTCCTTTCATGGTCACCACACCAGCACTCTCTTTGGCAGGGATTGCAAAAGAATATCATGAGATACCATTTTTATCTTCCCCAAGGGCATAAAAAACTTCAACCCTAACCTCCATTATCATGTCTCTCACCGTCGAACAAAGCTACAAACATACGCAAACATCAGGAGAGGAACTCTATAAACATTTCCGACTTTGAGACAGAATGATTAAATGGGTCAATTATCATATTATTCAACTACGAGTATGACAGATAATATGACCAGTAATAAGAAATTAATTTGACAAATACTTCATCGCACCATTATGCTTTCGTCTCCGAATTGCACGCCGCGAGCATTAGACCCCATCTCCCAAGCACTTAACTGTGTATGACCTAAAACCTATAATTTCTCTTCTATTCCCATCCCCCCCAACCTAAAAAAAAAAATCTATTCCAACCCTAATTCTAATTTGGGCCAAAAACCTAAACCTGAGGGGGACAAAAAAAAAAGACCAAAAACTAGCCAGGATTTAGCCTAAAAAATGGTGTGGTCCCCACCAGCTCGAGTGAAATTGAGCTGTTGGAAGGCAGACGCCAGCTTGAGACGCACGCACGCGAGCAACGCACCCAAGGCAGAGATCGGCATGGGGACCCACATCGGCATGTTGGCCACCTGCGTCATTAATCCAACGGCTAGTTTTGCGAGCAATGGCTAAGATCAACTGGCCATTGGTTGATCCAACGGCCTACATTCGAATTTTTTTTTAGTTTTATATTTATATATTTATTGAATCCAACAGCTGAGATCGAATATAATCAAATCTAAAGGTAAAAGAAAAGATCTAACTGTCCAAATTTAAATCCAATGGCTAAAATAATTAAAAAATATATATATTTAACTCAAAATTTACCCAAAAACTCTATAAATACCTATGTATTTGTTCAAACATCTACACAAAACTCACTTTTCTCCTACAATTCTTCCAATTTTTCTTTCTACCATTTCTTCCCATTTCCAAATTTTTCAAGATGACAAAAAAGCATATTAGAGGTCATAATTGGACCTTTGAGGAAGATGGTGCCGTTGGCACGAATCAAAATAAAAAGGTTTTGTGGGGTAAAATCGTTGATAAGTTTAATGAAAACTCCAACGCCGGCCGAAGGGAAGGTAGTGGTGTTTACGATCGGTGGAAGATTATCAACAAAGCGTGCACTTTACGGAAGGGAAGCTTGGAGAGAGCCGTGGTTGACATGGCTAGTGAAAGGAGCGCTGCATAAGTTGTGAGTTTCTTTGTTGATATTTTATTTGTCATGTACATAATATTATTTTGCAACTAATTATTTTTATGTATTTCTTGCATAGGGTGACAAAGCAATGGCAATTTAAAAGACAAGAACTACACTAAAAAATCAAGCTTTTAAGTTGCATCATGCTTGGAACGTCCTCAAGAATTGTCCGAGGTGGGGAACCGATGCGGACCAACAATGGAGAAGATTATTTCATAGTAAAGCCGCATAGACAAATTATGTCAATGAAGGTGTTGATTCGTTGACCCCAACTTCTTCTTTTGTAAGGCCCCTAGGAAGAGATAAGCAAAAGGAAGCAAAGAGAAAAAGGAAGTTCGAAGATTCGATTAGTGCACAAGGATTTGCAAGTTGACCGAAAGCCATAGCTCTCGGGAGGAAAAAGCGGCCTGAATGCGTTTGGCCATTACGCACAAAGGGGATATGGAGCAAGAAAGGTTCAAATGTAATTTCATGATGGATGACCTCAACAAATACACTTCAGAGATGAAGAAGTTCTTACGTGATAAGCAAAAGGAAATTTTGTGAAGGCATGCCACAAGGAGTTTATTTCAAGATGATGATTCATCTCAAGGCTATATTCCAAGTCCACCATCAAGTCAAGATGGTGGATATCATTATTAAGGTTATGTAGTTTATGAATTATTGATTGTATTAAGTTTATGTGATTTATTAATTATCGTTTGTATTAAGTTTATGTAGTTTATTAATTTTCGTTTGTATTAAGTTTATGACTTATTAATTATCATGTGTATTAAATTTATGGCTTATTAATTATTGTTTCTATTAATCTATATGCCTTCAATAATTATTGTACTTGTTGTTGCACACTTTAATGTACAATAAATGCCTTCAATAATTCAAACGGCCTTCAATAATTTTTTACAACGTACTAGACAAAAGACTTGTTACAAGAAGACACTTCAATTTATTACTAGAAAATACCAACCTAGTACACTTAAAATTATTACATAAAATAACAATATAGCACACTGAAATTTAACACAAGAACACATTTTTGTAAATGAGAAATAATTCACCTTTGAATTTAGGGTGAAGTACCGATTTAGTCCCTGAACTATCACCTTAGTGAAAATTAAGTCCCTGGATTATTTTTTTCGGTAAAATAAGTCATTAAATTCATTAAAAATTGCTAATTTCATCCCTGCTATTATATTCAAAGCTATTTTATCCAATTTTTCATCAACTTAAGTCACTTGACACACTTTAGAGTGTAATAATGTTATTTTCTTGCCTATAAGCCATTAACATTTCATATAGGTTGCGAATCTAACGTCTAATTTACCATCTGAAACTAACTTACACTATTTCTTATGAAAAACTACCAATTTACCCTCCAAAGTAACTTCATACACTATTTCTTTATGAAAAACTATCAATTTACCCTCAAATGTGTATCACTTGCAAGTAATATGATTTAAATTGACAGAAAATTGAATATAGTAACTTCTAATATAATATGAGGGATGTAATTGACAGATTTTATAATTCAATGATTGATTTTTCTGAAGAAAAAAATAATTTAAGGATCTAATTTTCATTAAAGTGATAATTCAAAGACTAAATTGACTCTTAAATTTATTTTGCCACAAAAAGTAGGGGTGGGCACGGTTTGGTTCGGTGCGGTTTTGAAGCCAAAACCGAAATGAAACCAAACCGTTTGGTTCGGTTCGGTGCGGTTTCAAACGGTTTTGGTTTGGTTTTTAAGAAAAAAATGTACAATTTGCAATTTAACATATTAATAAGCATTTCCTAGTAACAATAGGAAAAATACATTTGTTATGTAAACAATTAGCATGTTGCATGCAGTTGTGATGTTAAAATATGTTTGTGCAACAAAAGGGTGTCTCGTACAAGGTATAACATAAAACAAGTTGAATAACTTTGAAATCATTAAACGTGAGCGAAACTTTCATATTAGAATATGTGATGTCATGCTTCAAATGAGTGAACTTCATTAGATCATTGTTCGACTCTTGATAACAAGATTAGTCCACCCTTGTATTGTATATATATGTGTGCGTGTGATCGTATAAAATAACAAAGGTCATTCGAGTTAATGAACGAAAGAAAGTGATGAATGATGATATTCTAGTGTGGTTGAGTTCATACTAAGTGTATGGATTCTAACAAACAACCAATTAAAACATTAAATCTAATATGGACATTGGTGCGGTTTTCAAAAGCCAAAACCGAAACCAAACCGTTTTCTATGTTGCAGTTCGATTTCAAAACCGAAACCGTTTCAAAACCGCAAAACCAAACCGTTCGATGCAGTTCGATTTGGTTCATGTTTCGGTTTTGATTTTCGATTCTAAGTTCCCACCCCCATAGTCTTAAAAATCGATATTATCGGCGATATTTCGCCGAAAATATCGTTTTTTTCACCGACCGATATTTTTTTAACTTAAATTATAATATCGTCAAAATATCGCGATAATATCGATATTATCGCGATATTAGCGATATTATCGATATTATCGAGAGAGAGAGAGAGAGAGACTGAGTCATCGCCGGATCCGTCGTCATCGTCGGCAATCCACGGCATTCGTGGATCTGAATCATCTGAAAGCCTCGTCGCTGGAGTTCCAAGCCCTGGTCGGTCATCCTCCTCCAAGATTGGGCGCGGCATCGAAACTCGACGACGGAGAAGAAGCACCGACGACGGGGCGAATCGGCTGGAAATCGTAGCTGGGAAGCATCTCCTGATACTCCTTGTTGGAAATCCCACTTCCATGGCCGCCACCGCCGACCTGATACTCTTCTTCTTCTCCGCCTTCGCGGTGGCTGTTGTTGATGTTGCTGAGAGAGAGACTGAGGACTGAGGGATCGAGAGAGAGAGAGACTGAGGACTGAGGGAGAAGAAGGATCGAGAGAGAGAGACTGAGGACTGAGGGAGAAGAAGGATCGGAGAAGAACTGTGCATGAGGGAGAAGAAGGATAGAGAGAGAGAGAGAGACTGAGTCGGAGAAGAAGGATCGAGAGAGAGAGAGAGACTGAGGACTGAGTGAGTACGGACAGAGGGATCGGACTGAGGGATCGGAGAAGAAGGAAGGACGACTGAGGACAGAATGAGGGATCGGTCAGAGAAGAAGGATCGAGAGAGAGAGAGACTGAACTGAGTCTGAGATCTCAGACTGAGGAGGACAGAATGAGGGAGATAAGAAGAAGGATCGAGATACTCAGCGTGCGTGCGCTGCGTGTGTTGCGTGCGTGTGTGCCGCGTGCATTGCGTGTGTGTGTGCCACGTGTGTGCTGTGTGCATTGCGTGTGTGTGTGTGTGAGTGTACTGTAATGTGTATGTGTGAGTGTTACAATGTGTGTGTGAAAAAATATTGACAAGACAAAAAGTAAAGATGATGGAGTGGTCTGTAATGTATAGCTAGTTTTAGGCTGTCAAAAGATTCAAAACCAAGGGACGTGTGTGTGTTAAAAAACGTTGACATAGGAACTCTATGTGGTACTAAGTCACTCATGTATCTTACTATGTAATGTATAAAGTGTAAAATATTGCACTAATTCATTATATATAAATGATTTTGGTGTGTTTAAACTTCTTTCATTAATTACTACATATTTTCTACAATCACAATGTTTGCCAGCTCGCTATATAATCAACTTAAATCAGTTAAATCCATCATGCAATGCATTTCATTCTAATTTTTTGTGATAAACTAATAGATAATTGACTAAATAAACATCCTGAAAAGTTTCAATAAAAATTTCCAAGTTTTCTTACAATTTTCGTGGTTTTTATTCAATTTTTATCGATATCGATAATATCCCGATATTTCCATCGATATTTCCGTGTTTTAAAATTACCGATATTTTCGATATCCTCGATATTTAATACCTTGCCCACCCCCATGGTCCGAAATGCCGATAATATCGGCGATATTTCGCCGATATTATCGGTTTTTAAGGGAACCGATATTTTAATAGGTATCCAAATGGTTTTCGTCCAAATATCGCGATATTTTGGAAATTATCGCGATATTTACGAAATTCCGCAGAAAACTTCAAAATCGCCGCGGACGGAGACGACGATGAGGTGGTGGCGGCGGCCGTCTATTCATCTGATGAAGAATTCATCGCGGTCGAATCGACGGTGCTCGTTTTCCAGAAAGTGTGCGAGGTTGGTGAAGGAGCAGAGAGCTCGGACCAAGGGAGAGAAGGAGACGGACGGAGAGACCGAGGGAGAGACCGAGACGGAGAGACCGAGGCAGAGAAGAATCCAGAAACTCTGTCCTCTCCTCTGTGTTCTTCTGATTGTTGCGTGTGAAGGAGACGGAGTTGCAGAGACCGGAGAAAGCCAGATCGAGATCCAGATCGAGAGATCGAGATTCGAGAGAATCCAGAAACTCTGTCCTCTCCTCTGTGTTCTTCTGATTGTTGCGTGTGAAGGAGACGGAGTTGCAGAGACCGGAGAAAGCCAGATCGAGATCCAGATCGAGAGATCGAGATTCGAGAGACTCTGGACCTTGCGAGAGAGACTGAGGTGAGGTAGAGACCGAGACGGAGAGAAATGAACGGGGGCGATGAGGTCGTCGCAGCAGCTCCGGGGGGTCCTCCACCGCCTCTGGAATGGAAATTCTCTCAGAGAAAGGAGAGACGGCGCCGAGAGAGGTTCTGTGTTGTGCGTGTGTGTGGGAGATGGAGGAAGAAGAGAGAAGGTTCGAGAGAGAGGTGAGGGTCTCTATGCGTGTGTGTGTATGCGTGTGACTTATATGTATATTATTGTAATTTATACAACAACAAATAAATTTGTGTGGACTCGTATGTTAATTTTTTTAAGAATTAATACTTGCATGTTAATTTTTGTAAGTAATTAAGTAATGTTAACAATTACATGTTAATTTTTTTAAGTAATTAAGTAATGTTGTATAATTATTCCCTAGGATAATTTTAATATGTTTAATGTTATTTATTATTTTATTAATATTAGGTTTTATTATCAAATTGGATTATTATTCATTAAATTGGATTATTATCAAATTGGATTATTCATTAAATTGGATTATTCATTAAATTGGGGTATAAAATTGTTATATATATATATATATATATATATATAATTTTTAGGGGTATAAAATTGTTAAATTATAGTTTATTTTTATTTGTATTAAGTATAACATAAGATTTTGTAGTATCCATCCACTATGTGTAAATATATTAAATTGAAGATCGAATTCATTCATTGTATTCATATAGGGTCAAGAAGTGTAGCTGTAAAAAATCATCAAAATCGGAGTTAAAATAACCGTTAAATCGTGATTTTTCGTTTATAACCGTCGAAAAGTTTTGTCATGTTACTTGATCTCTGAATGTTTGTTTTTTTCAATTTTTGGCGTATGTGATCTCGAAGCATATACAAACAAGTTTGACGGTTTGATCGTTGAAACTAGTTTTGTAGAATGCGTATCTCATCAAAATAATAGATTCACTAACACTTGAGAGTTTATTCATACTTTCATTAAGTATAACATAAGATTTTGTGGTATCCACTAGTGTAAATATTTTAAATTGAAGATCGAATTCATTCATTGTATTCATATAGGGTCAAGGAGTGTAGCTGTAAAAAATCATCAAAATCGGAGTTAAAATAACCGTTAAATCGTGATTTTTCGTTTATAACCGTCGAAAAGTTTTGTCATGTTACTTGATCTCTGAATGTTTGTTTTTTTCAATTTTTGGCGTATGTGATCTCGAAGCATATACAAACAAGTTTGACAGTTTGATCGTTGAAACTAGTTTTGTAGAATGCGTATCTCATCAAAACAATAGATTCACTAACACTTAAGAGTTTATTCATACTTTCATTAAGTATAACATAAGATTTTGTGGTATCCACTAGTGTAAATATATTAAATTGAAGATCGAATTCATTCATTGTATTCATATAGGGTCAAGGAGTGTAGCTGTAAAAAATCATCAAAATCGGAGTTAAAATAACCGTTAAATCGTGATTTTTCGTTTATAACCGTCGAAAAGTTTTGTCATGTTACTTGATCTCTGAATGTTTGTTTTTTTCAATTTTTGGCGTATGTGATCTCGAAGCATATACAAACAAGTTTGACGGTTTGATCGTTGAAACTAGTTTTGTAGAATGCGTATCTCATCAAAATAATAGATTCATTATATATAAATGATTTTGGTGTGTTTAAACTTCTTTCATTATATATAAATGATTTTGGTGTGTTTAAACTTCTTTCATTAATTACTATATATTTTCTACACTCACAATGTTTGCCAGCTCGCTATATAATCAACTTGATAATGTTAAATCCATCATGCAATGCATTTCCTTCCAATTTTTTTTGATAAACTAATAGATAATTGACTAAATAAACATCCTACAAAGTTTCAATAAAAATTTCCAAGTTTTTCTTACAATTTCCGTGGTTTCCATGGAAATTTTATCGATATCGATATTATCCCGATATTTCCATCGATATTTCCGTATTTTCGGACTACCGATATTTCCGATATTACCGATATTTAATACCTTGCCCACCCCTAACAAAAAGTATCGGTGAGTTATTATTACCGTGGCAACCCCGACAACATAAATGGTGGTAAAAGTAACAAAAAGCAGTTTATCAAAAAAACAAAAGTAACAAAAAGTAAATAAAATAAGCTTTTGTAAAGTACAAAACTCATAAACCCAAACCTTTGGATGCTGACTGTTTCAGTTCCAGAGACAGACACTGACGAACCAGTGTAAATCCAGACATATGGTGAGGGCAATTTAGTCACTAAATTCAAATATAAACAAGGCACCCACTGGCTCTCTGCCCAAAGCCACAGTGTCCGTCCTTTGTTCCTCCACCACATCAAGATAACTCCCAAACTCCACCGTCTCTCTACTCTCTAGAGAGAGAAACAATACACACAGAGGAGAGAGAGAGAGAGAGACAGACAGAGAGATCAAAAGCTCCAGAGTTGATCAAAGTTCAAATCAAAGTTTGCAAATGTTATTTTTCCAACCCAGAAGACCCTACAAGAAGAAGTCAATTTGTAGCGCTAAAGCACTGTTATTTTTGGAGGTAAGTTCAAAATGTGCGGGGGAGAGAAGCACTTTTGAGTTTTTACAGCCTCCATTGATGGAGACATAGCAAGCTTCATAAGCAGCCAAAAGAACCCATGTTATTTCTGTTCCCAAAAAGCCCCTCTTCTTCTTCTGAATTTTTTTTTTCTCTGCTTTTCTTTAGCAGCAAATCGAGCTGACCAGGACCAAAAATGGGATGCTGCTATTCGAGGGTAGAACGGGAAGAAATGGTGTCGAGATGCAAATCGAGAAAGCGGTACATGAAGCAGCTGGTGAAAGCACGGCAAGCTTGGTCGGCTGCTCACACCATGTACCTCCGCTCTCTCCGCAGCACCGGCTCTGCTCTGCTCCAGTTTTCGAATGCCGAAACTACCCTCCATCACCACCACCACCACTACAACTACAATCACCACCACCACAACAACTACCAGTCACAGCCGCTGCCGCTGCAAACCCCGCCAACCCCACAACCGCCACCGCCACCACCTCCACTCAGCTCAAGCTCCGATTCGTGGACGACTTCCACCACACCCTCAACAGCTGGCCCACCTCCGCCGCCACCACCACCGCCACCTTCGTCCACGTGGGATTTCTGGGACCCATTTGTGGCTTCCTCTTCAAGGCCAGTGACAGAAGAAGAGTGGGAAGCTACAACTACCGCTTCGGAGGCGGTGGTCACCGTCACTGCGGCGAGCACGGCGGAACCGCCGTCGGTGGTGAGCGGATTTTCGAAAGAGAGCGGGACGACGACAAGTGAGCTGGCGATGGTGGTGTCGAGAAATGCTAAGGATCTGGTTGAGATTATAAAAGAGCTGGATGAGTATTTTCTTAAGGCTGCTGATGCCGGCGGAATGCTCTCTTTGCTCTTGGAAGCTCCCAGATTCTCTTCTTCTCAGACCAAAGGAGGTAAAAGTTTTGATTTTTACTGTTGTTTAGAGGATAAAGTTTTGATAGTTTTACTTTTTTTAACCATGTTTGTTTGCTTGATTGATGAGGAATTGAGGGGAAAAAAAAATGAGAGGAAAGAGAACTTTACGTTTGAGAACTGTTTTTGTACTCGAAAATAGTCATCGTGCACTGTTTGAAATGCATTTTGCTCCATCATGCTTTTTGGAGTGTCAATAACAATTTCTCAATTTTTTCGCTATGTTTATAATTACGAGTGTAATTTGAAACCATCACTACAAAATAGTCATCATGCACCGCTCGAAGTGGAATTTCTCCAAATTGCATTTATTAACGACAAGTGAAGGGCGACTTTTTGGGGTGCCAGGAACAGTTCCCTTTACTCTTTGTGTGTTTTGATGTAATAGATGGATTTTTTTGGCAGGTAAAGTTTATGATCATGGGTGTAATTTGAGTCCGTCACTGTGGACATGGGGAAGTTCAAGTCAAAAGTTTGGAGGATTCGGAAAAATGGGTTGTGATGAGATGGTGCTTAATCAAGTAGGTAGTGGGGTTGGAGGTGAGGGTGTGGCGAATAGTAGCCATTGTTCTACCGTGGAGAGGCTTTACGCTTGGGAAAAAAAATTATACCAGGAGGTCAAGGTAAACTTTTGGTTATCATGTATTTAGTGGGCTCCTGGTTGAGCTTTTGTCCATAAAAACAGTTTATCCTTCTTACTTTAGTGTCCCAGAGTAACGCTAGAGTCGCCAACTTATTAAAACGACTTTGGATACCAATGTATGTAGCGGTGTTTCATTAGTTTTATGTGTACGCTGGCGGTGGACCTTATCTATTCACAAAAAATAAGAAATTTTCACATCAGTTGGTATCCAAAAATTGGTATCTCTAGCATTATATCCCAAGAATAACTTTTGAACTTTGGGGGTTTTAATGTTTTTCAATGAGATTATGCACTGACATGTGATACCGCCACAAAGTCATCACCGTTGAATGGAAGTCTTTCTTTGGGCCCAAGCATAACATAATACGTTTCAGAATTTGAAGTTATTCAATGACACTGTGTACATCCATGAGTTTTATAATTTGTTATACATGTGTTTTTCTGGGGTGGTTTTAGGATGCAGAGACACTAAAGGTAGAGCATGAGAAGAGGGTGGCAACACTGAAGAAGCTAGAGATGAAGAGGGGAGACTATGTGAAGACGGAGAAGATGAAGAAAGAGGTGGAAAAGTTGGAGTCGCAAATGATGGTTTCTTCACAGACCATTGAGACAACGTCTGCTGAAATCATCAACCTTCGTGAGACTGAGCTCTACCCTCAACTCATTGAGCTTGTCAAAGGGTTAGTCTTTCACTCTTCGAATTGGTACCGTGCAGTTTCTTTTCATTCCTATCTTACTTAGAAGTTAGAACCAAAATTAAAAAAATACCGTACCTTATTTTCTTTTCTTTTTTTGTCGAATATGTTCTTTTCTGTTACTTCTTTTTTCGTTAAATATCTTTTTCGAATTAATAGTGAAAAGATATTGAATATATGGCTATTTTCTTTTGACTGTTTTTTATTTGTTGTTTTTGTGTCCTTTGTTTGCTTTTCTTTCAAACGATTTACTGATTTTTAAAGAGCCATGTAAACTTTTGTTGAGTAGCTATTATTGCAGACATTAAGGTTCTTGTCCTCTTACAATCATACAACAGTTCCCAAAAGAAGCAATTTTACTGTTGACGGATATTTGCTTTACAGATTGATGTGCATGTGGAGAAGCATGTACGAGTGCCACCAGGTCCAAAAGCATATTGTTCAGCAGCTCAAATACCTTAACACCATACCATCTACCGAACCCACATCTGAGATTCACCGGCAAGCAGCACTCCAGCTCGAGCTTCAAGTCCAGCAATGGCATTTATCATTTTGCAGTCTGGTCAAGGCTCAGGGTGACTATATCCAGTCTCTCACAGGATGGCTCCGTCTTAGCCTTTTCCAGTTTCGGAGACAACCAATAGCAAAGACAAGTCAAGAATCAAGAATTTACACGCTTTGCGAAGAATGGCACCATGCAATTGACCGGATTCCGGACAAAGTAGCATCTGAAGGAATCAAAAGCTTTTTAACCGTAGTTCATGCTATTGTAGTTCAACAAGCAGAAGAATACAAGCAAAAACGGAAGTCAGAATCTACATTTAAAGAGCTTGAGAAGAAAGCAACTGTGCTTAGATCGCTCGAGTCCAAGTATGGGCCATTCTCGATGCCTGATTCCTCCGGCAATACTAAAAAGAACCCAGTTGCTGAGAAGCGAGCAAAAATAGAGGTCCTGAGAGCAAAAGCGGAGGAGGAGAAAAGCAAGCATGAAAAGTTAGTGAATGCGACAAGGACCGTGACAATAAGTAACTTGCAGATGGGGTTTCCACATGTCTTCGAGGCAATGGTTGGGTTTTCAAGTGTGTGTATGCAGGCTTTCGAGCAACTATATAACCAAGCGAAAAGTGCTAATCAGGAGCTTGATGTTAAGATGTTACTACCTTGAGGGAAAAAGTTCAAATTCAGGAAGATTGGAAACACGGTAATCAGTTTTTTCTGTATATTGCGCATCCTTTCAGTAAGATCAGTTTTCATGTATAGATAGATGCACATCCTTTCAGTAACCATTAACCGTAGCGGAGGGGACTAGCAGTGACAGGATCCCCCTTTCGAAGATAAACTTGACAGTTTACACAGTTTAGGAAAAGAATGGATACGGAAGAGATTGAGTACTCGGAATGCAATAGAGCAAGGAGGAGTCTAGTTAGTTTTCAACTTTTCACATCTTTGTTCTGTTTTGTTGCGGGAAAGGCGTTCGGAACTTCTCGCTTGTTTAGCTTGATAGTTTCCTTTTTCTTCTGTCAGGGTGACTGTTTAGTTTAACTTAATTATTCTTAATGAAGGTGTTTTTTGGTCTGTTTACCAGTTTGTATGAATTTTTATGGCAATTGTTATGAACCATGAAGATTTCAGGTTCGGAGTTCGATATACACAAGCCAAGAGTCGCATAATACAGATTAGATAACATCAAAACTACATAAAGTTATCAATCTAGAGAGCAGGAGCTGCTGTACACTTGCTACGCAACCAAATCAAGCGCTTTTCGCCTTTGAGAGACAAGAACATCTCCCTTGCAACTGGTTTGTTGAACAGATCGAGAGCAGCGAAATAGACATGTTCATTGACACCTTGCATTTTGTCCAATTCCTCGATGCAGCTAGCTATGGTATATCTAGCATCACGTTGCTGTGTAGCAGCCGTCCTCATCCTCGACGCAGCCGCCATCTCCAATATAGCACCTGCAATAGCATCATCAGTGCCTTTGCGTCCTCTTTTGCGGATGGCGGTGGTGCTAGGTGTGGTAGGTTGAATTGTTTCCTGACCATTTACAGCATCATCTCCTTCCTCAGAATCCGATGAGGACTCTTCTTGGTTCAAGGACAAGGGCTACGATGGACGGTCATGTTTCCCGTTCGCTGGCGGTTCTGAAAATATAGCGCACAGCTCTTTGTAAATTGGGCAGCCACTGGTTTTTAAAGTCTCGGCATCAGGATGTTCCTGCTCAAAGAAGATTCGTCCACATCAGGTAGGTTTCGAATTGCAGTTTACAAGCAACAGATATTAAACGAGCATACCCTGACGTATTCAGCCCACACTGCACTGCTGGCTGCAATATCCCCGGTGGATTCATCCCAACTGAAGTCACTTCGATCGAGAAGCGACTTGACTGCAACATACATCCTCCTCAGAACAGCGCATCGGTTCTTCAGTTGTTCCTTGTCCCATTTCAGACCCGTTCGCTTATGGAATTCATCGCATACAGACTTCCATGCTTTCCTTCCCAATTGACCATTTTGTCTACTCCCTTTGTGTACTTGATCCACCATTAAGTTCACCAGTATCTTAGTAAGATGCATTGTCCATTTAGCCCTCAACTGGTGTTCCTGATGCTGCGGCGTTTGTCCCCTTGACCGAGCGGAGCAGTTCGCCCTCTAAACCCACAAAAGAGACCGGTTACAAAGAAACAAACTTATACGCGTAGAACATTACAAGCCAAAGTACCCTCGCTTGCCATCTACAACGAGCAATATATGTTCTGAATGTCCAAAGCGCTCAAAATCACTGTTCTAAAAATTCATGCCTAGCGCCGCTTAGGCGTTAGGCGGTTGGCCACCGTCCCGATTAATGCTTAGGCGTTTGAAAATTAAGAAATTGTGCCTAGACATGCTGAGGCACCACCTAGACCTTATAAACACCCGCCTAACTCACTTAGACAGAAAATAGATAACTTTTATTTTGCATTTATTTTTTTCAATAAATTGTAGGAGACTTGTTGCATACTTAAATGAACATACATTATATCCTTATTTCACATGTTTTCATTATGTTCCAATACTTCATAATATATATGCATTCTATTTTGTAGTTTACTATGAAATTATATATATTTCAAGTATAAGCAGACATTTATTTACACGAAATATGATAGATTTACTTAAATCCACTTAGTCCGCCTAGGCGCTAGGCCCCAGCCCGCCGCCCGACTAGCGTCTAGCGACTTTTAGAATCTTGCTCAAAATACGATGTCCAACAGTCACTTATAGACTAGAAAGCAGCAACGAATTCAAAGAAATCACATATCAACTCCAACCGAATTGAAATAAATCACATCAACATTCGTTCGGACTCAATATTACCCAAAATTTGTGTCAACTTTGCACAGACAAGAATGCAAGAAATGTTTTCATCTTCATGAAATAACTCCTTACATGAAAGCTGACAGACATTGGAGCTCCAAGATGTTACCTAATTTAATGAACCAACATCTTGATGACGAAAAACGGAGATTTTCAGGAACTGATTAACAACACTCAGTTGCAGAGATTCCCGTATTCCGACATCGCGGTATAACTATCAAAGTACTAGACAGTGTAGTAGAGTACTAGTATAAGGCTACCAACCATTTCTTCTTACAAGTTCACTTGAATTGAACAAGTAAACTCGGAACGTTCACTACAATTTCATACATCAAAATGCACACCCAAACAACAATCCGAGTTCAAATTCTCAGTCACAAACAAGGTGAATAATCACCGGTATTAATTATACACAAATTATAATTAGTTTGTGCACTAATTTAATTAGTTTCTCCGCTACAATTTCCATTAAAAGTGAAGAAAAAAAATCATAATTCCACCCAAAAAACAAATTGCAACTGTTAAAACAAGAGGAAGTAAGATTAAAACCATATATATATATATATATATATATATAGAGAGAGAGAGAGAGAGAGAGAGATACCATTAACTCTACGTTGAGGAGAAGACTGCTGCTATATGTATGTATGATTCCGCGTTTTTCCGGCGGAAGAATTTCGCGCTCCCAAACAAGGCACTCTCTCTCTCTCCGTCCACAAAAAAGAAAGAAAAAAAAGTCTAAAAGCTTTGCGGTCGTATCGCATGTTCAGTACAGAAGAGTCATTTTACGCAAAAAAAAAAAGATGCTTTGGTCAAACATTTTACTAAGTCGGCAGCAGCTGAAAATAAATATGAAAAAAACCGGTTATAAACTTTTAATCACACTTACAACACTAAATAAAACATGTGTTGTAAAATATCATCTGATCATTGCTTATTGAGGTCTTAATATTTTTTGGGTTTACCACTTAGTACTACAGTCTAGTGGGATTCCTCTTCACCTGTAAGTGAGAGGTTTTAGGTTCGATTCTCGCCAAAGATAAGTTTAAACCACATCATTGCTAGCCATTTTGAGTCTCTTAGTATAGATAACATCGTTTGTTTTTTTTTAAAATAATAATAATAATTCTTAGGGTTTAAGTTTTTATTATTACAAATTTATAATCGGATCCATAGATAAATATTTCTCTGACTTGGGGTTAATTTTGTTTCTTTTCCGATTATAATCCATTTTGATCGATTTGTAAGGCTAAATGAGGAGTAGACTGTAAACTTCACTAAAGTTTGTATATAATTAAAATTTTGGTAATTTGTTGGGTTGAAAAGTAATTGACAGAATGATGAGTGTCATCATGTTAGAGATTCAAAATTTTGAATGCAACGTTGCTTAATATACGAAATTAAGGAAAGATTTTTCAGTGTATTCGGAATATGGAGTGAAATACTACGTGTTGTTATGTAATTAAAGGAAATTTTTTCTTTTCAAGTGTCTCTAATTGTATAATAACATGCGGTGTTCTGTCCTGTGCTCCAGATACATTGAAAAATAGATTTGATTTTGATTCAATGTGTGTTTGTCGGGTTTGATTTGAATTTTAGTGGTCAATGTTCATTTTTTGGATTCGATTTGTGTGGTTCGTAGGAATGTATCAATTTGGTTGATTGGGTTTTGTGTGGGGCTAATAGCCCTGCAATGATTATCATGGATTGACTAATTGAGGAAATAATTGGTCTTCTTCTAAAGATTTTCGTTTTCTGCGAACATTTGTGATGTAGGAGGTAGGATGCAACCCTGTTATACAATGATTTGGGTATTAGTGCATGAAGTTGGTTTTGCAGCTAGGACTTTTAACAAGAACACAAGAGGTAGCTCTAAGCTAAAGACACTCTTTTATGAAATGCAAACATCATAGCCAAGGAGCAAATGAAAGACAATTAGGGTTTTAAAAAGGAAGTTGCTTGTTTATGGTCAGTCAAGGACAGGGGACCCTTGTCAAAGCTGAGCACGATCTGTGCAAATCAGATGCTGAGATTTTATGTGATATTATGTCCCTAAAATTAGTATTTTATTTCTTTTTAAACGTATTTCGGAGATTTAACTGAAGTTAGTTCGTTAATTCTCCAGTTTTGAGAAAAGTGAAGTGGGGGTACTTTAGTTTTCCAATTTTATTAGACCTTTTTGGTCAACTCTTGAGTTGTTTAAGTAGAGCTTGAACCCACGAGCGCGTAAGAGCAAACGGATCTTAATTCCGAGTTATAACGAAGAAGTTAGAAACGTTTAAAGTGGGGGATATTTTGGTTATTTAAACCTTACCATAAATAGTGAGCTTCCACAAGTGGATACCCAGACTCTTGGAGGTTTCCATTTCTGAAAACTGTACCCAAAAGCCCAGAAACCCAACCCAAGTGACCCATCGCGACCCATGACTTTCCAATGCCGAATCCGGCCAACTTCGGTGGAATTTTTCGACGCCACCACCACCAAATTAAAACTCTCACTTCCCTATACAAAACGCACCCAAGAACCAACCCTTTAACCACAGTACGTGGCGGTGCAAGGTCACAAAATCCGATGAAAACCAACGGTGTTTCAGCCACCTTTTTCATTTTTCTGATGAATCGGCAAAGCAATGGCTGATGCCACCACTGGGAACTTGTAGCCCATCATCCCAGGAGTAAATCCCGACTAGACTTGACCCCGTTTGATCACCATAGGCAACGAATCGATGCTGGGAAGCTTTAGGCACCATTTTCGTCCACTTTTGAACTTCATGTCAGGTATAAAACTTGTTCCTCTTGTTAAGCTTTATCTTCCTGTAAATTTTAGTAGAATTTGGAGTTAGTCGAAAATGTAGGTTTTCGATCACCACAAACCACCACGCGCAGCGGCGCGTGTGGCAGAGCGTGGGGAATAGTCAAAATTTATGGATTTTGAACAGCGAGATGTTCTCGATGTCCTGAACCCATATATAATGTTCGTTCGTTGAAATTCGATATGATGGTTCTATTATTCAATTTTTCATATAATTGTACCGTCGTACAATTTTTGTAATTAACAATCCGACAGTGTCAATTACAAAAATCGAATCAGAATCCTCTATTAAAATTATAAATCAATATAAGACAAAATTTAATTGCACGAATTGCTAGCTAGTGCTATTTGAATGTACCATGTCACTCTCAATTCTAAACGTAGGGAAACACTATTTAACAAATTAAACGGAGGCGTGCGTGGGATTAGAAGAGCGGTGTCAACATAGACGCACGGAGTTCTGATACTATTTATTTTAACGAAAAATTATATTTCTACATTGAAAAATCATATTTTTACATTAAAAAATCAATCATAAAACTATTTATTTTCTCCGAACGGTTAAAACCCAAATTTTTCCCGAGTTGATTAGTTTTCGAAAAAATTAGGAATTAAGCGCACGAAGCGGTCATCTCTCTCCGTCCCACTCCTTCTCCCTCTACCTCTCCCTCTCCGCCTCCATCTCCGTCGCTGCAAATAGACAGACCGACAGCCTCCTTCCGGTGGAAATCGAAACCATTGCCAAAGTCAAAGCCTAAAAAAGGTTTTTCCCTCCTAATTGTCGTCTCCAATTTACGTTTCTGATGGATAAACCCATCAGTTTTCTGTGTAATTCTCTTAGGGTTTTCATTTTTCCTTTTCGATTCTTTTGCGAGTTTACTGTGGGTTCTTCCCCTTCTAATTCTCCTCTGCAATTGTTTTACCTTCTGCGGGGTGGGGGATGTGGCTGGGTACTATATATGGATTGGTGGAATCAGAGTTCAATTCCATTCAATTTTTTTACTGGTATAACTTGTGTGTCGAGCTCGGGTATTCTGTTAATTGACATGATAGATTTTGACAGGATCATACTGCAAATTTGTGGATCAACATTTAGGTAGGGCGTCCTAGTCCTATGTTTGATGTATAGCTTATTTGACATCATAGATTCTTGTTCCTAAAACGGGATCATATATATATATATATATATATATATATATATATATATATATATATATATATATATATATATATATATATATATATCTGATACTTTAATCCGAGTCTTAGAGTGTAATTGAATTGATTTATTATTTCAGTAAGTTGTGTGTTCTTACGCGAATCAGCAATCATGTTGTACTTGTAATGTTTTGGAGGGACGGTCCTGGTTGTGATTGGAAAATATGAAGTGACTGTGGAATGTGGGTATTGGAATTGGATTGAATTTATTTGTTATTTCAGCTTAGTTGCATGTTTGAACTTTGCAAAAAGTATGCATTTTCCATGTTTAAGAGGAAGCATACGCGGTCATGCTCTTGGATTGGCTCTTCACCATCTCTCCAAACTTTATATTCTTTCTTCCTACTCTTTATGAAGTTGGTTATGTGTAGTAAATTAATAAAACCATCTTTCATGCTTGTTTACAGAATATATCTCAGCCTCAGCCTGGTACAAGCAAGGCAACATTACTTGGTCTAAGAATGGATACCGGGTACCAGTACTGGCAAACCACGACATGACTGAGATAAGAATCAATACAAGTGAGAAACAAACGTCTTCCTTGTCCAATGTACAATGTTTCTTTTCTTTAGAAACATCATTTAGCTGTTCCTTTAGATCTTTCGTATACCTTAGATTTCACCTCAATCACTTGTTTGTTCTTTCATAGTTGCACAGAACATCTCTCTCTCTCTCTCTCTCTCTCTCTCTCTCTCTCTCTCTCTGTGTCTTACACACACACAATGTATGTATAGATGTACTTGCATATGGCTATAATGCAATTGCAAGCTTTGAAACTGCTTGTGTACTCGCGCTCACCTCTATATTTCCAGTACCTTCCCTCTAATGCAGCCAAACTTTCCATCTCTCTTTTCTCATCTCTATCTTCACCCACCCAAATTCTAAAACCAAATGGAAACTCCCACCTCGCCGATTACCTTGTCAATACCTTCAAATTCACCAAAACCCAAGCCTTCTCAATCTCAAGTCGATTCTCATGGGTCACATCCCCTGAAAAGCCTCAATCTGTGTATAACTTTCTTCAAGAACTTGGATTCTCTGATACCCATATCCGATCCGCTGTGCGTGTCTCACCCCAAATTTTGTTTTCTAATATTGACAAAACCCTGAGGCCTAAGCTTGAGTTCTTTCAACAATTGGGTATTTTCGGTTCTGATCTCGCTAGGTTCATTGCCAAAAATTCCACACTGTTGACTGCTAGTTTGGACAGAAAATTAGTACCCTGTATTGAAATTCTGAAGAAAATTTTGGGGAATGATGAGAATGCTAAGGATTTGATTCGGGTTTTACATAGATGTAATTGGGTAGTTACAAGGGACCCAAAATCAAGGTTGTTAGGAAATATTGCCTTTATGGAGAGTTGCGGAATTGTTGGTTCTCAGCTTTCCATGCTATTGAAGAGGCAGCCACGGCTTTTCATTGTTCAGGAATCTGTACTTAGAAGCCTTGTTGCACGGGTTGTGGAAATGGGTTTCTCATTGAATTCTGGGATGTTGGTTCATGGTTTATATACAGTTAGCTGTTTACGGAATGAGACAATTAATAGAAAATTGGACTTGCTTTGTGGTTTTGGTTTCTCAGAGGATGAATGTATGGATATGTTTAGAAGAACGCCAGGTTTGCTTAGGACCTCAGAGGAGAAGTTAAAGTTTGGAATTGATTTTTTCTTGAATACGGTCAAGTTCAAAAAGTCAGTATTAATTCATACACCTTCGATTTTGATGTATAGCATGGAGAACCGAGTGAGTGCTCGATACAGGACTTTAGAGG
Source organism: Cotoneaster glaucophyllus (assembly GCA_036320875.1). Lineage (NCBI taxonomy): Eukaryota > Viridiplantae > Streptophyta > Magnoliopsida > Rosales > Rosaceae > Cotoneaster > Cotoneaster glaucophyllus. Next base: position 7,368,988 of record CM070063.1, read on the forward strand.
TTATAAAGTCAAAACAGTTATTGAAGAGAGATCCGAGTTTTTATGATGCACTTATTTTGCCGGAGAATGAATTTTTGGACAAGTTTATATCAAGATTTAGAGGTGATGCAGAGGAGTTGTTGGTTACTTACAAGGCTCATCTCCTGGATTCTACCGACGAAGAAGATTCTTAGTTCAATCCAAATTTTGTCTTCCCAGGTGGTGGTTTTGTGCCCGCTGCCCAGACAGATCTGAAAAACTCGTTTGCGCCTTGTCTGGAGATTGGGGTGTGAGCTCAGCTTGAAGTTGAGTGAAAAGGTGACAGTGTTAAGACTAACTTTCCATGTTCTGAAACTGGATCACCATGTCGTAGTTAAGTTTTGGATATTCTATTTCTGTATCGTTTACTCTTTTATGCTGCATTGCGAAAACAAGAAAGATATCATATCCAAAGGTATATTTTTTCCTTTACCGGTATGCTGATTGTGTACCGGAGGTCTCTGAATATTATGTTGTTTCAGCTTAGTTGCATTGCGTTGCATGTACACCAGAGCGGATTTTATCATCTTTGATGCTTGTTGACATTATCTAGTCTCCATTGTTTTGCTAGTACTGTGATGAGGAGGAAAGAAATTGAAACAACTTCCTTATTGCAACGTTTAGCACGAGAAGACTTATTGACACAGGTACCTATTGCTGCTTCTTTTCGTTTCTTTTGGAGCTACATTACACGAGTTTAATTAAATAGTAAGTGATGCTACGGCGTAATAGTTTTAGAAGAAAGAAATGGCAGGCTGGGAAGTTGATCTGCCTCTGCATCTCTGGGAGGTTGGCGGTCTCCGTGGCAGGAATGCATATACAGGCAAAATTCAGCAATGCAGAGCCCAAACCCTCCAGCTCCGCACCCGACTGCCTGCAGTCTGGTAGCTTGCACAAAGTGGGAGGGTTGGTAATTTCCTTCTTCTTGCAAAGCTGCCATGGCTTAACCATGTGGCTTTTACCTGTGGAAAATTGGATAATACTACAAAAAGTTGATTGAAAATTAAAACATCTTTACGTCACTTGCAAAGAGTTTCGTAATGAATAACGACTTATTTAATTTTAAAATGTAGATTATTTAATTTGGATTTTTTATAGTGTTCCGAAGTATGGAATACTCCAAATTTTTAACTGTTGGATTTTTATTCAAAATAAAAAAAAAACCATTAAAAAAACCCAGGGCGTATTATAATTTGGAGCATAATAGAATTTTTGCTTCTTTAATATAAAGGAATAGTGTACTTGGTAAACATAGAAGCTATTTCCATGGCCTAACTACTTGGTTAAAAATAAATAAATAAAATAAAAAATAAAAAAACTACTTGGCGAGTCAGTTGTCCCATGCAAATTGGTGCACTTGCTAAAGAAATAACCCAAAAAGAAAATAATTTCTTTAACAAATTATAAGATTTTAGGGACTGATTGAGAGGATTTTGCGGGAGGCCTAAAGACATCTACAATATTGCTCTAATTAATTTGGCTAACTCTATATCTATATCTGTGTTGTTATAAAAAATCCAGATTAAATAATCTACATTTTAAAAATTGAACAAAAATGTCCGTAAAACAAAAAAACAAAAAAAAAATCTACGACTGACAAGAAAAAATAGATAATAAATTATAAAGAGTATTGATATTCTCATCCCTGTGTCTTATTTTCTCACTTACGATTTGATAAAAATGTTAATGAGATTTATCCTTTTAGAAGAAGACTTTTAAACTCCTATTTAATTAATAAAATTTTGAAAAAACAAAATATAATTTAAAATAATAGGTAAATAATGGTGGGTGGGGTGTGATCTGCGGCGGAGAGACTGGGAAATATTCTACAAATGAAAATTAATATTTACATTTAAAGGACTTGACCCTTGTTATGTTCCTTTGACGGTTTTGAAAGGAGGACCATTAAATCATTGCTCTCGCCCCTACGCCCCTTGGTCGTCTGAATCGTGATCCTTTGACGTTCAGAACTTAGTACTACGGTGTAGTGGTATTCCTCTTCAATTATAAATGAGAGATTTTAGGTTCGATTCTCACCAAAGATGAACTTAAACACATTATTGCTAAACAATTATGAGACTTTGCTCACTTCCTCCTCTCTGTAGATAATATTGTTTGTTCAAAAACAAAAATACCAAACTAAACACGTATACAAAAATCCCACATTCCAAAGGCAAACACGGAAAGGGATCCTTTTCGGATCCCTTCCACCAAGTCCACTCATCCGGACCATTGAAATTTGATTCAACGGTTAAAGTTATTATAACTTTTAATCCGGAGAGGATCCCTTTCCGGCAAACACGGCTAATTCAAGTTGAACAATCCGGTCCGGTTCATTCAAGTTCAAGTAATAATGCAGTCACTGTAAGTATTATGCTTACTTGACTGAACAAGATGGACAGTCGTTGCTTCTTGTTTATTACTGTGGATGCAAATTTTCTCCTCTTCGGTCTTGGACGATTTTGCACCTACAAAATAATAAACACCTTAGGTTAAGGCCAAAAGCCTCACGCGCCCACGATGAATGGGGGGGGCTTTGGCCGAAGAACCTCTGATGCCAAAGTTAGAATTATAGAGAAAAAGTGTTTAGAGTGTTTTTGCCGAAGGATTGGAATTAGGTTTTGTGAGAAATAGGGGTTGTATTTATAGGAGATGGGGTGGCCGGCCTAGTTAGGGTTTTTTGTGTAAGATCTAGGTTTAATTAGCCCATTTATTGGCTAATTAATCAAATAGGGAAAGGATTTATATTTATGAAAAAAGATAATAAGGAGTAATTGAATTGTTGGCTAAAAAATGAGGAAAAAAAGAAAGGAATGTGGGCAATAAAAGGGGAAGTGGCCGGCCCCCTTTGGAGAAGGGAGGACCGGCCATTTAAGGTGTTTTTGGCTTTTAAGGCTAAGTTAATTGGCCAATTAATGAGGAATATCCTCATTAATTTGCCAATTATCTCCATTTATGTGGGATAATTGGTGGATTTATGAGATAATTGTCTTAAATGTGGATGGATGAAATAATTCGGATTTGTTTACCTTTTATGGGCGCTTTTGACTTGACCGATGATAATTACCGGCTGCTCGCGCGTAGGATTTCTGATGCTCCTCAAGGGCATTCTTGTCTTCTTAATTCGAAAGTCCACGTGTCGCCTTGTGATTATTTTTGGCTCCACAATTACCATGTTTTATAAATGAAAATACTATTATTTCACTTTTCGTCTAAAAATTTTCAATACTTTAGAGTTTAGACTTTAGACTATGACCCCTTGGTGTAATAATCCAAAATCATCCTCTGGTTGATTACACACTTTTTAATTTATCTCATCCCAGCTTGAACATCGTGTTATTCGATTCTGCTTGACTCAGTTCATTAACACTTCCTACAGTAGGACAATGACTTACATTCCACGGGTTTATCGCTACAATTAACACATCTTATCTCGGATATCCAAGTGAACACTAAAATCAATGTGTGATGACCGATATCTGGAACATTACAAGCCGAAGTAACTTCGCTTGCCATCTACAACGAGCAATATATGTTCTGAATGAAAGCGCCTCAAAATACGATGTCCAACAGTCACTTCACTTACAGACTAGAATATAGCTACGAATTCAAAGAAATCACATATCAATTCCAACCGAATTGAAATAAATCACATCAACATTCGTTCGGACTCATCTCAAAGATTATTACCCAAAATTTGTGTCAACTTTGCACAGACAAGAATGCAAGAAATGTTTTCTTCTTCATGAAATAACTCCTTACATGAAAGCTGACTGACATTGGAGCTCCAAGATGTTACCTGACACACCCCGACCCGGGAGGGTCGAAGCATGCTGGCCATCACCGAGAGGTGACGTAACCATAAGGATATGTGACGTGAAAAGTGAAATAAATTTAAACTAAACTAAATAGAACTAGTAATACCAATTAATGATAGAGTGCGCAATCGTGGGAGTAACCCACTATAAATATTCAGAGCGTTAAGACAGTAAGACTACGTTAGAGTAGTCAAGTACCAAAGTACACTTATTACATAGTTGTGATAAGTTCATAGGTCTAAAACAGAGGCGAATGTCAGAAACTGCCGAGATTCCTCGAGTACCACAAGAGTACAGCTATTTAGGTCCTGGAGGGGCGAAAAACAAGGTTGAGTGGGTCAGCAAAACAGTGCTTAATATAAAACCTTTGTTTTCAAAAGTACTAACCCCTCGCCGTAAAAACAAGTATAGTTTCTTCAGAACATAATAAGTATGTAAGTCGCCATTAAGCATGACATCAATAATCAGTGATATGCCCATATGTGATATGCCAAATGCCACAATAATATAATCATGTGATAATCAATTATAAACAGTTGCTCATCCATCTTTGCTAGCAAGAACCTACTATGTAAGTATGTATCCACAATTCTATAACCATAACATAGAAGAGTATGCCAAGTCATGATATGTCATATGTCACAGTAATATAATCATGTGATAATCAAGTATAATCAATTGTTCATCAATCTAAGCTAGCACACAAGTCGGAACTGCATAAGGCAATTCTACCCGACTGTACAAACAATTTGCTCATCCATCTATGCTAGCACACAAGTCGGAACTGCTTAAGGCAATTCTACCCGACAGGCTGGGTGTAATAAATGCGCTCTAGTACTACGATCACGTGAAGCTAGTGTAGAAGACACGGGTCACATACAAGTCGGATTGCCTAATGCAATCTTACCCGACAGGCTGGCACCTAACTTGGATCCAAGACGAGCGAACGGTGCAGATGTGAACATACACGTGAAGGCTGGCCCTGGCCCTGGGCGGAGTACTAACACCGGGGTGCAGCAAGATGAGCATGTACAAATATGTATGAATGTCATGACAGTGATATCCCAACCATATAGCAGCATTTATCACAATTCTATATCACATTTATAATTAATGGCAAATTAAGCATAAATTGAAGTAATTATGCAATTAGAGAAACTATAATATGTATAGGTATAAAAACAAACTGCCCACTCACAAATACGTCGTTGGGTCGTAGCCCCCGACCTAGCTTGGCCTCGTACGTCCTCGGGATACGTTTCCCCTATATGCGAAATAACTAAAATATAATTAATTAAAGCACATAAACGGAAACCTAAATAAAACTCCCGTAGTTTGCCCAAACCTAGGGTGTAAATATATGAAATTGATCTACTCGACGTCACGGACACGTAGGTGTAAACCACGCGCCGATCGGAGGCCGCACGCGCCCCCACGCGCCGCCACAAGGTGGCTGTCCAAAACTGCACGCGCGAGTGCTACAGTACTCGTCTTCTTCGCGAAAATCTGCAGTTTTGCAGATTTTTCATCCAACTTCCAGAGCTTCAAACGTGCTCATTTTTCACCCAAATTCACTTCTACAAAATCCAAAATGAAGCTAGGAATGTGGTCTATCAATATACCTTCAAAAAAAGTTCATGAGTGGTCTGTGTTGGTCGGAAATAAGGTCTAAATGTGGCCAAACGATCACGGCTAAAAAAAAAATTCCCAGAAACTTGTAATTTTCTTCCTAACTTCCAGAGCTCATAACTGACTCAATACTTAACCAAATCTAGTTATTCAAAATCCATTTTGAAGTTAGGAATGTGAAGAACAAGTCCATACCTAGTGGAAATCCAGTAGTGGTCAAGGTTGACCAGAAATCCGAGCTGAAAATGGCCAAACGACCACAGTTTTTCCTTCGCTGAAAAACTGAGCGACTTCTTTTCCTTGAATTTTCTGGGTTTGTGTTCGTCCAAAACAAGTATATGAGTTTAAAAACAACATATAAAGATGAAATGAAGGTTCTTAGAGCTTCTCGGGACTTACCTAGGCCGTATATGAAAATGTACGAAACTCCGTCGATTCGAACCTTTTTAGTTGGACGTCCAAAACTCACTCAACTCACGAACCAAGGGTATGGCTGTGTTCGTGGAGTCGAGAGGAGCATTGTGGTGAAATTCGTTTCTCACGTTTGGGTGTTTTTGGTGTGAGTTCGAAACTTGCAGAGAAATGGAGAAAATGGTGGTCTCGGCGAAGAAGAAGAAGAAAGAGAAAGAAGAGAGAGAGAATGTGTGTGTGTATGATTTCTGATTGAAATGATAATAGGGGTAAAGGTAAATGTTTAAAGGTATGGAGGAGAGGGTTTTGGGGGAAAGTAAAGCTGACGGGTTGGAGGAGAAGGAACATGAATCCCCTCTTTAGGGAAAGTATGATTTGTTTTCTGAAAAGGAAATCCTACACCTATCAGAAATAGTGATTTTCTACTGATAAAAACTCTCGTGTACCCGTAACGACGTGTAAAAATTAAAATACGAAGATGTGAACGAAGAAAACTAACGTAAACGCATCCACGTCATTTGCCGATAAGGGCATAATAGTCACTTCACTAATTCAAGGAGAAATTACATAGGAAAATTAGGGACGGGTCGTCACAATCTACCCTCCTTATAAAAATTTCGTCCTCGAAATTTCAGTACATACTACACATCAAAACCATAGAACAAACGTGGGTACATATCTCGCATGCGCTTCTCTGTCTCCCAAGTAGCTTCCTCAACTGAGTGGTTCCTCCACAAGACTTTTACCATCCTCACGGTCTTGTTCCTAAGTACCTTATCCTTCCAATCAAGGATAGTCACTGGAACCTCGTCATAGGTCAAATCTAGATTGATCTCTAGTGGTTGCGGAGGGATTACGTGAGACGGATCAGAAACGTACCTCCGTAACATCGACACGTGAAACACATTATGCACTCTCGCCAACTCTGGCGGCAAAGCGAGTCGATAAGCCACTTCTCCAATTCGTTCGATAATTTGGTACGGTCCGATGTACCTAGGGCTAAGCTTCCCTTTCTTCCCGAATCGCACGACGCCTTTCCATGGTGATAATTTCAAGAACACCCAATCACCAACATCATAGACTCTGTCTGTGGCATGTCCGTCTGCGATACTTTTCTGCCTATCCTGGGCCGCCTTCATGTTTGCCTTTAACACCTGAATGTTCTGAGTCGTCTCCTCTACAATCTCAGGGCCCACTAATGCTCGTTCACCAACTTCGGACCAACACAATGGTGTACGACATGGTTTCCCATACAACGCTTCAAATGGTGCCATACCAATACTAGAATGGAAGCTATTGTTGTAGGCAAACTCTACCAACGGCAAGCGCTTATGCCAAACATCGCCAAACTGCAGAACTGACGATCTCAACATGTCTTCCAGAGTCTGGATAGTTCTCTCTGACTGCCCATCGGTTTGAGGATGATAGGCTGTGCTGTAGCGTAATCTCGATCCAAATGCTTCCTGAAAAGCTACCCAGAACTTCGAAGTAAATCGAGGATCCCGGTCAGAAATGATGCTAATTGGGACTCCGTGATACTTAACCACTTCTGAGATGAACCGCTCGGCCAATTGACTCATCGTGTAATTCTCACGAACTGGTATAAAGTGTGCTGATTTGGTAAGTCGATCAACTACTACCCAAATACCATCATAACCATTTCGTGTACGAGGCAGCTTGTACACAAAATCCATCGTAATATTCTCCCATTTCCACTGGGGTATCGGTAGTGGCTGCATCAATCCATAAGGCTTCTTTCTTTCCACCTTAACCTGCTGACAAATCACGCAACGACTGACATACTCTGCTACCTCTCTTTTCATACCTGGCCAGTAGTAGTAGCGTCGGATGGTGTGATACATCTTGGTACTTCCGGGATGCATCGCATAAGCAGAAATATGTGCTTCATCCAGAATGTCTCTCTTTAGTTCCTCAACATTCGGCACATACATCCGATCACCTTGCATCAGCATGCCATCAGAATCTCTAATCCATAAGTCCTTCTTTTCCCCTCTTGTCACTGCCTGAATCAACTCCTGAGATTCCACATCATTTTCCTGAGTTTCGCGGACTCGATCTATTAGAACCGGTCTGACTCGAAAACTAGCAATTAAGGCTCCATGTTGACCCTCCTTCAAAGCTACTCCAGTGGACCTTAGATCGGTCAAAAGAGGGATATGACTTGCATAGAGAGCATTAAGTCGACCATGAGACTTCCTGCTAAGAGCATCAGCCACAGAATTAGCACGGCATGGGTGATACTCAATGGTGCAGTCATAATCACTGAGCAACTCTACCCACCTTCGTTGCCGAAGATTAAGGTCTGGCTGAGTAAAGATGTACTTAAGGCTCTTATGATCAGTGAAGATCTTACACTTTTCTCCGTAAAGGTAGTGTCTCCAGATTTTCAAGGCAAAGATAATGGCTGCCAACTCGAGATCGTGAGTCGGATAATTCTTCTCATGAGGCTTTAATTGGCGTGAAGCATATGCAATCACTTTCTCATGCTGCATTAACACACATCCAAGACCATTCAGAGACGCATCACTGTAGATCTCGAAGTTCCCACTATCATCGGGAAGTGCTAAGACAGGTGCATGAGTGAGAAAATACTTCAACTGCTGGAAACTCTGTTCGCATTCTTCACTCCACACGAAAGGTACTTCCTTTCGGGTCAACTTTGTCAAGGGTAATGCAATGGTTGAAAAGCCTTTCACGAAGCGTCGATAATAGCCCGCAAGACCAAGAAAGCTTCGTACTTCGGTGACAGTCTTAGGTTGTTCCCAATTCTCCACCGCTGCTACCTTCTGAGGATCTACGAGCACACCTTGAGCTGATATCACGTGCCCTAGGAACGACACATGATCCAACCAAAACTGACATTTGCTGAACTTAGCGTACAACTTATTTGCCCTTAGCGTCTGTAGGACCAAACGCAAATGCCTGGCATGCTCAACTTCATTCCTCGAATACACCAAGATGTCATCTATGAAAACAATGACGAACCTATCGAGATAAGGGTGAAATACTCGATTCATTAAGTTCATGAAAGCTGCTGGTGCATTAGTCAACCCAAATGGCATCACAAGAAACTCGTAATGACCATATCGAGTTCTGAAAGCCGTCTTCGGAACGTCGTCGTCTCGGATCTTCAACTGGTAGTAACCTGATCTTAAATCAATCTTAGAAAAGACGCAAGCACCCTTAAGTTGATCAAAGAGATCATCGATACGAGGTAGTGGATAACGGTTTTTAATCGTCACCCTGTTCAACTGTCTATAGTCGATACATAACCTCAAAGTTCCGTCTTTCTTCCTTACAAACAGAACTGGAGCTCCCCAAGGGGAAATACTTGGTTGAATGAAACCCTTATCAACTAACTCTTGCAATTGAGCTTTAAGCTCCCTTAACTCCGCAGGAGCCATACGATAAGGTGTAAGGGAAATAGGATTAGTACCTGGAAATAGATCGATGGTGAACTCCCCTTCACGATCCGGAGGTAAACCAGGTAAATCTTCAGGAAAAACGTCTGGAAAGTGTCTGACTACTCCAACGTCCTCCACTGATGTAGTAGTCTCTTCTGCCAATGCGACATGAGCTAGGTAACCTTGACAACCTTTGCTCAACATTCGCTTCGCCTTCATGGTAGTGATAACTCCGTGCCTTAGACCACTACGTTCACCAACAAACGTAATAGTAGGCATGCCTGGTCGATTTATGGTAACCACCTTCCCACGACAATCTAAATTGGCATAATTATAGTCTAGCCAATCCATGCCCAAGATAATGTCGAAATCAACAATATCCAAAGGAACAAGATTAGCCGACATGACTACATCTTTAATAAGAATAGGACATCCTTGATACTCCCAGCTAACATAACAAATTTCACCTCTAGGCATCGAGAATTCTAACTCGTAACCGAGTGAAGTAGCATGTGGTTGAGTTGTTTCAGCAAACTTATGGGAAATAACTGAATGCGTAGCACCAGAATCAATTAAAACTTTAGCATAATGGCCTAGAACATTCAACGTACCCATGATCAAGTCCGGATTAGCCTGAGCATCCTGAAGAGTGATGTTATTGACTCTTCCTTTGACCTGTTGTCTGCCTCCTCGACCTCTGTTTCCTTGCGTCTGATTTCCTCGACCCTGATTACCTCGACCCTGCTGAGGTAGATTCGCCTGCCTGCCCGAACCTTCACTGCTAGATGCAACATTTAGGTTTTGATATTGTCCTCCAGCATACATCTGCGCTCCACCACCCTGATATGGAGTGTAATCTCCCTGATACTGCTGGTAGCCTCCCTGAATCTGTGGATAACCTCCCTGGTAGTAAGGAACCTCAGGTGTATACTGGCGTGGTCCTCCCTGATACTGAGCTACATCTCCCTGATAGTGGAAGTTTCCCCCGTAGCCTACCTGCTGACGAGCACCAGGTGCTGGGAACTGCTGTAAGGGAATGGCAGGTGGCTGGATAGCTAGTTGATTCCTTTGACTCTGAGGACAATTGTAAGATATGTGTCCTTGTTGTCCGCAAGTGTAGCATCCCCTTCTTCCCATCTTACACTCGCCAAAGTGACGAATGTTACACCTGTGACATAGCTGGGCACCCGAGCTGTTGGAATTCCCTTGGCTCTGAAAACGAGAGCTGCCAGTGGATCTACCTCCCCTACGAAATGTACTGGAGTTAGAACCCCCGCTAGATGATCCCGAACTATTCCCATTTCTCTTGAAGTTTTGAGTCCTCCTTGGACCAAGCGATGACTGACCTCTGTCATAGCTCCTCTGTGCATTCCTGCCACCACTATCATCATCATCATCATCATCAGGAGCATTCTCCGAGTCCTCAACTTGAAGCAAAATCTCGTAGAACTCCTGGTAGGTATCACATTTTGTAGTAGTCGCCCAAGAGCGCCATTTCTTACAGGTTCCCTTCTTGAACAAGCGAAGCATCTCCTGGGGATTAGCGACAGTGTCAGGGCAATAACGTGATAGGTTGGTGAACCTACGATGGTACTCCGTAGCTGACATTTTGCCCTGCTTCAGTTCAGTGAACTCATTCTTCTTACGGTCTATATATCCTGGAGGAATAAACGCGGTCTGGAACATGTCCTTGAAAGTGTCCCAGTCCATAGCCTCTTCTTCAGACAACTGCTTCTTCGCCTGAACCCACCAAGTCTCTACTCCTAGACGAAGGAACCAAGTCGCTGTCTCGACCCATCTCTCAAGTGGAAGATTTCCCTGTCTTTCCATGACCTGGAAAGTCTTCTCCACATGGTCAATCCATATCTCCGATTTTTCTGGTCCCTCGTTCCCAAAGAATTCGTTGATCTTCAAGCGAGATACGACATCTAGGGTATTCCTCTGGGCAGGACGAAGTGCAGACTGAATAGCATTGGCGATAGCTTCACCAAACTGTCCAAAGTCTGGAAAGTTATTTTCGTTTGGAGCACGTGGCTCTCTTCGAGGTGGCATGAATCTGACATAAGAGAACAAGAGTTAAAACACACTAAGAAGTGCAGGACTGTCTAAACCTATGCTCTGATACCAATCTGACACACCCCGACCCGGGAGGGTCGAAGCATGCTGGCCATCACCGAGAGGTGACGTAACCATAAGGATATGTGACGTGAAAAGTGAAATAAATTTAAACTAAACTAAATAGAACTAGTAATACCAATTAATGATAGAGTGCGCAATCGTGGGAGTAACCCACTATAAATATTCAGAGCGTTAAGACAGTAAGACTACGTTAGAGTAGTCAAGTACCAAAGTACACTTATTACATAGTTGTGATAAGTTCATAGGTCTAAAACAGAGGCGAATGTCAGAAACTGCCGAGATTCCTCGAGTACCACAAGAGTACAGCTATTTAGGTCCTGGAGGGGCGAAAAACAAGGTTGAGTGGGTCAGCAAAACAGTGCTTAATATAAAACCTTTGTTTTCAAAAGTACTAACCCCTCGCCGTAAAAACAAGTATAGTTTCTTCAGAACATAATAAGTATGTAAGTCGCCATTAAGCATGACATCAATAATCAGTGATATGCCCATATGTGATATGCCAAATGCCACAATAATATAATCATGTGATAATCAATTATAAACAGTTGCTCATCCATCTTTGCTAGCAAGAACCTACTATGTAAGTATGTATCCACAATTCTATAACCATAACATAGAAGAGTATGCCAAGTCATGATATGTCATATGTCACAGTAATATAATCATGTGATAATCAAGTATAATCAATTGTTCATCAATCTAAGCTAGCACACAAGTCGGAACTGCATAAGGCAATTCTACCCGACTGTACAAACAATTTGCTCATCCATCTATGCTAGCACACAAGTCGGAACTGCTTAAGGCAATTCTACCCGACAGGCTGGGTGTAATAAATGCGCTCTAGTACTACGATCACGTGAAGCTAGTGTAGAAGACACGGGTCACATACAAGTCGGATTGCCTAATGCAATCTTACCCGACAGGCTGGCACCTAACTTGGATCCAAGACGAGCGAACGGTGCAGATGTGAACATACACGTGAAGGCTGGCCCTGGCCCTGGGCGGAGTACTAACACCGGGGTGCAGCAAGATGAGCATGTACAAATATGTATGAATGTCATGACAGTGATATCCCAACCATATAGCAGCATTTATCACAATTCTATATCACATTTATAATTAATGGCAAATTAAGCATAAATTGAAGTAATTATGCAATTAGAGAAACTATAATATGTATAGGTATAAAAACAAACTGCCCACTCACAAATACGTCGTTGGGTCGTAGCCCCCGACCTAGCTTGGCCTCGTACGTCCTCGGGATACGTTTCCCCTATATGCGAAATAACTAAAATATAATTAATTAAAGCACATAAACGGAAACCTAAATAAAACTCCCGTAGTTTGCCCAAACCTAGGGTGTAAATATATGAAATTGATCTACTCGACGTCACGGACACGTAGGTGTAAACCACGCGCCGATCGGAGGCCGCACGCGCCCCCACGCGCCGCCACAAGGTGGCTGTCCAAAACTGCACGCGCGAGTGCTACAGTACTCGTCTTCTTCGCGAAAATCTGCAGTTTTGCAGATTTTTCATCCAACTTCCAGAGCTTCAAACGTGCTCATTTTTCACCCAAATTCACTTCTACAAAATCCAAAATGAAGCTAGGAATGTGGTCTATCAATATACCTTCAAAAAAAGTTCATGAGTGGTCTGTGTTGGTCGGAAATAAGGTCTAAATGTGGCCAAACGATCACGGCTAAAAAAAAAATTCCCAGAAACTTGTAATTTTCTTCCTAACTTCCAGAGCTCATAACTGACTCAATACTTAACCAAATCTAGTTATTCAAAATCCATTTTGAAGTTAGGAATGTGAAGAACAAGTCCATACCTAGTGGAAATCCAGTAGTGGTCAAGGTTGACCAGAAATCCGAGCTGAAAATGGCCAAACGACCACAGTTTTTCCTTCGCTGAAAAACTGAGCGACTTCTTTTCCTTGAATTTTCTGGGTTTGTGTTCGTCCAAAACAAGTATATGAGTTTAAAAACAACATATAAAGATGAAATGAAGGTTCTTAGAGCTTCTCGGGACTTACCTAGGCCGTATATGAAAATGTACGAAACTCCGTCGATTCGAACCTTTTTAGTTGGACGTCCAAAACTCACTCAACTCACGAACCAAGGGTATGGCTGTGTTCGTGGAGTCGAGAGGAGCATTGTGGTGAAATTCGTTTCTCACGTTTGGGTGTTTTTGGTGTGAGTTCGAAACTTGCAGAGAAATGGAGAAAATGGTGGTCTCGGCGAAGAAGAAGAAGAAAGAGAAAGAAGAGAGAGAGAATGTGTGTGTGTATGATTTCTGATTGAAATGATAATAGGGGTAAAGGTAAATGTTTAAAGGTATGGAGGAGAGGGTTTTGGGGGAAAGTAAAGCTGACGGGTTGGAGGAGAAGGAACATGAATCCCCTCTTTAGGGAAAGTATGATTTGTTTTCTGAAAAGGAAATCCTACACCTATCAGAAATAGTGATTTTCTACTGATAAAAACTCTCGTGTACCCGTAACGACGTGTAAAAATTAAAATACGAAGATGTGAACGAAGAAAACTAACGTAAACGCATCCACGTCATTTGCCGATAAGGGCATAATAGTCACTTCACTAATTCAAGGAGAAATTACATAGGAAAATTAGGGACGGATCGTCACATTACCTAATTTAATGAACCAACATCTTGATGACGAAAAACGGAGATTTTCAGGAACTGATTAACACTACTCAGTTGCAGAGATTCCGGTATTCCTACGTCGCGGTACAACTATCAAAGTACTAGATAGTGTAGTAGAGTACTAGTGGATGTTAATGATTTTGATTATTACTTAAGTGTTAGTTAACGTACTTATTTTTTTATAAGTGATACATCATTTAGTTTGCAATTTAGTTTAAAATTTTGGCATTCCTAGCATTATCTTTAGGTTTAAAGCCAAATCCTTCCAAACCAAACCGCACAATAACATTCTGGCTTGTTTATGTACCTCCATTAATTTAGTTAAAATCGATGTTTCTTACAAGATTTGGATTTGGGACTGGTTTGGTAGTTAGGTGCTTTTATTAAAAGTGGGTATCAAAAAAAGCTGAGCTCAAAAATGTGTTTGCTAAACACTTAAAAAAGAGTTTATTTTCACAGTTTTTGAAAAGAAAAAAAAAACAGAAAACATGAAGCAGCAAAAATAAGATTATTTTCACAGCAGAGTAAAAACAATTTTTTTTTTTTAAAGTACAGCAATACCAAACCATTGGTCTCAATATTAGAAAGAAAAAAAAGGTATAAAATGTTGAAGATCCGTTATTATTCGGATTCTCGATATGTTATATAGCCTAGATGTGAGTCCCTGCCCTCATATTTATCGACACGTAAATTACTTAGCGAATCTTTTGACAGATAGTTACAATTACTTAATAAATAACGTTAGTGAGTTGAGTCTTGACTTGTGAAGTGAACTGTTGTCTTAATAGATTCCTCTGTAAATCGGTGGAGATTAAAAGATAACTCTTTGTCTCTTTTCGATGATTTTTCAAGTTTCAATTACTCTTTTTTGTGCTTTATTTTTGGATATTTAGCAACCTGAGAAATCCTACCGAAACTTTTTTAAAAATATAACTTTTTATAAAAAAATTATCAGCTCATATTTTTCTAACAATGTTTATTATGTACATTAAATTCAACGTTAAACTGTGATGTGACAAATAATTCATAAATAATCTCGCTATTAAAAGAATCTCCTTGACATCAAGTCCCATAAATCAAAGCTCCATAATTTCTATTACTATAAATAGCGTGACGTAGCTCTCACCGACTTCACTTCCGTGCGAAATAAAAAATCTCTGACGACAACCAGAAACCAAAAGCGCTCTCTCTCTCTCTAATCCCCTTGGAGTTTTCAAAAGGTCGTCGTTTCCAGACCATCGTTTTCACCATCACCACCAAATCCAGTGGCAATCTCGTGAATTCCTCCAAACCCGGTGGCGTTTTCCGTCCCCGGGGATCCTCCTCCTCCTCCTCGGCCCCATCGGCCACACAATCTGTGCCTTCGGTTAAGATCTTTTCCTTCAAATCAGAGAGAGAACGTGAGGAAAGGGAGAGAAAATGTTGAAGCTCTCGGCGT
Organism: Cotoneaster glaucophyllus; assembly: GCA_036320875.1. Taxonomy (NCBI): domain Eukaryota; kingdom Viridiplantae; phylum Streptophyta; class Magnoliopsida; order Rosales; family Rosaceae; genus Cotoneaster; species Cotoneaster glaucophyllus. Next base: position 7,384,529 of record CM070063.1, read on the forward strand.
ACAATGGAGTGGACCAAATTCACTGCGTGGCGGCCCAATGCCGCTTCCTGGGCCAACCCAAGCCCAACCCAATTTTCCCCCGCCGGAAAGACGGCGCCTTTCTTGCCCCCCGCGCTGCTTCCCCTTCCAAAACACCGGTTCTCGCCGTCGTATCGGACCGGGGGGCCGGAAGCGTGGCGGGACGGGTCGAGACGAAATCCGGGTCGGTCACCCTGGCAAACCGGCTGAGGAAGGGGAGCATGGCGGATGACGGGAAATCGTACAAGGAGTGCTTTATCGTGAGGTCCTATGAGGTGGGGATTAACAAGACTGCCACCGTCGAGACTATTGCTAATTTCATCCAGGTGAGTTGGAAGTTGAAACTTTTAGTTTCGAATCAATGTGTGTTTGTTGGGTTTGATTTGAATTTTTGTGGGCAATGTTCATTCTTTTGGATTCGATTTTTGTGGTTTGTGGAAATGTATCGATTTGGTTGATTGGATTTTGTTTGGGGCAATTAACCCTCCAATGACTATTATGGATCATGGATCGACTAATTGAGTTTTTTCATTGGGGAAACAATTGATCTTCTTCTGATGATTTTCGTTTTGATGTGAACATTTGTGATGCAGGAGGTAGGATGCAACCATGCTCAATATGTTGGCTTTTCGACCGATGGATTTGCGACCACCACTACCATGAGGGAAATGCATCTCATATGGGTTACTGCTCGCATGCATATTGAAATCTACAAATATCCAGCTTGGTGGGTGTTCTCTTATATTATTGTTTGGGTTTTGATTGATTTCTAATCTCGAAAGTGAAACTTAAAATGTGGGTCTGTCGTACAGGAGTGATGTTGTTGAAATAGAAACATGGTGCCAAGGCGAAGGGAGAATCGGCACTAGACGCGATTGGATACTCAAGGACTATGCCACCGGTGGAGTCATTGGAAGAGCGACAAGGTGTGTATTCTTTCTGAGTTTTGATATTCTGAGCTTTTAAGACGCTTATGAAAACATGGTATAAGTGCGGAAAATACAAATCTTTTTTTCACGCGACATTGAAATTTACTTTGGAGAAACATGTTATTGCATTGAAGATCACTTTTGAAGAAGTTGTTGAATGTTTTCTGCAATTCTGAGATACAATTTAAAAACTGTCTATGTATGATGCATGGTTTCAGCAAGTGGGTGATGATGAACCAAGACACTAGGCGACTTCAGAAAGTCAGCGACGATGTTAGGGAAGAGCACTTAGTTTTTGCTCCGCGAGAACTGAGGTAAAGGCCCTTTTTTCTGTTTGGTTATCCCTCTTGGACAATCTTTTGATTGGTTTCTTGTCTTGACATCGATAGATTAGCGTTTCCAGAACCCAACAATAATAGCTTGAGGAAAATTCCCAAACTGGAAGATCATGCACAGTATTCCAGACTGGGAGTTGTGGTTAGTGTTTCTTCAAATCCTTTTTAAGTTCTCAATAATATTTCAAGTATTCTCAGTATGCTTTAATTTCGCAGCCGAGGAGAGCTGATCTTGACATGAATCAACATGTTAATAATGTTGCTTACATCGGTTGGGTTCTTGAGGTTGGTGTATATGTTTAATTCATAATTTTGTTTCGTGGGTTCTCTGGCCTTAAGTTATCTTTGGTCACATAGGAGATGTTATCTTTCTTTTACAGAGCATGCCTCAAGAACTCATCGATAGCCATGAACTGGAAGCGATCACCTTAGATTACAGGCGGGAGTGTCAACGGGATGACATAGTTGATTCCCTTACTAGCGTTGAACCTTTCGACGATTCTCCAGCTCTTTCAGGTAACGGAACAAACGGATCCCTTGCTGCAACAGAAGATGATAAGGACTACCGTCAGTATTTGCATCTACTAAGATCAGCAGGCGATGGTTCAGAAATAAACCGAGGACGAACCATCTGGAGAGCAAAACCTGCAAGATGAGGAAACGATCTTATCTCTGGTTTCGCCGGTTTTAGGGTCGATTTTTGTTTCTGCTTCCCTTTGTTTTTGTCCCTTGTATGCGCAGGTTGTTCCTGGGTAATGTCATCTGCCATATTTTCTTATCTCAGTTTTTTTTATCGTTTCCAATTCTCCTCTTCTTCCAAATTGTATCTGTCATGTTAGTGCAAAATGTAATGCTTATGTTACCATTTTTATGTGCTGGTTTTCTTTGAATTGGCGCAAGCTTCGAATTATAACCGCCTGCTGTTTTGTTATTCGTTTTTGGTCGATAACTTGAGTGAATGACGATTTCGATGCTATTGAGACTTCAAAAATGTCATTTTGCACTCTTTCGATTGCATCCTCCCTTCCTCATTGCCCTTTGGGTTTAACCCATGTTAACTGATCTAAAATCAAATACCAATGACATAACGATTAGAGACTGACACAAAAGGATTAGAAATTAAATCTCGAATGTTGAATTTATCAACATAAAATATGGACGACATGATTGAGACTTGAAAAATGATCGTTTTGACCAATCTCTAATCTCTAAGACTATGTTTGGATGAAGAAATTTAAAATTACTAAGGAATTTTAAAATGACGGAAATTGAAATGACGAGATTTTATTTTATAGAATTTGTGAATTTTCTTGTTTGGTTAACCTAAAAGAACATTGGAATTGAATACGGAATTTGTTATTTTTAAACTCTCAATCATAGAAATTGGGAAATAACACCTATTTACATGAAATTTACTTGGAAAGTCGAGGTCCCAAATTCCAAGTTTTTTTTCATGCGGAAATTCTAAATTTCAATGTTTATGAATCCAAACAAGAGAATTGATACATATCAATTTATAAATTCTGATTTTTATCCAAATTCCAAGCTTATTTCTCTCATCCAAACATAGTGTAATGCTACACAAACCAAACACGAAAATAGTATTTTCTTATCGAGTACCCAACGGTTCCAGTCTCTAGGAATATTGATGGAAAGTCCATTCCCAAAGACTCATTCCAAATGCTGAAGAAGAACTCGAATTCCAGGTGCATAAAATGCTACTCCTCTTCGATCAACATAGTTAAAGTTGTATCAATTCCAAAAACATCAGCCATCAAACTTAAATGCTGCTTCAGATTCAGAAACCCTTTAAAGCTTATCGTCACGAAACCACGAAAATCCATGGCCATTAAAGCTTATCAATGAACTTAGATCAACCTAATTTCGAACCAACAAAACCAACCTTCACCAAACTGACTTCATATTCTTCTAACATTTCATGTCCATGGGGATGAATTGACACCCTAACCCAAAAACATCAGCCATCAAACTTAAATGCTGCTTCAGATTCAGAAACCCTTTAAAGCTTATCGTCACGAAACCACGAAAATCCATGGCCATTAAAGCTTATCAATGAACTTAGATCAACCTAATTTCAAACCAACAAAACCAACCTTCACCAAACTGACTTCATATTCTTCTAACATTTCATGTCCATGGGGATGAATTGACACCCTAACCCACGGAACCCTACTTGTGTGCCGCTGAAGCATAGCACCAAATACGGCAACTAACCTCGAGACTCATCTAGCCTCTCCGCACGCACCCTGCAATATACTTACCGATGAAAATGAAATTGGTGGAGTTGATGTAATACTTGGCTCCACTAACAACCTGCAAATCTACACACCTCGTTTTGGAAATAAAAGGACTTGCTACTTTAAAGTTCAGTGAGACCGACCTTTAAGCAACCCACAAACATGCGTGGTGAACCCATCAAACCCCAATCGATAAAGTATGGAAAAGGCTACTTTATATATGAAAAAAAAAAAGTATCTATGCTATGATACAGAATGTGCTGAACGTAAAAGTTAAAAAAATAGAGAAAAAAAGCTAATTTACATATGGGAAAATTAACGAGGTATAAACTCCCAAAGTAAGGTCCCTATAACCTGGCAACTAGCCATTACCTCTACGTATGGCTTTCAAAGTAGATGAATCTCGAAAACACGGAACTTATCATTCAGGTTTCCATGTACTGTGAAGATGGGGGGCTTATTTTTGTCTTCTCGGCACCTGCAAGTTGGTTTTATATCAAACAATTTGCATATTGGTTTCGAAGTAGCGATCGGCCTGATATTATGATGAGGTTTGAGTAGAGATATTAAGTTTGAAGCATAAGGGGCACTTACCATAATGAACCCCGCGTATTTCAACTTCTCGCCATTCTTGGACAAGGGCACAGCAGCAACACATAAAATGGGAAAGGAAGTCATCAATAAAGCCCCCCTGTCAAAGAACGGAGGTTTATCACGGTAAATGTTGGTTCTTCATGTTGGATTACAACATATTAGAATGTGGAGCTATCGAACCAAAGTCATATCTACCACAGTAGAATGATCATATTGTTTGTTTCATGTGCTCAGTAATGCATTTTCTAAAATATAACAAGATACACAACAGAGGAAAAATGATTAGAGTGGGTTCATCTCATGTCTCAATATGCCTCCCAGAACCTACAAGATCAAACCATGCAGTTGCGAAGATACTATGATTTTACTTTAAGTTAAAATGGGAAAGAAATTACCGAGATATTCATCGTCTTGCGAAGTTTCCTTCTAATGCAACATGTATAGCAACAGCACGACAAAACTAGTGAATAAGCCATCAATTCATTACATGCTTCTGCTGAAGCTGATAATCATCAAAAAGAATTTCTGTATGAGTTTCCAACAGTATAAGAAAGGGCATGTGTAGAATGTCAATATCTTAACCACAGAAAGTGAGAAAAAATGTAAAAAAAATAGGGCATAGCTAGGATTAACGGGACAATCTATGTATGTACTCAACAAGCCATAAAAGATATCTCCCCTAAATCAAATCAACTTAACATTCAAAATCAACTTAGCATGAGAAAATGAAAATTTCTTCAGCTAGTTCATGCAATCTTTCTTTTAGGCCTTGTTCGAATCATCAATCAGGCAACATTACAATCCAGATTTTACCACAAAATCAACATCAATGTACAATTGGCATTTGTTCTGGGTCCATACAGGGATTTATTATAAACTATACCAAAGATGGCATCACAAGTCGATCGCCCAGTTTTTTTTCCACAAAGTAAAGTCAGCAATCCTATTGAACATCCGCTGCTTTTCTGGAATATAAAAACTGAAGGCTAAAGACATCAGTCACTTAAACTCCGTACTGTGAAAGTACAAGACTTGAAAACAAATGCCAAAGAGCATTCAGATATAGCCTAATCAAATAGGCTATCAATCTTTCTAAATTTACATTAGAGCTTTGAAATAAGCTGTTTTGGGTTCAAAGTCCCTCATCCCCCATTCCTCAGTTATATTTTAGCTGACAGTGAGGCCGAATGGGGCTGCACACCTATGTTTTCTGTCTCCCACTCCGTATGCATAATGAGGACGCACGTGAGGAGCGTATAAGGTTGATATACATTGTTTAGCCATTCCTAAGCTTTTCAGGTATATTAATAGTTTAACATGTAAAAACTGAACTAGGTTTAGATAATCCAGAGAAAACTCACACATAGGCCTGTTAGTTGCCGCAGAAGCAATTTTTGAAAACGTTCCGCAAGGGTAGAAGAATGTCTTTATACCTGCTAAGAAAATAATCGGCAAAACTTTAGCATATAAGGTTTGCCCTTGAATCATTTGGTATATGGGATGATGTAAATCTTCTGTGTCTAATGACTGTAATGTTTAACCACCCCAACCTTGATCATATGCCAGAACATTTATATGAAAGTAATATTATACGAACTTAATTTGTGATGCATCCTAGACACATGAAAAATACGACATCCAAAATAAAAATCATCTAAACACGTGCATCGCATGTGCATGAGTAGATGGAGTTATCATAAGCAGAGACAATGGATTTGGAAGATTGAACTCAACCCAGCAGGATCAGTCAATAGACCAATTTGTAATAAACTCTGATCAATCCAAATTTTTAGTCAAGTTAATTGAAATACTAATAAAACTATAGTAATACTGAGAATAATAAATAAGGAAAACCAATGAAAAGGGCTTGAAAACTTTGAGTTTTAACGATAAGGACAAAATAAAGGGTAAAGTGAATAGTACAAGGTTGAAGCCCTATTTTTTTACATTTCCTTCCCGTTTGGGTTGAATGGTATAATTTGATTATAAAAATATTAGACCTATCCCATCCCTTCATTACATGGGGGCAAGGTTCAAAAACCAACGCACTGTAAGAGATACACAACGAGAAGAAAAAAAAGGGCAAAGTCTTACTGCTAGATATCGTGCAGCGTACAGAAGCATGTGGAGCAAGAAGGGAGAATTAAAGGCACCCTAATCCAATAACACTTTGATTATAAATTCAAGTCATGAATAGTCTAAAAGAATAAAGAATTTACACAGAGCTGGTTCTGAGCAACATCCAAGTAGATCAGTATTCCATTCTTCATGCCGATGTGAACCTCTAGTTGACAACAAATCATGTTTAGAAGAAACTGAAGACGTGTTTCTGCATATACAAATTATGACGTCAGATACGTAAAGACCCCAAGAAAGACAGCGATGTGATGTGAGTGCATACAGAAATGGGAAAATCAAATCCCTTGCATAATGATATCTATCTCTGCTCATCAGACATATCTGACTGAGGGCGATCAATCAACGTTGAGAAGTTCCAAGATTGAAACTAGCTTATGCACCACCATTCTTACGTTTACTAATTGCAACACTGAAATTTGAACTGTACTGTTACTAGATAGAAATTACAGATGTAATAAAAATGCAGAAAACTAACCTTGAAGTTTTGCGAGATTCACTTTTTTTATAGCTTTCATTAGATGAATGTTCTTTCTCGTTATTGGCATCTGGATGACTGCGGTCTACTTTCTCAATATTTTTTCCAGGGGAAGACTCTGCAGCTACAGTTTCTGTCACTTCTAGCAAACGCTGAATTACTTCACATTGACTCATATCATAAGCAGCTTGCGACCGTTGTAGTTCAAGTTGAAGCTTTTCATTTTCCTTTTGGAGCGCCTCGTTAAAAGCTAATTTTGGGTAGGAGCATGAAAGTGTTTTCTGCAGTACTACAGTGTCATGTTTTGAGGGGTCTGGTTTAAGGATCACGTCATGTACCCTTCTGTCCTCATCATCCAATGTGTATTCACATTGATCCATTTCAATGTATTCCAATCTTTCCTGTATTTGAGAGGAGAATGAATGAACTTAAATCAGGTTAAACTGTTATAGAAAAGCAGGAATAGTTAAATACAATCTTAGGCAATTTACTTAATCTACTTCTATATGGGTCAAATGTGGATTATGGTAAATCTGGAGGCAAAGCAAAGTTAAACGGAGTTCACATACTTGTTAATGAAGAAATTTAATGCTACTTGTATTTCATAATTACAAATTTTTAGACTTTAGTTTAAGTATAGATTCGATAATCCTATATGCCAGAAACTCCCTATCACCAGTCCATGTCAGTTTATATATCATTGGAAACAAAAGTAAGTCGTAGTAAATAAAATAAATCATGAACAACAAAAAGCTTCATACAAAATACTTCCATTTACTTAATTCTTCCATCAAATTGCTGATATGCCTAACCTACACAAAATAAGCCACCTCCGTAACTTAAACATCGGATAATCTAACTAAAGGACCAAGTAGAGTAGACATCCCAGGTACTCAAAGTGAGCCATCTTTGTCACTTCACCATTAGATAGCTTACCTAAGAACTGAGTAAATTAGAATTCCGACAAAGAATTAAAGCGGTTAACACTAGTTTAAACTTCAATCAGAACCTTTTCTTGCATAACAACCCTAGAAGAAATTTAACGAACGTTAGATGCCACGTAATCACCAAAACAAAGACAATCAAACTACTATCCAATTTCAAAGAAGATTGCAAATTTTCCTTTCAACACACAGTCATCAATTAGACCACAAAGCAAACAAGGAAACCGAAAATATAATAATAATTATTAAACCAATGACAATAACATGAAAAACGAAAAAAGAACGAACAATAATCCGAAAAATTCAATACCCTGACTCGAGCGTTGTCCACAAGAGTAATCAGAGGGACGAGTTTCAAGTATCTATCGATTTCGTTCTGAGCCTTCCTGAACTGATACACAATGTTCCACCCCATTGCAAGCAAATACAGGTAGCTCCGGTCTTGGCAGCTACTGACCAAAATGTAAGACCTTCTCAGAGCCTCCTCTAGCTGCTCCAGAGGCTCCCTCGTCTCCGGATACCTCTTAAGCTCCGAGATCTTCAGTTGCTCCAACAAGTTCCCGATCAGCTTCAAATGCTGCGCAAATTGCCTGCAATTTTTCTTGTGCATTCGCGCTGTGCTCGCCGCCTTCACAATCATTCCGATCAGCCTCACCGCATCTACGCCCGTCAACTGAGCCACATTTGCCATTTCTCCGAACGACGCCATTTTCACCTCTCCCAATGCAGCAAACTCCGGATTTTCGGCTTTTGTAAGCTTTAGCACAGGCCCACAGCTACAGATTGCATTTCAATATAATCATTTCGGTTTCACTCTAATCAAAGACATAAGTACCAAAACTGAAGTTCTAAAGCAGCAATTACTCTGAAAATTTGCCGAAAAATCAAAACCTCGGCGAAATTTGCAGGATTTTCAGCAATGAAATCGCATTTCGATCTGAGATCTTCAGGTTTCGGAGCTCGAGAGCAAAAAATGAAAGTGCATTTCAACTACAGCCAAAAAGAACCAAAAAATCAGATAACGAAGTCTCCAACTTTCACCTTTACGCTTCTTGACTCGCTTTCTCAAAGCTCAAATAAACAAAAGCGACCAAAAATATATAAAAATAAATAAAAAATAAAAACAAAAAGATACTGAAAAAATATATAAATATATCGCCGTCAACTCACTGTTCTTCGCCGCCGTTCTTCAGCTTCCGGTCGGTCGGAGAAAACGGCGTTTTTCTTTTTTCTAATTTGCCAAACAAAAAAACAAACCCGCAACAAAAGCTTTAAAGCTCCAGATCAATCAGCGAAATGAGAGAAAATTGAAAATGCAAACGAGAGTGAGGAGGCTATGAGCGTTTGTTTCACCTCTCTGCGAGCAGGTTGGTGGTGTAATTGCTAGCAACTTCGAGGGCTTTTGTCGGCGTACTTATTGCATGAAACGGCAAAGAAACGTCAAAAACCTGGGACAAGGAGAAAAAGTGCAGGCATTGCTTTGCGGGAACGAGCTGATTTTTCCTTCCTCCTCCTTTCTCTCTCCTCTCTCTCTCTCTCTCTCTCTCTCTCCTCTGGTTGTGTGTGGATTTTGGAAGATTTTGAGCAGAGACAAATAGATAGATAGAAGGAGAGCTCTGATGGAAACTCCCACTCACTCACTATCTCTCTCTACTCTCTCTCTCACTGCTTCGATGTTGTGTGTCCGTGCATTGTTTGAGCAAAGCAATCCCTCTCTCTCTCTCTTCTTTCTCTCTCTTCTTTCTCTCTCTATCCCAATCGCACCCACCGCACCACGCCAGCCTAGGATTTAGTGGTGCTGATGTTGAAAGACGAATTTGTCCATACTCCGTCATCGATTTTACGAAGCTGGCCAAGTGTCAATGAGCTCCGCCTGAGGGTACCGGCGAGGTTCGCCAGGTGGCGGTTTAATACTTGCGCCAAATTTTCTTAGAAAAACTAACAAAAATGACTTGAAAACTTTGAGTTTTTACGATAAGAACAAAATAAAGGGTAAAGTGAATAGTATCAGGATTGACTTTATAGTGTAAAAATATGATGTTTCGTTAAAGTGAACAGTACCGTGAGTTTTTTTTGTTAAAGTTCCCAATTTTCTTTCTAATTTTTAAATATAATATTAGGTTAGTTACAACTAACATATGAGCACACACAAGTATGTGTAAAAGTTTTTTATTTTTGTTTTTGAAGTAGAAGGAGAGAGGAAGAGAGTGATAAAAAATGTGGGAATTGGGAGTGGCTTTATATATTTATTTTAGTTTTTAATTAGAGATATGTTATAATTACGTGTAGGTGAGGCTTTGAAGAAAAAAAACAGCAAAAATTTTGGTTGTGTGAAATTACATTTCTGCCCATATTTCTTAGGAAGTTTTGACGAAATACTCCCGGTATTGTTCACTTTTAACGAAAAACCACATTTTTAGCTTTACTTGATACTATTCACTATACCTTTAAAAATGGTTTTTCGTTAAAAGAAAAGTTTTTTGGACTTTTTGTTAGTTTTCCTTATTTCTTATTCATGTTTAGTTTTAACTAGAGGGTTAAACTGGTAATTTCATAAAATTTTGGTTGACAATAAGTGTTTTATTAATATGTAGTTTAATTAATTAACATAAAGTAGTGATGACTACAATTCCAATTTGGCTAGCTTTTTGGTTAAAATGGAAAACCTTATAGCCATGGACTATGCAGGGTCGGCCTTGAAGGTGGACGAGGCGTGCGAAAGCACAAGGTCCCTAATTTTTTGGGGCTCCTTAATTTTAATTATCTTTGTAAATGTTGCACATATAGAACCATGCAAACGTACCATACAATGTAGTCTTAGCTAAGTTGTTCAAGCGTTGTTCTCCTATTTAGTTGTGCACGGATTTGACATTCTACCTGCTCATCTTTATTATTTTTTGTTTTTTGGTGCTACTGTTATTAGGGTATCTTTCTTTGGAAATGCACAAAATAATAATTAAGATTGAGCATAAAAATCATAAAACTGAAAAAAAACTGAACCGAACCGTGACAAATAGGAAATTAACGTTTTACTCCGCTAAATATACATTTTAGTCAAAGAGAAAAAAACAGTAAAAGTAGATAGTTTGAAAAAGTTTTATCGATGAAAACAAGGTGACAGGCTGGGGCGGTAGAGGAATAAATGAAGCTCAACCGACAAGGTAATTGAGAGAAGGGGAAAAGGTCAAAAGCGTCATTTAACTGTTGTCAACTATAAACCGGAAGACCCGCATATTCCAATACTAAAAAAGCTCAACATCCATTCTCTGGCAACTGCCATGTGGACCCAATGTCCGACGACGACAAATGAACCCCGTGCCACGTGTAACCTTTGTTTTTCGAGAGAGAATTCTCGTCAAGAATCTTCTAATTATAGTTGTTTATCGTATATCGTGCGATCAGTTTTCGTCAAATATAATTTATATTCAATTTTAAATAAAAAAAATTTACTGCACAATATCAAATAAACGGATATAATTTGAAGATCTTCAAAATCATCACAAAGAGGATCCGGTGAGAATCTGATTTTTGTTTTCCAGCATAACCCCGCTGATAGCGGATGGCTCTCCTGTGTCTCCCAAATTCACGTTAACTCCATAATCCCCAATTAAGAGAAAAACATGGGAAATGGTATTAAGCTCTAAATTATTCCACGTTAATTCTACTCCTAATCCAAATTAGGTGGTGGTATGATAGTGTAGTTTGTGAGGGGTATGATATTGCTTTCACAACAAATATTAACTAAGGCCTCATTTGACGGCTTAAATTGTACAGAAGTAGTGGAACCAATTTAATTTATTCAGTGCTTAATTAGTACATATGAGCACTAAATAACTGGTATTGTATTAGTATTACTATCCGACCTTTTTATACGGTGTGCCAAACCAGGTCTAATATCAATGTCAATAGGGCTCACTATAGTGAGAAGTAAAGAAATTATAACATTAACGCAAGCAAATGCTACCTTATGTGCAATATCAGTTGATATTGTAAGTTCGAATAAATTCATGCATAAAATGTTACTAACATCAGCGTGTCCGAATTGTAAATATACGACTACATATTTAGCTAACAACATATTATGTGTGTGTTGGATTTGATATTCAATTAGTGGTACCCGTTGCGTGGCCTAACAAAATTCTTCTCTACTTATAGTAAAACCTCCCGTGTCCTAGTGCCCTTAGAGTAGAATATCTTTGTATAAAAAAAATTAAATGTCATTCACACCACTAGCACTCAGGTTTGACTTTGATACATAATTATGATTGACTTATTGTATGACTTAGCTCAATGCTTTATTTCATCATTATAAAAAATTAAAAAATTGAAAAAATCCATTCACTATAAACAAAGTATAACTAACTGATTTAACGTCCAATTGGTTTGAAAAACTAAGGGTGTGTTTGATAATCATTTCAGTTTTATTTATTTTTAAACTTTGTAACTACTTTAAGTGAAAATTGAAAACTAGTTTTTAGTTTTTTATTTGCAGTTTTCAAAAAGTAGTTATTACCAAACAAGATTTCAGTTTTCAAAAAAGTAAATATTAAAAAACTAGAAATTGAAAACTGAAAATAAAATAGTTATCAAATGGCCTATTAATAAAACAATGTTTGAACATAATTTGGCATCAAAACATTGTGAAAGAAACCTATTTTTACCCAATACTTTGATGCATATTTTAAACCTAGACATTGGGGATTTGAGAGATTTCAATGCATAAGTTTTGTAACCATTGGGGATTTGAGAGATTTCAATGCATAAGTTTTGTAACCACTTCCTTTTGGTGGCACTCTTTCTAAATTTTTCCACGTTAATTCCACTCCTAATCCAAATTAGGTGTTGGTATGATAGTGTAGTTTGTGAGGGGTATCATATTGCTTTCACAACAAACATTAAATAAGGACTCATTTAACAGCTCAAACTGTACAGAAGTAGTGGAACCAATTTAATTTATTCAGTGCTTAATTAGTACATATGAGTACCAAATAACTGATATTGTATTAGTATTACTATCCGATGTTTTATACGGCGTGTCAAACGAGGTCTAATATCAATGTCAATCGGGCTCACTATAGTGAGAAGTACAGAAATTATAACATTAACGCAAGCAAATGCTACCTTATGTGCAATATCAGTTGATATTGTAAGTTCGGATAAATTCATGCATAAAATGTTACTAACATCAGCGTGTCCAAATTGTAAATATACCACTACGTATTTAGCTAACAACATATTATGTGTGTGTTGAATTTGATATTCAATTAGTGGTACCCGTTGTGTGGCCTAACAAAATTCTTCTCTTCTTAGAGTAAAACCTCCCGTGTCCTAGTGCCCTTAGAGTAGAATATCTTTGTATAAAAAAAATAAATGTCATTCACACCACTAGCACTCAGGTTTGACTTTGATACATAATTATGATTGACTTATTGTAGCTCAATGCTTTGTTTCATCATTAAAAAAAAAAAAAAAAAAAAAAAGAAGAAGAAGAAGATCCATTCACTATAAACAATGTATAACTAACTGATTGAACATACTAAGGGCTTGTTTGATAATCATTTCAGTTTTATTTATTTTTAAACTATGTAACTACTTTAAGTGAAAATTGAAAACTAGTTTTTAGTTTTTTATTTGCAGTTTTCAAAAAGTAGTTACTACCAAACAAGATTTCAATTTTCAAAAAAGTAAATATTAAAAACTAAAAATTGAAAATTGAAAATAAATAGTTATCAAACGGCCTATAAATAAAACAATGTTTGAACATAATTTGGCATCAAAACATTGCGAAAGAAACCTATTTTTACCCAATACTTTGATGCATATTTTACACCTAGACATTGGGAATTTGAGAGATTTCAATGGATTTATAAATCCATGGATTTTTATTGAGTTTAATTGATTTGTAGATATTTCATGTAAACTTTTTATTCAATTCCTTCGAAATCTCATGGGGAGAGATGAGATTTGTGGATGCCTAAAGGAGGTGTATTCAAATTGGGATTTTAAGGGATTTTAATTCTTTTAATGAATCTAGGGGTATTCGATCAGGATTTTAAGCGATTATCTGAAATTCAATGTGTATTCAATCAGAATTTTAGGATAATTTATTAAAATCCTTAGAAATCTGGGTGTATTCAATTAGGATTTTAAATAAATTATAACATTTCAAGTGTATTCAATTGGGAATTTAAGAGATTTTAATGGATTTATAAATTCATAGATTTTTATGGAGTTTAATTGATTTGTAGAGATTTAATGTAAAATTTTGATTCAATTCCCTTGAAATCTCTTGGAGAGAAGAGAAATTTGTATAGGCTTAAAATACACTACAAAATTTCTCAAATTCCCTCAAATTCCTCAACTTTTTCAAATTCTTTCAAATCAAATTTTAATCAAATACACCTGAAATGTTATAATTTCTTTAAAATCTCTCCATGTAAAATTTTAATTGCCTACCGTGCCAAAAGGCATGAAAATAATGTACAATTAACATTAAAACTGTATTAGCAATTTAGCAAATAGGTGAGCCCAAAATTAGGTGTCCCCAATAAAAACAAGGTGCAAGAGTTTGGCTGGCACTAGGGCACATGCTGTGGCAGCAAACCACATCAGAAAATATATTTTTATTTCTCTGCCTTTGTCCTTTGGCCATTGGGGAGAATAAATTTATGTGATATAACTGCAAAAGTTTGGACCCTTTTGAGTGCTGCCAATGTGACCAATTTTTTATGGTTTTATTTGTGTAATTTTTTATGTTTTAATTTTGTGGAGGACGGAGGTTGCAAACTCGCAATTTGCAAAGGCAAATGGAGGTACAGCTTACCTTGACCTAATTACTAGTTGTCTTGTCTATATGTTTGATCACGTGGATTTCAAGAAATTACCAAACAAATTTGTGAAAGAAAACTACTAGTCGTTGCGATAAAACTTCGATCGGCTGAACATGATACAAATATAAACATTTAGTTCATGAATTATCATTTCAATAAAATTTAAATGTTTGGATTATTTTTTCTGTAAAATAAGTCTATAAATTTATTCAAATTTGCTAATTTCATTCATATTATTATATTCAAAGCTATTTTATCTAATTTTTTTGCCAACTTAAGTCAATTAAGAGTCTAATACCGTCATTTTCTCTCCTATAAGCCTTTAACATTTTATATAGATTACAAATCTAACGCTTAATTTACATTCCAAAGTTAACTCCATACACTATTTCTTTATTAAATATTATCAATCTACCTTTCAATGTGTATCATATGCAAGTAACTTGACTTAATTAAATTGACGAAAATTTGAATCTAATAACTTCGAATATAATATTAGAGATGTAATTGGCAGATTTTTGTAATTTAAGGATTGATTTTTCTTGAAAAAATAGTTTACAAACCTAATTTGCACTCAAATGATAATTTGGAGACTAAATTGACAGTTTGTCATAGTGATAATTTTGACCATGTGAGATTCATGATACCGTTCATTACAGTTCATCAAGAAGACGAATTGCGTTTAGTAAATTATTTTCTAAGTATAGTGACATAAGCTTTGTAACCACTTCCTTTTGGTGGCACTCTTGATTTACATATAATACAATATAGATGAAGAATCTATGTACTATCTCATTTGAGTTTTCTAAATTATTCCACGTTAATTCCACTCCTAATCCAAATTAGGTGGTGGTATGATAATGTAGTTTGTGAGGGGGTATGATATTGCTTTCACAACAAATATTAAATAAGGCCTCATTTGACGACTCAAATTGTACATAAGTAGTGGAACTAATTTAATTTATTCAGTGCTTAATTAGTACATGTGAGCACCAAATAACTGATATTGTATTAGTATTACTATCTGATGTTTTATACGGCATGCCAAACGAGGTCTAGTATCAATGTCAATAGGGCTGACTATAGTGAGAAGTAAAGAAATTATAACATTAACGCAAGCAAATGCTACTTATGTGCAATATCAGTTAATATTGTAAGTTCGGATAAATTCATGCATAAAATGTTACTAACATCAGCGTGTCCGAATTGTAAATATACGACTACATATTTAGCTAACAACATATTATGTGTGTGTTGGATTTGATATTCAATTAGTGGTACCCGTTGCGTTGCCTAACAAAATTCTTCTCTTCTTAGAGTAAAACCTCCCGTGTCATAGTGCCCTTAGAGTAGAATATCTTTGTATAAAAAAAATTAAATGTCATTCACACCACTAGCACTCAGGTTTGACTTTGATACATAATTATGATTGACTTATTGTATGACTTAGCTCAATGCTTTGTTTCATCATTATAAAATAAATAAATAAAATAAATAAAATAAAAAATCCATTCACTATAAACAAAGTATAACTAACTTATTTAACGTCCAATTGGTTTGAAAAACAAAGGGCATGTTTGATAATCATTTCGGTTTTCTTTATTTTTAAACTTTGTAACTACTTTAAGTTACTAGTTTTTTATTTGAAATTTTCAAAAAGTAGTTACTACCAAACAAGATTTTTAGTTTTCAAAAAAGTAAATATTAAAAATTGAAAACTGAAAATAAAATAGTTATCAAACGGCCTATAAATAAAACAATGTTTGAACATAATTTGGCATCAAAACATTGTGAAAGAAACCTATTTTTACCCAATACTTTGATGCATATTTTAAACCTAGACATTGGGAATTTGAGAGATTTCAATGGATTTATAAATCCATGGATTTTTATGGAGTTTAATTGATTTGTAGATATTTCATGTAAAATTTTTATTCAATTCCTTCGAAATCTCATGGGGAGAGATGAGATTTGTGGATGCTTAAGGGAGGTGTATTCAATTGGGATTTTGAGGGATTTTAATTCTTTTAATGAATCTAGGGGTATTCGATCAGGATTTTAAGTGATTATCTGAAATTCAATGTGTATTCAATCAGATTTTTAAGATAGTTTATTAAAATCCTTCGAAATCTGAGTGTATTCAATTAGGATTTTAAAGAAATTATAACATTTCAGGTGTAATCAATTGGAAATTGGAGAGATTTTAATGGATTTATAAAGGGAGTTTTAACGAAAAGTTGGCGGTACTGTTCACTTTAACGAAAAACCACATTTTTACACTAAAAAGTCAAACCTGGTACTATTCACTTTACCCTTTATTTGTCCGTATCGTTAAAACTAAAAGTTTTCAAGCCATTTTCATTAGTTTTCCTATTTATAAATTCATGGATTTTTATGGAGTTTAATTGATTTGTAGATATTCCATGTAAAATTTTGATTCGATTCCCTTGAAATCTCTTGGGAAGAAAAGAGATTTGTGGATGCTTAAAATACACTACAAAATCTCTCAAATTCCTCAACTTTTTGAAATTCTTTAAAATCAAATTTTAATTAAATACACCTGGAATATTATAATTTCTTTAAATCTCTCCATGTAAAATTTTAATTGCCTACAGTGCTAAAAGGCATGAAAATAATGTACGATTAACATTAAAATTGTATTAGCAATTTAGCAAATAGGTGAGCCCAAAATTAAGTGTCCCCAATAAAAACAAGGTGCAAGAGTTTGGCTGGCACTAGGGCACAGGCTGTGGCAGCAAACCATATCAGAAAATGTATTTTTATTTCTCTGCCTTTGACCTTTGGGCATTGGGGAGTATAAATTTATGTGATATAACTGCAAAAGTTTGGACCCTTTTGAGTGCTGCCAATGTGACCAATTTTTTATGGTTTTATTTGTGTAATTTTATATGTTTTAATTTTGTGGAGGAAGGAGGTTGCAAACTTGCAATTTGCAAAGGCAAATGGAGGTACAGCTTGCCTTGACCTAATTACTAGTTGTCTTGTCTATATGTTTGATCACGTGGATTTTAAGAAATTACCAAACAAGAAAGAAAACTACTAATAGTTGCGATAAAACGTCGATCGGCTGAACATAAGATAAATATAAACGATTTAGTTCATGAATTATCACTTCAATAAAAATTGAAGTTTTTGAATTATTTTTGTTTCTGTAAAATAATTCCCTAAATTCATTAAAATTTGCTAATTTCATCCATACTATTTATATTCAAAGCTATTTTATCAAATTTTTTGTCAACTTAAGTCAATTGAGAGTGTAAAATCGTTATTTTCTCACCTATAAGCCTTTAACATTTTATATAGATTACAAATCTAACGCCTAATTTACCTTCCAAAGTTAACTCCATACACTATTTCTTTATTAAATATTATCAATCTACCTTTCAATGTGTATCACATGCAAATAATGTGATTTAATTAAATTGACGAAAAAATTGAATCTAATAACTTCGAATATAATATCTAAGATGTAATTGGCAGATTTTTGTAATTTAAGGACTGATTTTTCTTGAAAAAATAGTTTACAAACCTAATTTTCACTCAAATAATAATTTGAAGACTAAATTGACAGTTCGTCCTAGTGATAATTTTGACGATATGAGATTCATGATACCGTTCATGACAGTTCATCAAGAAGACGAATTGCGGTTAATAAATTATTTTCTAATTAGTTCACACTACTTAGGTTTCAATAATTGATTGCTTTTTGCTACTCAAAGATAGTGACATTAAGTTTAGTAACCACTTCCTTTTGGTGGCACTCTTGCTTTACATATAATACAATATAGATGAAGAATCTATGTACTATCTCATTTGAGTTTTCCAAATTGCCCCAATAATACTTTCTCGTTCAATAATGGGGGACGAAAGTGTAAAAACAAAAAAAAAAGGAAGAGAAAATCAATGATTTACCCAATGATGTGGACCCATTAGCAAAATTTAGTCTAGATGTTTGGAAAACAATGTGCTAATTGGAGAATAACTTACTCATGATTATATTTTTAATCTTCCAATCTCACTCATTAGGTGCTAATTACATATCTCAGTCATCATATGTGAACATGAAGGGAGCCAATCTTAAACTTGAGGGGTGGGCTGTGATGTTCTTGCGGTGGGGATATGTATGTTAGACAGAGAGAACGAGGACGGAGGCAACCTTAAAGTTGGGATGCACAGTGACGTTCTTATGATGGTATAATTATTAGAGGCGATAACTCGCACATAGACAACTGTAACTAGTAAAATGTGATCGCCTACCTTTTCATTTACAATTTTCTTGTGTCACATTTCTGGTTGCCTTGTCACATTTATGGCTGCCTTGTCACAACCAGTGATAATTACGTGCCCAAAAGGGCCCGATGCCAAATAAACATCATTGAGAGCAACTCCACCCATGGAGCCTTCCTCCCAGGCAACTCACTATGCAATCCACCCTAATGAACAGTAACTGACTTAAATGAATAGTAACTGCCATAAATGAACAGTAATTGCCATTTGCATCTCCACCCATGGAACCCTTCCCCCAGGCAATAAACAATTAAAATATTAGTTTTTTTTTCACCCAATCATAAAATATTATTATTTTTCTTTAATAATTATCTCTCTCTCTCTCTCTCTCTCTCTCTCTCTCTCTCTCTCTCTCTCTCTCTCTCTCTCTCTCTCTCTCTCTCTCCCCCACTCCCTCCAGATCCATCCTCCCAAAACCCCCCAATCTCTCTCTCTCTCTCTCGCTCCCGCTCCCGCTCCCTCCCAGATCATTCCTCCCAAAACCCCCAAAAACCAGAACCCAGCCCCCGGCCGCGACACCCCCTCCCCTGCGACACCCCCTCCCCGCGACGAGCGACGACACCCAACCCCCCCACCCCGGCGCGACGACCCATCCTTCCCCCCCCGGCGCGACGACCCATCCTTCCCCCCCCCCCCCCCCCCCCCCCCCGCGACGACCCCCCCACCCAGCTCCGGCCTCGCTCCCGCTCCCTTTCTCCCTTTCTCCCTCGCTCTCGCCCTCTGTCTCTGTCTCTGTCTCTGTCTCTCTGACACAAAGAAAAAAATAAAATATTCAAGGGGCTCGGGCAACAGGCCCGTGAGTTCGTGACTGCCCCCTTGCTCGGGCTCCCACCTGAGCTCGGGCCCCCAACGGCTGGAGCACTTCCCACCGGCCCTCAGGCCCCTTGCACTCCCCTCTCCCCCGAGCAAGAGCAACGGGTGGAGTTGCTCTGATACAGGCCTTAGTTGGTGAGTACTTAAAAGCAGAGAAATTTTTCAGTGTGTCAAGAACACGGTCTGATATATCATGTCATAATATAAGTGGTTGGATAAAAAAAAAAAAAATAAATAAACAAACCATTTATTATGACATTTTATGTATCAGACCGTATTTTTGACACACTGAAAATTTCTCCTAAAAGTAACAATGTCAATGCCTACTCAATTTGTTTATACTCAGTACCCTCATTCAGTCTAAATCACTTATTATAGGTGGTCCTTTCTCGTAGCCCCATTGCTGTTGCATTGTCCTACAACAAGCTATGTTTATCCAATTCAATTCCTAATAGCTTAATCAGTCTCTTTCATTCTTCTAACTTGTTTTTTCCTTTAACAAAAAGCAATTAAGGACAAAGATTGCTAATTAAACTTTCAAAATAACAAATTTAAGTAGGCCGCAATGAAGGAAACTTCGAAAATTCAAGATTGAAATACGGTCGAGAATACGACATGTCTTTGGACATTTGATTTTGGATGAAGACAAGAACACCGATATTATCCTCATTTTGGGAGTGTGAGGTTTTATCACAAAATGTCTCATTATTAGAATAACTCTACTGTGGGATATTGCCATGGGTATTGGCAACAAATCCAATCCATTTGCACCCCCAAATTCGCGCTAGCCTAGGAGGGTAATTAGGCTGAAGTCCAAGGCCATAGTGTCTGAAAGGGAAGTGACGTCAAAAATATTTGCGTCAGGCGCGTGGGGTACGTCTCCGAAACATTTTCAGAAGATGAGGCCCGCGTGTCAGCCTCATTTAGTTGTGTTGAATTTGGACAATTTGATTTCCAAATCAACGGTCCAGTTTTTTCTGATTTAAATTTATAAAAAAAAAAAGAAAAAAAAGTAGAAATGTTACGGTGGGCCACATGTCACAATTTGGACTGTTGGATTTCAAATTTTTTGTAATCCAATTGTTCAGATTAATTGAGTTAAAATTTTTTAAAATAATTAAAAATTCGAAAAAAAATTTAAAAAAATTAATTTTTTTTTCTATAAATACCTTACCATTTCCTCCCACCTTACACCACATTTCAATATTTTTAATGATTCTAAAAAGGTAAGGACACGTCACGCGACGAAATTGGTTAAAAATCTTATCGAAATATATCCACAAAAATTGTATTTTTGGATAACGACACATGGCGTGACGAGATCGGTTAAAAATCTATCCGAAATTAAAAATAAAATTATTTTTTATTACTTTATAAAATAAAAAAATACTAATATTTTAATACGAATTGTCGAGTTATTAAGTATACTGTTTATTAAAAGCAGATACTATTCACTTGAGGGAGTGAATTGCCTATTGCCAAGGGAGCCTTTACACACTGGAAGTGCTCTTAGTTAGAATGAAGTTAAGATATTTAAATTCTTCTTTTTCTCTGTATTTGTCTAATGTGAGACATTGCAACACATCCCCAAGGGATCCATCATCATTGCACAAGGCTAAGGGACCCACCATTACGTGGCAGTACAAGCCTGCTTCCTGGCTTTGATACCATTTCAAATTATCAGAGAGACATGCCAAATGCCCACTTCCAATAACACAATTAACACCGATATTATCCTCAACTTATTAATTATCACCCACACAATATGACATGTGTGAAATTTTATTACGAATAACATCGATATTAGTTAAAGTGAAATTATGGTATTTAAATATGCTTTTCTGTGTCTACCCCTTATGCAAGACTTTACTTTTCGACATCACATGTAAACTTACCACCTTGCGTACAATTCATTCAAGGTCTTCCTTCAACCTTTTCCTCTATACCACTTTAACAATTAGAGGGGATATACACGCTTTTATCGGCCTGTTCAAAGTGATTGAGTGGGGAGGAGAAAATTTGGAAGGCCATCATTGCATGCCAACATCATCATTCATAAAACTTATCCCAATTGACCAACAATTCAACCCAATTCACTTAATAAACGGGTCATGTTGTATTTGTGTCAACTCGTGATTTAATCCACTAAAAAGAAAGATATTAAATGCTAATATAACGATACAATAACCCATGCCACTTATAGAAAATTCAGATTTGACTAATATAAGTCAAACGATGTAAATCGTATACATATGAGGTCATAAATTTGTATATGTTTTTAATTGTGTATCGTATTGTGTCTGAAATTATCATCATTTGTCTTATTCTTTTATAAATAGATCGTACTCGGATGGGGATTCATGACCTGTTTAATACCTTGAACCGAAACAACCCAAACCCCTGCACAAGACGACCCACTCCCGTCTTACGTGACCGGATTCTAGAACAGGCTGGAAATGGAATGAAGCCCAATTCGGAAAGTTCCAAATCATCGTGCGTTGGGTCACCTTTGATAAGGCTATCCCCAAAGGCTATGTACCTGGGCCGATAAATTTTTCAGAAATTCAAATTGCTAAACTCGGCCGGTCCACCCGTCCAGCCCAAACAAGTTAATTTTGACGTTGAAAATAAAACTAACTGATTTTGAGCATGGTTAAATCAACGAAAAATTTGAACGTGCATTGACTGCAATGTCCTCTACATAGAAGCGGTAGTCACGCGTGGTTAGTGCTGCCATTAAGGGTCGATTATGTACTTTTCAGAGTGAGAAAAAAAATAGATACGTCATATACATTATACAAGTAGAGGAATACTTGAAAAAAAAAAACTTCCATGTACTTGTATAATAACATTGGCATTCCACTTTGTGTTTCAGGACATTAAAAAATCTCTCCATTTCAGAACTTGATCCGGGCCCGCTCCCCATCTCTTTTTTTCTTTTTGTCAAACGATATATTTTTTGTAAGATTGGATGTGAGATTAGTACGTCACCAACGTGGGTTCGAACCAACACTGTTATGTAAGGGCTCAACACCTCTTCACCATGCTCCAGCTCTCGGAACAATCGAAATACCAAAAGCACCGACATTCTCACAAACCAAGTTTCCCATAATGGCCTCCGTCAAGAAAAAAGTCCAAGGGCATATATTAGTGAACACAAAAAATATTTCGCTTTCCATCTCAAACTTTAAAACCGTGTAACTATGTTCAGATGAGAAAACTTAAATCACTGAGAAATTTCAAAATAATAAGAAAATTTAAAATCACTAAGAAGTTTTAAAATAGCAAAAATAAAATAACGAAATTCTATATTTTAGAATTTTATGAATTGTTTTGTTTAGTTAACTCGAAAGGACAATGAGTTTTAAATACAAAATTTAATGTATGTGTAGATACATTAACATATAAATGAAAGATAATAGTATGAAATGTGCTAGTAGTGGTAGTAGCAATGGCAGTAACGATGCTGGGTGGTGATGGCGATGGTGATCACAATGGGTGGTGGCGGTGGCCACAACTGCATATGGTGGTGACTGCAACCGTGATGATAATGATGAGGTGGGTGATGGCGATGACCTCTCTTAGTTGAGTTTTTAATTTTTAATTTTTAATTTTAATTTTATTTTTATTTTTAAATTTCTAAACTTTCACTCATAGTATTTTGAATTTGCACAAATTCACATAGAATTTAAACTTAGGATTTTGAAGTCCTAAATTATAAGTTTTACTCCACATGAAAATTCTAAATTTCTATGTTTATGAATCCAAATAAGAAAATTGATGCATGCTAATTTATAAATTCTGATTTTTGTGGAAATTCTAAGTTTATTGTCCTTATTCAACATATTGTATTATTTTTTTCACTTCCCTCCAAATATAATTTTCAAATTTACAAAATAGTCCACCCAAACAAGCCCAAGTTTTAGTACCTATCATGCAATCTGTGGCGTCCGATGCGGCTAGCCTAAAGGCACCTGCTTTCTCCCATCTATGCAGTTTTTTCAGTACATCGATATCTTTACATTAAGGATATGTGAAGTTAATCATAACTACATAATGAGTAGCTTAATTTAATATTGAATTCAACTCTCTCCACTTAACTCATTACCCATAACAGAGAGCCACGTAAGAGTCTAGATTATTTACACAATTCACTTTCTACGGCTTTTGTTTTGGGGAGCATTTTTGCTCACCACTATAAATTATGGTGTATGCTCAGTATACACTTAATCAATTGACAAGTGTCATTTCACTTAATCTTGGTTAATTTTTTTTCAAAATTGAAACACTAACATTTAATGTGAAAGTTATTAGAATTAGGTGAAAAGACACGTGTCAATTGATTAAGTGTATGGTGAGCATATACCATAGTTTATGTGGTGAGAAAAATGTTCTCTTTGTTTTGTAACAAAAAACTCTCTGAAACTTTCGCGGGCATTTGCATCAATTTCAAATCGAGTAAAACCCTAGCGGCCCCATTTTCCCTCCCTCTCTCTCTCTCCCTCCCCCCCCCCGCCCCCCCGGCTCTGCGTTTGCTCTGCTACCTATTATTTATTTCTACTTTTGGATTTTCTCCCAAATTCTGTGGCTACGATGCTCGCGCTGCTCTGGGTTTCGGTTTTATTTTTTATGGAAGGTATGTAATTTCTTTAATTTTTTGCTTGTTTTATGATTTTTTTTTCTTTTTCTGTGGATTGGACGAGCTAGGGACTACGGGTCTGTTCGAATTTGGATAATCTAGGGTTTCTGTTTGTGATTGTGGTTTTTACGGATTGCAGAAAATGTATAGTTAGTTAGAATTCGATATGTAGT
The DNA here is from genome assembly GCA_036320875.1 of Cotoneaster glaucophyllus. NCBI lineage: Eukaryota > Viridiplantae > Streptophyta > Magnoliopsida > Rosales > Rosaceae > Cotoneaster > Cotoneaster glaucophyllus. The sequence continues at coordinate 7,408,984 of CM070063.1, forward strand.
TAGCAATTTTATTCTGTTTTACTGTCTTTTTTTTCAGCCTTAATTTCTGTCTTGGTTCGGAAGCTAAAGATTGAATTCTTATGTTTCAGATTTGATTGCTTATGGCTGCTTAGGTTTTTCTGATTGAATTGAGAGATTGAAGATTTATTTATTGGGTAAAAATTGGGCATTTGGGTCAAAATAATTTGGGGGTGAAACAAAAAGAGGGGAAGATGGGGAAAGTGTCTCCAAAGGAGAGGAATTCGAAGAATCCGAAACAGAAGAAGCGGCAGGGTTCCAGCAGTAAGTATCTGAAGCCGGGTGCTCTTGCCCAGCTTAAGTACAATAAGGTGTCTTCAGCTAAGTCTTGTACTGATCTGGGGAGGAAAAGGGTGGCTGTGTTTGAGAGCAAGAAGGTTGAGGGTGACATGGTGGTGCTCGAAGATAAGGCTATTGATAAAAGCCCATTGATGTTATCCCTTGTGAATTTGGCCCGGCAGAATAGTTTGTTGAAAACTCCGAGGACTCCTCGCTTTGAAGACTGTGAGTCGGAGTCCCGGCTTGAGTCCCTTCCCATGGATTTGCTGGTATTGTTTACTATCACTAACCCTTTGTTCCAGTGTTCAGTTTTTACCATGTTGACTATGTTTTTGTTTGTGTTAAATATGATAGCATCATTTGTGCTTGTAGAAATGTTTTGTATGTTGGTATAAATCACTCTCTTTGTAAGCGTGACATCCGACTAATAACTTCTGAACACTCGGCAGTCAGAGTCTAGGAGAGGGTGGTTGTTTTGCGATTTATTTGTGTTTACTTGGGTCTACCAACCACTTTTTGATCAGGGTATTGGATTGAGGAAAAACTATGCATGAACGTAGACAATATTGTAGTAGGTTGGGGTTCTTAATTTTAATGTGTTCGAGCGTACTTGTGTTTTAGTTGAATTGAGATTTGTAATGTTTCTGCTTTGTTTCTTGCTTTTCATATTGGTGTTAACATTTTGCAGAAAGAAAATGATTTTTTTGTTTTGTTTTGGATTATTGATTAGTTACGCAAAAATGCTTTGGAATGTCTAATAGAACTGTTAGGTCTCTGATCTATGACTCTAAATTATTAGTTGTCATAGCCTTTAATCCCTTATTGAGAGAGATTCTACTTTTTTTCTTCTTTTGATGAGTATTTTGGACCAAATTTGTGCAGTGCTTAAGTTTCGACTTGAAACTGGATGTTAAGTCTGACACATGTTATGGTGTTGTTTAGATATACAAAAGACGTTGTATGACTACTCTCCATGTTTTAGATCAGTACGTGTAACTGCTTGCTTCTTACGTGCGCTCACAGACATAGGTTTGGATTTTTTCAGTTTGATATATCCATATACTTTTCGTACTGATTCCTCTTTTTGCAATTGAAGGTTAAGTTATTGTGTCACCTGCACCATGACCAACTGAAGGCACTTTTTCACGTTTCTCAGCGGGTTAGAAAAGCTGTAAGGCCCTCTCTCTCTCTGTCCATTTATATATATATATATATATATATATATAGGAATCCTTTCACAAGACGGATCCCCATTTTTCTAAAAAAATGGGAACACCCTCTTGACCGTTGGATTTGACTTTAATGAAATTGTGTGGTTGAGATTGTGTGACCTGTGTTTTAATCTCAACCACACAATTTCATTAAAGCCAATCCAACGGTCAAGAGGGTATCTCTTGGTAAGGGGCTTGTATATTTATAGACTTACATATATGTACATATGCATATGAACACAATAAGATGTTTATACAATTGGAAACAGGTTGTACTTGCGAGGCAGTTCTACTTTAATTATACAACTCCAGATCGCTCTAGACAGGAGATGTTGAATACAATGACACCCCATCACGCAGAGCACTGGCCTTTTCTAAAGTTTGTGTTCTAAACTATGTTTTGTCACTGTTTATTCTGTCCAGAATGTTTTTTCTTCTGAGTTTTACATGGTTTTTGCAGCAAGGGAGATGGGAATGGTGTATGGATTCGGAGCCCCCATACTCCAAAAGCACCAAAGCATGGTCCCCGACCACCATCCCGCCTCAAAGTCTCTGAAATGAGGCAGGTTGCTGCAGTTCTCTTCCAGGAGTCAAATTTCCCCTCAAGATGCATGGTGCCATCTGCCATACCGAAGCCCCTGTGCAAAAATCGAGTTCTGTTCTACGAGGACGAGTTATGTCAGGCTGTTGCTCAGAACAAACTTCTTTGAACTCGTTGCCTCATGTTTCCATATGTATATATAGTTTCTTTCTCGTATCTATAGGTGGTGTGATCAGGGTAGGGAGTATGCAATTTTGTAGAGTTTGCTGGGGGCAGTTTAGGAGAGATATGGAACCTCATATCCGAATCAGGAGGCGAAAGAATTCAGGCTACGGTGAGAGTAGTAGTTTTAAAACTGGTCACTTGTATATTTCCTATTACATGTTTCGGAACAACGGCTAGTTGTATTCCAAGCAATATGGTTTCTATTTTATGCTAAATTTGATTTCTGTGCAACGAGCTTCATTATTTCTCTTACGTTTTATGAACATTTGGATGCTCCTAAATCTGTATATCTAAAGACAACACTGTAAGCATGCTCATTTCATGGGAAGCAACATATTGAAGTACAACATTTAACACGAAACATCAGATTTATTACTGTCATTACATATGTTTACATTTGATTTGGAATCTGTGATTGTTCTTTCTTGTTGAAAACCCTAAATGTTGTTGGAAACCAAGTATGCGAAGATAAAAGATGGAAAATGCACAAGTTTTTCATACATTCTACAAAAACAGTTATCATTTACACAACAATGTTAGAAGCCTTAAATGCTTCTTGTATCACAATACCTCCTTTTCGAGTTTCAACACGGCCATGAAGGCTTCTTGAGGCACATCAACTTTACCGATTGCCTTCATTCGTTTCTTTCCCTCAGCCTGTTTTTTGAGCAGCTTCTTCTTCCTTGTGATATCTCCGCCGTAGCATTTCGCCAAAACATCCTTTCGGATTGCTGATAAAGCTTCACTAGCAATCACTTTTGATCCTATGCATGCTTGAATGGGCACTTTAAACATCTGCCTTGGTATAAGCTCCTTCAGCTTTTGTGTCAAAGCCCTCCCTACACCATATGCCTTGTCCTTGTGTACAATGGTTGCCAATGGTTCTACAGGTTCACCGTTAATCTGAATATCGAGTCTTATTAGATCGCTTTCTTTGTATCCGATAAAAGTGTATTCCATGCTTGCATAACCTTTGCTTCTGGACTTGAGCTGGTCGAAAAAGTCGCCTACCATCTCAGCCAAGGGTAATTCATATGTAAGTGATGCTCTACTCTCAGCAATAAACTTCATTTCTTGAAACACTGCTCTTCTGTCCTGTGCCAACTCCATAAGAGGACCGATGTAATCCTTCGGCGTAAGCATCTCAATTTTCACAAGAGGCTCCTCAATCGACTTCCTTTTTCCAGGCTCGGGAAGAGCAGATGGATTTGAGCACTCAACAACCTCACCACTTACACAATTCACTTTATAAACAACGCTCGGGGCAGTAGTTATCAGACTCAGATTGTACTCCCTCTCCAGCCTCTCCTGAACAATTTCCATGTGGAGAAGCCCCAAGAATCCACACCTAAACCCAAAACCCATAGCGCTCGAAGTCTCCGGCTCAAACTTCAGAGCAGCATCATTAAGCTGCAGTTTCTCAAGTGCATCCCTCAGCTCAGGAAACTGGTCTGCATCCACAGGAAACATGCCACAGAACACCATTGGAGTAGCTTCCTCATAACCGGGCAATGAACTTTCCGCCTTTCGACTATAATGAGTGACTGTATCCCCAACCCTAGCATCAGCCACTGATCTTATAGAAGCCGAAAGATAACCCACCTCGCCGGCATAAAGCTCCTCAACTTGCTGCTGAGTTGGAGACAAAACCCCAATCTCATCAGCAAAATAATCCTTCCCACTAGCCATGAAATAAACCCTATCCCCCTTCTTAATCCTCCCATCAATCACCCTAAAATACACAATAACACCCCTATAAGGGTCATAATAACTATCAAAAATCAAAGCCCTCAATGGCTTATCAGCATTTTCAGCCGGAGGAGGAACTCTTTCGACAATCGCGTCGAGAATCTCAGTGATCCCAATTCCCTCCTTGGCAGAACAGAGTATGGCATTGCTGCAATCCAACCCAATAACCTCCTCAATCTCCTTGATCACACTATCCGGGTCAGCTCCCGGGAGGTCAATTTTGTTCAATACAGGGATAATCTCCAAGTTGTTCTCCAATGCCAGGTACACATTCGCCAACGTCTGCGCTTCGACACCCTGCGAAGCATCGACGACAAGCAGAGCGCCTTCACAAGCAGCAAGCGATCTAGAAACCTCATAAGAAAAATCGACATGCCCAGGAGTGTCAATCAAATTCAAACAATAGGGCTCACCATTTTTGAACCCATATCGCATTCGGGCAATCTGGAGCTTGATGGTGATGCCCCTTTCTCTCTCCAAGTCCATGTTGTCGAGAAACTGCTCCTTCATCTCGCGCTTCTGCACAGTGCCGGTGGTTTCGAGCAGCTTATCGGCCAAAGTCGACTTCCCATGGTCGATGTGGGCGATGATGCAGAAGTTCCTGATGTGGGAAATGGGGACCTTGGAGAGGCGGTCATGGCCAAGCTGGGAAATGGGTTGGGTGCCGGTGGACTGGCAGAGCACTTGGTGGAGGCTGTGACGGCGGGGGCGGGAGGTTTTGGAGAGGTGGAGGAGGGGTTTGGAGTGAGAGTAGAGAGAGGAGGAAGGCAAAAAGGAAGTGGTGGTTCTGGGGTGGGAGCGTTTGGGGGTGGTGGTGGTTGTGGATAGGAGGAAGGTTTGAGCAGAGAGGTCTGCAGCCATGGCGGAGAAGCTATGGCGTTGGATTGAATTGTATGAATGGCTTGGGCTAAGAGCTTGTTTTGGATTGGATTTTTTGACCAATGGTGTGGCCCATGTAAAAACTATTTTCTTTTTTATTTTTTAGGGAAAAATAAATAAATAATTAAGGCTTATTAGTTGAAATGTCCCCTAAAACTGCTATTGAGTCTCAGTTTGCCCCCTGAAACTGGTTTTGTCTCACTTTGTCCATTGAAACTAGCATTTTCAACTCTTTTGTCTCACTTTACCCACTTTTGTTAATGGATTGTTAAATTTAAGGGTATTTTAGACATTTTCAGTTTTTACACATTTATTTACCTCTAGCCCTTACACTAAACAAGTCTCAATTTTATTTTTGACAAATCTAATTCAAACGCATCAATTTTGGGAATTTTTGAAAATAAATGATTCAATCAATAGAAAATTTTCAAGCAACAAAATCATTGTATCAACAAAAGTAAGGGTTACATTTGTTCGTAGAGTCTTTTCACTTGCAAGACATCCATATATTGGCTCGAAACTTTGCAATTGAGAAATATTCATTACAACAAAATCATTATACCATTAAGCTATCCTGCCCAAAATACTTCCCGAACCAAAAAAAAATCATTTAAAGAAAATGTGCACAGTTTGAAACAAAAATTTCACATTGTTGAGCACTGATTCCACTAGGCATGAGCTTGTTCAAACTGTGCACATTTGCTTTAAATGGTTTTTTTTTGGTTTGGGAAGTATTTAATTTGGATAGGATAGCCTAATGGTATAATAATTTTGTTGTAATGAATGTTTTTCAATTCCAAAGTTTTGAGCCAATACATGAATGCTTTGCAAGTGAAATGACTCCACGAACAAATGTAACCTTTATTTTGGTTGATACAATGATTTTGTTGCTCGAAATTTTTCTATTGATTGAATAATTTATTTTAAAAATGTTCAAAATTTATGCATTTGAATTAGAGTTGTCAAAAATAAAATTGAGACTTGTTTAGTGTGGGGCTAGAGGTAAATAAATGTGTACAAACAGAAATATCTAAAATACCCTTAAATTTAACAATCCAAAGTGGGTAAAGTAAGACAAAAAAGTTGAAAATGTCAGTTTCAAGATGCAAAGTGAGATAAAACTAGTTTCAGGGGGTAAACTGAGACTCAATTGCAGCTTCAGTGGGCATTTCGACTAATAAGCCAAAAATTAAAGGGTAAAATTTAGTAACGCCTTGCAAACTTTGGACAATGTTCTCAACTTGGACTTGGTTATCAAGCTAAAAAAGAAGTCACGACTAATATAAAGCCATCACGGATGAGAGAAAATTTTCATTGTGTTGGGAATAGAGGTGATAAATCAACCTATTGGTTGTTAGTGGGTACACTTTAAAACCCGTTTGATTTGATATCACTATAATATCGAGATGAGATTGATAGTGGTGATAAAGGTGTAAGGTGAAACAAACTAAATGAGTCTTGATGGGTACGCATTTATAACACAATGGATTGATATGCCACCTTTAGCTTGGTTCATGGCCCGGTACAACAAGTGTCATAATACAATTGGCTGGAAGCTTGAAAAAATTGTATTATGGCACTTGGTTTAGACTTCACCGATATTGGAAAAACACTTAAATTTCGATTAAAATTGACAGACTTCTTCTATATTTCTGATATATCAGTTAAACACCAGAGAAACTCTCATATTTCGTTTAAATCATGTTTGACATTCCCCAATGTTTCATTCTAAATTTTCACATTTTTGAGCAAATTCCCATCATTTCTATCGAAAACAACCGATATGATGACATCACTTCTATACTTTGTTTAGGATGAAGTATAATTAGTTAATTTCATGTCACATTGATTTTTCAATGGGGTGAAATCCCCATAGCCTCTCCGAACCCAGAAAGAATGAATAACCGTGATTAGCCACAAGTTGTCCATTTAAAAATAAAAAAAATACAAAAGCTTAACAAGAGTCAAAAGGTGACAGACATCAATTTCTAACAATTTGAGGTTTCAAACCTCTGAAAGAGAAATACACCAAAACTGGCTTGGAAATTTATTGATTGCTGATACTTGAGAGAGAGAGGCTTCAGAAGAACTTATGAACTTGCGAATCGAAAACCAGAGAGGTGATGACTTCATATCCTTTCTCTGAAGGATGGAAGCTGTCCCAGAATATGTATTGCGACGAATCATTGCAGGTTCCCGGAGAGTAACGTGTACACAGAATGCTAACCTCAAAGTTTCCCGTCCCACAGCATCCTCGATTGATCACTTCAAATCCTGAAACCATATAGAAAATCATTGTACCAACCTTATGATCAACATGCATTGTGGAATTTTTGTTTTCCGAGACTATGACGATGACTAAAAAAGTGAATTTAGACTATCGATCTTGTTTGGTTCACATGTTCAAAATGTTTGGTCTTAGATTCACAGTATGACAACTTAAATCTTTGCGTGGCAAGAGAACATTGTTGGTAACTCATATATGAGAAATTGACGTATTTTTGCAAAACTACTATTTTCGAAATTAACCAAGATGGTGATTTACCATATTGAGTAGGGTTTTGGATGAGGGAAAGCAATGTGCTATAGACATCGAGGTAGACAAGCCTTGCTTCTGGCAGCCTCTTATTGAAGGCATCTATATGGGCAGAGAGCTTGGAGTTGGAAGAGACTTGCTGCTTGGTTGGCAGTCTCCGAGCACCCTCTGTCTATGCCTCCCCTCAGTGTTCTCTGTGATGGTATACACCCGATGGCTGGCACACTTACAACTCCAATTCTTCTTGCTCCGAGTCCATATAGTTCCTGCAGTTCCATTTTTTCCCCACATTAAAAAATAGCAAAGTACGACGTAGTATGTCACGCTTTAACCATCTCTGCTACAACTCAGAGCAGCTTCTTCATACGATCCCAATTACTTGGCACCCAAGATTCAAGAATGAAAAAGATACGCATGTGTGAGCTCTATTGAACGACAATATCTTGGAGCATCCTTGAAGATTGCTGGTCTTCCATGATTATAGGAGTAGATTGATCCGTGTAAATCATGTATTAACATTCATAGTTGACTTCCTAGAAAAGCATCATGTATTATTGTATAAATTATGTAGTCCATGTAAAGTAGAATTCGAAGGTGAATAAACTACCATTATTATTATTTTTCTTGCTTATTCTGAAACCTAAAGATCTAAAACCCTAGCAGCTTTATAATTTTAACCATCTATGGAACTTGGGATACCGAAATATGCGGCAGATTGACAATTGTTACTCTTCTGAGGTGGTTAGTTCTGATGAAAATTTTGTATTTTTGTTTGAGCAATATTCTAGTCTAATCTACACTATGGAGAGGGGGATTCAAACTTGGGTGCAAAAGGGGGAAGCACATTGCTCTAACAAACTGGACTACGTTTAGCTAGGTCTGAAATTCTGATGGATCTCAAGCTTATGTGCGTCTCAGGATGCAGGGCATTGCAAATTTAGTACTTTATGGCTACATAAGTGGTAATGCACCACTACCAAACCATTTATTTTTCTAGTGCTGACATTCACGAATTGCATTGTTCGATGTTTACCTGAAAGAAACTTGAAGCCGATTTAACCATGAGATCGGTATACGCTGGAATGTCGTAGTGAGGTCTTCTTAGTGGTGTAGATAAATAAGTATTCGCAATGTCGTTACTCCCTGTGCACACAATGTATATGCTTTTCGATACTATAGTCGCCGTTCTCTCCTTCCCAACGGCTGCATTTATCTTGCTTATGTATTTTTTGAACAAGTCTAGTTGATCTGATAGAGATAAGACAGACTGATAGAAACAAAATTAACAAAAAGAAAGGATGAAATAGTAAATAGAAAAAAGGTGGTTATATTTATTTACCACTATTTTGGGAGTGAGGGGATCATATCCTGAGCCACCTGAGGCAAAACTTACACCAGTAAGTAGGTCTTGAATCTTCAGATTTGAGTCCAAATAAGCTGGCAAAATCTTCTTCACTCCAACTGATTCAGCTGAAATATTTGTAAAGGGTTAATCATTTTCACAGATTTGTTGAGCCAGTACTTGGATCTAACTGAAGACTTATCGCAAAACCGTGCGTAATGGCGTTTTAGGATTCATACAGCCGACCCCATTTAGTGGGATACGGCTGGTTGTAGTTGTTGTTGGTTGAGCCAGTAGTGCTAATAAAAAGTAAGAAACAACAGTGACAATATTTAGATTACCTATCAAGTCTGAGGGGACTTTGCCATTGCTAAACCTTCCAGTAGGCCTTTTCCCTACAAAGTCCCTCCCATAAGGTGGGAAATTGCATTTTGCTATCGTGCCAATATTGTTGTTGTTTCCCGGATCCACTAATGAATCTCCAAAAACAATCACTGCCGGAATCTTTTCGTTGTTCGGTAGCTCTACAGCAGCAGCATTGCGGTACAAGAACAAGACTATGGCGATTGTTATAAGTTCAAGAGAAGATTTAGATGATGAAGCAAGAAGTTTTGGGGAGAGGAAGTTCATTGCCTTGGTGGGTGAAAATATGCACTGCATGTTTAAGTTTTCATAGGTGTTTTTAAGCATTTGTGTAAGTATGTGGCTAGCGCAATAATTGGCTCAAAAGATGTACATTTAAGCTTTCAGTAGTTGTTAGTTAGGGTTCGGTTTAATTTGAGGGGACGTATTGATTGGGTGAGCTAGAAATCTACTTCTTTCAAATGTTGTCTCATATGCAACAGATGCAAAATTTCCTCATGACACGGCATTGCAAACTAAGAATTTGATAATTCAAAAGAGAAATTCCGTGAAATATTACTAGACTAATAGCTATAAACTTCTTTCGTGTTGCAAACAAGTCTTCTGTATAATTCGCATTTTCAAAGTAAAGGCTTCAGATGGCCCAAAAAGAAAGAAATAAAACAGTCAAATGTTCTTGCAGCTGCATAAATTCTATCTTGTGATCAGAAATCATCTAACCTTCATTGTATATTATGTATATGGTTTGGCTAAGTAGTGTTTAGTGATTAATCACTTTTTGAACAGTAAATGTATATATCCAACTGCTTTTTTGCCATCAGCACATAGTACTGCTGCAATGTTTTGCATCCATCCATATTCAATACTCATGGATTTTTGGTCAAGAACTAAAACTCAAGTTCGACTAAAGTTTAGGAATTAGTGATCCAATTTTGTCATATAGTTATAAAGCAAATGTGTGATTTTTAACTTTAGTCTCTAAGCATCTATAAGTGGAACAAACTATCCAAATATTGTTGTTGTACATATTGCTTTTGGTGCTTTGTAACTAGTTTTTCATCTTTTATGATGTCTGTTTTTAACTTTTCTTTTTTTTCTAACATATTACTTTGGTGTTTTGCAACTTGTTTTTGCAGGTTTAGACCTTCTAGATTTTTTTATAGAGGGTTTTAGGCTTAACGTCCCCTTCTTTTCTTGTATTTTTATTTGTTAGTTTAAGAGGAGTCAAGTTTATGTCTCCCCTCTTTTCTTATATTTTTCACTCTATTTTTTTTTCCTTCTATTATGAAGGGTAATTTTATGGATATCTGATTAGGTATAACTTTTTTTTTCCTTTGAATTTAATAAACTTTCTGTCGTACAGTTGAAGTTTTCCAAATAAAAATTTGTAGTTGTACATATAGCACAACCTGGAATAGCTCAACTCATTATACTACAAAAGAAAATACAAATATTGATATATACACTGATCGTGTGACCAACTAACTCTTTAATTCGGATCTTAACTTCAAATCCCTTTCTTTAGATGATAAAAAAAAGAAGAAGAGAGAAACTGTTGAATCCCACATCGGCCATACAAAAAGAAAAGTAATAGTTTAAATATCCTAACCCCACTCTAATTAACACCGAGGCATTTTGTGATAAAACCCCACACATGACGGTGATAAAACCCCACACATGACGGATTGTGCAGGTGGTAATTACCAAGTTGGGGACAGTATCGGTGTTGTTGGAAGTGGGCTGTATGGCCCGTCTCTCTGATAATTTTACATTGTTGAATCCCACATCGGCCATACAAAAAGTGAGTTCCCTTGGCTCCACGTGGTTGTCGATGTTCACGTGAGACCCAATTGTTGAATCCCACATCGGCCATACAAAAAGAAAAATAATAGTTTAAATATACTAACCCCACTCTAACTAACACCGAGACATTTTGTGATAAAACCCCACACCTAACAGATTGTGCAACTGATAATTTTACATTGTTGAATCCCACATCGGCCATACAAAAAGTGAGTTCCCTTGGCTCCACGTGGTTGTCGATGTTCACGTGAGACCCAATTGTTGAATCCCACATCGGCCATACAAAAAGAAAAATAATAGTTTAAATATACTAACCCCACTCTAACTAACACCGAGACATTTTGTGATAAAACCCCACACCTAACAGATTGTGCAAGTGGTAATTACCAAGTACGGAAGTGGACCGTATGACCCGTCTCTTTGATAATTCTACATAAACTACTCAAGTGCGGAGTCCGCAATGTAAATGCTTGCAAGAAAAATGGGGCCGAACAGAAAAAAAGTAGGTCACATGATCGCGTCTAGCAAATAAACTAGAGCTCTACAAGGCCAGTGCCAGATCAGGCAGATTTCGACTCCAGCGTCTCTACTGTCATGGAGTGTAAGCGATGGCAGGTTCTATTCCTCCCTTTGAGAAACCACTCAAATACCCCGTCTAAATTTGCATCAAATACCCCGTCTCTTTGATAATTCTACATAAACTACTCAAGTGCGGAGTCCGCAATGTAAATGCTTGCAAGAAAAATGGGGCCGAACAGAAAAAAAGTAGGTCACATGATCGCGTCTAGCAAATAAACTAGAGCTCTACAAGGCCAGTGCCAGATCAGGCAGATTTCGACTCCAGCGTCTCTACTGTCATGGAGTGTAAGCGATGACAGGTTCTATTCCTCCCTTTGAGAAACCACTCAAATACCCCGTCTAAATTTGCATCGAAAACCCTGATCGCGGCTACTTGATTTGTGACAATTCTTATAACATTGAGAGAAGTGAAGAATGTCTCACGTCAGAAATCTTATAGGAGTTGGAACTTTTCTCTTGTTGATCAAATCTTTTTTGTGGCATCTCTCAAATATTTTTTCATGATATAAGAGTAATTTTGCTCAACTGCACACGTGAAGAGGTGAAACCGTGAAAGCATGTCTTTTATTTTTATGTATTTTATAGGTCCTTTCCTTTTCCTTCTGAAAGTTCATGAATGGTTGGTAGGGTTTTCGTCTGGGAAGGTGGGTAGAGATTGTTAAAAACAATGAAACTTTGCTGTGCGCTACAGCAGGATAATAGGGAAAACTCGAGCAATTTGTACAGGATATGTCGTACGTGCATCATGCACCCACTGTATTATTAACACGAGATCGACGGATTAAGATTCTCTGAGAGATCTTTTTCCATTCATGTCCATCTCTTCTTTTCTTATTCTTTTATTTTATCTTTATTTTATTATAAAAAATTAATATAAGATGTTAACTTGACTTAATCGTGATTGTTCAAATAGAAGGAGTGGAAGGAAAGGGAAAAAAAGAGGAGAAATAACACTACTCCGAGAGAGAGAGAGAGAGAGAGAGAGAGAGATGGCAGATTAATCAAATGGACTAGGATTCTCTCCTCTCATCTTTCCATTTCCTTCCATCCTCTTCCCTTACATTATCTTATTTTGTCTTTCTCTTGATATAAAAAAATTAATATACAATATTGACATAACTTAACCGTGACCGTTCAATTAGGAGGAGAGGAAAAGAGAGAAAAAAAGATGAGAGAAAATCGTACTCCTAATCAAATGGGGCTCCTATTTTCAAGCTGCTCGTCTTTCTTGTTACTTAACGTTGTGAAATATAGACGTTGGAGATTCGAATAGTAGTTGGTGTACTGCTCTTCGCACGTTGGGGTCTAGTCAGATTACTTTTTTTTTTAACACAAAAAATCTTTCTTTTTTCAATGAAGGATAGCGTTATACACTAGGTTAAGTTGTTAATTATTAAAAAGAGATGGATTGACGGAGATCAAACCCATACCAAAATGTATGAATAATTTTCCGTCATTAAAATAAAACGTCATTTACTGTCAAATGCTTCTTCACGTACAATAGTTTTGTAACCGACTATTTCTAAAGGCACCCCAAAAGGATTAAACAAAACAAAAATGCTTTTAAAGGATTTGTTTACAGCTAACAAGAATATTCAGATGAACTTTTATTATTACTTAGATACGTGTAGCACTTATTTCCCCTATTGTTTGGAATAGTAATATATATCAACAACGATTTCTTATTTAATTAGATTCTACAATCTATTGAAAACTTTACTTCTTTAAATATTTCCAAGGCCTTCACTACACGAGACTTAATTATAATTGTTGTTGTTGTTTTTTTTTGTGTACCATCACGTACTTATAACGTACGTAATGAGAAATGTAGATACAATGAAATATTTTTTTGGTTACATGCTTTGTTAAATATTCTAAGAACATGATCCTATAAATATAGAAAATTTCTATACTATATGCGTGATAATCTGATGAGTCATGTGTCTTTCACTTACTATTAAGCATCACACATTATACACCATATATACACAAAATTGACAACATTGATAAGGAATTAACTAGAGAAACACCAAGGGTAGTTGCATATGTACTAATGTACGAATTGACAACTCTTACGGTTAAGTTAAATATTGTATATAGACCCTTGACCGAGCTCAAAAAGTCATGATGTGACTTATATTCCATAGTATGCACTCAAACGAAAAAAGTTATCAGTTTCGCACTAGTAGTTAATTTATGACACCATCCCCTTTGAGATTGAGTTCATGACTCCTAAAGCTATCTGCACTTTTTCTCCTTTTAAGGATAAAAATTACATTTGCAAGGATAGGATCAAGAAATTTCATTTATTAAAATAATTTAATTCTTTACCTTTTTAGATATTTTAGAATTCAGAGCAATTAATAAAGGAGTATGATTCTCTTCACTCCTATTACCATCTTCTTCTATCCACTCCTCTCACATTCTTCTTTTTATCTTATTATCTATATAAAAAAATTCAAAACAAGATGTAAACGTGGCGTAATCGGAACCGTTTAAATAGGAAGGGATGAAATGAAAGAGAGATTAGGAAGGAAGAAAATCCTACCCCATTAATAAATTAGGGGTAAATTACATAGTAGCCCCTCAGGTTTGAAGTCTATTACAACCCCATACAACATCTTTAAAACATTTCACTTTCATACATTTACTTATCATTTTATTTCAATTTCATACAACCGTTACATTTTCCATCCATTGATCCGTTAAGTGCTGACGTGGCTGCCAAATGTATGCCACGTGGCAAAATTTTTTTTTTTATAAATTTTTTTCTTAAAAAACCTGAATTTTCTTATTAAAAAAAGCTAAATTACATAATACCCCCTCAGGTTTGAGGTCTATTACAATCTCATACAACATCTTTAAAACATTTCACTTTCATACCTCACGTACTATTTTATTTCAAAATAATACATCCGTTAGATTTTCCATCCATTGGTCTGTTAAATGCTGACGTGGCTGCCACATTTGTGCTGATGTGACTGCCACGTGGCAATTTTTTTTTTTTTTTTTTTATACATTAAAAATATTATAATATTAAAAATAAATAAATAAATAAATAACCAGAAAAACCGAACCCAGAAATCCTTCCCCGTAACCCCACATCCCACCCCCACCCCTTACCCCTTACCCATCTTTTCCTTCCCGTCTGTCCATCCCCTCAACCCGAGCACCCCTCAGCGTGGGTCTCACCTTGACCTCTCTATCTCTCCCTCCCTCCCTCTCGCTCCTCTGTAAAATGTGGAAATTGAGATGCGGGTGTGGTTTCACCTCGACCTCTCTCTCTCTCCCGCCCGTCGTCCGCCCATGAAATTCATAGGAATTTTTAATTTGGAGAAAGATCTGCGTTTCAGATTTTTGGGGAAAGTTTCGTGCTTCACCTCCATCAAATTCTTGATGGTGGCAAGAGTGTTGTGAACGGCGGTGCCCAATTCGTAGAGTTACGATTCTTCGGTTTCCATAGGTCACACCGCAGCTCCATTCCCTACCTTCTCTATCACCAGTGTTCGTAAACTCCAATCCCCTTCCATCGACATCGTCTTACGTCGGTGCACACGGTGGAATTAAATCCGCTCTCCTCGCGGAGAGAGAGATCGAGAGAATATGAGATAGAGATCGCGACTCTGCGGGGAGAGAGAGGTGGCCCACTAAAATGGAAGAGGAAACCTCGCTGCTCGCTGAAATTGCAGAGAAAATGGCAGATGCCATGGGAGTTGCAGAGAGGTGAGGTTGAAGGAAGGGGATTTGGGTTTTTTCTGGTTTTTTTTAACAGGGTAAATATTATAATATTTGTAATGTATAAAAAATTATTTTTTTGCCACGTGACAGCCACATCAACACAAATATGGCAGCCATATCAGCATTTAACAGACCAATGGATGGAAAATCTAACGGATGTATTATTTTGAAATAAAATAGTATGTGAGGTATGAAAGTGAAATGTTTTAAAGATGTTGTATGAGATTGTAATAGACCTCAAACCTGAGGGGGTATTATGTAATTTACCCTTTTTTTAATAAGAAAATTCAGATTTTTTAAGAAAAAAAAATTAAATTTTTTTTGCCACGTGGCATACATTTGGCAGCCATGTGGCACAAATGTGGCAGCCACGTCAGCACTTAACAGATCAATGGATGGAAAATGTAACGGTTGTATGAAATTGAATTAAAATAATAAGGAAATGTATGAAAGTGAAATGTTTTAAAGATGTTGTATGGGGTTGTAATAGACCTCAAACCTGAGGAGCTACTATGTAATTTACCCATAAATTAGGTTGTATATTATTGTGGGAGGTTGGAACTTGGAACAGTGTGGCAGGCAACGGTAACATCCAGTTTTGGAAGTTCCTTAAAGGGCAATCTCGGAATATGAAAACTTTAACGGAAACTTGTTAAAGACCTACCAAACGCAGAGAGGAGAAATATAAACTCAAAAGGCCAAAGCAAACTCACTAGTTTTAGCTATAAAAAAAGATATAAGGCCGCCTCCAACCGAAGGCTGGTCAGAGGGCTCGTTTTAGCTCTCTGGCCCTCTAAGAAATTAATATTTTAATGAACAGTGCAAAACATATTTCTTACCATCTCCAACCGAGGGCCAAAGGGCCATAGGGCTCGTTTTAGTCTTGTAAAAAAAAATCATCTTCAACCAAGGGCCAAACATAATTTTTATGTTGTTTAATGTTATTTAATGTTATTTAATATTGTTTAATATTGTTTCATGTTACTTAATGTTATGTAATGTTTAATGGTTTACGAAGTTATATGAAAAAAAAAAGAATTTTTACAATTTTTAAAACAAATTTTGTAAAAAATAAAAAAAATAAAAAATAACGGCTAGCTGACGTTAGCTAGTTACCGTTGGTTTTCAAATTCTGGCTCGGCCCTAGGCCGGTTGGCCCTTTGGCCCTTTTTGGTCTAGTGGGGTCCACGACCCTTTTACCTGGCCCTCAGTTGGAGACGATTTTCGAGCTATTTCTTGGCCCTCTAGCCCTCTAGCCCTCTAGACCTTTCAGTTGGAGATGGCCTAAAACAGTCAAATGTTCTTGCAGCTGCATAAATAAATTCTATCTTATCAGAAGAAGAAAAAATGGTGCTGCTTATGTCTTTGAAAAAAAAAATGGTGCTACTTATTTCCAACGTCACTGGTTTGCAGTCAAATTTTCACACCATATTGTGATCAGAAATCATCTAACCTTCATCGTATATTATGTATATGGTTTGCCTAATAGTGTTTAGTGATTAATCACTTTTTGAACAGTAAATGTATATATCCAACTGCTTTTTTACCATCAGCACTAGGGGTGGTTCGGTATGGGATCCCATACCGAAACCTTTGTCCTGATTCCCAAACCGAAATTTTCGGGAATCCCAAA
Source organism: Cotoneaster glaucophyllus (assembly GCA_036320875.1). Taxonomy (NCBI): domain Eukaryota; kingdom Viridiplantae; phylum Streptophyta; class Magnoliopsida; order Rosales; family Rosaceae; genus Cotoneaster; species Cotoneaster glaucophyllus. Next base: position 7,425,880 of record CM070063.1, read on the forward strand.
TTCAATACCGATCCCAAACCAATTTTTCGGGAATCCCAATCTTCGGGAATCCCGAAATAGTTTCGGGATTTCGGTTCGGTTCGGGAATCCCGAGGCGGCCCAATCTGTATGGACTAAAATCTGCGGCCCAATCTGTATGGACTAAAATCTGTGGCCCAATCTGTTTTGGACTAAAATCTGCGGCCCAATCTGTTTTGGACTAAAATCTGCAATCTGTTGTGGCCCAATCTATGCAATCTCCAATCTGAATCTGTGCACAATAGGTTTAGGCCACATCCCCTTGGTAGGGGTCCCTTCCACGGCATATACATAATACATCTCCATCGGCCCAATTTGGAATTTGGTTAATCCACCTTCTACTAGCCATGTGATATGCCTATTTAATTTCTACGAATAGCATATGTGATCTACCTATGCAATTTCTACTACACATGCATGCAATAAAATAAATTAAGTAACAAATCGAAAAGCAAAAAAAAATTAGTTACAAGCCAAGGTTTCAAAATAAATAGAGTAACAAACTCAAATGCAAAAAAATTAGTTACAAGCCAAAGTTTCAAAATAATTAAGTTACAAACCAAAAGCAAAAAAGCAAAGTTTAACGTTTATGAAGATTGTTGTTGTCCTCTTCGGCCCCTTCGGCCCCTTGATCTTGTTGATGCTTGTGCTCCTTTCTTGTTGGTACTTGTACTCTTCCCCTTGATGTAGATGGTTGAGCCCTTCCCCTTGATATTGATGTAGGTGGTCGTGGTCATGGAGGTAGTGATTGATTAATTTGATTTTGACGTTGAACTTCAACTTGAGGTGGTCGAAGAGGTGGAGGTGGAGGTGGAGGTGGCATTTCATTTTCTTGTGTTGTATTCTCCTCACCTCCCAAATTAGCCATGCCTAAAACAATAAACTACAAATCATTTAGATTAAATTATAGTCTAATAGTAATAGATAATAAATACTAAGAAAATAAAAGAGGAAATTAAATTGTTTGCTTACTTCTTTCTAAGCGTTCAAGCTCCTCGTATAAATATAATTAGTCAAGTGTAGGCTCCTTGTAGAAACAAAATTCTTTTCCTCTAAGCCAATCACTAGTACACACTAAAGCCTCAACCGTTTTAGGTGTTAAGGAAGCTCTAAAAGGATCAACAACTCTCCCACCAAGACTAAAGGCATTCTCACTAGCAACGGTGCTACTAGGAAGGGCCAATACATCCTTAGCAACTTTACTAAGAGTTGGTTATTGACTACAATTTCCTTTCCACCAATCCAAAAGATTGAAACCCTTATATGTTAGGCTTTGATGTGGATCATTGAAGTACATATCCACTTCATTGGCTATCTCATTTTGTTGTGCCTCCGCTCTCTTTCTTTGGATCTTCTTTGCCATCCTTGAAGCAACATCAATATCTACCATCACACCCCCGCCCCATCATCTAGTACAACACTTGATCTTTGCTCCACATTTGAGGTAGCACTACTACTAGTACTACTACCACTACTACCACTAAGGACCACTCCCTCCTTATATGCATTATACAACTCGGTTACATAGCCTTTAACCCTTACTTTCTCCTCCCTTATTTTGTCACATCCATAGCCGAGTTCTTCTAGATTTGTCTCCAACATATCAAATTTGTACCTCGGGTCGAGTGATTGGGCCACAAAGAGAATAGGATTCACCTTTTCAATGTCACCCCAATATTTGTCAAACTTGAGCTTCATTGAGGTAGCCACACTTTGCAAAGTGGCATTAGAGGCGTTTAAAATTTGTTCTTCTATCTCCACTTGCAAGGCAATCACCGTGCTAAGTATTAAGTGTGACGTTGGAGTAAGGGTTGCACTCAATGTCAAGGTGGCATCATAATTTTTTTTGAGAAAGTGAGCAAAACTCACCGACCTTTCCCAATCTTCCACCTCCGGAGGACCCACCCTCTTGGCCTTTGTTGTCACCCCACCAACCTCTTTCGAGACCTCCTCTTTAAAGTAAGCAATAAAAGAGTCACACTCAAAGGCCATCTTAGAGAACACTTCTTTAAACTTGAAAGCACTATTAAGCATTTGATAGGTGGCATTCCACCTTGTGACAACATCAAAAGGGATACTTGACATCCTATCAAATCTCAACAAGACACAATATTCCCTAAAAGACTCCAACCTTGCCGGGGATGAGCGTATAAACTTCACACAATTTCTTATGACATCAATCTCCCTTCTAAGCTCTGCCATTCCATCCTTAACTATCAAATTGAGGATGTGACGAGCACACCTCATGTGCAAGTGAGCCCCGTCAAGTAAAAGAGTACCATTTGACTTGAGTCTTCTTTTCATGTATGCAATAGCTGAAACAACCCGTCTCGATATTTACTGTCAAAAATGGTATTTTTGTATTTTTCACTAAGTTTGGATTACCTTTTCTTTTTAAAATTGTTTTTAGTTCTTAATTGGTGAGCCCGTGGGGCCCACCCTTTGAATTTTTATGTTTTTCCGGTTTCTCTCAGCTCTCTCTCTTCTTCCCCGTCTCTGTCTCACTCTCGCAGTTCTCTTTCCCTCTCTTTCCAGTCACTCTCGAAACCCCCTCTCTTTTCTCTCACTCGGATCACACACACACAAAACCACTCATGCTCAGGGGCACCTAACCAAGACCACCCTCACACCTACACTTCCTCCTCCTTCCTTCTCTCGTCCTTGGGAACACGAACAGCACGGGAGCAAGAAGCTCCGGCGAGTTCTTCTTCCTCTTTCCGACAGGTAAGTCTCGGATCTCTTCCTTTCTCCGTTGCTGTGAATTATGGTTGTGATTTCTAAGTCGAACCCATCCTTTAATTCTAGGTTTTTCCTCGTTTTCGAGCAAGGGTGAGCACACCCGTTTTTCTGGCAAAAACCGGTCACTTTCGAGCTAATTTCCGGCCAAACCACGGCGAGTTGGCTGGCTTGCAAGGTATCAATCTCTTCGTCTTCATGAGTACTACAACTTTTTTTTTTGTTTCACCCAATTTCGTTGAGTATTGAAGAAGTTATACTCATTTGAATCTTACCTAGTTTCCGGCGACCTCCGAGGCTTTCGAGACGTTTTCCGGCCAAACCACGGCGATTTAGACATCGTGCGAGGTACCATTCTCTTCGTCTCTTCGAGAACTACAACTTTCGTTTTTACCTCACTTGATTTCGTTGAGTGGTGACAAAGTTATAAGCATTTAAAGTTGGGTGGTTTTCCGGCCGAATTTCCGGCCTTCTTCTTCCTTGGAATCCAACCACCAAACCCAGGCCCTTCAGGCCGTATCTTGCTGAAGCCCAAAAACCCAAACCCTTAGGGCTTAAAGCCCAGCCTGGGTGCGTGTGTGTGTGAGGCCTTTGGGCCGTAAGCATGTGGGCTGTGCAGTGTGTGGTGTGTGCAGTGTGCGTGTGTGTGTGCTGGTGCGTGTATGTGTGCATGCATGTGTGTGTGTCGTGGGTTGTGTATGTGTGTGTTGGTTTGGGCTTAAGCCCAAACCACCCCCATTTCACCTAAACCCTTTTAACCCAAAAACCTTAGGACCCTAAATCCAAAACCCAATAAGTCCTAACCCTATTTAACCTAAGCCTAAATCCTAATCCTATTCAAGCCTAAAACCCGTTTGACCGTGAACCCTCGGTCAACGTTGACTTTTAGGGTTGACTTTTTGGGATTTCGTCAGGGACCTCTCCTAAGCTAATTTCGACGTCCTGAATCCGTTTCCGACGTCCGTTTTCCCAAATTAAATCGTTTGAGTAGAGTTTGACCAAATGTACCCTTTATGTGCTTATGGGCAAATATTGTGGCGTTTCCTTCTTCGCTAGTGGCGCAGCTTTCGACGGCAAAGTACTGTGAGTGGACCACCTTCAAAAATAGCATGTTTTAAATTAAAGAAATGCATATGTTCCTAGCATGCCTCGATTTGATGAACACTTTACAGGAAGCATGATGATTTGAATATGATTGAGTATATATGTGTTTTGAACCATTTTATTATATCATATTTTCTATATAACCCTCATTCTGGTAGACTATCTGATCGATGACGATAGGATGCTAAGAATGTGTTTCAAATGCTTTTAGACACCTCTTCGTAGTATGAGGGATCGATGAACTTATGCTACGAAGTTGTATTTTAGAAACTTGTTTTGTGCGTACCTAGTGAACACCATGACGCAAAGTGCGAGGACTTGTAGTTGGCAGAGGCCTGGAGAAATAATCCCTAGCGGAAGGCTGAGGGACCACGGAGTCTGGCATCGGGCCGGGAGGGAGTTATCTCATGGTGAAGGCCATAGAGATTTAGGTGCAGGCAATGGGCCGGAAGTACTATTATTATTCGGTGATACTCATTAGCAGCACAACTTGTATTATGTTTCCTGTTATGATTTCTGAGATTGATTTGCAGATGGATATACGAATGGTTTTATGGCATGCTAGAGGGTTTGAAAAACCTATCACTTATTATGCTAGTAGTTTTCATTATTAACTGTGGGGGTTAGTATGTTCATAACTGTTTTCGTACTACATATATAAACTTGGTCCACTCACCCTTGTTTTGCGCCCCCATTCAGGACTTAGAATCAAGGCACATGATCCCGGCATCAAGGCACTTCCGCATCGGCATCTTCGAGTCCTCTCGGTGTAGGACCCACTCCTTTATTCATTTAATTTTATCTTAATTCTTTTTAGTGATTAGGTTTAGTTGTATGCTCTGAACACGTTCCTAAATTGTTAATCCAGTTTATGTGAATTCATAACCCTTATTTATTTCTTATTCTTAGCTTATGTATCAATTAATGGCTTTCGTCACCCTCGAGTGTCGGCCAGCACGTGCCTATCTTGGTATTCGGGGAATATCAGGGTCGGGGCGTGTCAGATTGGTATCAGAGCGTGGTTTTGTTCAGATCATACTTAGGAGTCTCTTTAATTCTCGTAATGTATCTGTCATGACGTCATTTGGATGTCACGACTTCCGAATTTCGTGCCATTCAACTCAGTTGTGCAAATCTTTCTCTGTTTGAATTATCCCCTTCTGGTGAAATACAAGAATTCGTGTCGGGATTGTGCCTCAGCAGTGACGTGTTTGATTTGGTTGGACGACTTTTACATCGGATTGATACTCTGCCATGTGCATTCCCTAGGAATGGTGAGCAGAGTCGGTGATTACTTGGAAGCGACGTGTTTTAGAAATCTCAGTTGAGGAAGTCTCATCAAGGCCAGCTGTAGATCCGAACTGGCAATGCCACTCTGCAACATGCGTTCCCTAGGAATTGCGGGCAGAGTCGGCTCTACATTGAAATCTTGGGAAACGGAAAATCTTGGCGGTACGAGTTGGTTAAGACCAACTGGAATTCTGAAATGGTGATATCACTATACGACATGCGTTCCCCAGAAATGGCGAGCAGAGTCATGTCTTAAGTGGTAATTACTCGAAACCTTCGAAGTTCATGTTGCAAGAAACAAGCAAGTGGTAATTGGTGGGGTCGAATCAGTATTCTCGGACTCATTACCACTGAAGAAAGTTCGTGTGAATCTTTAGAACAATTCTCGGCGATTGTTCTATCGATAACCTTCTTGCTTATTCCGACGACGAAGTCAAGTTCCTTAACATTTGACCGTCAACTTTATACCAAATTCTTCTAGTGTTGACTTCGTTTTCATTAATTGCTCTTCTTGAGTAACTCCTCAGTAACAGATGCTATTCTCATCAATTTCCAAACGGAGTTGCGATTCTTCTTGTTTTTGTAGTTGAACTCAGACGATGAAGATCCAGTCTTGTTTGGATAAACAGACTTCTTGAATTTCACCTGAGTCTAGTACTCGGTGGTAAACCCTAACTCCTTATCCGCGTACTTTTCGGTATAGGTGAATTTAGCCTCTTGCTTGTAGCCCAACTGATCAGTGTTTTTGTTCGTTAACTGTTCAGCCTTGTAAAAATTCTTTGGTGTAATTGCTTGAGATTCCACCATATTCATCTTTGTACGAAGATCGAGCTTTACTTTGAACTTCTCTGGACTCATTGAGCTTTGGTTTGCTCAAGGGCATCACTTTAAGGTAGCCAGTCATGTCACTGCACGCATACTCAGGCTGCTTTGCATCTCTCTTCTTCGTTATTCTGTTGATTCAGAAGTTCTATGTTTAATTTCTGAACTTTGAAACAACTCTCACAAAGTATCGTGAATTTCGAAATGTCTCTGATCTTGTCAAACCTCATTAGCGGTTCTTAGCTATTCTTGAGCTTAGACCAATTTCTTCTTGGCTAAGAAAGCAATTGACCTTACTGTGATGATTATTCCAATAATCATAGACAGTGACTTCTATTTCTGCATCTTCACCTTCCTTCGCTTGTTTGTTCCTCAATGTAAACCGAATCATGCCGGAACAAAAAAAAAAAAAAAAAAAAAAATCTTTTGTTCTCGGCATGGTTTTTCAGATATCTTGTACTCTAGTTTTAGTGGACTTGTTTTGACCCTCAAATTATTGAGTGTTCTTTTAGCCTTCTCGACATGGTTTCTCGCTCAATCAGTGAGGAATTCACGATCGATCTTTCCAACGGAAGTGTGCACCTAATTCTTAACGTTTTGGACGGGAACGTTAAGAGCTTAATCCTTTCACAAGCTCACTAGGCTTACCAGGAAGAGTTCCACATGGGCGTAAGTTTTGAGCCATCTCGTGGTAAGGATTGATGAAGACTGTGGGGCAGGCGACCAACAGATTGCATCAGTATCTTCAGGCTGAATTGTTTGATCACCACATATCATCATACTGCAATTCATTAATATCATATCGTACTCTAGTAGTCTTTTTCCAACGATATGTAAATAAATTCATTTGCTTAAATATTTTATGGTTATCTTCCAACCAACCTTAGTACACCTTTGATAGGCATCTTATGGGATTAAATTCCATCTTGAGATCCGAGTCTGATATCTGAACGGACTATCTAGACCTTGGACGACGCGTTGTTTTCTCTCGTTTTGTGGCGTTAGCACATTCAGAAGTTGCATTTTTCTGGAAGGTTGTGTGCTCTCTTGGGGTTGTAGGTTGATCACTAGCGAGTCCTCCTTTCCACCAACATTGACCTTGTTTGACTTGAAATCTGCAACTAAGCAAAAATGGAGAGGTGGTTTGAGCACTACAATCGTTCCCAAGAGATACTGCTTGTTGGAAAGATGACTTCTCGTTTTCTGCTTGTTTGACTCGAGCTTTTGGGTATACTATTAACATGGTAGCCACTTCTCTTGAATCTCAAGGTACAGTTTCAAGTGGGCAAGAAGATTCGTCTACGGCAGCTGATGCAGTTTCAGAATTGTTATTCTTGAGACTTGACTCGAAGACACATCTATTCTCGGAGTACGTGACGTTTCGAATTCTTGGGCAAGACTCACTCTCATTTTCAGTCTTGGTTTTTCAGAAAAAGTATTTTAACTTCTGTTACCAGTTATTTGTTTTGACGTTACAAATGTTTTGGGGGAAGAATTTTCGTTTTCAGTTTTAAGTTCAGCGCGAGTTTTTGACCTATATGCTATTGTATATTTTTTTCGACGCTATCGTATTTTGTGTACTTACTTTTGACCTTTAGCTATTTTGTGCTTTCAACTTTATATCTTTGTAAAGTATGTTCTCTATTTATACACTGATGGGGAAATAGGGTATGAGCTTGGAGGCACGAAAGATGGAATCATTGCAACCCGATCCGGACGGGATGGCATTTTCCCTTCGTGCAACCGCTCTGACTTGATTTCTCTTTATACATATATTCTTCTTCCTATTTTCGAGTTTTTCAGTTTAAGAAGTGATTTTAAATTTCGGGGACGAAATTCTTTTAAGGGGGGTAGATTGAAACAACCCGTCTCGATATTTACTGTCAAAAATGGTATTTTTGTATTTTTCACTAAGTTTGGATTACCTTTTCTTTTTAAAATTGTTTTTAGTTCTTAATTGGTGAGCCCGTGGGGCCCACCCTTTGAATTTTTATGTTTTTCCGGTTTCTCTCAGCTCTCTCTCTTCTTCCCCGTCTCTGTCTCACTCTCGCAGTTCTCTTTCCCTCTCTTTCTAGTCACTCTCGAAACCCCCTCTCTTTTCTCTCACTCGGATCACACACACACAAAACCACTCATGCTCAGGGGCACCTAACCAAGACCACCCTCACACCTACACTTCCTCCTCCTTCCTTCTCTCGTCCTTGGGAACACGAACAGCACGAGAGCAAGAAGCTCCGGCGAGTTCTTCTTCCTCTTTCCGACAGGTAAGTCTCGGATCTCTTCCTTTCTCCGTTGCTGTGAATTATGGTTGTGATTTCTAAGTCGAACCCATCCTTTAATTCTAGGTTTTTCCTCGTTTTCGAGCAAGGGTGAGCACACCCGTTTTTCTGGCAAAAACCGGTCACTTTCGAGCTAATTTCCGGCCAAACCACGGCGAGTTGGCTGGCTTACAAGGTATCAATCTCTTCGTCTTCCTGAGTACTACAACTTTCCTTTTTGTTTCACCCAATTTCGTTGAGTATTGAAGAAGTTATACTCATTTGAATCTTACCTAGTTTCCGGCGACCTCCGAGGCTTTCGAGACGTTTTCCGGCCAAACCACGGCGATTTAGACGTCGTGCGAGGTACCATTCTCTTTGTCTCTTCGAGAACTACAACTTTCGTTTTTACCTCACTTGATTTCGTTGAGTGGTGACAAAGTTATAAGCATTTAAAGTTGGGTGGTTTTCCGGCCGAATTTCCGGCCTTCTTCTTCCTTGGAATCCAGCCACCAAACCCAGGCCCTTCAGGCCGTATCTTGCTGAAGCCCAAAAACCCAAACCCTTAGGGCTTAAAGCCCAGCCTGGGTGCGTGTGTGTGTGAGGCCTTTGGGCCGTAAGCATGTGGGCTGTGCAGTGTGTGGTGTGTGCAGTGTGCGTGTGTGTGTGCTGGTGCGTGTATGTGTGCATGCATGTGTGTGTGTCGTGGGTTGTGTATGTGTGTGTTGGTTTGGGCTTAAGCCCAAACCACCCCCATTTCACCTAAACCCTTTTAACCCAAAAACCTTAGGACCCTAAATCCAAAACCCAATAAGTCCTAACCCTATTTAACCTAAGCCTAAATCCTAATCCTATTCAAGCCTAAAACCCGTTTGACCGTGAACCCTCGGTCAACGTTGACTTTTAGGGTTGACTTTTTGGGATTTCGTCAGGGACCTCTCCTAAGCTAATTTCGACGTCCTGAATCCGTTTCCGACGTCCGTTTTCCCAAATTAAATCGTTTGAGTAGAGTTTGACCAAATGTACCCTTTATGTGCTTATGGGCAAATATTGTGGCGTTTCCTTCTTCGCTAGTGGCGCAGCTTTCGACGGCAAAGTACTGTGAGTGGACCACCTTCAAAAATAGCATGTTTTAAATTAAAGAAATGCATATGTTCCTAGCATGCCTCGATTTGATGAACACTTTACAGGAAGCATGATGATTTGAATATGATTGAGTATATATGTGTTTTGAACCATTTTATTATATCATATTTTCTATATAACCCTCATTCTGGTAGACTATCTGATCGATGACGATAGGATGCTAAGAATGTGTTTCAAATGCTTTTAGACACCTCTTCGTAGTATGAGGGATCGATGAACTTATGCTACGAAGTTGTATTTTAGAAACTTGTTTTGTGCGTACCTAGTGAACACCATGCCGCAAAGTGCGAGGACTTGTAGTTGGCAGAGGCCTGGAGAAATAATCCCTAGCGGAAGGCTGAGGGACCACGGAGTCTGGCATCGGGCCGGGAGGGAGTTATCTCATGGTGAAGGCCATAGAGATTTAGGTGCAGGCAATGGGCCGGAAGTACTATTATTATTCGGTGATACTCATTAGCAGCACAACTTGTATTATGTTTCCTGTTATGATTTCTGAGATTGATTTGCAGATGGATATACGAATGGTTTTATGGCATGCTAGAGGGTTTGAAAAACCTATCACTTATTATGCTAGTAGTTTTCATTATTAACTGTGGGGGTTAGTATGTTCATAACTGTTTTCGTACTACATATATAAACTTGGTCCACTCACCCTTGTTTTGCGCCCCCATTCAGGACTTAGAATCAAGGCACATGATCCCGGCATCAAGGCACTTCCGCATCGGCATCTTCGAGTCCTCTCGGTGTAGGACCCACTCCTTTATTCATTTAATTTTATCTTAATTCTTTTTAGTGATTAGGTTTAGTTGTATGCTCTGAATACGTTCCTAAATTGTTAATCCAGTTTATGTGAATTCATAACCCTTATTTATGTATCAATTAATGGCTTTCGTCACCCTCGAGTGTCGGCCAGCACGTGCCTATCTTGGTATTCGAGGAATATCAGGGTCGGGGCGTGTCAATAGCGGTGTCATTTGCACTAGCATTGTCAACGATAATGCTAAACACCTTGTCTATGCCCCAATCATTCAAGCAAACCTCTAGACATCTTCCAATATCATCACCCTTGTGAGAAGTAACTTGGACAAAGTTTAGGATCCTCTTATGCAATCCCCAATTAGCGTCCAAAAAATGGGCCGTGATGACCATGTAGTTTATCATTTGAATCGAGGTCCAAGTATCGGTTGTGATACTCTCTCTCGATCCCTCAATCACACTTTTTATTTTTGCCTTCTCTTCAAAATACAACTCCAAAACTGCCGCCGCCACCTTATGCCTATTAGGAAGTTTGTACTTTGGATTCAAGTCATGAATAAAAGCTCGAAAGTCCTCTTGATCAACCACCCTAAAATGCATCTCCGCTATTATAATCCACCTCACACATCTCCTATCAAGTCTTTTTTGATTGAAAGTGTGAGTGACAGCTGGACCTCCCATACTTGCTTGTGTCAATGTAGGTTGGCTCGGATCCACATTCTCAAAGAGAGTAGAACCCGGGCATTTCCTCAAATGCTTAAGAATTCCCGCCGTCCCATGAGTTCTAAGGTGTGCCGGTACTAAGAGTTTGCAATGCTTGCATTCGGCCATGAACAACCTCTCCCCATTATTATCGGTGATCGTTACCCTCTTAGCATCGTTCCACGCCGGACTTGGACCCTTTCTCCTATTGCCCTTTTTCCGAGGAGGACCATCCCATTGTCTCACTACTTCTACTTCTTCTACTTCCTCTTCCCACTCTGCCCCCTCTTCCCCCTCTTCTTCTATTTGTTCTAATGCAATATCCTCCTCCACATCCGGATCATCATCCCAACAATCTTCATAATAATCATTATGCAAATAATCTTGAGGTGAGGGAGTGCCTAGTTGAAGGGTACCACTAGGTTGGGTTTGTTTTCGTTTTCCTAATACCGAGACCATAGGTGTACTAGATTGGCTACTAGACCTGTCCATCCTAACAAATAAAATAACAATGCACATTAATATATCACAACCACAGTTCAGCATATATCCAAATTCCAATCAATAAATCACATATGTGCAAAGTAAGAGGAAACAATTAAAGAGAATTAAAGAGAATTAAAGAGAATTAAAGAGAATTAAAGAGAATTCATATATATTCATAAAGAGGAAACACAATTAAAGAGTCATATGACTCATATCTATTCATAAAGAGAATTCATATTTATTCATATCTAACTAATGTCCATACGACATAAACAACACAAACATGTGAATGCAAAATGAAGATATAGTACTAACCTTAAAAAGCCTCAATTCAAACCGAGGACCGAATACACTTGTTATTACAGTGGGTGCAGTACACTCAAATCTGATCCAAAAGCACAGAAGTCATTAGAAGTTTCAAAGAGAAAGAAAAGAGCAAAAACAAGTTCTCAATGCATAACTAGGCTAGAACACTGCTGCTTTAAAAGAAACTGCAAAAACAGAGACAGAAGAAAGAAAAGAACAGAGACAGAAGAAATAAAAGAAAGGCGAAAAACACTGGCAGTTCAAAAGAAACTGCAAACAACAACAACACCAGCCGAGAAAACCCCACAAAAGGATCATAACACCTCCAGCTACCAAGTTAAAAGGCCCGTGATCTACCCTTGCATTTTTCACATGTGCTAAATTTAACTTCACCAACCAAAATTTATAATGAACAAAATACCCCAAATATATTTTTCCACAAGAAAAAAGATTTTTCTTATTCATTTAATCAAAAAAAGAAAAAGAAAAAAGATGAGACTTACCCGTGGTACAGTTCAACAAGCTGAGGCACGAGATCGGAGTCTCTAAGATCAATGATGGCGGTGGAGGTGGTAGAGACGGCCTGAGATGTGACAATGATTAGTGATTGCAGCCTCTTTATCGATGCCTTGGTCTTGTCTACTTTGGTTTCGTCCTCCCCCTTGTACTCTTGATGTTGCAGTGTGGACAACTTCTTCTCGTGCTCAATCTTGACACATTCTCTAGCCTGAAATTCAATAACAATGTGTTGCCTGCATCAGCACTTTCCAATTTGAAACCACATGGCTTCCACATAAATACAACAATAGAAAAGAAACTTGTTTTCGGATACAGCCGAATCTGGAATGTACTACGTTTCCACAGTATGACAACTACGGCATGATTCCGTTATATTTGAAGTAAAAGGCATGAATTATCGAAACCATTCAAGTGTACCAAAAAGAAAAAGTAAATCCATACCAACTAAAGTTTAACCAATTTCGAATAAGTAAATCCATACAACAAAAAATGCATAAATTTTCCCGTGCAAGGCCTTCTTTAATAAAAAAGGAAAGGCGGAAAGTGGATTCGGAGCAAAAACAAAAACCAATTTATAAACGATGACGAATGTAGTAGATATATTATACACAAACATCGAAAGCGCTTCCTAAGAATATGAAGCCACATTCGTCAAGGTGTCAACATTTGCCGACCAAAAATATCAGAGGGAGTCTAGCTACTAGGCTACAAATACAGATTACACTTTACAGGACAAATGCAGGGTTGTCCATGTTAATTTTACAGGCTGTAAACTGGCAATGAAGTCATCGAAAAGAATGATATAGTTACCTTTGCCTCGGAGTACCAGATGTTGTCCAGGCTGAACCCCCTTTGGTATCTAACAGGTCCATAATTACAAGGAAGAGTCAATTCGATGTAGGATCAAGAAGAAAGTGGAACAAAGAGAAATAGGAAGACAAGCTGAATTGAAGAGAAAAGTACTCAATAGGCAAAACTGAAATCCAATCACAAGAAGGAGCCAATCTACATGGTAAGTCAGCTTATAAAGTCTCATTAGGAAGCACCAATAACTAAATCACTAAAATAAATATTCAGCCTAATTCACACTCAATCATCCGACCCTAAACAAATAAGAATGTCACCACAATGAACGTCATCATAGTGGGAACTGGGTGGTGGTAATATTAAGCAACGCATGGATGATCAGTTTCCCAATTTAACTACATTTGTTTCTTTTAACATACATCATATTGGGTTTTACTCTCTCATTCATTAGTATTTGTTTTAGTAATTCAATCCTCATATAAAATTCAATAAACGCCGCTACTGAAGAAGCAAAGAACATAAACGTATGGTTTTCATATCTGCTTGCAGACACTGTTGTAGAAGGTATTTTAGAAAACATTTAAGTCAGGCTCCCTCCCTCTGTAACCTCTCCGTCGATTCAAAATCCCTAATTCCAAAAGCCCCAATTTAGAAATCCTAATTTCAGAAATTCCTAATTCAGAAACCCAAATTCAAAATCTCTAATCGAATTTGGAATCAAACAATTTGTATGAACTTTGTTTGAGTTTATTGCAGGAATTTCTTACCTTTTTCAGTGAGGAGGGAGTGCGGACTGAGACCGAGAGCTCGATTCAGAAGCCAAATTCTGGTGGTATGGACAGTGGGTGAAAGCGCGATTCAGGTGAGGAGTGAGGACTAAGAGGAATGAGGACTGACTGGTGTGGGTAGATTCGGGATTCAGGCGACGGATGTGGGAGGAGAGACAAATCGGCGATATACTGAGGTGAGGTGAGGTTTTTAGGTCTGAGGTGGTGAGGTGAGTGAACTGTGAATGTCGACGAGAGAGAGAGAGAGTAAGACACGGCTTCGTAACTTTGATTAACGGTTGAGATTAAATCTCAACATAATCCAACGGCTATTAAAATTCTAAATATATATTTAAAAATTAAATAATATATATTATTTTTTTCGGTTCGATTTGGGATTACCGAAATCCCAAAAACTTGAGACCGATTCCCGTACCGAAATTTCGGGATCGGTTTGGTATTGGGTACCAAAATTTTCGGGAATTTTGGTTTGGGAATTTTTCGGTTCGGTTTCGGGAATTTTTCGGTTTGGTTTGGGATTTTTGGGATTTTTTTCCAGCCCTAATCAGCACATAGTACTGCTGCAATGTTTCGAATCCATCCATATTCAATACTCATGGATTTTTAGTTCAAGAACTGAAACTCGACGAATCATTGTACCAACCTTATGACGATGACTAAAGAAGTGAATTTAGACTATCGATCTTGTTTGGTTCACATTCAAAATGTTTGGTCTTAGATTCACAGTATGACAATTTAAATCTTTGAGTGGTAAGAGAACATTGTTGGTAACTCATATATGAGAAATTGACGTATTTTTGCAAAATTACTATTTTCGAAATTAACCAAGATGGTGATTTACCATATTGAGTAGGGTTTTGGATGAGGGAAAGCAATGTGCTATAGACATCGAGGTAGACAAGCCTTGCTTCTGGCAGCCTCTTATTGAAGGCATCTATATGGGCAGAGAGCTTGGAGTTGAAGAGAGTTGCTGCTTGGTTGGCAGTCTCCGAGCACCCTCTGTCTATGCCTCCCCTCAATGTTCTCTGTGATGGTATACACCCGATGGCTGGCACACTTACAACTCCAATTCTTCTTGCTCCGAGTCCATATAGTTCCTGCAGTTCCATTTTTTCCCCACATTAAAAAATAGCAAAGTACGACGTAGTATGTCACGCTTTAACCATCTCTGCTACAACTCAGAGCAGCTTCTTCATACGATCCCAATTACTTGGCACCCAAGATTCAAGAATGAAAAAGATACGCATGTGTGAGCTCTATTGAACGACAATATCTTGGAGCATCCTTGAAGATTGCTGGTCTTCCATGATTATAGGAGTAGATTGATCCGTATAAATCATGTATTAACATTCATAGTTGACTTCCGAGAAAAGCATCATGTATTATTGTATAAATTATGTAGTCCATGTAAAGTAGAATTCGAAGGTGAATAAACTACCATTATTATTATTTTTCTTGCTTATTCTGAAACCTAAAGATCTAAAACCCTAGCAGCTTTATAATTTTAACCATCTATGGAACTTGGGATACCGAAATATGCGGCAGATTGACAATTGTTACTCTTCTGAGGTGGTTAGTTCTGATGAAAATTTTGTATTTTTGTTTGAGCAATATTCTAGTCTAATCTACACTATGGAGAGGGGGATTCAAACTTGGGTGCAAAAGGGGGAAGCACATTGCTCTAACAAACTGGACTACGTTTAGCTAGGTCTGAAATTCTGATGGATCTCAAGCTTATGTGCGTCTCAGGATGCAGGGCATTGCAAATTTAGTACTTTATGGCTACATAAGTGGTAATGCACCACTACCAAACCATTTATTTTTCTAGTGCTGACATTCACGAATTGCATTGTTCGATGTTTACCTGAAAGAAACTTGAAGCCGATTTAACCATGAGATCGGTATACGCTGGAATGTCGTAGTGAGGTCTTCTTAGTGGTGTAGATAAATAAGTATTCGCAATGTCGTTACTCCCTGTGCACACAATGTATATGCTTTTCGATACTATAGTCGCCGTTCTCTCCTTCCCAACGGCTGCATTTATCTTGCTTATGTATTTTTTGAACAAGTCTAGTTGATCTGATAGAGATAAGACAGACCTGATAGAAACAAAATTAACAGAAAGAAAGGATGAAATAGTAAATAGAAAAAAGGGGGTTATATTTATTTACCACTATTTTGGGAGTGAGGGGATCATATCCTGAGCCACCTGAGGCAAAACTTACACCAGTAAGTAGGTCTTGAATCTTCAGATTTGAGTCCAAATAAGCTGGCAAAATCTTCTTCACTCCAACTGATTCAGCTGAAATATTTGTAAAGGGTTAATCATTTTCACAGATTTGTTGAGCCAGTACTTGGATCTAACTGAAGACTTAGCGCAAAACCGTGCGTAATGGCGTTTTAGGATTCATACAGCCGACCCCATTTAGTGGGATACGGCTGGTTGTAGTTGTTGTTGGTTGAGCCAGTAGTGCTAATAAAAAGTAAGAAACAACAGTGACAATATTTAGATTACCTATCAAGTCTGAGGGGACTCTGCCATTGCTAAACCTTCCAGTAGGCCTTTTCCCTACAAAGTCCCTCCCATAAGGTGGGAAATTGCATTTTGCTATCGTGCCAATATTGTTGTTGTTTCCCGGATCCACTAATGAATCTCCAAAAACAATCACTGCCGGAATCTTTTCGTTGTTCGGTAGCTATACAGCAGCAGCATTGCGGTACAAGAACAAGACTACGACGATTGTTATAAGTTCAAGAGAAGATTTAGATGATGAAGCAAGAAGTTTTGGGGAGAGGAAGTTCATTGCCTTGGTGGGTGAAAATATACACTGCATGTTTAAGTTTTCATAGGTGTTTTTAAACATTTGTGTAAGTATGTGGCTAGCGCAATAATTGGCTCAAAAGATGTACATTTAAGCTTTCAGTAGTTGTTAGTTAGGGTTCGGTTTAATTTGAGGGGACGTATTGATTGGGTGAGCTAGAAATCTACTTCTTTCAACTGTTGTCTCATATGCAACAGATGCAAAATTTCCTCATGACACGGCATTGCAAACTAAGAGTTTGATAATTCAAAAGAGAAATTCCGTGAAATATTACTAGACTAATAGCTATAAACTTCTTTCATGTTGCAAACACGTCTTCTGTATAATTCGCATTTTCAAAGTAAAGGCTTCAGATGGCCCAAAAAGAAAGAAATTAAACAGTCAAATGTTCTTGCAGCTGCATAAATTCTATCTTGTGATCAGAAATCATCTAACCTTCATTGTATATTATGTATATGGGTTGGCTAAGTAGTGTTTAGTGATTAATCACTTTTTGAACAGTAAATGTATATATCCAACTGCTTTTTTGCCATCAGCACAGAGTACTGCTGCAATGTTTTGCATCCATCCATATTCAATACTCATGGATTTTTGGTTCAAGAACTAAAACTCAAGTTCGACTAAAGTTTAGGAATTAGTGATCCAATTTTGTCATATAGTTATAAAGCAAATGTGTGATTTTTAACTTTAGTCTCTAAGCATCTATGAGTGGAACAAACTATCCAAATATTGTTGTTGTACATATTGCTTTTGGTGCTTTGCAACTAGTTTTTCCTCTTTTATGATGTCTGTTTTTAACTTTTCTTTTTTTCTAACATATTACTTTGGTGTTTTGCAACTTGTTTTGCAACTTGTTTTGCAGGTCTAGACCTTATAGATTTTTTTATAGAGGGTTTTAGGCTTAACGTCCCCTTCTTTTCTTGTATTTTTATTTGTTAGCTTAAGAGGGGTCAGGTTTATGTCTCACCTATTTTCTTATATTTTTCACTCTATTTTTTTTCCTTGTATTATGAAGGGTAATTTTATGGATATCTGACTAGGTATAACTTATTATTTTTTTTTTTTCTGAATTTAATAAACTTTCTGTCGTACAGTTGAAGTTTTCCAAATAAAAATTTGTAGTTGTACATATAGCACAACTTGGAATAGCTCAACTCATTATACTACAAAGGAAAATACAAATATTGATATATAAACTGATCGTGTGACCAACTAACTCTTTAATTCGGATCTTAACTTCAAATCCCCTTCTTTAGATGATTAAAAAAAAGAGAGAGAAACTGTTGAATCCCACATCGGTCATACAAAAAAAAAGTAATAGTTTAAATATCTTAACCCCACTCTAACTAACACCGAAGCCTTTTATGATAAAACCCCACACATGACGGATTGTGCAGGTGGTAATTACCAAGTTGGGGACAATATCGGTGTATGACCCGTCTCTCTGATAATTTTACATGGTATCAGAGGCAGGAAGCGGGCCCATGCTGTACTGCCACGTGATGGGTGGATCCCCTTGGCCCCGCGCGATAATGGTGGGTCCCTTGGCCCCGCGTGTAGAGTGAGTCCCCTTGGCTCCATGTGGTTGTCGATGTGTGGATCTTTCACGTGTGACCCACTAATTGGGTCTCACATGAGGGGGCGTGTTGAATCCCACATCGGCCATACAAAAAGAAAAATAATAGTTTAAATATCATAAGCCCACTCTAACTAACACCGATGCATTTTGTGATAAAACCCAACACCTAACGGATTGTGCAGGTGGTAATTACCAAGAATTGTGCAAGTGGTAATTACCAAGTTGGGGACAGTATCGATGTTGTTGGAAGTGGGCCGTATGGCCCGTCTCTATGATAATTCTACAGAAACGTGCGGAGTCTGCCATGTAAATGCTTGCAAGAAAAATGGGGCCGAACAGAAAAGAAGTAAGTCACATGATCGCGTCTAGCAAATAAACTAGAGCTCTACAGGGCCAGTGCAGATCAGGCAGATTTCGACTCCAGCATCTCTACTATCATGGAGTGTAAGCGATGGCAGGTTCTATTCCTCCCTTTGCGAAATGATGTGATTATAGTTAAGCACACAAATTAAACCCTCTTTTTATCAATTGTAGTATTTAATGTAAGTATGGATCGTTCTTGGCCGGGGATTAGGAGGACTTGCTAATCTAATGTAAACTGACTCAAATAGACAAAACAAGACTCACAAGACTTTGAATAGGCTAATATGACTCAAAACAGATTCTAGACACTCAAAACAGCTTAAAAACACCAATTGGACAGATTCTAAACACTAGACACAACTTTGAACGAAAATTGAACTAAACTTGACTCAAAACACACAAAAACACACAAATGGACAGATTCTAACTAATTTGACTCAAACAAGTGAAGGGGGATTGGTTTTAGAGTGAATTTAAACTAAAACATGTAGAAACTAGAAACTAGGCAGATTTGAACGAAATTGGGTTTTTTGGATGGATGGTGAATTAGCTAGAGGTTTCCTTACCCACACATGAATTATATGCATATGAATCAACTTCCAGTTACGTTTTCATTGATTTACGAATGACAATGCCCCAGATTAACCGTGTCAATCACTAATTAACCCTCAGATTCTCCTAATTTCGTTGAATTGGACGGACAACTCATCTACAACCAAATTATTCTCATCAATTTCCCTAAATTAAGTGTGCACCCTCAATCAACAAACACAAATAAGTTCTAATTTAAACAGTTAAGCCAATTGCATTCATAACTCAAGAATCTGTAACTGAAATTTATCAACTCATAACGCACATAAAATCATGGTTTCAAAGTAGCCTCTAGCCAAAAACGAGTTTAGCCTCTCATGATTACAGCAAGAACAAGAAAAATTAAATTAAACATCGCAAACATAAGGTAGAAAACACATAAGAACGCCCAACAGTCCAGATTGGGTGCAACGCTGTCCAAGGCTTCTCCTTCTCTTCTTCCTCCTTGCTATGGTGCGGCACAAATGGCTGGTGGTGTTTATGGATGTATGAAGGTGGTGTGGATGGGTGGTGGGTGCAGCAAAAGGTTGTGGAAGTGTATGGAATGGCAGAGAATGAAGGGAAGCTACGGCAGAGAATTGTATGGCTGATTAGAGATTGTGTGTGATGTCTAATGTGTGCGGCAAGGGTGTATATATATATATAGGGAAGGGCTAGGCACGGCTGGAAAGGAGTTTAGGTCAGTTTAGGAGTGGGAAACCCCAAACTTGTGCGGCAAGATCAGATAAGGATTGGGAAATCAAATGCCTTGTGCGGCAAAGCAAGAACAAAGCAAGGAAGGTGCGGCTAAGGGTTGAGAATCAGGTTGGGTTTATGTTTGCATGATTTTAGGCTTCTAGAACCCCCAAATTTAGGTGATAAAATCATATATGGATCCCCCTTTTTTGGCTGAAAATATGGAAAGATAAGATAAGGCAAGGATAAGATAAGATAAGGTGATAATGTTGGAGATAATGTTCCTTATTTCTTGTTCTTCTCTTATCTTCTAGAACTTAAAACTTAATTCTCCAGATTCCTAGCCTTTTAATCTTCAAATTCGTCCATCAACTTGCCTCCATGCTTGCACTATCCAATCTTGGCCCAAAAATGCTCTAGAATGCTCCAAATTGCTTCTTTTTGCCACTTTGACACTTAGAACCTGAAATTGCACGAAAATAACTTTAAACACTATAATTAACATAATTTAGCTAATTAAATGCAAGAAAACAAGCTAACTAAGTCGCATAAATATGCTCCTATCAAGAAACCACTCAAATACCCCGTCTAAATTTGCATCGAAAACCCTGATCGCGGCTACTTGATTTGTGACCTCAACGAGAGCGTAGTCTATCATCTAGCACAAACTACAAATGAAGGGGCTGGTTGATTCATGTCAAAGAAGGAAATGCGGTAACAATATAACTCGGTTGTTATTTCCGCTCTCTCAACTTGTCGTAGGACGATTGCTCGAGTGATTCCCAAAGACAAAGGTATTCAACTTATTGGAATTTTTAGGGCCTGTTTGGTATCCTATTTGAAATTTTTTATCATTTCTCAAAATATTTCTTAAGAACATTTCTTGAAAACAAATTTTTTTAAGACTAAAAAACTTGATTGGTTTGTGATTTAAAATTTTTAAATCTTACGACTTAAACTTGATTGGATTGGAGCAGAGATGAAAAAAAAAAAAAAGGAAAAAGAAAGAAGAAAAGAGATATATATTTGGAGTGAGAGGGAAGGAGGGAGAGAAAAGAAATGAGTAAGTTTAAGTTTAAAAACTCTAAAAACTCATTTTTTATGTTTTTAAATAATAGACTATATTTTTGAGTTAGTTTTGAGTTTTGTTTTTGAAAATAGTCATACCAAACAAGTTTTTAAGGCATAAAACTTAAAAACTGTTTTTGAGTTTAAAAAATTGGATTCAAGTACACTACCAAACAGACCCTTAGTGTTTTTAGAGTGTATGGCATCGACCAGGTTGTTGGAGTACTAGAGGTTATGATAAGGTCGAATTGGGCTGAAATCTCGATTTATTCCCAGAAACTGCTCCTTCATCTCGCGCTTCTGCACAGTGCCGGTGGTTTCGAGCAGCTTATCGGCCAAAGTCGACTTCCCATGGTCGATGTGGGCGATGATGCAGAAGTTCCTGATGTGGGAAATGGGGACCTTCGAGAGGCGGTCATGGCCAAGCTGGGAAATGGGTTGGGTGCCGGTGGGCTGGCAGAGCACTTGGTGGAGGCTGTGATGGTGGGGGAGGGGGTTTTGGAGAGGTGGAGGAGGGGTTTGGAGTGAGAGTAGAGAGATGAGGAAGGCAAGAAGGAGGTGGTGGTTCTGGGGTGGGAGCGTTTGGGGGTGGTGGTGGTTGTGGATAGGAGGAAGGTTTGAGCACAGGCCCGGCCCTGGCCCAGTGCCACCAGGACAACTGTCCAGGGCCCAAAAATGAAAAGGGCACCAAAATGAAAAAATCCAAATAACTAGGTATTAAAAAAAAATATAACCGGAGCCCAAATAGGGGCTGAAGGATGGCAAAGCCCAAGATTGACAAAAAAATTTAAAAATGGCTCAAGTTTTGGGCATTACAAAAAAAAAAAAAATTATAAAAAAAAAGTCATGACAGGGACCACTCGGTCCCCATAAACCCTAACTTCCAAACTTTTTCTGATTCCCCACTTCCCCCTGCCCGTCCCACTTTGACTCCATTTTCTTTTCTCTCAATACTCAATTGAGTCAATTCCATTGGCTGCAAGTGCATTCACTCACCACTAAGTTTTGAGGTAAACTAATTTTTAAATTTTGAATTATCAATTCATAATTTAATATAAAACTTTGCAAGTGACATAGAAATATAATTATATGATAGTTAATGTATAGAATTGTTGTTATTGATGAATTGAATTCTTGATTAATTGAATTATTTGATTTCATTTCAAACCCAATATTTAGGTTCAATTTTATCAATTTTTATATGTTAGACTATGTGTTAGTGTTTTTATAATATATAATATATGTTGGAATGATAATTTTGATAGGAGCTTTGCTAGGAGTGGTTGAAATTTCAAGGAGTTTTGCTAGGAGTGGTTGTATATGATTGTATTTTTTATTGTCGGGGTTTAGGTACTATGTCCCCCCCCCCCCCGTTGTATATTTTCTCAAGTAATATAATTTGGGCGTGAGGGCCTAGCCCCCAGCTTCGACTAGGTTCCAGCCCTCGTTAAATATATATATATATATATATATATATATATATATATATATATATATTAACATATGTATCCGTATTAAAAAAGGGTACATTTTGAGTTTTCGCACTGGGCACCCAAAAACTCAGGACCGGCCCTGTTTGAGCAGAGAGGTCTGCAGCCATGGCGGAGAAGCTATGGCGTTGGATTGAATTGTATGAATGGCTTGGGCTAAGAGCTTGTTTTGGATTGGATTTTTTGACCAATGGTGTGGCCCATGTAAAAACTATTTTTTTTAGTGAAAAATAAATAAAAAATTAAAGGGACAAATTTAGTAACGCCTTGTAAATTTTGGACAATGTTCTATTTTGCTATTTGAACTTTTAATTTGGTTTTGAGCACCTTTCTAAACTTTTAATTCGTGCCATTATCCTCGCAACCGTAAGTTACCACAAATTTTTAATTAAATTTACAAGAATGAGAATCATTTTCAGATCCTCTTTGTGAGGATTCTGGAGATCCTCAAATCATGTCTGTTCATCGTACATCAAGCGGTCATATTTTATTTTAAATACTTTTATTTAAAATTAAATATAAATAGTACCTGATGAAAATTGACCGCACGATATACGATGAACGGATATGATTTAAGGATTCAAAAAATCCTCATAAAGAGGATCCGAAGAGAATCCTTTTGAAATTTACGCTTTCAATTCATGCTGATACCCATTCTACTGTTTATTTCTCGACTTCTTTCTTATAAACAGCGGCATGCTACACCTAAGAGCTTGGTATTGAAAATGTAACGATCCATCCTCAACTTGGACTTGGTTATCAAGCTAAACAAGAAGTCATGACTATATAAAGCCATCACAGACACGAGAAATTTTTCATTGTGTTGGGAAGAGAGGTGACAAATCAATCAGTTGGTTATTAATGAGTACAAATTAAGACGCGTTTAATTTGATATCAATATAATATCGAGATGAGATTGGTAGTGGTGATAAATGTGTAAGGTGAAAACAAACTAAATGAGTCTTGATGAATATGCATTAACAACCCAATGGGTTGATATGCCACATCTAGCTTGAAACATGGCTCGGTACAACAAGTGTCATAATACAATTGGCTGGAAGCTTAAAAAAATTGTATTATGACACTTGGTTTAGACTTCACCCATATCGGGAAAACACTTAAATTTTGGTTAAAATTGACACACTTCTTCTATATTTATGATATATCAGTTAAACATCGAAAAAACTCTCATATTTCGTCTAAACCGATGTTTGACATTCCCCAATGAAACAACTGATATGAAGACATCATGTTTATACTTTGTTTATGATGAAGTATAATTAGTTGATTTCATGTCACATTGATATTTCAATGGGCGTGAAATTCCCCATAGCCTCTCCGGATCTAGAAGAAGTGGATAACCGCGACTTGTCATCTATTGTCTCCCTTTAAAAAAAAAAAAATACAAAAGCGTGACTAAAAGTCAAAAAGTGACAGACATCAATTTCTAACAATTTGAGGCTGAAACTTCTGAAAGAGAAATACACCAAAATTGGCTTGGAAATTTATTGATTGCTGAGACTTGAAAGAGAGAGCGGCTTCAGAAGAACTTATGAACTTGTGAATCGAAAGCCAGAGGGGTAATGACTTCATATCCTTTCTCTGAAGGATGGTAGCTGTCCCAGAATATGTATTTCGACCAATCATTGCAGGTTCCCGGAGAGTAACGTGTGCACAGAATGCTAACCTCAACGTTTCCTGTCCCACAGCATCCTCGATTGATCACTTCAAATCCTGAAACCATATATAAAATCATTATACCAACCTTCTGATCAATATGCATTGTGGAATTTTTTTTTTCCGAGACTATGACGATGACTGAAAAAACGTGAATGTAGACTATTGATCTTGTTGATTCATGTTCAGAATGTTTAGTTTTAGATTCATAGTATGACAACATAAATCTTTACATGATAAGAGAACATTGTTGGAAACGCATTTTTGCGAATTACTGTTTCCGAAATTAACCAAGGTAGTGATTTACCATATTGAGTACGGTTTTGGATGAGGGAAAGCAATGTGTTATAGATATCGAGGTAGACAAGCCTTGCTTCTGGCAGCCTCCTATTGAAGGCATCTATTTGGGCAGAGAGCTTGGAGTTGAAGAGACTTGCTGCTTGGTTGGCAGTCTCCGAGCACCCTCTGTCTATGCCTCCACTCAGTGTTCTCTGTGATGGCACACACCCGATTGCTGGCAGACTTACAACTCCAATTCTTCTTGCTCCGAGTCCATATAGTTCCTGCAGTTCCATTTCCCCCCACATTAAAAAATAGCGAACGACGTAGTAGGTCACGCTTTAACCATCTCTACTACAACTCAAAACAGCTTCTTCATACAATCTCAATTGCTTGGAACCCAAGATTCAAGAATGACAAATGATAGGCATGTATGAGCTCATCTATGGAACTTGGAATACCGAAATATGGGGCTGATTGACAATTGTTCTCTTCTAAGGTGGCTAGTTCTGACGAAAGTTTTGTATTTTTGTTTGAGCGATATTCTAGTCTAATCTACACTACAGGAAGGATATTCAAACTTGAGTGTAGAAGCGGGGGCACATTGCTCTAACAAACTTGACTACGTTTAGCTAGGTCTGAAATTCTGATGGATCTCAAGTTCATGTGCATCTCAGGATGCAGGGCGTGGCGAGTTTAGTACTTTATGGCTACTTAGTGGTAATGCAGGAGTACCAAACCATTTATTGTTCGGTGCTGACATTCACAAATTGCAGTTGTTTGATGTTTACCTGAAAGAAACTTGAAGCCGATTTAACCATGAGATCGGTATACGTTGGAATGTCATAGTGAGGTCTTCTTAGTGGTGTAGATAAATAAGTATTCGCAATGTCGTTACTCCCTGTGCACACAATGTATATGCTTTTCGATACTATAGTCGCCGTTCTCTCCTTCCCAACAGCTGCATTTATCTTGCTTATGTATTTTTTGAACAAGTCTAGTTGATCCGATAGAGATAAGACAGACTGATAGAAACAAAATTAACAGAAAGAAAGGATGAAATAGTAAATAGAAAAAAAGGGGTTATATTTATTTACCACTATTTTGGGAGTGAGGGGATCATATCCTGAGCCACCTGAGGCAAAACTTACACCAGTAAGTAGGTCTTGAATCTTCAGATTTGAGTCCAAATAAGCTGGCAAAATCTTCTTCACTCCAACTGATTCAGCTGATATTTGTAAAGGGTTAATCATTTTCACAGTTTTGTTGAGTCAGTACTTGGATCTAACTGAATACTTAGTGTAAAACCGTGCACAATGGCTTTTTAGGATTCATACAGCTGACCCCATTTAGTGGGATACGGCTAGTTGTTGTTGTTGTTGGTTGAGCCAGTAGAGCTAGTAAAAAGTAAGAAACAACAGCGACAATAGTTAGATTACCTATCAAGTCTGAGGGGACTCTGCCATTGCTAAACCTTCCAGTAGGCCTTTTTCCTACAAAGTCCCTCCCATAAGGTGGGAAATTGCATTTGACTATCGTGCTAATATTGTTGTTGTTTCCCGGATCCACTATTGAATCTCCAAAAACAATTACTGCCGGAATCTTTTCGTTGTTCGGTAGCTCTACAGCAGCAGCATTGCGATACAAGAACAAGACTTTGGCGATCGTTATAAGTTCGAGAGAAGATTTAGATGATGAGGGAAGAAGTTTTGGGGAGAGGAAGTTCATTGCCTTGGTGGGTGAAAATATACACTGCATATTTAGTTTTTCATAGGTGTTTTTAAGCATTTGTGTAAGTACGTGGCTAGCGCAATAATTGGCTCAAAAGATGTACATTTTAGCTTTTAGTAGTTGTTGGTTAGGGTTCGGTTTAATTCGAGGGGACTATTAATTGGGTGAGCTAGAAATCTACTTCTTTCAACTGTTGTTCCATATGCAACAGATGCCAAATTTCCTCATGACACGGCATTGCAAACTAAGAGTTTGATAATTCAAAAGAGAAATTCCGTGAAATATTACTAGACTAATAGCTTTAAACTTCTTTCATGTTGCAAACGCGTCCTCTTTATAGTTCGCATTTTCAAAGTCAATGCTTCAGATGGCCCAAAAAGAAAGAAATAAAACAGTCAAAGGTTCTTGCAGCTGCATTAATTCTATCTTATCAGAAGAAGAAAAAATGGTGCTGCTTATTTCCTACGTCGCTGGTTTGCAGTCAAATTTTCACACCATATTGTGATCAGAAATCATCTAACCTTCATCGTATATTATGTATATGGTTTGGCTAATTAGTGTTTAATGATTAATCGCTTTTTGAACAGTAAATGTATATATCCAACTGCATTTTTACCATCAGCACATAGTACTGCTGCAATGTTTTGCATCCATCCATAGTCAATACTCATGGATTTTTAGTTCAAGAACTGAAACTCAAGTTCGACTAAAGTTTAGGAATTAGTGATCCAATTTTGTCATATAGTTATAAAGCAAATGTGTGATTTTTAACTTTAGTCTCTAAGCATCTATAAGTGGAACAAACTATCCAAATATTGTTGTTGTACATATTTCTTTTGGTGCTTTGCAACTTGTTTTTCCTCTTTTATGATGTCTATTTTTTTTACCTAACATATTACTTTGGTGTTTTGCAACTTGTTTTGCAGGTCTAGGCTTTCTAGATTTTTTTTTATAGAGGGTTTTAGGCTTTACGTCCCCTTCTTTTCTTGTATTTTTATTTGTTAGCTTAAGAGGGGCCAGGTTTATGTCTCCCCTCTTTTCTTATATTTTTCACTTTATTTTTTTTCCTTGTATTATGAGAGGTAATTTTATGTATACTAGGTATAACTTTTTTTTTTGAATTTAATAAACTTTCTCTTGTACAGTAGAAATTTTTCAAATAAAAATTTGTAGTTGTACATATAGCACAACCTGGAATAGCTCAACTCATTATACAACAAAGGAAAATACAAATATTGATATATAAACTGATCGCGTGTGACCAACTAACTCTTCAATTCGGATCTTAACTTCAAATCCCCTTCTTTAGATAATAAAAAAAAGGAGAGAAACTACTAAGTGCGAAGTCCGCAATGTAAATGCTTGCAAACGCGGTGTTTTATGCACTGGTCGACAAGGGAGTTGCGCAATGCAAAAAGTTCAAGAAATTCGGCATCTGTATAAGAAAAAAGACGATGTTGGTGTTGGAGGAGTTGGAGTTGGACTAACCCTATAACCCCTTTTCTTATTGAAATTAAACCTTACAAGAAAAATGGGGCCGAACAGAAAAGAAGTAAGTCACATGATCGCATCTAGCAAATAAACTAGAGCTCTACAGGGCCAGTGCAGATCGGGCAGATTTCGACTCCAGCACCTCTACTGTCATGGAGTGTAAGCGAGGGCAGGTTCTATTCCTCCCTTTGAGAAACCACTCAAATACCCCGTCTAAATTTGCATCGAAAACCCTGATCGCGGCTACTTGATTTGTGACCTCAACGAGAGCGTAATCTATCATCTCGCACAAACTACAAATGAAGGGGTTGGTTGATTCATGTCAAAGAAGGAAATGGGGTAACAATATAACTCGGTTGTTACTTCCGCTCTCTCAACTTGTTGGAGGACGATTGCCCGAGTCATTCCCAAAGACAAAGGTATTCAACTTATTGGAATTTTTAGCGTTTTTAGAGTGTATGGCATCGACCAGGGTTGTTGGAGTACTAGGGGTTATGATAAGGTCGACTTGGGCTGAAATCTCGATTTATTCCCTGCGGTCATGGTGGTTAAGTGGTCATGGAAATATAACACCATGGAACATTCAGTTTTGACCCTAAAAAGGGCATAAGAGTTCCTAAGCTGGATCATGAATTATGAAGACGTTATTTTTTTATCAAGAAAAAGACAAATTTTATGTTGTCCGCAGCTATGGAACATGTTATGGTTGATTATTGTCTGAATGTGATAATGGTTGTATCGACGCCGATACTATGTTTGTTCTGGGGCTTGTCAAGAACAGTATGGTGGAATCGTTAGGGGAGCTTCTTTTAATTGTCGTTTTCTGCATAGCAACCAGCGGAGAACTACATAACATCATATAACAGTTGAATTCAAACTATTCCCATTCTGGTATCTGTCACACTCTGAATTAACTAATTGTTTCTGTTATATCTACTACATTTAATGACTCTACGATGCTGTCTCCATTTTTGGTTTCTATTTTACATTTGAATTTAGACTATGCAATGCCATGTATGTTTCTGGTTCTGCTTTTACATTTGAATTCAAACTCCATGCAGTGTATGTTTTTGGTTCTGTTTTTATATTTGGATCCAGGCTGTGCAATGAGTGTCCGTTTTTGCTTCTGCTTTTACATTTGAATTCAGACTCTGCAATGCAATTTCTATTTTTGTAGTCCTGTTTTCCTATGGATTTTGCCTTCCACCATCCCAAACACAAATTCAATTACAAAATTAAGTAGCAAAAATGACCTAAAATTCGAAGCACGAATTTTGCAGATTTAATCCTTCTATGGCGTCTTCTAAACCTCATCGATACTCAAGTTTCACTTTTGTGGTCCTAGCCTCGACAAACTTTCTTCTAGAAACTTTCTTCGGCAGAACAGTTGATATGTGACCACTCATTCCCAAACCACGCCACCAACATCCGTCCTACAGTCTCGTTGAGGTTGTTGATGGTTCTGCAAAGAATTGTGTTAATCACGATGTCGTGGTCGTTGATTGACTGAGCAGTTGGGATCTAGTTCTACTCGCCGTCACCAATGGGCAATGACCTCTTCTTCTTCATCGGAGAGAAGATGAGAGGCATAGGAAGAGAGAAGGACGGGAAAGAGTGATGAAAGAGAAAGGGGAAAGAAAGCTAAGATAGAAAGGAGTAGATAAACACGAGAGAGGATGAGGAGAGAAGGAAATCAATAAATTGAAGTGAGAAAAGGATAGAACTAGTGTAAATCACGTGATATGTTTCATTGACTTATGTATAATTATTATAAAAATTTGTAACTTTTATATCCAAAACAAAAATTAACTAATAATATATGGCTAATTAGTAAATAGTCTCAATTGACGTAATATGAAGGCCTTATGCGTATCAACTGATTTAGGGTTTCAATTCCTGTCGACTATACTGATTGCAACTCCATGAGCACCAACCAAAGGACAATTATTGACCGTTCTATTAATTATGAAACATGGCAATCAACTCCACCATGTGGACACGATTAGGACAGAATACCCAAAAGACAACCTTCACTTTTGTCGAAGAGGGAGGTCGCTTGTTCTAGTTCGGAAAAGGATTCTGGCCGCATCCTTTGTTTGGAGATCGGCGAGGATCCTTTTCCTTCTAGTTCTATGTGTAATAATTTTGAGGTCAAATCAAATAATTGATAAGCCGGTTTTCATATAATTGAATCCGATAATGCAGATCAATATGGATGTTGTTTGTATTTACAAAGATAAAGTTATAATTGTATACTGTCAATTATTTTGAATCCGATAATCAAATTATTAAACGACGAAAATTGCATATTTTTGTCAACTATTTTTACAGGTACGTATATTTCAACGACATTGAAAATGTTGTGTTGGAAATTACAAGGACATTATTATATTCTTCTAAGAAGCATGTAGACAACTAGGTTGAGGCACGAGTATCTCGCTCTCTTTAAGGAGATTCAAGTCCACTAATCCCTATCTACACAAAAAGAAGAGTCCAAAGCTCCATCACACGAACACCCTTCTTTGGCCAATAAGTAGAATGAAAAAGATGGAGGAATTAACAGTTGTAGAAGAGATTGGGTCGTGGATAATTAATGATAAGATGATGGAGAATACTACTAACTATAAGTTTAATAAACACAAATTAACAATACAAAAGTTATAAGAGCTACATTATATGAAAGGTTAAAGACTCCATCTAAATTCCCACTGACAACAAATAATGAGGATCATCTTAATTTTCCATTACGTAACAACAAATAATGACAATTATAATTTATTCATTTAATATTAAAAATGCACCAACACGTAACAGATTCTGAGGGTGAATCTCTTTGGAACCTTAATTGGCTCACAAGACATGTTTTTCGAAATCGGATTTCTAATACGTTTATTACCTACAAATCTGAAGGCTAAAATCCATATTTCTTCTTTTTGTTCACATTAATACAATCTAAAAGTACGACACTGAAGACGATATAGAATAGGATAAGCTGGCTTGCCAATTTATTGATTGTTGAGACTTGAAACTTGAGAGACTGGGAAGCCAATGATCAGAAGAATTTACGAATTTGCGTATCGAAAACCAGAGCGACAAGGACCTCATATGCCTTCTCTGTGGGATGATAGCTGTCCCAGAATATGTATTTCGATGAATCATTGCAGGTTCCTGGAGAGTAACGAGTACACAGGACGCTAACCTCGATGTTTCCTGTTCCACAGCAGCCCTTATTCGTCACTTCAAATCCTGAATCCATGTATAAGTACTTAGATTCACAATTTAACATTACCCGTAAACTTAGTTGATGTATCACTAATTTGAAATTAAACAAATATGATGATCTTACCATATTGAGTAGGGTTTTGGATGAGGGAAAGCAATGTGTAGTAGATATCAAGGTAGACAACCCTCGCTTCTGGAAGCCTCTTATTGAAGGCATCTATTTTGGCCGAAAGCTTGGAATTGAAGAGGCGGGCTGTGACGGCACACACCCGATTGCCGGCACATTTACTACTCCAATTCTTCTTGCTCCGAGTCCATAAAGTTCCTGCAGCCCCATTTTTTCCCACATTAAAATAAGGGCAAAAATTAAAGCACAGTTTAATCCTTGATCTCAATTACTTGGAAGCAAAGTTTCAAGAATGAAAAATTCATTTTCCCATGCTGACTTTTGCAATTCTTCGACGTTTACCTGTAAGAAACTTGAAGCCGAGTTAATCATGAGATCGGTGTACGCTGCAATGTCATAGTAAGGTCTCCTCACTGGTGTAGATAAGTAAGTATTTGCAATGTCGTCGCTTCCTATGCTCACAATGTATATGCTTTTAGATACTATAGTTGCCGCACTCTCCTCCCCCACTGCTGCAGTTATCTTGCGTGTGTAATTTTTGAACAGGTCTAGTTGATGTGATAATGATAGGACAGACTGAAAGAAGCATAATTAACAGAAAGCAAGGGATGTATGAAATACTAAGTAAAAGATGGGAAGCTATAATAAATATTTACCACAATCTGGGGAGTAAGAGGATCATATCCTGAACCACCTGAGGCAAAACTTACACCAGTAAGTAGGTCTTCAATCTTCAAATTTGGATCCAAATAAGCTGGTAAAATATTTTTCACTCCAACTGATTCAGCTGAAAAGTTTGGGACGTGTTAGTGTTCTTACAGTTTGGTTAAGCCAGCAGCCGTAAAAAGTTTGAAACGTGTTAATTTTCTTACCTACGAGGTCCGAGGGAACTCTGCCATTGCTAAACCTTCCAGTAGGCCGTTTTCCTGCAAAGTCCCTCCCATATGGTGGGAAGTTGCATTTGACTATAGTGCCAATATTGTTGTTGTTTCCGGGATCCACTATTGAATCTCCGAAAACAATCAGTGCCGGAATCTTTTCGTTGTTCGGTAGTTTCACAGCAGCAGCATGGCAGTAGCAGAACAAAACTATAACGACCGAAAGAAATTTGAGAGAAGATTTATATGAAGGAAGAAGTTTTTGGGAGAGAAAGTTCATTGTGTTAAGTGGATGAAAATACTGTTCAAGTCCTCTTAAGCATTTGCGTAGGTGAAGGGGCTTTGTTTTAGTCTTTTCTTAGTTTTTTTATACTCATGTAGAGCTGGTGGGAAGACAAAAATAATATTAAAAAAATGTTATTAAAGCCGGGCCACATGGTCTGTGGCACAAGAAATTTTGAATCTTTAGCCTAATTATGCTGTGATTAATTTTAATTTTGTGGGTTCCAGTAAATTTCGCACCTTTTCTTTTCCTTCTTTAATTTTTGAGTTCCATCTGTTAAATATGTGTGATTACTAGGTTTTTCCGATCTGTTAAAGATTGAGACTTTTGTTCTACCAAATTTGAGTTGCAGCAGTTGGAAGCTAGGAGGTGCAGCAACTGGAACTCGGATTTCACTCCCGTGGCTGCAATTACATCAAGTTTTGGCTGATTTGATCTGAGCACGCACAGATTGTTTTCGAGGTTTTTTACTCCTACCCTCCCAGAAACTTGAGGTACGAAAATTTCAATTTTTTTGTGTTTTTGATTTATTTTCAGTGTTAATTTCTGATTAAATTATTATTTTGATAAACCTATTTAGAATTTGATCCGGGTTTTGCCTCTAGAGTAAAAACCTTGAAACTTGAAGGTATAAAAATTTCAATTTTTTTTATTTTTAGTGACTCTGGAGGGTGATAAAAATTTATAGGGAAAATAAATGTTCTATTAAAATGTGTTTATAGTGTTTAGCAAGAGATTACAAAAGTTACTGCAATTCGGAATTTGGCATAATTTGGGAAAATATTGGAGGGTCAATTGGAGTATGTGATGTAACTTTTTTTCATATCTTTTTTTATTGACTAATCTATCAATTGGTAAGTTAATTATGTATAATTTTTATTTCAATTTGTACTATTTTTTTTTCTACAATGTTATAGATTTTGTACAAAACCTTTATACATAATTTGTACTTCTTCGTACAGTTGTGTTTAGCTAAGTATGAACATAGAATATTTTTGCTAGGAAAAGTATTGGTGTAAGCAAAAAATAATTAATAGAATTTGCAGGGTATTTAGTGATAGATGAAAGTATATTTTCTTTCAGCTGATGACATGGTTTTTCATTTCTTGAATTCTTTTGGTTGTTTTCTTAGCTGTTGTAAGCTCAGGTTAGAATGTTTACACAGATAGTTAATGATGGACTTAGTGAATTGGATTATATGTGTTTGAATAATAATTGATCCTTACAGTTAATTTTATAACCTGTTATACTCAATGTAACAAATCAATGTATTCTGATAGATAAATAAGTGAAATCCTCTTTATATCTAACTGAGCTGAAACAAAAACAGTCATTTGATTGGAAGGTTATCATATGTGTATTTATTTGTTTGAATATGTTCTTTTATCTGTTTTTAGAAATTACCATTGAGTTCTTTTTTATTTATTTTTAATTTTTAATTTTTAATTTTTTTGAAAAATAAAATTGGCCTTTCAATAAAAAAAAAAAGATCCGGATTGATAGTCATTTATATATTTTCTTTTCACCACTAAGAACAATAACAAATAAATGATCTTTATTGTTTTGTTAGTATGAAATGGTATCTTTAGATTTTCATGAAGTTGTGTTTTGCTTCTAGGACTCAGAGGGTGGGTATGGCAAAGGACAAGGACATGCAAGTAAATTGGTCTCACTATCTGCCCTTTTGGCTTAGCCAGTGTCGATATATCTTTGTTTAACTCAGTTAATGTTAGTTGTGATAGCTTGACTAGGCTTATACAACATTACTTATCTACTCTGTTAGATAGTGCTTTGCATTATTTTCCTTACAATTGATAGCGTGTTCTTTGATTTACAAGAATTCTTTGATTTCCCACATGCCACATCTTGCAACGACTTATGCTGCCGTTAATGCACTTGTTACTCTCGATGGTGAGACGAACTCTACAAGTTTTTGCAGCAAATGAAACTTCCAAGCGGCGGCTTCAAGTTAGATATTACATTCATTTGTGTGGTTCTATAGTTTGATGACATATATGTACAATGAATCATATCATTACCTTTAATTTACTTTTACCATGACTAATTACTTCTTGAATGCATGATGGTGGAGAAATTGATGTCTGGCCTTGCTACACTGCTGTTTCTGTTAGTCTTTCTCTGTTCTATTAGTTTCGGTTAGCCTCTCTCTGTCAATCACACTCAGATGGTGGAGAAATGTACTTCAGTTATGCATCTATTTTGAGGAAAATTGACGACACAATCATTTTATCTATTTTGATGGGCCCCTTTTAGCAGATAAAAATGGGATTGCTGAAGCTAAGAAAGCTGTGTCATCTAGCAGTGATGATTCTTCAGATGAGGAATCTGATGCAGAGGAAATGAGTAATTTTTTTTCCTAATAAGACTACTGATGCACATATACTATCGCTAATTTTTTGTGTTTGATTTGTGATTTTGGAAATAGTGGTTATTTCTAAGTGTGTGTTACTGTTTGGTTTAAGGCTTCTAAATCTAAGGTAGCTGCTAAGAATGGCCCAACTACTGCTACAAAGAAGAAAGAAGTCTCAGCTAAAAGCTCAGATGAGAGTAGTGTTGATTCGGAAGATGATGATGTGAGTTTTTGGTTTTCCAACCTGGTGCCATAATTTTTTTTGCCGTAGAGGTTATTGCATGGGATATTGACCTGAAGATTGAGTCACTCATATCTGTATATTTGGGATACATTGTGTTGTGTATTTATTCTTTGTTAGATTGGGAAAGATACCTTTTGGTCGATAGTGATCCTTAAGTTTTGTGTTCACAGGAAACCCCTGCAAAGGTTACTACCCAAAAAGCCTGTTAAGAAGGCAGACTATATCAGCTCTGGATCTAAATAGAGCTCTGAATCTAAAGATGAGGTGTGTGCTCATGCTTAAATATTTGTATCATCTGAACGACTTGCACTATAGGATGAACCATTTTAATATGGGATTTTAGTAATTAGTTTGTATCCTAATCTTTCTGAGCATGTTTTTTTTTAAAATTCCAGTTGGAATGTGTTGCAATAATATCAGTCTTTGTGAGATCAAATGAATTACACTTGCCTCTTTGCCTCTTTCTACATGTTTTATACAGTTTCAAAACCCGCAGCATCGCGCGGGCACACTTGCTAGTATTTAACTAAGGGGCCATATGTTGGAAATTAAATATTATAATTATTATATTATAATATTTAATTATAAACTATGAATGAAAAGATAAGAGTCAATCAAGTGTTAAAGGTTTTGTATCAAATAAGAGTGAGTCATGGCAGTCTTCTATTCCTCCATTTGAGAAACCACTCAAATTCCCGGTTGAAATCTGCATTGATGACCCTGATCACGGCTAGACCCGGTAGTTTCTGACACGACACGAAAACGACACGAAAATAACGGGTTTCGGGTCAACACGATAACTTATCGGGTCATTATTGGGTGACCCATTAAGAACCTGTTAATAATAGGTTCTTAACGGGTATACACGCGGGTAACACGTGGGTAACTCGTTTTGACCCGTTAAGAAAAAAAAATTATTTTGATAATTTTAAAGGTTAATTACTAAAAGATTTATTATAAAATACAATGGCCATATTAATATATACAATACATTCTATATTAATATTAAATATATAGTTTTGTATTATTATTCTATATAAGTTAAATTTTTTTTAATCATTATTTATTTTTATTATGAGAGTTCCTTATTATCATTACTAGGATAAATTTTACTTACCATGTTGTTGTCCAAAATTAAAATAAACTAGTATAGTATTTGTATAGGCAAGAACTAAGAAGACATACATACAAGTATGAAAAATGTGAAAGAATATATAAACACATGTGATTCATCATTATTCCTCTACGAGTAGATAATGGTTACACTTACATTATCGTTTAGATTTTTAAAATCCTCCAAACCCTCATGAAGAATGTTTTTTATTTGAGGGCAAAATTAATAAAATTAATAATAATTATTGTAGAAGTGTAAAAAATGTAAGAAAAATATACAATCACTCATAGTGACAAGCTTTATAACTTTCATGAATGGATCAACTTCGAAATCCAACACTATAATCCATAAACCTTAAATTTATATTTAACCGTCGATTGTCATTTATGCTTTATTCTTCTTACTGAATTTCATTTTTAAAATTTTCTTTTTTGAAAACATGATCATCTGGCGGATGTAAAAAGATGAACGGTTCAGATATTTGATATCACGTTTTGATATTTACGATTAACTGAAATATGAGTCGATATCATATAGTTTGTAGAAACTTTATAAACATCAAGCGATATTTTCACTAACCATAAAACTTTGAATATAATATCAACGATCCAAACCATTCATCTTCCTGCATCCTCTAATAGATCATGTTTTCAAAAAAGAAAATCTGAAGAAAAAAAAAAAAAAATTTGATGAGAACAATGAAGCGTAAATGTAAACAACAATCAACGGTTAAATTTTGATCTATGATTTATACGATTATAGTGGCGAATTTTGAAGCTAAGGTGCGGGTTTGATTCCCACCGTTCCTCTTCTCTTCACATTTAACAATTTAATCCACTAACGCTATCGTTTGTAAAAGAAAAAAAAGAAGAAGATGCACATCGAGAACATTGACGGAACCCACAAATTTTTTTAACAATAATTAATGATGATTAAGTTGGATGGGGATTGTGTGTTTTGAAACATTAGCTAGCTATTACTGCAATTTCAAAATTTGATTCATTTGAAGTGTACTATCTTCTTCTACTTGATAGTGATAGGTGCATTCTTTCCTATATATATTTTCATATCATTTATTCCTTAGTTTTGTAGAGGAATTGGTCTTATAAACTTAAAACAGCCTCATTATTTTGTAGAGGAATTGGTCTTATAAACTTAAAACAGCCTCATTATTTTCCTTTTCTTAATTTCAGCTAATTTAGAGGGTTTTTATGATAAATCGACTTTTAAGAGGAGTTTTGATGCAACGCCTGTTGGAGGAAAAATCATGATTTCAAATGGTAACCTCCAACTGTTCTACTTTTATGTGCAAGTGGAAGAGAATTCTAACAAAGTATTAATATTAACGTCGTAAGCGAAAGCTAAAACAAACAATCTCAAATGGAACAAAAGAGATTTAAGCCTACGTCCACGAGAAATGCACGGCGAGGAATTTCACTAAACAAACAAAGATTACAAAAGAGTGGTTACTATCACAATCCAAATTTTCACAAATTACAAATCCTAAACCAAACAAGTAGAGAACGCAAAACAAAACGAAGATGACCCTCCCAAATTTCTCTCTAATTCACAAACTCACAAATTAGCTCTCACCAAATTATCAAACAAATGAGCTATGAATTTGCCACACAATCATGACTCCAAATAGTTACGTCCAACTAAAACCCAATTAGATAAAACTCTGTATACTCTTGTTAAAAATAAAATAAAATGAAGACTCTCTACGCTCAGGCACACACTAATAATCTAATCCTAGGTCCTATTTATCGAGTATAGGGCTTTTTTTAACAAAAGAGTATAAGGGCTTAGGTTGTAATAAGAATCATTAGGGCTTTGTTTTTTATTTTTTTTATAACAAAAGAGTATAGGGCTTAGGTTGTAATAAGAATCATAATCCTAATTGGAAGTAAAAATAAATCAGAATCAAATAGTTAATTAATCTCTCTATCAAGTAAGGAATCCAAACCTAAATAGAATACAACTCTACTAAGGAATCCAACCGGTCGCGCACTAGCAGAAACTTCATAAGCTCCTTCTTTATTTCTCTCAATCAATTGCCTGTAAATTCCTCTAAATTTTGGACAATGTTCAATTTTTCTATGTGAACTTTTAATTTGGTTTTGAGCACCTTTCTAAACTTTTAATTCGTGCCATTATCCTCGCAACCGTAAAATACCACAAAATATTTAATTAAATTTAGAAGAATGAGAATCCTTTTTAGATCCTCTTTGTGAGGATTCTGGGGATCCTCAAATCGTGTCTGTTCATCGTACATCATGCAGTTAGAAATTATTTTAAATACTTTTATTTAAAATTAAATATAAATAGTACCTGACGAAAATTGACCGTACGATATACGATGAACGGATATGATTTAAGGATCTCAAAAATCCTCACAAAGAGGATCCGAAGAAAAACCTTTTGGAATTTACAGAGCTTTCAATTCGTGCTAATACCCTGCTACTGTTGATTTCTCGACTTCCTTCTTATAAACAG
Organism: Cotoneaster glaucophyllus; assembly: GCA_036320875.1. NCBI lineage: Eukaryota > Viridiplantae > Streptophyta > Magnoliopsida > Rosales > Rosaceae > Cotoneaster > Cotoneaster glaucophyllus. Next base: position 7,464,119 of record CM070063.1, read on the forward strand.
CGGTATGCTACATTTAAGAGCATGGTATTGAAAATGTAACGATCCATCCTCAACTTGGACTTGGTTATCAAGCTAAACAAGAAGTCATGACTATATAAAGCTATCACGGACACATAAATTTTTCATTGTGTTGGGAATAGAGGTGATAAATCAATCAATTGGTTATTAATGAGTACAAATTAAGACGTGTTTAATTTGATATCAATATAATATTGAGATGAGATTAGTAGTGGTGATAAAGGTGTAAGGTGAAAACAAACTAAATGAGTCTTGATGAGTACGCATTAACAACCCAATGGGTTGATATGCCACATCTAGCTTGAAACATGGCCCTGTACAAAAAGTGTAATAATACAATTGGCTGGAAGCTTGAAAAAATTGTATTATGACACTTGGTTTAGACTTCACCCATATTGGGAAAACATTTAAATTTTGGTTAAAATTGACACACTTCTTCTATATTTATGATATATCAGTTAAACATCGGAGAAACTCTCATATTTCGTCTAAACCGATGTTTGACATCCCCAATGTTTCACTCACGTTTTTGAACAAATTTCCATTATTTCCAATGAAACAACTGATATGAAGACATCATAATTAGTTGATTTCATGTCACATTGATATTTCAATGGGATGAAATTTCCCATAACCTCTCCGGATCTAGAAGGAGTGAATAACTGTGAAACTGGCTTGGAAATTTGAGGCTCAAACTTCTGAAAGAGAAATACACCAAAACTGGCTTGGAAATTTATTGATTGCTGAGACTTGAAAGAGAGAGAGCGGCTTCAGAAGAACTTATGAACTTGTGAATCGAAAACCAGAGGGGTAATGACTTCATATCCTTTCTCTGAAGGATGGTAGCTGTCCCAGAATATGTATTTCGACGAATCATTGCAGGTTCCCGGAGAGTAACGTGTACACAGAATGCTAAGCTCAACGTTTCCTGTCCCACAGCATCCTCGATTGATCACTTCAAATCCTGAAACCATATATAAAATCATTATACCAACCTTATGATCAATATGCATTGTGGAAATTTTTTTTTCCGAGACTATGACGATGACTGAAAAAATGTGAATTTAGACTATTGATCTTGTTGATTCATGTTCAGAATGATTAATTTTAGATTCATAGTATGACGACATAAATCTTTACATGATAAGCGAACATCTTGGAAACGCATTTTTGCGAATTACTGTTTCCGAAATTAACTAAGGTGGTGATTTACCATATTGAGTAGGGTTTTGGATGAGGGAAAGCAATGTGTTATAGATATCGAGGTAGACAAGCCTTGCTTCTGGCAGCCTTCTATTGAAGGCATATATGTGGGCAGAGAGCTTTGAGTTGAAGAGACTTGCTGCTTGGTTGGCAGTCTCCGAGCACCCTCTGTCTATGCCTCCACTCAGTGTTCTCTGTGACGGCACACACCCGATTGCTGGCAGACTTACAACTCCAATTCTTCTTGCTCCGAGTCCATATAGTTCCTGCAGTTCCATTTCCCCCACATTAAAAAATAGCGAAGTACGACGTAGTAGGTCACGCTTTAACCATCTCTACTACAACTCAAAGCAGCTTCTTCATACAATCTCAATTGCTTGGAACCCAAGATTCAAGAATGACAAATGATAGGCATGTATGAGCTCATCTATGGAACTTGGAATACCGAAATATGGGGCTGATTGACAATTGTTCTCTTCTGAGGTGGCTAGTTCTGATGAAAGTTTTGTAATTTTGTTTGAGTGATATTCTAGTCTAATCTACACTACAGGAAGGGTATTCAAACTTGAGTGTGGAAGCGGGGGCACATTGCTCTAACAAACTTGACTACGTTTAGCTAGGTCTGAAATTCTGATGGATCTCAAGTTCATGTGCATCTCAGGATGCAGGGCGTGGCGAATTTAGTACTTTATGGCTACATAGTGGTAATGCAGGAGTACCAAACCATTTATTGTTCAATGCTGACATTCACAAATTGCAGTTGTTCGTTGTTTACCTGAAAGAAACTTGAAGCCAATTTAACCTTGAGATCGGTATACGCTGGAATGTCATAGTGAGGTCTTCTTAGTGGTGTAGATAAATAAGTATTCGAAATGTCGTTACTCCCTGTGCACACAATGTATATGCTTTTCGATACTATAGTCACCGTTCTCTCCTTCCCAACGGCTGCATTTATCTTGCTTATGTATTGTTTGAACAAGTCTAGTTGATTCGATAGAGATAAGACAGACTGATTGAAACAAAATTAACAGAAAGAAAGGATGAAATAGTAAAAAGAAAAAAGGGGGTTATATTTATTTACCACTATTTTGGGAGTGAGGGGATCATATCCTGAGCCACCTGAAGAAAACTTACGCCAGTAAGTAGGTCTTGAATCTTCAGATTTGAGTCCAAATAAGCTGGCAAAGTCTTCTTCACTCCAACTGATGCAGCTGAAATATTTGTAAAGGGTTAATCATTTTCACAGTTTTGTTGAGCCAGTACTTGCATCTAACTGAAGAGTTAGCGCAAAACCGTGCACAACGGTGTTTTAGGATTCATACAGCTGACCCCATTTAGTGGGATACGGCTGGTTGTTGTTGTTGTTGGTTGAGCCAGTAGAGCTAGTAAAAAGTAAGAAACAACAGCGACAATAGTTAGATTACCTATCAAGTCTGAGGGGACTCTGCCTTTGCTAAACCTTCCAGTAGGCCTTTTTCCTACAAAGTCCCTCCCATAAGGTGGGAAATTGCATTTGACTATCGTGCTAATATTGTTGTTGTTTCCCGGATCCACTATTGAATCTCCAAAAACAATCACAGCCGGAATCTTTTCGTTGTTCGGTAGCTCTACAGCAGCAGCATTGCGGTACAAGAACAAGACTATGGCGATCATTATAAGTTCGAGAGAAGATTTAGATGATGAAGGAAGAAGTTTTGGGGGAGGAAGTTCATTGCCTTGGAGGGTGAAAATATACTGTGCATATTTAAGTTTTCATAGGTATTTTTAAGCATTTGTGTATGTATGTGGCTAGCGCAATAATTGGCTCAAAAGATGTACATTTTAGCTTTTAGTTGTTAGTTAGGGTTCGGTTTAATTCGAGGGGACATATTAATTGGGTGAGCTAGAAATCGACTTCTTTCAACTGTTGTCTCATATGCAACAGATGCAAAATTTCCTCATGACACGGCATTGCAAACTAAGAGTTCGATAATTCAAAAGAGAAATTTTCTTTCGTGTTGCAAACGCGTCTTCTGTATAATTCGCATTTTCAAAGTCAAGGCTTCAGATGGCCCAAAAAGAAAGAAATAAGGCCATCTCCAACCGAAGGCTGGTCAGATGGCTCGTTTTAGCTGATCCTCTAAGAAATTAATATTTTAATAAACAGTGCAATACCATATTTCTCACCATCTCCAACCGAGGGCCAAAGGGCCATGGGGCTCGTTTTAGCCCTCTCACAAAAAATCATCTCCAACCAAGGGCCAAACATAATTTTAATGTTGTTTAATGTTATTTAATGTTGTTTAATATTGTTTAATGTTGTTTCATGTTACTTAATGTTATGTAATGTTTAATGGTTTAGGAAGTTATAGGAAAAATAAAAGAAGAGTTTTTACAATTTTTAAAACAAATTTTGTAAAAAATAAAAAAAAATAAAAATAAAAACGGCTGGCTGACGTCAGCTATAGTTACTGTTGGTTTTCAAATTCTGGCCCAGCCTTAGGCAGGTTGGCCCTTTGACCCTTTTTTGTCCAGTGGGGCCCACGAGCTTTTTTGCCTGGCCCTTGGTTAGAGACGATTTTCGGACTATTTTTGACCCTTTGGCCCTCTGAACCTTTCGGTTGAAGATGGCCTAAAACAGTCAAAGGTTCTTCCAGCTGCATAAATTCTATCTTATCAGAAGAAGAAAAAATGGTGCTGCTTATTTCCTACGTCGCTGGTTTGCAGTCAAATTTTGACACCATATTGTGATCAGAAATCATCTAACCTTCATCGTATATTATGTATATGGTTTGGCTAATTAGTGTTTAGTGATTAATCACTTTTTGAATAGTAAATGTATATATCCAACTGCTTTTTTACCATCAGCACATAGTACTGCTGCAATGTTTTGCATCCATCCATATTCAATACTCATGGATTTTTAACTTTTAGTCTCTAAGCATCTATAAGTGGAACAAACTATCCAAATATTGTTGTTGTACATATTGCTTTCGGTGCTTTGCAACTTGTTTTTCCTCTTTTATGATGTCTGTATTTTTTTTTTCTCTCTTTCTAGCATATTACTTTGGTGTTTTGCAACTTGTTTTGCAGGTCTAGACCTTCTAGATTTTTTTATAGAGGGTTTTAGGCTTTACGTCCCTTTCTTTTCTTGTATTTTTATTTGTTAGTTTAAGAGGGGTCAGGTTTATGTCTTCCCTCTTTTCTTATATTTTTCACTTTATTTTTTTTCCTTGTATTATGAGGGGTAATTTTATGTATCTCTGACTAGGTATAACTTTTTTTTTTTTTTTTTTGAATTTAATAAACTTTCTCTCATACAGTCGAAGTTTTTCAAATAAAAATTTGTAGTTGTACATATAGCTTAACCTAGAATAGCTCAACTCATTATACAAGAAGGGAAAATACAAATATTGATATATAAACTGATCGTGTGACCAACTAACTTTTTAATTCGGATCTTAACTTCAAATCCCCTTCTTTAGACGATAAAAAAAGGAGAGAAACTACTCAAGTGCGAAGTCCGCAATGTAAATGCTTGCAAACGCGGTGTTTTATGCACTAGCAAGAAAAATGAGGCTGAACAGAAAAGAAGGAAGTCACATGATCGCATCTAGCAAATAAACTAGAGCTCTACAGGGCCAGTACAGATCAGGCAGATTTCGACTCCAGCACCTCTACTGTCATGGAGTGTAAGCGATTGCAAATACCACTCAAATACCCCGTCTAAATTTGCATCGAAAACCCTGATCGCGGCTACTTGATTCGTGACCTCAATGAGAGCGTAGTTTATCATCTCGCACCAACTACAACTGAAAGGGGTTAGTGTTGGGGCTTAAAAAGTCTTCACTACTTTGGAGATGTTTATCTCACAAAGAAGAATGTAATGCAGCAGAATTGATAGGCAAGAGAAAGAAAGAACACTTAAAGTATTATACAAAATTTTTATTCACTCACAAACTAGTACAAGAGGAAACACTCAAACACTCTTAGAAGCTTTGTTGCTTCTTCTTACTTCTCACTTGACACTCTCACTTCTCACTACTAGCTCTCTTGGTTGTTACATCACATAGCTTAGCACCTCACCTATTTATAGGCAAGGTTTGCCAACTTTGATATTGCTATCCAACTTTGATATTGCTATAACTTTCTAGCTAATGCTTAACAACCACACAATTTTACTAGATTCTAGATCTTTCTACAAAAAACCTTAGATATTTATGCATGCATTCCACCAATTTGAATTTGCTAGAACTCTCTAGCATGTGCATGGATCTTTCTTTGTGTATGGGCTGGATCAGTTGTCTTGGGCCAAGACGAGATTACAATTCAACATCCCCCCTTAATCTTGTCTTGTGACGCCAATTCAGTGCCTCAATCTAACAAAGTCTTCTTGCCTAAGTGGTTTGGTGAATATGTCGGCAACTTGGTCTTGTGACTTCACGTATACCACTTGCACATGTTTTCTTGCAATGCACTCTCTTATGTAGTGATAGTGAGTATCTATGTGTTTGCTCCTGTTATGGAATACTGGATTCTTTGCCAGAGCTATTGCAGACTTGTTGTCTACATAGATCTCTGTTGGCTCTTCTTGTGGCATGCTTAATTCTTTCAGCAAGTTTCTTAACCAAATTGCATGACAGACACATGAGGTAGCAACTACGTATTCAGCTTCGCAAGTAGAGAGAGTGACAATTGGTTGCTTCTTCGACATCTATGTGAATGCAGTGTCTTGATACGATATGTGGTGGCCCGCGGGCATAGAAAAAAGAAGTACAATTAGAGAACATTTGACCTAAACTAAACTATACCATATATTAAAGCTAAATAGTCTAAAGCCTGTTCCCAATAACAACTATGAAACTTACACTCCACAAGGTTAGAGTAGACATCAGATAGATAAGAGGGGTCTAGCACCTCCTCTTCCCCAATCACCATCCGAGTAAACTCTTCGGGAGACCAGTTTGATGGCAAGCCCGCCCCTATTTCCTTCTACATCCATGTGAATGCAGTGTCTCCCATAAAGAACATAAATCCAGTAGTGCGTTTTCTATCGTCGGAATCTCCTGCCCAATCACTGTCGCTATATCCAGCAAGTTTGTAGTTATCAGAACTTGAATAGAACAAGCCAAAGTTAATAGTACCTTTAAGGTATCGAAGATTTCTTTTGGCGGTCTTCAAATGTGTAGTTGTGGGATTCTCCATGTAGCGACTGACTGATCCGACGACATAGAGAATGTCTGGTCTTGTGCAAGTCAAGTAGCACAAGCTTCCAACTAGACTTTTGAAAAATGTTGGATCTATGTTTTCTCCTTTGTCATGCTTGGTTAGTTTGACTCCGCACTCCATTGCTGCTTATGGGCTTGCAGTCATCCATTTTGAACTTTTTCAGTATCTCCTTTGTGTAGCTTTCTTGGGAGATGAAAATGCCTTCTTCGTTCTGCTTGACTTCAATGCCTAGGTAGTATGCCATCAGCCCAATGTCGGTCATCTCGAATTCTTTGGTCATCACTCTCTTGAACTCTTCAAACATGCTTGGATTACTTCCGGTGAAGATTAGATCATCCACATATAAGCACACAATCGAAATATCCCCATCTTTGACTTTGACGTAGAGAGCATGTTCATGAGGGCACTTGGTGAAGTTGTTCTCCTGGAAGTACTTGTCGATGCGACTATTCCAAGCTTTTGGCGCTTGTTTTAGCCCATAGAGGGCTTTCTTCAACTTCAGAACCTTGTCTTCATGCCTTTTGATTTCATAGCCTGCTGGCTGCTGAATGTAGACTTCTTCCACAAGGACTCCATTTAGGAAGGTGGACTTCACATATTTGTTGAATCTTCCATTAGTTTTGAGCTGCCAAAGAAATTAGTAATCGTATCGTTTCCAACCGAGTAACATGTGCAAATACCTCATCATAGTCGATTCTAGCTATTTGAATATAGCCTTTCGCCACTAGTCTCGCCTTGTATCTTTCGACCTCTCCGTTGGCATTTTTCTTTGTCTTGTACACTCACTTGACTCTGATGGCTTTGTGTCATTTCAGAAGAATAACGATTTCCCATGTATCATTCTTCTGGATTGCTTCGATTTCTTCATCCATTGCTTTCTTCCACTTAGTATCTTGCACTGCTTCTTGGAAGTTGGCTGGTTCACAATCAGCAAAGAGACAGAAAAGTGTAGGATTATCAAGTCTTTCAGCTACCTCATAGAGTTCTCGTAGACTTCTTGTGCTTGGAATATCTCATTCATTTGAACTCCCACTTGACGATGTTGATGCTGATGAAGTTCTATGAACGGTTAATGTTGGTGAAGCAGGTGGAGTAGTGGATTCTTGTTGAACCTCTCTTGCTTGCTCCATCATCCCTTGTTCATTCTTTTCTTCAAACTGAGGAAAGAAGCTGAGATCACTTGCATGAGAGCCAAAATCCCATTCTCCTTCTTCATTGAACGTCACGTCTCGACTGATCACCGTCTTCCCATTGTTTAGATTATACAGCTTATAGCCTTTTGAATTTGAATCATATCCGATGAAGATAAACTTTTCACTTTTATCGTCGAGTTTGGTTCTCCTCTTGTCTGGTACATGTACATGGGCTATGCTTCCAAAAACTCTTAGATGAGAGATACCTGGTTTTCTTCCACTCTATGCTTCTTGCGGAGTCTTTCCCCACACACTTCTTGTTAGAGACCGGTTTGATAGGTAGACAACACATGCTACAGCTTCTTAGGCAATCTCTTACTTTTGAGCATACTTCGAGCCATGTCGAGGATTGTTCGATTTTTTCTTTCCGCCACACCATTTTGTTGAGGGTATCTTGGAACTGTCAAAGGTCGACGAATTCCATTAGCTTCATAGAATTCTTGAAATTCCTTTGAAGTGAATTCTCCTCCTCGATCAGATCTCATGGCTTTGATCTTGCAACCACTCTTTTTTTCTACAGCGGCTTTGAATTTCTTGATGCTCCAAATATCTTTGATTTCTGCTTCAAGAAATAAACCCAGGTTTTCCTTGAAAAAACATCAATGAAGAGAAGGAAATAATTATTTTTACCCAAAGAACTTGGCTTTATTGGACCGCACACATCGGTGTGAATGGGGTCGAGTGGCTTTTGGGCTCTTGTGGTCGACTCTTTTGGAAAGCTTTTCCTGAACTGTTTCCTAAGTAAACATCCTTCACAAACTTGATCAGGGTGGCTGATGCACGGTAAGCCTCTCACCATCTCCTTCTTGGATAATAACTCCAATCCCCTAAAGTTAAGATGCCCAAAACGAAGATGCCAATGCCATGATATGTCTTTGTAACATGTCTTGAGACACTTTGCAACATCGTTTTGAATATTCATAGGAAACATCCTATTCTTTGACATTTTCACCTTGGCAATTAATCTTCCTTTGTCATCTTTAAGAAAAAGGCTATAATTTTTCATGTGAATATCATAACCTTTTTCTAAGTGACCCAAACTCAAAATGTTGCTTTTCATATTGGGCATGTAGTAGACATTTGAAATTAATTGGTGACATCCATTTTTCAGGGGAATAAGGATGTTACCTTTTCCTTTTACCGGTATTTTGGATTCGTCTCCAAAAGAAACGTTGCCACTCACCGATTCATTGAGCTCTACGAACATGCTTCTTCTTCCGCACATGTGGTTGCTGGCGCCAGTGTCAAGGTACCATGTATAGTTTTGGTCTCCATCATTGTTCTTGCATGCTAGTAACACAATGCCGTTCTCTTTTTTCTCCTTTTTTCACATAATTGACCTTCTCATTGGGTCTATTGCTTTGAGCTCTACATTCCCAAGCATAATGCCTAAACTTTTGACAATTATAGCATTGAACTTGAGATTTTTCATACCTCAAGTTTGAGCGTCCTCTTCCACGACCTTTTGTTAAGCTTTCTCCTCTTTCGTAGTTGCTATGGTTGTCGAAGTTCCAACCACGTCCACGTCCATGTCCACGCCCACGTCCGTGACCTCGGCCACGACCTCTTTCGTATTGGCTTATCTCGTTATCGAAGCTTTCTTCTTTCTTCTTTGGCTGGACATGCGTCTTGAGGAGCTGCTCATCATTCCCTTGCCTCTTCTTATGTTTCTCTTCATATGCTTGTAGCGAACCCATTAATTGCTCTATACAAATTTCTTCCAAGTTTTTAGTTTCTTCAATCGTCAAGACAATGTGCTCGAATTTGGGGTCCAACGAGCGTAATATCTTCTCCATAATTCTAACATTTTCTAATTTTTCACCGTTTCTTTTTAATTGATTGGAAACGGCTAAGACTCTTGAGAAATAATCGGAGATTGATTTAGACCCTTTCATTTGTAGAGATTCGAACTCACCTCTTAATACTTGAAGACGAACCTTTTTCACTTGTTCGGCTCCTTTGTAAGAGGTTTGAAGCTTCTCCCAGGCTTGTTTGGCGGAGGTTGCACTCGAGACCTTCTCAAAGCCCTTGTCATCTAATGCTTGGTTGATGAGGTAGAGAGCCTTCTTGTCTCTCTCTCTTGAATCTTTCAAACTCTCATTTTGGGGTTGGGATAAAGTAGCTTCATCTTTTGGCTCAGTGTAGCCTTTCTCCACGACTTCCCAGACATCATGAGCACCCAAAAGGGCCTTCATTTTGATACTCCAATTATCAAAGTTGTTGTTGTCGAGCACTGGAACTTGGAAGGCTGCCATAGCGTTGCTAGCCGTATCTCTGATACCACTTTGTTGGGGCTTAAAAAGACTTCACTACTTTGGAGATATTTATCTCACAAAGAAGAATGTAATGCAGCAGAATTGATAGGCAAGAGAAAGAAAGAACACTCAAAGTATTATACAAAATTTTTATTCACTCACAAACTAGTATAAGAGGAAACACTCAAACACTCTTAGAAGCTTTGTTGCTTCTTCTTACTTCTCACTTGACACTCTCACTTCTCACTACTAGCCTCTTGGTTGTTACATCACATAGCTTAGCACCTCACCTATTTATAGGCAAGGTTTGCCAACTTTGATATTGCTAGAACTTTCTAGCTAATGCTTAACAACCACACAATTTTACTAGATTCTAGATCTTTCTACAAAAAGCCTTAGATATTTATGCATGCATTCCACCAACTTGAATTCTCTAGAACTCTCTAGCATGTGCATGGATCTTTCTTTGTGTATGGGCCAGATCAATTGTCTTGGACCAAGACAAGATTACAATTCAACAGTTGGTTGATTCATGTCAAAGAAGGAAAAGGTTAACAATATAACTCGGTTGTTACTTCCGCTCTCTCAACTTGTTGGAGGACGATTGCCCGAGTCATTCCCAAGGACAAAGGTATTCAACTTATTGGAATTTTTAGTATTTTTAGAGTGTATGGCATCGACCAGGGTTGTTGGAGTACTAGGGGTTATGATTGTTGGATATTTGTTACAATTTGTGATAAATTATATATGCTAATAAATACTAAATACGAACAGAAACTTAATACAGTATGAACAAGAATGGAAAAATAAGTACAGACAACTTGAAGATCGAGGCTTGCGTATCGCAATGTCCTTGAAACAGAAATTTCGCCCCTACTCAGTGCTTGTAGTTCTACGGACGTCTGCCTCACCAGGATTCAACGATTTAAGTTAGAATTCCAGCACCAGAAACTGGAAAACTAGACTTCTGGCAAATTTGTTTGTGGTACTCTCAGTATGCTTGGTATACAAGGATTGATGATTTTCAGTGTTTTAAATGATATGCAAATGCATGTATTTATAGTGAAGGGATGCCTGTTCGCAACATGTATGAGGAATGGATGCATCTGTTGGGAGACACTTCTTCAGAGGGGTGCTTTTTGGTTCTGCGTTTTTACACTCTTCAGACTTCATCTGAAAAGATGAGTCTGTTGGTAATAAAAAATAATTAATTAATTAAATTCGAATTTAAAAAATAATTAATTAAATCCAAAAAATAATTAATTAAAGTATTTTAATTATTAGAGCCCGAGCGCCATCTTTTGATAATTAATTATATATTAATTATCAATTAATTAGCACACCCCAAAGCCCAAACCCAAGGTTGAGCCCAATGTTGTTCTCCATGGTCCATCACTCCAATTACTTTCTAATAAGGACAAAGCCTTATAAAGTGTTGAAGCTTTTTGGAAATGATCAATGTGGGACAAATGAAATTTTAACTCAAACTTCAAAATTTCCAACAATACCCCACATTTGAGTTGAAATTTCATTCAAACTCCAGCAATCACCCCACATTTGAATGCAAATGTAAATGCAAATGTATGACTAGGCTACCTAAAACTGAGAGAGAATAGACATGATATGCGTCGGGTGAAGTGTCTTTTGGACTTGAACTTACCCTAGTGAAAACATATCGGGTTTACTTGGTGACGTAGTGGATGTGGAAGATCTTGAACTGTTCACCGCAGTAGTAAATCGAGACAATATGCTACACACATATCATGTCTGCCACACGTTAATTCATACGGTTGTGTTCATTTTGGCCCTGAACAGATCCTAGATTTCGTAGGAGCTTTAGAGAATTTAGTCATTTCAATTCTCATAAATGCGGCCCCATTTACTCCTATATAGGTGACTTTAATTAAGGATAGTCTACCATATTCCTCTTGATAACAAGATATTAATGTCATTAAATGTATAAAACATAACCCCTCAAACTCAACAGACAACACACATTTTATCATAAGAATGGGTAAGTTGTGTGTTCAACTTTTGAATCAAACTCAACCAGTTGGCCTATTGAACCTAGACCATGGGATCTCCAATCAGCTAGGTTAGGTTTCCGCCCAGTCCGATTCATTGAATTGGCTTGAGACTCATTCCTCTCCATGTAAATAATATTTGATCTCTTGGTAGGCCTTTTGTCAAAGGATCAGCTATATTTTCCTTTGACTTCACATAATCAATGGATATTACTCTATTGGAGAGCAACTTCTTAAGAGTATTATGCCGACGCCTGATGTGTCGCGACTTACCATTGTATACATGACTTTTGGCCCTTGATTGCGCGGCCATATTGTCACAATGTATACATATAGCAGTTACAGGCTTTGGCCACATTGGAATATCCTCCAGAAAATGTTTGAGCCACTCAGCTTCTTCTCCAGCCAAATCTAAAGCTATAAACTCCGACTCCATGGTGGAACGAGCTATACATTTCTGTTTAGAGGATTTCCAAGATATTGCTGCACCTCCCAAGGTAAAAACATATCCACTTGTCGACTTAGATTCTGTAGTGTCAGAAATCCAATTGGCATCACTGAAGCCTTCTACAACAGGTGGATACCTTGTGTAGTGTAATCCGTAGTCAAGCGTATTTTTCAAATACCATAACACTCTTACTCAAGCATCCCAATGCTCTTGTGCAGGATTACTTGTATATCTACTAAGCCTACTTACTGCATAAGCTAAGTCGGGCCTAGTTGAATTCATCAAGTACATTAGACTTCCAATTACTTGAGAATATTCAAGTTGAGATATGGCATGACCTTTATTTTTCTCCAACTTGCATGCAACATCAAAAGGAGTTGCAGCAGGTTTGCAGTCAAATTGACCAAACCTTCGTAATATTTTTTCTGCATAATGGGATTGTGTAAGGACATACCCTTCACCATTTCTCTTAATTTGAATTCCTAAAATGACATCAGCTTGACCTAAGTCTTTCATGTCAAAACTTGAATTCAACATTTTCTTTGTTTTGTTTATTACATCTTTATCGCTTCCCATTATGAGTATATCATCCACATACAAGCAGACAATAACGCAAGTTTTATCATTACTCTTAATGTAGACACATTTATCGGATTCATTTATTTTGAACCCATGTGTCAACAAAGTATGATCAAATTTCTCGTGCCATTGTTTTGGTGCTTGTTTAAGTCCATATAATGACTTAACTAATTTGCACACTTTGCTTTCTTGTCCTTTAAGCACGAACCTTTCAGGTTGTTCCATATATATTTCTTCATCAAGTTCTCCATTTAAGAATGCTGTTTTTACATCCATTTGATGTATATCAAAGTTGTACACAGTCGCAATCGCTATTAACGTCCGAATTGACGTTATGCGAGAAACTGGAGAATAAGTGTCGAAATAATCCAACCCTTCATTTTGGCGATAACCTTTGGCTACTAAACGTGCCTTGAACTTGTCAATGGTTCCATCCGCCTTAAGTTTCTTCTTGAAAATCCATTTATGACCAATTGGTTTACTACCAGGAGGTAAATCAACCAATTCCCATGTGTTATTTTCCGTAATGGATTCCATTTCACTTTTAATTGCTTCCTTCCATAAAGGAGCCTTGGAAGAAGACATTGCTTCTTTAAAAGTTCCAGGTTCATTCTCGGACAAGTAAGCAATGAAATCTAGTCCAAAATTTTTAGAAACTTTGGTTCTTTTTCCTCTTCTTGGTTCCACATTATTTTCTTGGACACCAGAAGAAGAGGCTTGATCATGACTATTATCATGAACCCTCTTTGTATTAGGACCAGATTCTTTCTCTTTGTAAGGAAATATATCCTCAAAGAATTCTGCATCCGCTGATTCTAATATAGTGTTAACATGTATGTCAGAAATCGAAGATTTTATAACAAGGAACCTATAAGCAGCACTATTATTTGCATAACCAATGAATATGCAATCAATAGTTTTAGGTCCTAGTTTCGTTCTTTTTGGTAACGGAACTTGCACCTTTGCTAAGCAACCCCACACTTTGAGGGTTTTATAAGTGGGTTTATGTCATTTCCATAGTTCATAAGGTGACTCGTCAATCTTTTTTAGAGGAACCTTATTCAATATGGTATTTGCAGTAAGTAAAGCTTCACCCCACAAATTGTGCGGAAGCCCTGAACTATTTAACATGGAATTAATCATATATTTGAATGTTCTATTTTTCCTTTCGGCAACACCATTTTGTTGTGGTGTGTATGGAGCCGTTGTTTGATGTCTAATTCCATGTTGTGCACAAAAATCTGAGAAGGCAGTAGACTCATACTCTCCTCCTCTATCGGATCTAAGTGCTTTGATTTTTCTCTCAAGTTGATTTTCAACTTCGGCTTTATATGTCTTAAACATATTCAAAGCTTCGTCTTTGCTATGAATCAAATAAACATAGCAATACTTACTGCAATCATCAATAAAAGTGACATAATAATTCTTTCCTCCACGAGTTGGTGTGGATTTAAAGTCACAAAGATCACTATGAATTAATCCAAGTAATTCATTTGATCTTTCCAAAATTGACTTTCTCGTTTGCCTAGCAAATTTTGATTCAGTACATGTTTCACACTTATGATTAAAATCAATTTCGAATTTAGGTAATAATTCTAATTTAACCATTCTTTGCATGGAACGAAAATTAACATGTCCTAATCTAGCATGCCAAATATTAGAAGACTCAACAATATAAGTAGAAACATTCATTTTATTAGCATCATCAATGGCAATTACATTGAGTTTCACAAGGCCATCATCCACATATCCCTTTCCAACAAACATCCCACCCTTGGTAAGTACAAATTTGTTGGATTCCATTACAAGTTTAAAGCCCTTAGTAATCAGAATAGGTCCAGAAACCAAGTTCCTCCTTATTTCAAGAACATGCAACACATTCAGTAAGGCGAGACTCTTTCCAGATGTGAATTTGAGTATCACTTTGCCTTTGCCCACCACCACAGATGAGGCAGAATTGCCCATATACAGCTTTTCTCCAAGGGCAGCATGATGGTATTCAGTGAACAGATTTCTGTCAGCGCAGATGTGCTTGGTAGCACCAGTATCCAACAACCATTCACTCCCATTCGAGACCATGTTTACCTCGGACACAACAGCAGCCAATTCTTCATCGGTGATTGCCATGTTAGCATGGTTGTTGTTGTTTCCGTTGGCATGATTTCCATCCTTGCGATGATAACAATCTTGTGCTTTGTGACCAGATTTGCCACACACATAGCAGGCGCCCTTAATCTTCTTCAGATTCTTGCCTTTTGGAGCAAGGGCAGATTGCACAAACTGCTTGGTTTTTGGAGCCTTATTCTTTTTCGGCTTGGCCTTGGAGTTTCCTCCCTCAACATAATTCGCATTGGCTTCAATGGCAGCAAACCCTCCAGAACGGTCTGCCTTTCTGTGGTCTTCTTCCACTCTTAGCCTCATAATCAAATCTTCCATATTCATCTCACAACGCTTGTGCTTGAGATAAATTTTGAAGTCATTCCAGGAAGTTGGCAACTTCTCAATTATTGCTCCAACGTGGAAGTGTTCATTGATCTCGCATCCCTCGGAGTGCAATTCATAGATCAATTTCTGGATTTCTTCAACCTGAGAAACAACAGATTTGGAATCCACCATTGTATATTTGAGAAACTTACCGATAACAAATTTCTTTGAACCGGCATCATCAATCTTATACTTTTTCTCCAGGGATTCCCATAACTCCTTCGTTGTCTTGCACAGAGAATAAATGTCGTAGAGATTGTCATCCAAACAATTCAAAATATAGTTTTTGCAACAAAACTCAGAATGAGTCCAAGCTTCAATTGCAATGACAGTCTCTCTCGTCATTGGATTCTCATTAGACTGCAGAGCTTCTTCCTTGACAACATGAGCGAGATTCATGGTTGTCAGGAAAAACAACATCTTCTGTTGCCATCTCTTGAAGTCCAGCCCTTTGAACTTCTCAGGCTTTTCAGAGTATTTTGGCACAGCGCCATTCACATTCACATATTGTGGATCCATTTTTTTTTCTATTTCAAGATTGTTGGATATTTGTTACAATCTGTGATAAATTATATATGCTAATAAATACTAAATACGAACAGAAACTTAATACAGTATGAACAAGAATGGAAAAATAAATACAGACAACTTGAAGATCGAGGCTTGCGTACCGCAATGTCCTTGAAATAGAAATTTCGCCCCTACTCAGTGCTTGTAGTTCTACGGACGTCTGCCTCACCAGGATTCAACGATCTAAGTTAGAATTCCAACACCGGAAAACTAGACTTCTGGCGAATTTGTTTGTGGTACTCTCAGTATGCTTGGTATACAAGGATTGATGATTTTCAGTGTTTTAAATTATATGCAGATGCATGTATTTATAGTAAAGGGATGCCTGTTCGCAACATGTATGGGGAATGGATGCATCTGTTGGGAGACACTTCTTCAGAGGGGTGCTTTTTGGTTATGCGTTTTTACACTCTTCAGACTTCATCTGAAAAGATGAGTCTGTTGGTAATAAAAATAATTAATTAATTAAATTCGAATTTAAAAAATAATTAATTAAATCCGAAAAATAATTATAATTAAAGTATTTTAATTATTAGAGCCCGAGCCCCATCTTTTGATAATTATCAATTAATTAGCACACCCCAAAAGTCCAAACCCAAGGTTAAGCCCAACGTTGTTCTCCATGGTCCATCACTCCAATTACTTTCTAATAAGGACAAAGCCTTATAAAGTGTTGAAGCTTTTTGAAAATGATCAATGTGGGACAAATGAAATTTTAACTCAAACTTCAAAATTTTCAACAATGATAAGGTCAACTCGGGCTGAAATCTCGATTTATTCCCTGCGGTCATGGTGGTTAAGTGGTCATGGAAATATAACACCATGGAACATTCAGTTTTGACCCAGAAAAGCGCATAAGAGTTCCTAAGCTGGATCATGAATTATGAAGACGTTATTTTTTATCAAGAAAAAGTAAAAGTTTATGTTGTCCGCAGCTATGGAACATGTTATGGTTGATTATTGTCTGAATGTGATAATTGTCTGAATTATGAAGACGTTTTTTTAACCCGCTGTTGTTTCTCTGTGTGTTGCCTTCCACTGCCGGAGCGTCAAAGCTCGGCCCTTGGAGCTTCAATCCACCTTGCCCATCGCCTCCTCTCGGCGCTTCCACCTAAACCCCTCTGGTAAATTTCCCAACTTTTCCCCCATTTATTTTTTCTCTCTATTTCTGCGCTTTCGAAAGGTTTCAGATTTTCACCTTCTTAAGCTTATGTTTCTGAAAGGACCTTGATTTTGTGTTTAATTCGGGTTGTTGCGTCGTGAATTTTGAATTTTATGTTTAATTTGGGTCTTTACATTGTGAATTTTGAATCTTTAGCCTAATTATGCTGTGATTAATTTTAATTTTGTGGGTTCCAGTAAATTTCGCACCTTTTCTTTTCCTTCTTTAATTTTTGAGTTCCATCTGTTAAATATGTGTGATTACTGGGTTTTTCCGATCTGTTAAAGATTGAGACTTTTGTTCTACCAAATTTGAGTTGCAGCAGTTGGAAGCTAGGAGGTGCAGCAACTGGAACTCGGATTTCACTCCCGTGGCTGCAATTACATCAAGTTTTGGCTGATTTGATCTGAGCACGCACATATTGTTTTCGAGGTTTTTTACTCCTACCCTACCAGAAACTTGAGGTATGAAAATTTCAATTTTTTTGTGTTTTTGATTTATTTTCAGTGTTAATTTCTGATTAAATTATTATTTTGATAAACCTATTTAGAATTTGATCCGGGTTTTGCCTCCAGAGTAAAAACCTTGAAACTTGAAGGTATAAAAATTTCAATTTTTTTTATTTTTAGTGACTCTGGAGGGTGATAAAAATTTCTAGGGAAAATAAATGTTCTATTAAAATGTGTTTATAGTGTTTAGCAAGAGATTACAAAAGTTACTGCAATTCGGAATTTGGCATAATTTGGGAAAATATTGGAGGGTCAATTGGAGTATGTGATGTAACTTTTTTTCATATCTTTTTTTATTGACTAATCTATCAATTGGTAAGTTAATTATGTATAATTTTTATTTCAATTTGTACTATTTTTTTTTCTACAATGTTATAGATTTTGTACAAAACCTTTATACATAATTTGTACTTCTTCGTACAGTTGCGTTTAGCTAAGTATGAACATATAATATTTTTGCTAGGAAAAGTATTGGTGTAAGCAAAAACTAATTAATAGAATTTGCAGGGTATTTAGTGATAGATAAAAGTATATTTTCTTTCAGCTGAAGACATGGTTTTTCATTTCTTGAATTCTTTTGGTTGTAAGCTCAGGTTAGAATGTTTACACTGATAGTTAATGATGGACTTAGAGAATTGGATTATATGTGTTTGAATAATAATTGATCCTTACAGTTAATTTTATAACCTGTTATACTCAAT
Organism: Cotoneaster glaucophyllus; assembly: GCA_036320875.1. Lineage (NCBI taxonomy): Eukaryota > Viridiplantae > Streptophyta > Magnoliopsida > Rosales > Rosaceae > Cotoneaster > Cotoneaster glaucophyllus. The sequence goes on from CM070063.1 coordinate 7,482,473, forward strand.
GTAACAAATCAATGTATTCTGATAGATAAATAAGTGAAATCCTCTTTATATCTAACTGAGCTGAAACAAAAACAGTCATTTGATTGGAAAGTTATCATATGTGTATTTATTTGTTTGAATATGTTCTTTTATCTGTTTTTAGAAATTACCATTGAGTTCTTTTTTATTTATTTTTAATTTTTAATTTTTAAATTTTTTGAAAAATAAAATTGGCCTTTCAATCAAAAAAAAAAAAAAAAGATCCGGATTGATAGTCATTTATATATTTTCTTTTCACCACTAAGAACAACAACAAATAAATGATCTTTATTGTTTTGTTAGTATGAAATGGTATCTTTAGATTTTCATGAAGTTGTGTTTTGCTTCCAGGACTCAGAGGGTGGGTATGGCAGCGGACAAGGACAGGCAAGTAAATTGGTCTCACTATCTGCCCTTTTGGCTTAGCTAGTGTCGATATATCTTTGTTTAACTCAGTTGATGTTAGTTGTGATAGCTTGACTAGGCTTATACAACATTACTTATCTACTCTGTTAGATAGTGCTTTGCATTATTTTCCTTACAATTGATAGCGTGTTCTTTGATTTACAAGAATTCTTTGATTTCCCACATGCCATCTTGCAACGACTTATGCTGCAGTTAATGCACTTGTTACTCTCGATGGTGAGACGAACTCTACAAGTTTTTGTAGCAAATGAAACTTCCAAGCGGCGGCTTCAAGTTAGATATTACATTCATTTGTGTGGTTCTCTAGTTTGATGACATATATGTACAATGAATCATATCATTAACTTTAATTTACTTTTACCATGACTAACTACTTCTTGAATGCATGATGGTGGAGAAATTGATGTCTGGCCTTGCTACACTGCTGTTTCTGTTAGTCTCTCTGTTCTATTAGTTTCGGTTAGCCTCTCTCTGTCTATCACACTCAGATGGTGGAGAAATGTACTTCTGTTATGCATCTATTTTGAGGAAAATTGACGACACAATCATTTTATCTATTTTGATGGGCCCATTTTAGCAGATAAAAATGGGATTGCTGAAGCTAAGAAAGCTGTGTCATCTAGCAGTGATGATTCTTCAGATGAGGAATCTGATGCAGAGGAAATGAGTAATTTTTTTTTCCTAATAAGACTACTGATGCACATATACTATCGCTAATTTTTTGTGTTTGATTTGTGATTTTGGAAATAGTGGTTATTTCTAAGTTTGTGTTACTATTTGGTTTAAGGCTTCTAAATCTAAGGTAGCTGCTAAGAATGGCCCAACTACTGTTACAAAGAAGAAAGAAGTCTCAGCTGAAAGCTCAGATGAGAGTAGTGTTGATTCGGAAGATGATGATGTGAGTTTTTGGTTTTCCAACCTGGTGCCATAATTTTTTTTGCCGTAGGGGTTATTGCATGGGACATTGACCTGAAGATTGAGTCACTCATATCTGTATATTTGGGATACATTGTGTTGTGTATTTATTCTTTGTTAGATTGGGAAAGATACCTTTTGGTCGATAGTGATCGCCTGTTAAGAAGGCAGACTATATCAGCTCTGGATCTAAATAGAGCTCTGAATCTAAAGATGAGGTGTGTGCTCATGCTTAAATATTTGTATCATCTGAACGACTTGCACTATAGGATGAACCATTTTAATATGGGATTTTAGTAATTAGTTTGAATCCTAATCTTTCTGAGCATGGTTAGGAAGTTATGAAAAAAGTAGAAAGGATGTTTTAAGCTGCTTTGATGATTGTTCTGGTGATAGTTCAGAGGAAGTGAAGGTTTATGTTTTTTTTTTAAATTCCAGTTGGAATGTGTTGCAATAATATCAGTCTTTGTGAGATCAAATGAATTACACTTGCCTCTTTGCCTCTTTCTACATGTTTTATACAGTTTCAAAACCCGCAGCACCGCGCGGGCACACTTGCTAGTATTTAACTAAGGGGCCATATGTTGGAAATTAAATATTATAATATTTAATTATAAACTATGAATGAAAAGATAAGAGTCAGTCAAGTGTTAAAGGTTTTGTATCAAATAAGAGTCAGTCATGGCAGTCTTCTATTCCTCCATTTGAGAAACCACTCAAATTCCAGTTGAAATCTGCATCGATGACCCTGATCACGGCTATACCCGGTAGTTTATGACACGACATGAAAACGACACGAAAATAACGGGTTTCGGGTCAACACGATAACTTATCGGGTCATTATCGGGTGACCCATTAAGAACCTGTTAATGATAGGTTCTTAACGGGTATACACGTGGGTAACACGTGGGTAACTTGTTTCGACCCGTTAAGAAAAAAAAATTATTTTGATAATTTTAAAGGTTAATTACTAAAAGATTTATTATAAAATACAATAGCCATATTAATATATACAATACATTCTATATTAATATTAAATCTATAGTTTTGTATTATTATTCTATATAAGTTAAAAAAAAAATTTTAATCATTATTTATTTTTATTATGAGAGTTCCTTATTATCATTACTAGGATAAATTTTACTTAACATGTTGTTGTCCAAAATTAAAATAAACTAGTATAGTATTTGTATAGGCAAGAACTAAGAAGACATACATACAAGTATGAAAAATGTGAAAGAATATATAAACACACGTGATTCATCATTATTCATCTACGAGTAGATAATGGTTACACTTACATTATCGTTTAGATTTTTAAAATCCTCCAAACCCTCATGAACAATGTTTTTTATTTGAGGGCAAAATTAATAAAATTAATAATAATTATTGTAGAAGTGTAAAAAATGTAAGAAAAATATACAATCACTCATAGTGACAAGCTTTATAACTTTCATGAATGGGTCAACTTCGAAATCCAACACTATAATCCATAAACCTTAAATTTATATTTAACCGTCCATTATCATTTATGCTTTATTCTTCTTACTTAATTTCATTTTTTAAATTTCCTTTTTTGAAAACATGATCATCTGGCGGATGTAAGAAGATGAACGGTTCAGATCTTTGATATCACATTTCGATATTTACGATTAACTGAAATATGAGTCGATATCATATAGTTTGTAGAAACTTTATAAACATCAAGCTATATTTTCACTACCCGTAAAACTTTGAATATAATATCAACGATCCAAACCGTTCATCTTCCTGCATCCTCTAATAGATCATGTTTTCAAAATAGAAAATCTGAAGAAAAAAAAAACCAATTTGATGAGAACAATGAAGCGTAAATGTAAACAACAATCAACGGTTAAATTTTGATCTATGATTTATATGATTATAGTGGCGAATTTTGAAGCTAAGCTCTTCATGAAAGTTGTAAAGCTTGTCATTACGAGCGTTTATATATTTTTTGTCTATATTTTTTTTCACTTATACATTAATTAAAAAACTATTAAAGACTTTAGGTAATTAAGCGAAAAAATAGTTAAAAGAAAAATGCGTTTTTATGTTTTGGATGTGACAATATAGTATCTATATACTTATTTAGTATTATGTTTTTCATTTGATTATTTATTGGTTTAAAATATATTTTCCTTAACGGGTAACGGGTCGGGTTATATTACCTGTTAATATTATCAGGTCGATTTCGGGTCGGGTCATTTTACCCGTTTATTTTAACGGGTGTTACACGACACGACCCATTAAGATATCGGGTATAACACGAAAACGACACAAACACGGAAAACACGACACGAATGCCAGGTCTATTCACGGCTACTTGATCCATGACCTCAATGAGAGCGTAGTCTATCATCTCGCACAAACTACAAATGAAAGGGGTTGGTTCATTCATGTCAAATCTCGATTTATTCCCTGCGTCATGGTGTATGTTTAATTGGTCATGAAACATTACACCGTGGAACATTAAGTTTTGACCCTAAAAAGGGCATAAGCGTTCCTAAGCTGGATCATAAATTATGAAGACGTTATTTTTAATCAAGAAAAAGAAAAAAAATTATGTTGTCCGCAGCTACGAAACATGTTATGGTTGATTCTGAATGTGATAATGGTTGTATCAACACCGATACTATGTTTGTTCTGGGGCTTGTCACAAGAAGAATATGGTGGAATCGTTGGGGGAGCTTCTTTTAATTGATATATGGTAGGGTGGATTGGGAGACGATGAAGAGATTATGCAGATGAGTGGCTCAGAACTAGGGTTAAGTTAGGGTTTTTAAATTGGATGGGGATTGTGTGTTTTGAAACATTAGCTAGCTATTACTGCAATTTCAAAATTTGATTCATTTGAAGTGTACTATCTTCTTCTACTTGATAGTGATAGGTGCATTCTTTCCTATATATATTTTCATATCATTTATTCCGAGTTTTGTAGAGGAATTGGTCTTATAAACTTAAAACAGCCTCATTATTTTCCTTTTCTTAATTTCAGCTAATTTAGAGGGTTTTTATGATAAATCGACTTTTAAGAGGAGTTTTGATGCAACGCCAGTTGGAGGAAAAATCATGATTTCAAATGGTAACCTCCAACTGTTCTACTTTTATGTGCAAGTGGAAGAGAATTCTAACAAAGTATTAATATTAACGTCGTAGGCGAAAGCTAAAACAAACAATCTCAAATGGAACAAAAGAGATTTAAGCCTACGTCCACGAGAAATGCACGGCGAGGAATTTCACTAAACAAACAAAGATTACAAAAGAGTGGTTACTATCACAATCCAAATTTTCACAAATTACAAATCCTAAACCAAACAAGTAGAGAACGCAAAACAAAAAGAAGATGACCCTCCCAAATTTCTCTCTAATTCACAAACTCACAAATTAACTCTCACCAAATTATCAAACGAATGAGCTATGAATTTGCCACACAATCATGACTCCAAACAGTTACGTCCAACTAAAACCCAATTAGATAAAACTCTCTATACTCTTGTTAAAAATAAAATAAAATGAAGACTCTCTACGCTCAGGCACACACTAATAATCTAATCCTAGGTCCTATTTATCGAGTATAGGGCTTTTTTTTTAACAAAAGAGTATAGGGCTTAGGTTGTAATAAGAATTATTAGGGCTTTATTTTTTTTTTATTTTATAACAAAAGAGTATAGGGTTTAGGTTGTAATAAGAATCATAATCCTAATTGGAAGTAAAAATAAATCATAATCAAATAGTTAATTAATCTCTCTATCAAGTAAGGAATCCAAACCTAAATAGAATACAACTCTCCTAGGGAATCCAACTGGTCGCGCACTAGCAGAAACTTCATAAGCTCCTTCTTTATTTCTCTCAATCAATTGCCTCTAAATTCTCTAAATTTTGGACAATGTTCAAATTTTCTATGTGAACTTTTAATTTGGTTTTGAGCACCTTTCTAAACTTTTAATTCGTGCCATTATCCTCGCAACCGCAAAATACCACAAAATTTTTAATTAAATTTAGAAGAATGAGAATCCTTTTTAGATCCTCTTTGTGAGGATTCTGGGGATCCTCAAATCGTGTCCGTTCATTGTACATCATGCGGTTAGAAATTATTTTAAATACTTTTATTTAAAATTAAATATAAATAGTACCTGACGAAAATTGACCGTACGATATACGATGAACGGATGATTTAAGGATCTCAAAAATCCTCACAAAGAGGATCCGAAGAAAAGCCTTTTGGAATTTACAGAGCTTTCAATTCGTGCTGATACCCATGCTACTGTTGATTTCTCGACTTCCTTCTTGTAAACAGCGGTATGCTACATTTAAGAGCATGGTATTGAAAATGTAACGATCCATCCTCAACTTGGACTTGGTTATCAAGCTAAACAAGAAGTCATGACTATATAAAGCCATCACGGACACGAGAAATTTTTCATTGTGTTGGGAATAGAGGTGATAAATCAATCAATTGGTTATTAATGAGTAAAAATTAAGACGTGTTTAATTTGATATCAATATAATATTGAGATGAGATTAGTAGTGGTGATAAATGTGTAAGGTGAAAACAAACTAAATGAGTCTTGATGAGTACGCATTAACAACCCAATGGGATATGCCACATCTAGCTTGAAACATGGCCCAGTACAACAAGTGTCATAATACAATTGGCTGGAAGCTTGAAAAAATTGTATTATGACACTTGGTTTAGACTTCACCCATATCGGGAAAACATTTAAATTTTGGTTAAAATTGACACACTTCTTCTATATTTATGATATATCAGTTAAACATCGGAGAAACTCTCATATTTCGTCTAAACCAATGTTTGACATTCCCCAATGTTTCACTCACGTTTTTGAACAAATTTCCATTATTTCCATTGAAACAACTGATATGAAGACATCATAATTAGTTGATTTCATGTCACATTGATATTTCAATGGGATGAAATTTCCCATAACCTCTCCGGATCTAGAAAGAGTGAATAACTGTGACTTGTCATCTATTGTCCCCCTTCAAAAAAAAAAATAAAAAATACAAAAGCGTTACTAAAAGTCAAAAAGTGACAGACATCAATTTCTAACAATTTGAGGCTCAAACTTCTGAAAGAGAAATACACCAAAACTGGCTTGGAAATTTATTGATTGATGAGACTTGAAAGAGAGAGAGAGAGAGAACGGCTTCAGAAGAACTTATGAACTTGTGAATCGAAAACCAGAGGGGTAATGACTTCATATCCTTTCTCTGAAGGATGGTAGCTGTCCCAGAATATGTATTTCGACGAATCATTGCAGGTTCCCGGAGAGTAACGTGTACACAGAATGCTAACCTCAACGTTTCCTGTCCCACAGCATCCTCGATTGATCACTTCAAATCCTGAAACCATATATAAAATCATTATACCAACCTTATGATCAATATGCATTGTGGAATTTTTTTTTCCGAGACTATGACGATGACTGAAAAAATGTGAATTTAGACTATTGATCTTGTTGATTCATGTTCAGAATGTTTAATTTTAGATTCATAGTATGACGACATAAATCTTTACATGATAAGCGAACATCTTGGAAACGCATTTTTGCGAATTACTGTTTCCGAAATTAACCAAGGTGGTGATTTACCATATTGAGTAGGGTTTTGGATGAGGGAAAGCAATGTGTTATAGATATCGAGGTAGACAAGCCTTGCTTCTGGCAGCCTCCTATTGAAGGCATCTATGTGGGCAGAGAGATTGGAGTTGAAGAGACTTGCTGCTTGGTTGGCAGTCTCCGAGCACCCTCTGTCTATGCCTCCACTCAGTGTTCTCTGTGACGGCACACACCCGATTGCTGGCAGACTTACAACTCCAATTCTTCTTGCTCCGAGTCCATATAGTTCCTGCAGTTCCATTTCCCTCACATTAAAAAATAGCGAAGTACGACGTAGTAGGTCACGCTTTAACCATCTCTACTACAACTCAAAGCAGCTTCTTCATACAATCTCAATTGCTTGGAACCAAGGTATTAAATATCGATGATATCGAAAATATCGGTAGTTCAAAAACACGGAAATATCGATGGAAATATCGGGATATTATCGATATCGATAAAAATTGAATAAAACCACGGAAATTGTAAGAAAAACTTGGAAATTTTTATTGAAACTTTGCAGGATGTTTATTTAGTCAATTATCTATTAGTTTATCACAAAAAATTGGAAGGAAATGTATTGCATGATGAATTTAATTGATTTAAGTTGATTATATAGCGAGCTGGCAAACATTGTGAGTGTAGAAAATATGTAGTAATTAATGAAAGAAGTTTAGACACACCATAATCATTTATATATAATGAATTAGTACAATAATTTATACTTTATACATTGCATGGTAAGATACATGAGTGACTTAGTAAATATTAGCTTGCAAGCCTTGCAGACATCTTAACGACCATATAAATATTACAGGCTGAATATGTAATCACAAACACATATGTAGCAAGTTGGATATGGCCCAGGTGCATGGTTGACAAAGGGAGGGGTTCGAATCTCTCTATGCGCAAGATTGAGAACTATGTATTAATGTGTTTTATTTTATATCTTAAACATTGATAAATACACAAATTATGAAATTCTCACTTGAAAAATTTAAACTTTATTAACTCAAATGTAATTAAATTAAGAAGGAAACAAGAAATTGATCAAAGCAAGTTGATATTCATGGGGTTTGCACTTTGCAGGCAGGGAATCAAAACGCACACATAAAAATCCATGTTCCAAAGCCACGCGAGGGAAGTGAGGGAAGTGAGCCAGAATCCCACATCGGCTGTGCAAGGAAAGTAAGCAAGCATGCAGGCCTACAAAGGCCACGTTCCAAAGCTGGAATGAATCCCACATCGGCTGTGCAAGGAAAGTAAGCAAGCATGCAGGCCTACAAAGGCCACGTTCCAAAGCTGAAAATGTCATTCTTTTCTTGGCCTTTTGGCTAAGATCAAGTGTATTAATATTTTTTTATCAATTTAATATTTGACGTGTGGGCTAATGGATGGTTCACAAGTAATATCGCGATATTTTAAAGATATTATAATTTAAGTTAAAAAAATATCGTTGTGTCAAAAAAAGGATATTATCGGCGAAATATCGCCGATAATATCGATTTTTAAGACATTGCTTGGAACCCAAGATTCAAGAATGACAAATGATAGGCATGTATGAGCTCATCTATGGAACTTGGAATACGGAAATATGGGGCTGATTGACAATTGTTCTCTTCTGAGGTGGCTAGTTCTGATGAAAATTTTGTAATTTTGTTTGACTGATATTCTAGTCTAATCTACACTACAGGAAGGGTATTCAAACTTGAGTGTGGAAGCGGGGGCACATTGCTCTAACAAACTTGACTACGTTTAGCTAGGTCTGAAATTCTGATGGATCTCAAGTTCATGTGCATCTCAGGATGCAGGGCGTGGCGAATTTAGTAGTTTATGGCTACATAGTGGTAATGCAGGAGTACCAAACCATTTATTGTTCAGTGCTGACATTCACAAATTGCAGTTGTTCGTTGTTTACCTGAAAGAAACTTGAAGCCGATTTAACCATGAGATCGGTATACGCTGGAATGTCATAGTGACGTCTTCTTAGTGGTGTAGATAAATAAGTATTCGCAATGTCGTTACTCCCTGTGCACACAATGTATATGCTTTTCGATACTATAGTCGCCGTTCTCTCCTTCCCAACGGCTGCATTTATCTTGCTTATGTATTGTTTGAACAAGTCTAGTTGATTCGATAGAGATAAGACAGACTGATAGAAACAAAATTAACAGAAAGAAAGGATGAAATAGTAAATAGAAAAAAAGGGGGTTATATTTATTTACCACTATTTTGGGAGTGAGGGGATCATATCCTGAGCCACCTGAGGAAAACTTACGCCAGTAAGTAGGTCTTCAATCTTCAGATTTGAGTCCAAATAAGCTGGCAAAATCTTCTTCACTCCAACTGATTCAGCTGAAATATTTGTAAAGGGTTAATCATTTTCACAGTTTTGTTGAGCCAGTACTTGGATCTAACTGAAGAGTTAGCGCAAAACCGTGCACAACGGTGTTTTAGGATTCATACAGCTGACCCCATTTAGTGGGATACGGCTGGTTGTTGTTGTTGTTGGTTGAGCCAGTAGAGCTAGTAAAAAGTAAGAAACAACAGCGACAATAGTTAGACTACCTATCAAGTCTGAGGGGACTCTGCCTTTGCTAAATCTTCCAGTAGGCCTTTTCCCTACAAAGTCCCTCCCATAAGGTGGGAAATTGCATTTGACTATCGTGCTAATATTGTTGTTGTTTCCCGGATCCACTATTGAATCTCCAAAAATAATCACTGCCGGAATCTTTTTGTTGTTCGGTAGCTCTACAGCAGCAGCATTGCGGTACAAGAACAAGACTATGGCGACCATTATAAGTTCGAGAGAAGATTTAGATGATGAAGGAAGAAGTTTTGGGGAGAGGAAGTTCATTGCCTTGGAGGGTGAAAATATACTGTGCATATTTAAGTTTTCATAGGTGTTTTTAAGCATTTGTGTATGTATGTGGCTAGCGCAATAATTGGCTCAAAAGATGTACATTTTAGCTTTTAGTTGTTAGTTACGGTTCGGTTTAATTCGAGGGGACATATTAATTGGGTGAGCTAGAAATCGACTTCTTTCAACTGTTGTCTCATAAGCAACAGATGCAAAATTTCCTCATGACACGGCATTGCAAACTAAGAGTTTGATAATTCAAAAGAGAAATTTTCTTTCGTGTTGCAAACGCGTCTTCTGTATAATTCGCATTTTCAAAGTCAAGGCTTCAGATGGCCCAAAAAGAAAGAAATAAGGCCATCTCCAACCGAAGGCTGGTCAGACGGCTCGTTTTAGCTGATCCTCTAAGAAATTAATATTTTAATGAACAGTGCAATACCATATTTCTCACAATCTCCAACCGAGGGCCAAAGGGCCATGGGGCTCGTTTTAGCCCTCTCACAAAAAATCATCTCCAACCAAGGGCCAAACATAATTTTTATGTTGTTTAATGTTATTTAATGTTGTTTCATGTTACTTAATGTTATGTAATGTTTAATGGTTTAGGAAGTTATAGGAAAAATAAAAGAAGATTTTTTACAATTTTTAAAACAAATTTTGTAATAAAAAAAAAAAAAAAAACGGCTAGCTGACGTCAGCTAGTTACCGTTGGTTTTCAAATTCTGGCCCAGCCTTAGGCCGGTTGGCCCTTTGACCCTTTTTTGTCCAGTGGGGCCCACGAGCTTTTTTGCCTGGCCCTCGGTTGGAGACGATTTTCGGACTATTTTTGACCCTTTGGCCCTCTGAACCTTTCGGTTGAAGATGGCCTAAAACAGTCAAAGGTTCTTCCAGCTGCATAAATTCTATCTGATCAGAAGAAGAAAAAATGGTGCTGCTTATTTCCTACGTCGCTGGTTTGCAGTCAAATTTTGACACCATATTGTGATCAGAAATCATCTAACCTTCATCGTATATTATGTATATGGTTTGGCTAATTAGTGTTTAGTGATTAATCACTTTTTGAACAGTAAATGTATATATCCAACTGCTTTTTTACCATCAGCACATAGTACTGCTGCAATGTTTTGCATCCATCCATATTCAATACTCATGGATTTTTAACTTTTAGTCTCTAAGCATCTATAAGTGGAACAAACTATCCAAATATTGTTGTTGTACATGGTGCTTTGCAACTTGTTTTTCCTCTTTTATGATGTCTGTATTTTTTTTCTTCTCTTTCTAGCATATTACTTTGGTGTTTTGCAACTTGTTTTGCAGGTCTAGACCTTCTAGATTTTTTTATAGAGGGTTTTAGGCTTTACGTCCGTTTCTTTTCTTGTATTTTTATTTGTTAGCTTAAGAGGGGTCAGGTTTATGTCTTCCCTCTTTTCTTATATTTTTCACTTTAATTTTTTTCTTGTATTATGAGGGGTAATTTTATGTATCTCTGACTAGGTATAACTTTTTTTTTTTTTTTGAATTTAATAAACTTTCTCTCATACAGTCGAAGTTTTTCAAATAAAAATTTGTAGTTGTACATATAGCACAACCTAGAATAGCTCAACTCATTATACAAGAAGGGAAAATACAAATATTGATATATAAACTGATCGTGTGACCAACTAACTTTTTAATTCGGATCTTAACTTCAAATCCCCTTCTTTAGATGATAAAAAAAAGGAGAGAAACTACTCAAGTGCGAAGTCCGCAATGTAAATGCTTGCAAACGCGGTGTTTTATGCACTGGTCGACAAGGGAGTTGCGCAATGCAAAAAGTTCAAGAAATTCGGCATCTGTATAAGAAAAAAGTCGATGTTGGTGTTGGAGGAGTTGGAGTTGGACTAACCCTATAACCCCTTTTCTTGGGTTATCGAAATTAAACCTTACAAGAAAAATGAGGCTGAACAGAAAAGAAGGAAGTCACATGATCACATCTAGCAAATAAACTAGAGCTCTACAGGGCCAGTGCAGATCAGGCAGATTTTGACTCCAGCACCTCTACTGTCATGGAGTGTAAGCGATGGCAGGTTCTATTCCTCCCTTTGAGAAACCACTCAAATACCCCGTCTAAATTTGCATCGAAAACCCTGATCGCGGCTACTTGATTTGTGACCTCAACGAGAGCGTAGTTTATCATCTCGCACAAACTACAACTGAAAGGGGTTAGTGTTGGGGCTTAAAAAGACTTCACTACTTTGGAGATGTTTATCTCACAAAGAAGAATGTAATGCAGCATAATTGATAGGCAAGACAAAGAAAGAACACTTAAAGTATTATACAAAATTTTTATTCACTCACAAACTAGTACAAGAGGAAACACTCAAACACTCTTAGAAGCTTTGTTTCTTCTTCTTACTTCTCACTTGACACTCTCACTTCTCACTACTAGCTCTCTTGGTTGTTACATCACATAGCTTAGCACCTCACCTATTTATAGGCAAGGTTTGCCAACTTTGACATTGCTATAACTTTCTAGCTAATGCTTAACAACCACACAATTTTACTAGATTCTAGATCTTTCTACAAAAAGCCTTAGATATTTATGCATGCATTCCACCAACTTGAATTTGCTAGAACTCTCTAGCATGTGCATGGATCTTTCATTGTGTATGGGCTGGATCAATTATCTTGGGCCAAGACGAGATTACAATTCAACATCCCCACCTTAATCTTGTCTTGTGATGCCAATTGAGTTCCTCAATCTAACAAAGTCTTCTTGCCTAAGTGGTTTTGTGAATATGTCGGCAACTTGGTCTTGTGACTTCACGTATACCACTTGCACATCTTTTCTTGCAATGCACTCTCTTATGTAGTGATAGTGAGTATCTATGTGTTTGCTCCTGTCATGGAATACTGGATTTTTTTGCCAAAGCTATTGCAGACTTGTTGTCTACATAGATCTCTGTTGGCTCTTCTTGTGGCATGCTTAATTCTTTCAGCAAGTTTCTTAACCAAATTGCATGACAGACACATGAGGTAGTAACTACGTATTCAGCTTCGCAAGTAGAGAGAGTGACAATTGGTTGCTTCTTTGACATCCATGTGAATGCAGTGTCTTGATATGATATATGGTGGCCCGCGGGCATAGAAAAAAGAAGTACAATTAGAGAACATTTGACCTAAACTAAACTATACCATATATTAAAGCTAAATAGTCTAAAGCCTGTTCCCAATAACAACTATGAAACTTACACTCCACAAGGTTAGAGTAGACATCAGATAGATAAGAGGGGTCTAGCACCTCCTCTTCCCCAATCACCATCCGAGACTTTTGAAAAATGTTGGATCTATGTTTTCTCCTTTGTCATGCTTGGTTAGTTTGACTCCGCACTCCATTGGTGTGCTTATGGGCTTGCAGTCATCCATTTTGAACTTTTTCAGTATCTCCTTTGTGTAGCTTTCTTGGGAGATGAAAATGTCTTCTTCGTTCTGCTTGACTTCAATGCCTAGGTAGTATGCCATCAGCCTAATGTCGGTCATCTCGAATTCTTTGGTCATCACTCTCTTGAACTCTTCAAACATGCTTGGATTACTTGCGGTGAAGATTAGATCATCCACATATAAGCACACAATCAAAATATCTCCATCTTTGACTTTGACGTAGAGAGTATGTTCATGAGGGCACTTGGTGAAGTTGTTCTCCTGGAAGTACTTGTCGATGCGACTATTCCAAGCTTTTGGCGCTTGTTTTAGCCCATAGAGGGCTTTCTTCAACTTCAGAACCTTGTCTTCATGCCTTTTGATTTCATAGCCTGGTGGCTGCTGAATGTAGACTTCTTCCTCAAGGACTCCATTTAGGAAGGTGGACTTCACATATTTGTTGAATCTTCCATTTGTTTTGAGCTGCCAAAGAAATTAGTAATCGTATCGTTTCCAACCGAGTAACATGTGCAAATACCTCATCATAGTCGATTCTAGTTATTTGAATATAACCTTTCGCCACTAGTCTCGCCTTGTATCTTTCGACCTCTCCGTTGGCATTTTTCTTTGTCTTGAACACCCACTTGACTCTGATGGCTTTGTGTCATTTTAGAAGAATAACGAGTTCCCATGTATCATTCTTCTGGATTGCTTCGATTTCTTCATCCATTGCTTTCTTCCACTTAGTATCTTGCACTGCTTCTTGGAAGTTGACTGGTTCACAATCAGCAAAGAGACAGAAAAGTGTAGGATTATCAAGTCTTTCAGCTACCTCATAGAGTTCTCGTAGACTTCTTGTGCTTGGAATATCTCTTTCATTTGAACTCCCACTTGACGATGTTGATGCTGATGAAGTTCCATGAATGGTTGATGTTGGTGAAGCAGGTGGAGTAGTGGATTCTTGTTGAACCTCTCTTGCTTGCTCCATCATCCATTGATCATTCTCTTCTTCAAACTGAGGAAAGAAGCTGAGATCACTTGCATGAGAGCCAAAATCCCATTCTCCTTCTTCATTGAGCATCACGTCTCGACTGATCACCGTCTTCCCATTGTTTAGATTATACAGCTTATAGCCTTTTGAATTTGAATCATATCCGATGAAGATGAACTTCTCACTTTTATCGTCGAGTTTGGTTCTCCTTTTGTCTGGTACATGTACATGGGCTATGCTTCCAAAAACTCTTAGATGAGAGATACCTGGTTTTCTTCCACTCCATGCTTCTTGCGGAGTCTTTCCCCACACACTTCTTGTTAGAGACTGGTTTGATAGGTAGACAGCACATGCTACCGCTTCTGCCCACAATTCCTTAGGCAATCTCTTACTTTTGAGCATACTTCAAGCCATGTCGAGGATTGTTCGATTTTTTCTTTCCGCCACACCATTTTGTTGATGGTATCTTGGAACTGTCAAAGGTCGACGAATTCCATTAGCTTCATAGAATTCTTGAAATTCCTTTGAAGTGAATTCTCCTCCTCGATCAGATCTCATGGCTTTGATCTTGCAACCACTTTTTTTTTTTTAACAGCAGCTTTGAATTTCTTGATGCTCCAAATACCTCTGATTTCTGCTTCAAGAAATAAACCCAGGTTTTCCTTGAAAAAACATCAATGAAGAGAAGGAAATAATTATTTTTACCCAAAGAACTTGGCTTTATTGGACCGCACACATCGGTGTGAATGAGCTCGAGTGGCTTTTGGGCTCTTGTGGTCGACTCTTTTGGAAAGCTTTTCCTGAACTGTTTCCCAAGTAAACATCCTTCACAAACTTGATCAGGGTGGCTGATGCACGGTAAGCCTCTCACCATCTCCTTCTTGGATAATAACTCCAATCCCCCAAAGTTAAGATGCCTAAAACGAAGATGCCAATGCCATGATATGTCTTTGTAACATGTCTTGGGACACTTTGCAACATCGTTTTGAATATTCATAGGAAACATCCTATTCTTTGACATTTTCACCTTGGCAATTAATCTTCCTTTGTCATCTTTAAGAAAAAGGCTATAATTTTTCATGTGAATATCATAACCTTTTTCTAAGTGACCCAAACTCAAAATGTTGTTTTTCATATTGGGCACGTAGTAGACATTTGAAATTAATTGGTGACCGCCATTTTTCAGGGGAATAAGGATGTTACATTTTCCTTTTACGGGTATTTTGGATTCGTCTCCAAAAGAAACATTGCCACTCACCGATTCATTGAGCTCTACGAACATGCTTCTTCTTCCGTACATGTGGTTGCTGGCGCCGGTGTCAAGGTACCATGTATAGTTTTGGTCTCCATCATTGTTCTTGCATGCTAGTAGCACAATACCATTCTCTTCTTTCTCTTTTTTCACATAATTGACCTTGTCATTAGGTCTATTGCTTGGAGCTCTACATTCCCAAGCATAATGCCTAAACTTTTGACAATTATAGCATTGAACTTGAGATTTTTCATACCTCAAGTTTGAGCGTCCTCTTCCACGACCTTTTGTTAAGCTTTCTCCTCTTTCGTAGTTGCTATGGTTGTCGAAGTTCCAACCACGTCCACGTCCATGTCCACGCCCACGTCCGTGACCTCAGCCACGACCTCTTTCGTATTGGCTTATCTCGTTGTCGAAGCTTTCTTCTTTCTTTTTTGGCTGGACATGTGTCTTGAGGAGCTGCTCATCATTCCCTTGCCTCTTCTTATGTTTCTCTTCATATGCTTGTAGCGAACCCATTAATTGCTCTATACTAATTTCTTCCAAGTTTTTAGTTTCTTCAATCGTCAAGACAATGTGCTCGAATTTAGGGTCCAACGAGCGTAATATCTTATCCATAATTCTAACATTTTCTAATTTTTCACCGTTTCTTTTTAATTGATTGGAAACGGCTAAGACTCTTGAGAAATAATCGGAGATTGATTCAGACCCTTTCATTTGTAGAGATTCGAACTCACCTCTTAATACTTGAAGACGAACCTTTTTCACTTGTTCAGCTCCTTTGTAAGAGGTTTGAAGCTTCTCCCAGGCTTGCTTGGCGGAGGTTGCACTCGAGACCTTCTCAAAGTCATTGTCATCTAATGCTTGGTAGATGAGGTAGAGAGCCTTCTTGTCTCTCTTTCTTGAATCTTTCAAACTCTCCTTTTGGGGGGATAAAGTAGCTTCATCTTTTGGCTCAGTGTAGCCTTTCTCCACGACTTCCCAGACATCATGAGCACCCAAAAGGGCCTTCATTTTGATACTCCAATTATCAAAGTTGTTGTTGTCGAGCACTGGAACTTGGAAGGCTGCCATAGCGTTGCTAGCCGTATCTCTGATACCACTTTGTTGGGGCTTAAAAAGACTTCACTACTTTGGAGATATTTATCTCACAAAGAAGAATGTAATGCAGCAGAATTGATAGGCAAGAGAAAGAAAGAACACTCAAAGTATTATACAAAAATTTTATTCACTCACAAACTAGTATAAGAGGAAACACTCAAACACTCTTAGAAGCTTTGTTGCTTCTTCTTACTTCTCACTTGACACTCTCACTTCTCACTACTAGCTCTCTTGGTTGTTACATCACATAGCTTAGCACCTCACCTATTTATAGGCAAGGTTTGCCAACTTTGACATTGCTAGAACTTTCTAGCTAATGCTTAACAACCACACAATTTTACTAGATTCTAGATCTTTCTACAAAAAGCCTTAGATATTTATGCATGCATTCCACCAACTTGAATTCGCTAGAACTCTCTAGCATGTGCATGGATCTTTCTTTGTGTATGGGCCAGATCAATTGTCTTGGACCAAGACAAGATTACAATTCAACAGTTGGTTGAATCATGTCAAAGAAGGAAATGGGGTAACAATATAACTCGGTTGTTACTTCCGCTCTCTCAACTTGTTGGAGGACGATTGCCCGAGTCATTCGCAAAGACAAAGGTATTCAACTTATTGGAATTTTTAGTGTTTTTAGAGTGTATGGCATCGACCAGGGTTGTTGGAGTACTAGGGGTTATGATAAGGTCGACTTGGGCTGAAATCTCGATTTATTCCCTGTGGTCATGGTGGTTAAGTGGTCATGGAAATATAACACCATGGAACATTCAGTTTTGACCCTGAAAAGCGCATAAGAGTTCCTAAGCTGGATCATGAATTATGAAGACGTTGTTTTTTTATCAAGAAAAAGTAAAAATTTATGTTGTCCGCAGCTATGGAACATCTTATGGTTGATTATTGTCTGAATGTGATAATGGTTGTATCGACACCGATACTATGTTTGTTCTGGGGCTTGTCACAAGAAGAGTATGGTGGAATCGTTAGGGGAGCTTCTTTTAATTGTCGTTTTCTGCATAGCAACCAGCGGAGAATTACATAACATCATATAAAAGTTGATATAAAGTACCAAAACTTTAAAGGATCTTACCAAACTATTGCCATTCTGGTATCTGTCACTCTGTGAATTAATTAATTGTTTCTATTATATCTACAACATTTAAAGACTCTACGATGCTGTCTCCATTTTTGGTTATCATTTTACATTTGAATTTAGACTATGTAATGCCATGTATGTTTCTGGTTCTGCTTTTACATTTGAATTCAGACTCCATGCAATTTATGTTTTTGGTTCTGTTTTTATATTTGGATCCAGGCTGTGCAATGAGTGTGTTTTTGCTTCTGCTTTTACATTTGAATTCAGACTCTGCAATGCAATTTCTATTTTTGTAGTCCTATTTTCCTATGGATTTTGCCTTCCACCATTCCAAACACAAATTCAATTACAAAATTAAGTAGCAAAAATGACCTCAAATTCGAAGCACGAATTTTGCAGATTTAATCCTTCTATGGCGTCTTCTAAACCTCATCGATACTCAAGTTTCACTTTTGTGGTCCTAGCCTCGAAAAACATTCTTCGGCAGAACAGTTGATATGTGACCACTCATTCCCAAACCACGCTGCCACCATCCGCCCTACAGTCTCGTTGAGGTTGTTCATGGTTCTGGAAAGAATTGTGTTAATCACGATGTCGTGGTCGTTGATTGACTGAGCAGTTGGAATCTAGTTCTACTCGCCGTCACCAATTGGCAATGACCTCTTCTTCTTGATCGGAGAGAAGATGAGAGGCATAGGAAGAGAGAAGGACGGGAAAGAGTGATGAAAGAGAAAGGGGAAAGACAGCTAAGATAGAAAGGAGTAGATAAACACAAGAGAGAGGACGAGGAGAGAAGGAAATCAATAAATTGAAGTGAGAAAAGGATAGAACTAGTGTAAATCACGTGATATGTTTCATTGACTTATGTATAATTATTATAAAAATTTGTAACTTTTATATCCAAAACAAAAATTAACTAATAATATATGGCTAATTAGTAAATAGTCTCAATTGACGTAATATGAATGCCTTATGCGTATCAACTGATTTAGGGTTTCAATTCCTGTCGACTACACTGATTGCAACTCCATGAGCACCAACCAAAGGACAATTGTTGACCGTTCTATTAATTATGAAACATGGCAATCAACTCCACCATGTGGACACGATTAAGACAGAATACCCAAAAGACAACCTTCACTTTTGTCGAAGAGGGAGGTCGCTTGTTCTAGTTCGGAAAAGGATTCTGGCCTCATCCTTTGTTTGGAGATCGGCGAGGATCCTTTTCCTTCTAGTTCTATGTGTAATAATTTTTAGGTCAAATCAAATAATTGATAAGCCGGTTTTCATATAATTGAATCCAATAATGCAGATCAATATGGATGTTGTTCGTATTTACAAAGACAAAGTTATACTGTCAATTATTTTGAATCCGATAATCAAATACGGAAATTGCATATTTTTGTCAACTATTTTTACAGGTACATGTATTTCAACGACATTGAAAATGTTGTGTTGGAAATTACAAGGACATTATTATATTCTTCTAAGAAGCATGTAGACAACTAGGTTGAGGCACGCGTATCTCGCTCTCTTTAAGGAGATTCAAGTCCACTAAAACCTATCTACTCAAAAAGAAGAGTCCAAAGCTCCATCACACGAACACCCTTTGGCCAATAAGTAGAATGAAAAAGATGGAGGAATGAAGAATAACAGTTGTAGAAGAGATTGGGTCGTGGATAATAAATGATAAGATGATGGAGAATACTACTAACTATAAGTTTAATAAACACAAATTAACAATACAAAAGTTATAAGAGCTACATTATATGAAAGGTTAAAGACTCCATCTTAATTCCCACTGACAACAAATAATGACGATCATCTTAATTTTCCATTAAGTAACAACAAATAATGACAATTATAATTTATTCATTTAATATTAAAAATGCACCAACACGTTGCAGATTCTGAGGGTGAATCTCTTTGGAACCTTAATTGGCTCACAAGACATGTTTCGAAATCGGATTTCTAATACGTTTATTACGTACAAATCTGAAGGCTAAAATCCATATTTCTTCTTTTTGTTCACACACCGTAAGATTGTATTAAGAATTTTGCGCACATTAATACAATCGAAAAGTACGACACTGAAGACGATATAGAATAGGAGAAATACAACACATTAAGCTGGCTTGCCAATTTATTGATTGTTGAGACTTGAAACTTGAGACTTGAGAGACTGAGAAGCCGATGATCAGAAGAATTTCCGAATTTGCGTATCGAAAACCACAGGGACAAGGACCTCATATGCCTTCTCTGTGGGATGATAGCTGTCCCAGAATATGTATTTCGATGAATCATTGCAGGTTCCTGGAGAGTAACGCGTACACAGGACACTAACCTCGATGTTTCCTGTTCCACAGCAGCCCTTATTCGCCACTTCAAATCCTGAATCCATGTATAAGTACCTTAGATTCACAGTTTAACATTACCAGTAAACTTAGTTGATGTATCACTAATTTGAAATTAAACAAATATGATGATCTTACCATATTGAGTAGGGTTTTGGATGAGGGAAAGCAATGTGTAGTAGATATCAAGGTAGACAACCCTCGCTTCTGGAAGCCTCTTATTGAAGGCATCTATTTTGGCCGAAAGCTTGGAATTGAAGAGGTGGGCCGCTTGGTTAGCATTCTCGGAGCAATCCCTATTTATGCCTCCACCCAGTGTTCTCTGTGACGGCACACACCCGATTGCCGGCAGATTTATTACTCCAATTCTTCTTGCTCCGAGTCCATAAAGTTCCTGCAGCCCCATTTTTCCCCACATTAAAATAAGGGCAAAAAGTAAAGCACACTTTAATCCTTGATCTCAATTACTTGGAAGCAAAGTTTCAAGAATGAAAAATTCATTTTCCCATGCTGACTTTTGCAATTCTTCGACGTTTACCTGTAAGAAACTTGAAGCCGAGTTAATCATGAGATCGGTGTACGCTGGAATGTCATAGTAAGGTCTCCTCACTGGTGTAGATAAGTAAGTATTTGCAATGTCGTCGCTTCCTATGCACACAATGTATATGCTTTTTGATACTACAGTTGCCGCACTCTCCTCCCCCACTGCTGCAGTTATCTCGCGTATGTAATTTTTGAACAGGTCTAGTTGATGTGATAATGATAGGACAGACTGAAAGAAGCATAATTAACAGAAAGCAAGGGATGTATGAAATACTAAGTAAAAGATGGGAAGCTATAATAAGTATTTACCACAATTTGGGGAGTAAGAGGATCATATCCTGAACCACCTGAGGCAAAACTTACACCAGTAAGTAGGTCTTCAATCTTCAGATTTGGATCCAAATAAGCTGGTAAAATATTTTTCACTCCAACTGATTCAGCTGAAAAGTTAGGGACGTGTTAGTGTTCTTACAGTTTGGTTAAGCCAGCAGCCGTAAAAAGTAAAAACAACAATGACTAGTTAGATTTACCTATAAAGTCTGAGGGAACTCTGCCATTGCTAAACCTTCCAGTAGGCCGTTTTCCTGCAAAATCCCTCCCATATGGTGGGAAGTTGCATTTGACTATAGTGCCAATATTGTTGTTGTTTCCGGGATCCACTATTGAATCTCCGAAAACAATCAGTGCCGGAATCTTTTCGTTGTTTGGTAGTTTCACAGCAGCAGCATGGCAGTAGCAGAACAAAACTATAACGACCGAAAGAAATTTGAGAGAAGATTTAGATGAAGGAAGAAGTTTTTGGGAGAGAAAGTTCATTGTGTTAAGTGGATGAAAGTACACTGCAGTCCTCTTAAGCATTTGCGTAGGTGAAGGGGTAGTTAAATATTTAACTAAGGGGCCATATATGTTGGAAATTAAATATTATAATTATTATATTATAATATTGAATTATAAAATATGAATAAAAAAATAAGAGTCAGTCAAGTGTTAAAGGTTTTGTATCAAATAAGAGTCAGTCATGGCAGTCTTCTATTCCTCCATTTGAGAAACCACTCAAATTCCCGGTTGAAATCTGCATCGATGACCCTGATCACGGCTACTTGATCCATGACCTCAATGAGAGCGTAGTCTATCATCTCGCACAAACTACAAATGAAAGGGGTTGGTTCATTCATGTCAAAGAAGGAAATGGGGAAACAACAAAACTCGGATTACATCCGCTCTCTCAACTTGTCGTAGGACGATTGCGCCCGAGTCTTTCCCAAAGACAAAGGTATTCAACCTATTGGAATTTTTAGTGTTTTTGGAGTGTATAGCATCGACCAGGGTTGTTGGAGTACTAGGGGTTTATGATAAGGTCGACTTGTGCATAAATCTCGATTTATTCCCTGCGTCATGGTGTATGTTTAATTGGTCATGAAATATTGATTATGGGGCATAAATCCAAGCAAAGAAAGCAATATATATAAACAGAAACGATACACAGTGGGAGCGACAATGACGCTTTACCGTAGTGGTGGAAAACATTAATGTCTATGCGTCTGGTGCGGGTTTGATTCCCACCGTTCATCTTCTCCTAACATTTAACAATTTAATCCATTAACGCTATCGTTTGTAAAAAAAAAATAAAGAAGAAGAAGAAGATACACATCGAGAACATTGACGGAACCCACAAAAAACTTTAACAATAATTAATGCTGATCAAGTTGGATGGGGATTGTGTGTTTTGAAACATTAGCTAGCTATTACTGCAATTTCAAATTTTGATTCATTTGAAAGTATACTATCTTCTTCTACTTGATAGTGATAGGTGCATCCTTTCCTATATATATATATTTTCATATCATTTATTCCTTAGTTTTGTAGAGGAATTGGTCTTATAAACTTAAAACAGCCTCATTATTTTCCTTTTCTTAATTTCAGCTAATTTAGAGGGTTTTTATGATAAATCGACTTTTAAGAGGAGTTTTGATGCAACGCCAGTTGGAGGAAAAATCATGATTTCAAATGGGAACCTCCAACTGTTCTACTTTTTATGTGCAAGTGGAAGATAATTCTAACAAAGTAATAAATATTAACGTTGTAGGCGAAAACTAAAACAATCAATCTCAAATGGAACAAAAGACATTTAAGTGGTTCAGCGTAAAGCCTACGTCCACGAGAAATGCACGGCGATGAATTTCACTAAACAAACAAATATTACAAAAGAGTGGTTACTATCACAATCCAAATTTTCACAAATTACAAACCCTAAACCAAACAAGTAGAGAACGCAAAACAAAACGAAGATGACCCTCCCAAATTTCTCTCTACTTCACAAACCAGCTCTCACCAAATTATCAAATGAATGAGCTATGAATTTGCCACACACTCATGACTCCAAACAGTTGCCTCCAACTAAAACCCAATTAGATAAAACTCTATATACTCTTGTTCAAAAAAAAAAAAAATGAAGACTCTCTACGCTCAGGCACACACTAATAATCTAATCCTATGTCCTATTTATTGAGTATAGGGTTTTTTTTTTTTTTTGGGTAAATTACATAGTAACCCCTCAGGTTTGAGGTCTATTACAACCCCATACAACGTCTTTAAAACGTTTCACTTTCATACATCAACTATCATTTTATTTCTATTTCATACAATCATTACATTTTCCATCCATTAATCTGTTAAGTGCTGACGTGGCTGCCAAATGTGTGCCACGTGGCAATTTTTTTTTTTTTTTAAAACCTAAATCTTCTAAATTAAAAAAAATTTGAATTAAATCACCCCCGTAACCCCCCTCCCCACCCCACCCGCGTCCCCCCCAAACCAGAAAGCCCAGACATGATAACCCCCAACCCACCCCCCCACCCATCTTCATCTTCTTCCTTGCAATCCAGAAAGAAAGAAAAAAAAAAAAAAAAAAAAAAACCCCTTCAATTCGTCCCCTTCCCCTCCTTCCCGGCGGACGACCCACTTCAGCCGACCCACCCCAGAAACCCACATCGACCCTTCCCCCCCCCCCCCCCCCCCGGCCGCGACGACCCGCTTCCCCCCTTCCCGGCGCACGACCCACTTCAGCCGACCTTGCGCACCCACCCTCTGTGAGTTTTTTTTTTTTTTTTTTTTCTGGGGTTACAGGTGGAAGAACATGGAGGAAGGAGTGGGGGGAGGGAGGGTGAGTGCGGGTGCGGGGAGAAGACGAACTTGTTGCAGGAATGGGGATCTGGGGAGGGAGGGTCACGGGTTGGGGGGGTGTGTTCTGGGTTTCTGGTTTTGGGGTGGGGGGGGGTACGGGGTGATTTAATTCAGTTTTTTTTATTTTTTTTAATAATATATATATATATATATATATATATATATTTAGTTATTTAGAAGATTTAGGTTTTTTTTTTAAAAATTTAAAAATAAAAAAAATTGCCACGTGGCACACATTTGGCAGCCACGTCAGCACTTAACAGATTAATGGATGGAAAATGTAACGGTTGTATGAAATTGAAATAAAATGATAGTTGATGTATGAAAGTGAAACGTTTTAAAGACGTTGTATGGGGTTGTAATAGACTTCAAACCTGAGGGGTTACTATGTAATTTACCCTTTTTTTTTTTTACACAAGAGTGTAGGGCTTAGGTTGTAATAAGAATGAAACAAGAAGCACAAGTCGTGATGCCAAAACTTTCTGCCCGTAACCAACCGGTCGCGCACTAGCAGAAACTTCATAAGCTGCTTCTTTATTTCTCTCGATCAATTGCCTCTAAATTCTCTAACACTCTAATTTTGAGCAGTAAATCACATCACCAACTACATAGTTTACCATGGTCATTCTAAACTTTCAACTGACCTCTACGTCTGCACCAGTTTCCTGCCAACCAACCAGTGGAGAATTACATAACATCATATAACAAATGCTATCAAGTACCAACTTTAAAGGATCTCACCAAACTATTCCTATTCTGGTATCTGTCAAACTCTGAATTAACTAACTTAGTGACAAAAAAAAAATTTAAATAAATAAATACAGTTCTGATGATTAATAAATCTAGCTCTTTTTATTTTTTATTTTTTATTTTTTTATAAAAACAATAAAATGTCATAACATTGATAATATGTTGTTAATCAAATTTATTCTAATTATAAATAGGTCATTGAGACTTGAGGTACGCTATAACATCTTGATCAAATAAAATTTATTAATGCATGCCACTATAGCTGGCTCTGTGTAAATTCTTTTATTTTGAATCAGGTCAATTCCATGCATCACTCACACATCTCATATGCTTCACACCTTGCGCGACTGTATAGATTCAGACACGAATGCATTGTTTGTTTCATGATTCTATTATTCACATTTGGATTTAGACTTTGTGTTGCAGTCTTCGTTTTTTATTTCTCTTTTATAGTTGGATTTAGACTATGCAATGCATAGTATGTTTCTGGCTCTGCTTTTTCATTTGGATCCATGCTCTGCAATTGCAATGCTGTGTCTGTTTTTTGTTCTGCTTTTACATTTGAATTCAGACTCTGCAATGCAGTGTTTATTTTTGTAGTTCTATTTTTTATGGATTGTCTTCAAGTTTCCAAGAGATGCAAGTATTGTCTTCCACTATTCCAAGAAATGCAAATAGCAAAAAGGGCCTAAAATCCAAAGCACGAATTTCACAGATTTGATCCATTACTCAATTTCATCATCGAGCTCCTTCTCTGGCATCTTCTAAACCTCATCGATACTCAAGTTCAACTTCTGCAACCCTTGCCTGAATAAATTTTCTTCTAGAAACTCTCTTCGGCAGCTGGTATTCGAGCACTCTTTCCTGAACCCCGTTGCCATCATCCGCTTCACGATCTCGTTGATGATGATTCTGGAAGGAATCGTGTCAATCACGATGTCATAGTCGCTGATTTATTGAGCCTTTGGGATTTGATTCTACTAGTTTTTCACCAATGACCTCTTTTTCTTCACCGAAGAGAAAGATGGGAGACGAGAGGAGAGAAGGATTGGAGATAGTGAAGAGAGAGAAAGGGGAGAGAAAGCAAAGACATAAAGGAGTAGAAAAGATAAGCGAGAGAAGAGGAGAGAGAAAGCAATAAATTGAAGTGAGAGAATGGTACAATAGTTATTTTCTACACTACTAGAAATTTGGCTATAAGCCACCCTTTCATTTGATGGCTATTGTCAAGTATTGCCAATCACATTGGTGGCAAACCTCTATGGCCACCAAGCACCCACTAAACTAGAGAGTGTGGCATATGTAGAGGACTCTATTGTAACAATGGCTACCAATATTGCATTGGTGGGTATGCGAATAGTACAACATTTTTATATTTTATAATTATTTGTAAAATTCAAAATATGTCATTGTCTCTCTTATTAGTGGCTAGATTTGAGACTAACATTGGTGGCTTTCATACTCATACACCCACCATCCTATGTGTCTCTATTAGGATCAGTGGCTTTTAAAGTATAGGCACCAACAATGGTGTGAATCTATAGCATTCCAAATGGCCTTTATGTTCGAATTGTATTACATGGCTGTTAAATCATAGCTCTGTACTATATTAAAACTCATCTTCTTAATATAAACTTCACATTGATTTTAAATTTGCAAAAGGATTCACATTGACAACCAACCACACTTTATATCCCATACGGAATCAATAACAAGGTTTGTCCCTTTTAAAGGAAGCATATTACATTCATGTTTGTTGTCCAACACATCCAACTACCCAAGGGTGATGAGATTACATTTTATACAACCAACAGTACATATGCACATCCACCAACATCAACTGAACGAACAAAATCCACCCAATTGGATCTATGCCTTCCCTAGGGCATTTGTACTATATACATTAAGCAAAATTCACAGGAATGATCACAGTTAGCTTATCACTTACTGAACCCAGTGACATTCACCATGCATGGACGATAGACCATCTCATCATCTATGCCATTATTCTGCAGCACAACAATGCCGTTATCTTCAACTTCTCCACTTGCCTGGATCTCCAAACTAGTCCATTGTTCAATTCTAGTCACACAAGCTTGAGTCACATCAACTCGATTTGGTTCCACAATGCCTCCATCAGCAGCCCTCATCAGCACGGACATAATTTCAGCCCTCAGTTCACGCTTCATGTTCTCCACTTCCAAGTCCATTCATCTGTTATGTGCCACCATTGAATCAGTATGCTCTTTCCTCAATTGTGCAACCACATTTGCTTGCAACATGAATAATCTAGCACAACTTAATGCTTGCAACATGAATGTCAATCTTCAAACTCAAAAGCATATTTAACAAATGATTATTCACAGAAAAGCACAGTTAAGAAATGATTATTCACAGAAAATCACTTTTACCAAATAATCAGCCAAGCATTTGAATTGTATTCATTCTAAAAACAACTGAAACAAAAGTTAAAATAAATAAACAGATAGATAAGCTTAAGCACTACATCGCATAATTTCCTTGAAGCTTATAAAATTATGTGCCGAAGAATTTGGGGACAGAAAGAGATGCAGGAACCTTTAAGTGGAGTTGATGAAGCGTTAAATTGGATTCGGAACTTTAAACCCAGGCATGGTAACACAACATTGCGTAGATACAGAGAGAAAAATGTACAACAACCAAACCCAAATTCACCAAAAGCAAAAAAAATTCTGAGTTATGTCTACATAAATTTTTAAAAAAAAAGGTTTAAATCCATTTTTCAGATTCAGAAGAAAAACAAATGGAGAACTACATAGCTAGGAAAATTCAAAAACAAAACCATTGGATCTGAAACCATTGCCTAGTTGTTCCGTGAATGTTCGAACTAAAACAATAAAACCCAAATTAAATATTCAAAAATTGATTCCAAAGTCCTTACCTTGAGGAGGAAGACGAATGCCAACAACCAGAGAAGCAAATTGGGGAAGGAAGGATATAGAAAGAGATAGTGACTGCCCTGACGCTTTCTCTCTCTCCCTGTAATTGTGCACCCAAACCATATGGAAAATACAACCGTCAGAAAAGGAATTGAATGGCAAATCCAACAGTGAGATAAAGAGTTGACCTATATTCATATTAGACATAAGCAACAATATAGGAAAAGATTTAGAAGATTTTATATAAGTGTAGAGAAATGAGAACCTATGCATGTATAGCACATTTTCTTGAAATGGTTGAAGATCCATTTGAATCAAAATAGAAAGGTATATGCAATTTTTAACACCCGAACTGCCATTATCACTTTTATACCCTGTTGTGGTTTCAGAAGATTCTCATTTTCTTAGTATGAAGCTCATTTTGTTGGAAAAAATTATAATAATAATAACAGTAGTAATTCAAAAAGTAAAGGAGATTACCAAGCAAATGAGTTTTAGGTTCTGAATGGTTTACTTATTCCCATCCAGTTGGTGCGAAGACTTTCTTTGTTTCATGTTTGGTGATGCACAAACTCTCACAAATGGTGTTCCTGACAACCGACCTTGCTACTAACAAACTGCAATAACAGAAATTACATCATATGAAAGTAGTGAAATAAATTTATATAATCGTAGGTCATAAAGCTCGAAACTTTCTATCAAAATAATTCAGAACCTCAAATAGAGAACAAAACATCTACATTGACAATAACAACCCCGAACAATGAACGAAACATTGAAATCAAATCAAATCATGTGATACCTTTTCAGGTGATGCCCATATGAGGAGATCAGATTATGTACCCTAGAATGGACTGAAAACTGCTGAATGAGAATAAAACCAAGCAAAAAATATAAGCAAAAACTTCATGACAAAAACTGGGTTACAAAGTACGCCCCAAAATTGTACTGCTTAGACTACTGTCTCAATTGAGCGCAGCAAAACGGAGACCCCAACATTCAATGATAAAGAGAATGTGTTCGTGCCAATAAACGCCTCCTTGAAGTTAGAAAGGGATATGAAGGACTACTCTACCGGTCTTTGATTATTATTTGTAGTTGTTGGAGAGCGGTGCAAAAGCTCTCATGAGGGGAAATCGCAGAGGCTGATCCTAATTTACGAGACAAAATGAATGCCTGTACGTAAACAGCAGGGAGTTGTCCTACAGAGGCCATGTCGCTTCCTCTTCCACTAATAATGACATTGTTTTGAAGTTGTAGACCACATAACGAAGCATGGAATGTAGCTTAACTATTAGCATTCATGCAGTGGTCGTAGGTATCAGCTAAAAATCATACCAAAACTCAAAAACACACATAATATCATATGCAAGTTCGTTCATAGCCATGTTAATGTAAGCCAGACTTTCTCTACCAAAGTCTATTTTTGTGTTTACGTTGTTTACAGAACATAAGCACAAAATGTGATATCCTTATAGCATAAGCTTAACCAAGAGTAGAACTTTACATAGATAGTTTTACTTATACCCATTTTCTTTCAGTTTCTACAGGCTGTAAGGATAGTGGTTTGTTTAAAAAAATGTAGTTGCGATTTGCCTAACTCGTGATGTTGTGGAAACAGTACAGGGATTCTTATATTTATACACCAACCAATAACTCCTAGCTTATATCTGCAATAACAATAATAAGCTTAAACCCTGTATGGTTTCCAGTTTGATCCAACTTGAACAGATAGAAGAAGCACTTCAAACTGAACTAACAAAAAACTCCAACATAATCGAAGACTTAATAAACAAATTGAAAAGTTTGGTCTAAAAAATGCTGAATATTGAATATGAGAAACACAAAATTACCTGTTTTTACTCCCCAAAATCAATTCAATGTGTTGCAAGCCCCAAATTGATTGTAAGAAACCCAGCTGATAATAAATAATGAACCAAGGAGCTTAATCTGTTGAGAAATTGAAAGGGCGAAGCAGATATGCGAAGCAGATACCCAGCAGCGTGGGAGCCGAGTTCCCACGCCAGTCGCCAACTAAACGAGGCCACTAACAATCTTGTCTGCTATGCCCTGTCCGCATCCTGCGACTGCGACTGGTTCGCGGAACCGCTTGACTTCATCACTGATGCAATAATGGCCGAGATATGCGATTAGGGTCCAAGGCTCTGTCTCCCTTTTGTATTGGACGTGCATCTGTAGGTCTTGATAAGCAAATATATATCCCAGCTTTAAAAACAAAAAAAAATTAACCAGTACGTTCCCAACAAAATAAATAACAAAATACATAATGAAATTAAAAAGTAGAACGAAAGAAATTTTAAGAAATAAAGATATTTAACAGCCAGCAATCATTGGTGGCTCAATGTTGAAGGCCACAAACATCAGCGGGCATCCCATGGTAAAGCCACCAAAAAATAGTAAGAGTAGCAACTTTACATCTATGGCCACCAATTGCAAAGGATGTGAAAAAAATGGTGTCCTATGAGCCAAAT
Organism: Cotoneaster glaucophyllus; assembly: GCA_036320875.1. Lineage (NCBI taxonomy): Eukaryota > Viridiplantae > Streptophyta > Magnoliopsida > Rosales > Rosaceae > Cotoneaster > Cotoneaster glaucophyllus. The sequence goes on from CM070063.1 coordinate 7,512,410, forward strand.
TCTAGTAGTGCTAACTAGTTTAAATCACGCGACATGCTTCATTGACCTATCAACATGTGGCTAAATAACTTTTATATTTAGTTCTAGTGTGCACTAATATTAAGGCCTTATGCGCATCAACTGATTTAGGGTTTCAATTCCTGTCAACTATACTGATTGTAACTCCATGAGCACCAACTGAAGGACCACTACTGAGCATTCAATTGATAATGAAACATGGCAATCAACTCCACCACCACATGAATCCGATTACAATTAAATATGACATGGATACGATACCATAACAACTCTCATAAAATTAGGACACAGTACCCAAAAACCATCCGACATGAAAAAAAGAAAGAAAGGTGACTAGCTATTTGTTTGGTGATATATATTTTTACTTTGTCAGTAGAGATTGTGTGTTTTAGTTCTATGTGTAATAATTTTTATTAGTTGTTGATTTGGTGATATATATATATTTTTATTTTGTCAGAAGAGGTCGCGTGTTCTAGTTCTATGTGTGATAATTTTTAGATTTTAGGTCAAATCAAATAATTAATAAGCCGGTTCCTGTATAAATCAATTAGATAATGCAGGTCAATATTAATTGTACAACATATCGACAAAGACAGTTATAACTTTATACTGTCAATTATTTTGAATCCGATAATCAAATTATGAAACGATGAAAATTACATATTTATGCTACAATGGTTTTGCTATGTAGGTGAAATTAATTATGATAAAAAGTTCATGTTTATCGTCAACTATTTTTTACAGGTATCTATATTTTGACCACATTGAAAACGTTGCAGATTTATGTGGGTCAATCTGTTTGGAGCTTTGTCTCGCAAGATATATATGTTTTTCGAATTTGGATTTCTAATCTGTTTTTACGTACAAATCCGAAGCTATAAATCCATTTCTTTGTTTTGTTCACATACCCTAAGATTATATTAAATATTTTGAGCACATTAATACAATCGAAAAGTACAACACTGAGGACAATATAGAATAGGAGAAATACAACACAGTAATCTGGCTTGTCAATTTCTTGATTGTTGAGACTTAGAGACTTGAGAGACTGAGAAGCTGATGATCAGAAGAATTTACGAATTTGCGTATCGAAAACCAGTGGGGTAAGGATCTCATATGCCTTTTCTGTGGGATGGTAGCTGTCCCAGAATATGTATTTCGATGAATCATTGCAAGTTCCCGGAGAGTAAAGAGTACACAAGATGCTAACCTCGATGTTTCCTGTTCCACAGCAGCCCTTATTCGCCACTTCAAATCCTGAATCGATGTGTAAGTACCTTAAATTCACAGTCTAACATTACCCGTAAACTTAGTTGACATATCACTAATTTGAAATTAAAAAAATATGATGATCATAAAAAATTGTAGCAATGGTCTCTCAACTTTAACCCAATTGGAGCAATGGTCTCTCAACTAAAAATTCATGACTAATGGTCCCTTAACTCCTCAACACGTGCAGTTATGGTTCTTTTCGTCAACTCTATAAGAACTTTCGTCAAAACGAGTTGTGTTGAAAGAATCATTGCTGCAAAGTTATCATTGCTCCAATTGAGTTAAAGTTGAGGAACCATTTCTACAATGTATTCATTTAATTTCCCATAGTTGCTGCTTAATTTTGACTTCACGTGTGTAACACATAACTCATTTTGACGGAAGTTTTAACGAAGTTGACGAAAAAGACCATAACTACATGTTTTGATGAGTTAAGGGACCAATGGTCATGAATTTTTATTTGAGAGTGTTGTATTAGATATATATGCCAGGTGTAGTAGATATTTGTATTGGATATTATGACAGGTGTACTGGATGTATATTAGGGCATTAAACACTGCCACGTTAGCAGTAGCTTAGTATGCAAACCATTATATGGTGAACCGCATATATATAGAGGATTATCTCCTTGTATTAGATAAGCTTTGCTGTAATAACTTTTCAGAAATATCAGAAATATACTTTCTTCTCCTTTACGCTTCTCTGTGCTCTGCAATTCTGCAAGTCTTTCATGAAGGTTAAGATGGTATCACGAGCCATGAATCGCTTGCGCTCTTGATGCTGGGTTCGTTTTTCCGCTGCTCAATTGGATTTTGCTGGGTTCAATTTTTTTTTTTTCGCTGCTCAATTGGTTTTGAAGGTGATTTTGTTCTTTTTCTTGATTTGTCGATACAAGATTCTTGTTGATTGTTGAGTAGTTCCAAGGCCGATGCCAAGAACGAAGCAGTTGTTATTTTTTGTTGATTCTTTGATGAAGGCCGATGCCATATTTTTTTGTTAATTGTTGAGTAGTTCCAAGGCCGATGCCAAGAACGAAGCAGTTGTAATTTTCTTGATTTTTTGATGAAGGCCGATGCCATATTTTGTTGATTCTTGACGTTTTACAGATTGGTATAGTTTGGGATTGAGTCTAATTTGACTATTGTTCATCTGGGTTTTTCTCTCGGTTGTGAAATTTCATCTGGGTTTTCTCTCTGTTGATTCTTTCGAAAGATTTTTGCTGTTTGTAATCATGTCGACTTCTGTGAAGATTGAAAGTTTATTGGGAATGCTTACTCTTAAGCTGAATGATGAGAATTTTATCAAGTGGAGTTTTCAATTTTGCTCTGTGCTTCGTGGGTATGATCTTCTTGATCATTTTACTGGTGAATCAGTTTGTCCTCCTAAGTTTGTTCTTGATTCTGATCGTGGTGTTACAAATGAAATTAGTGATGCTTATAAACAATGGGTTAAGACAGATATGGCACTGCTCAGTCTTCTTATTGCTACTCTAAGTGATGATGCAATTGAACATGTGGTGGGATGTAAAACCTCATCTGAGGCCTGGACAGCTTTACATGATAGATATATGTGTGTTTCTAAAGCAAGTGTGAATCATTTGAAAGCAGAGTTGCATACTATGCAGAAGGGTGGTGATTCTATAGATAAGTACTTGCTGAGATTAAAAGGTATCAAGGATCAGTTACAAGCAGCAGGTGAAAAGGTGTCTGATAATGATCTCATAATTTCTGCCCTTACTGGTTTACCTCCTAACTATGATATGATTCGAACTGTCATATTCGCAAGGGACAGTCCTATTACTTTCAAGGAATTTCGAGCACAACTGATTGGTGCAGAAAAGAATATTGAAACTAGAGTTCAATCTTTAGTTCACAGTATGGCTGCCATGTATGTAAATGGTACTTCTCCACTTGGTGTTGGTATGAATTCCTCCAGTTCATCAGATTCATCTTCTCCAAGCTTTGGTTATGGTTTTACTGGTTCTACTTCTCAGGCTTTGTCTCAGTCATATTCTCCAGGAGGTTATCAATCGAATGGTAATGGTCCTATTGCTGGGAATGGTTTTTCTCCAGGAGGGTATCAGTCGAATGGTAATGGTCATTTTGCTGGAAATAGTTTGTCATCTGATTCTAATAGTGGTGGTAATCAAGGGCAGAGGTATTTTGGTACTAGCTCTAACTCATATCGGCCTAAAGGAAATGGGGGTTATAAACAGAGGTTCAATGGATCTAATAGAGGTAATTCTTGGCAATCTTGGTCAGGAAACACTTCAAACAGATTTGATGCGATTCCAGAATGTCAAATTTGCTCCAGAAAAGGTCATGTTGCAGTTACATGTTTGTACAGAAATGATAGTGGACAGCCAATACAAGAGTGTCAAATCTGTGGTAAGAAATGGCATATTGCTCTTAATTGCAGACATAGAGGTAACTATGCGTATCAAGGCACTCCACCTCCAGCTTCATTATCTGCCCATTATGCCAATCAAGGGTTTCTTCCTCAGAATCCATCTCATGGTCCATTATTTCCTACTGCGTCCCCATATATCTCTCCACACAATTTCACTCAATTCACTCCATATTCAACTCCGACTGCTGCAGTTCCGTATTCATCTCCAATAATGCCTCAAGGTAATTTGACTTCTCAGCAACCTTTCTTTCCAGCAATGACAGCTCAGCATTCCAATGAGTCTGCAGGAGGTGACTCTTGGATTGTCGACACAGGAGCATCTCATCATATGAGTCCTGATGTAACTGTCCTAACTCGAGCTGCTCCCTATGAAGGCACTGAGAAGATTGTAGTCGGCAATGGTGAAGGTCTGGAAGTCAAACACATTGGTCATGGCACTTTACAAACTCAGTCTCATCTGTTACATCTCAAAAACATCCTACATGTCCCAATGTTAACTGTTAACTTACTTTCTGTCAAGAAGCTTTGTGCAGATAATCACAGTTGGTTTATTTGTGATGAATCACAATTTTTTGTGCAGGACAAGGCAACAGGGGTGCTTCTACATCACGGAAAGAGTAGCACTAATGAACTATTCAAGATTCCTGTCCATGTTTTTCCATCAGTGATGAGCTCAGGTGCTAATTCTCCAGCTTCTGCCTTTTTGGGACATGCAGTAAAATCATCTTTGTGGCATCAAAGATTGGGTCATCCATCTAATGACATTTTAGCTACTATGCTTAAGCATTCTAATATTTCTTGTACTACTGATGATAATGCTACAGTCTGTTCACACTGTATAAGTGGGAAAATGAGCAGATTACCTTTCTTAGATAAGATTGATAGAGTTGATATCCCGTTTTACAAAGTTCATAGTGATGTTTGGGGACCTTCTCCTACTATTTCTCTGGAAGGCTATAGATACTATGTATCCTTTATAGATGAAGCCACTAGGTTTGTATGGATATTCCCATTAATAAATAAAGCTGAAGTTTTTGGTGCATTTCTCAAATTTTGTGCTTATGTTGAGAATCAGTTTCATGCTAGAATTAAAGTTTTACAAACTGATGGTGGAGGTGAGTTTATGAGCAATGTGTTTAAGACTTATTTGGACAATAATGGAATATTACATCATATATCGTGTCCATATACACCTCAGCAGAATGGATTGGCCGAGAGGAAACATCGCCATCTAATTGAAACAGCAATTACTCTTTTATCTGTTGCTAAGCTTTCACACAAGTTTTGGTTTTATGCGGTTGCACATGCTGTCTTTCTCATCAATCGAATGCCATGTAAGATACTCAAGATGGACTCTCCTTTTTGTAAGTTGTTTGGTCAGCAACCTGAGTTAGGCTCCCTGCGAGTATTTGGTTCTGCCATTTATCCTTACTTGAGGCCTTATAATATTCATAAGTTACAACCTAGGTCCACACAATGTGTATTTCTCGGTTATTCTTCAGGATATAAAGGTGCTCTTTGTTACAATATAATGACTGGAAAAGTGCTTATTTCAAGGCATGTCTTATATGATGAAAATTGTTTTCCTTATAAGGATTTGGAGCCTGTCAAGAGTTCTACTCAGTCTCAGTTGTTACACTGCCTTTTCCAGCAGCTATACCTCAGATTGTATCTTCAAATCAGTACAGCAGCTCTGGAATGTCTCATTCATCTCCATCAACCTCAGATCCTGTTAGTTCTCACAGGTCCAATGCTACAAATAGTTCAAATGCTACTTTTTCCAATCCTACCCCACTGTTGCCTGTCCACCAATCTAGTCAACTTCAAGTTGTTTTACCAACTCTTCATTTTCCAATTGCAGTTCCTTTACAATCTGATTCTCTACCACAGGGCATTCAAACTAGATTGAAAACTGGTACAATTTCAAGACAGGACTATTCAGCTCTCACTGTAATTTTTCCTGAAGTGCAGTCCTTGAATTTAAGTGAAGATAGTCATTTTTCTGGAGGGTTCACATTTGTTGCTGATATTGCTGATGCATCAGAACCTACAACATTTAAACAGGCTTCCCAGATTCCTCAATGGCAGGTTGCTATGCAAGAAGAATTTGATGCACTCCAAACTCAAGGTACTTGGGTTCTTGTCCCTTCTTCTTCTGGTAAAAATGTTATAGGCAGTAAATGGGTCTATAAAATTAAAAGGAACTCTGATGGAACGATCTCTCGATACAAGGCTAGGCTTGTTGCTCAGGGTTTTAGTCAACAAAAAGGTTTGGACTACACAGAGACTTTTAGTCCAGTAGTTCGGCACACCACTGTGCGATTGATCTTAGCCTTAGCTTCCACACATAAGTGGGATCTTAGGCAGCTGGATGTAAAAAAATGCTTTTCTTCACGGCGACTTGCAAGAGGAGGTTTATATGCAACAACCTAGAGGTTTTGTGCATCCTGATTACCCTACACATGTCTGTAAGTTAGTCAAGTCTCTATATGGGCTTAAACAAGCCCCTCGGGCTTGGAATGATAAATTCACCAGTTACTTACCAGCAGTGGGGTTTCAAGCATCACTTTCAGATTCCAGTTTGTTTGTAAAGAAGAGTGGTGATGATGTGGTTATTCTTTTGTTGTATGTTGATGATATCATCATCACCGGATCTAGCTCTACACTGGTTCAATCTGTGATAGACACATTAGGTGCAGTCTTTGATCTTAAAGACATGGGAAAATTGGCCTATTTTTTGGGACTTCAAGTGGCCTACAAGACTAATGGTGATATTTTTGTTAACCAAGCCAAGTATGTTACAGATCTTATACATAAGGCTGGGATGGATGATTGCAAGGCTTGTTCAACACCTTGCAAACCTCACAATCAAGTCCTTACCACTGAGGGTACTCTTCTTCCTGATCCCACACACTATAGAAGTTTGGTTGGAGCATTGCAATATCTGACCTTCACTAGGCCAGATATTGCATTTGCTGTTAACACTGTTTGTCAGTACATGAACTCACCAACAGATGTCCACTTGGGTATGGTCAAACGTATTTTACGATTTCTACAAGGACTCTCCATTGTGGTCTTACATATACTTCAGGAACTTCCATGGCATTGTCTGCATTCAGTGATTCCGACTGGGCTGCCGATCTCAACACTCGCCGGTCTGTCACAGGTTATGTTGTTTATTTGGGGGAAAATCCTATAGCTTGGCAATCCAAGAAGCAAACTTCAGTTTCACGGAGTTCTACCGAGGCCGAGTATAGGGCTCTTGCACATACAGCTGCTGATATAGCATGGATCAGACTTATTCTTCGAGATGTCCACCAGTTCCTGCCTTCACCTCCTGTCATTCATTGTGATAATCAGTCCGCCATCGCCCTTAGCTTGAATCCAGTTCAGCATTCTCGGATCAAACATTTGGAAACTGACTTTCATTTTGTTCGAGAGAGAGTACAAAAGGGTGACTTAGTGATTCAATATGTTTCAACAAAAGCCCAGGTTGCTGATGTCCTCACAAAAGGTCTTCATGCTCCTGATTTTCTTCACCATTGTTTCAATCTTAAGCTTGCCTATCCCAGCTAAGATTGAGGGGGGGTATTAGATATATATGCCAGGTGTAGTAGATATTTGTATTGGATATTATGACAGGTGTACTGGATGTATATTAGGGCATTAAACACTGCCACGTTAGCAGTAGCTTAGTATGCAAACCATTATATGGTGAACCGCATATATATAGAGGATTATCTCCTTGTATTAGATAAGCTTTGCTGTAATAACTTTTCAGAAATATCAGAAATATACTTTCTTCTCCTTTACGCTTCTCTGTGCTCTACAATTCTGCAAGTCTTTCATGAAGGTTAAGATGTTGGAATATGAGTATAAAACATGATTGAGAATTAGCTATAATATTGGATGAATTCTTGAATGGAAAAGTCTTGATAAGGTGTCCGTGTGAATCCTATTTCTTGTAGGATTATGAGTGCTTTTAGTGATTCTTTTGGAAAAAGGTTTTGGTTCCTGCACTATTTGATATTGTACACTCATTGTGTGAAAAGGTTTTGTTTTAGAATTCAAGACTAATTCTAATAGGACAATGAGTTGGATTAATGCTGTATATAAACCTCAATCACTGCTCTTGCAAAGATACGGCTCATCTTGTTTTGAATACCTATTGTTCAAAGAGCTCTCTGGTTTTGCTAAAGAGGAGAAGATTGTTTGGTTGTGAAGTTACTATGGCTTCTTTGAGTTCAAGCTCTGCAGGTATGTTTTCAACTGGTTTTATGTTTGAATTTATAGTTTTGTCATTCAGTTTGATTGTTGGAGTGTTGGTGATTTATTGGCATATCAATGATCTGTGTTATAGTTCTTACAGAGAGATCATTGCTCCAATTAGGTTAAAGTTGAGGAACCATTGTTACAATTTTCTCATCTTACCGTAATGAGTAGGGTTTTGGATGAGGGAAAGCAATGTGTAGTAGATATCAAGGTAGACAACCCTCGCTTCTGGAAGCCTCTTATTGAAGGCATCTATTTTGGCCAAGAGCTTGGAGTTGAAGAGGCTGGCCGCTTGGTTAGCAGTCTCGGAGCAATCCCTATTTATGCCTCCACCCAGTGTTCTTTGTGACGGCACGCACCCGATTGCCGGCAGACTTATTACTCCAATTCTTCTTGCTCCAAGTCCATAAAGTTCCTGCAGCCCCATTTTACCCCACATCAAAATACGGGAAAAAAGTAATGTCACACTTTAATCCTTAATCTCAATTACTTGGAAGCAAAGTTTCAAGAATGAAAAATTAATTTTCCCGTGCTGACTTTTGCATTTCTTCGACGTTTACCTGAAAGAAACTTGAAGCCGAGTTAATCATGAGATCGGTATACGCTGGAATGTCATATTGAGGCCTCCTTAGCGGTGTAGATAAATAAGTATTTGCAATGTCGTCGCTTCCTATGCACACAATGTATATGCTTTTTGATACTATAGTTGCCGCGCTCTCCTCCCCCGCTGCTGCAGTTATCTTTCTTGTGTAATTTTTGAACAGGTCTAGTTGATCTGATAATGATAGGACAGACTGAAAGAAGCATAATTAACAGAAAGCAAGGATTTATCAAATACTAAGTAGTGAAAGATGGGAAGATATAATAAATATTTACCACAACTTGGGGAGTGAGAGGATCATATCCTGAACCACCTGAGGCAAAACTTACACCAGTAAGTAGGTCTTCAATCTTCAGATTTGGATCCAAATAAGCTGGTAAAATATTTTTCACTCCAACTGATTCAGCTGAAAAGTTTGGAACGCGTTAATTTTCTTACAGTTTGGTTAAGCCAGCAGCCGTAAAAAGTAAAAACAACAACAGTAGTTAGATTTACCTATCAAGTCTGAGGGAACTCTGCCATTGCTAAACCTTCCAGTAGGCCGTTTTCCTATAAAGTCCCTCCCATAAGGTGGGAAGTTGCATTTGACTATAGTGCCAATATTGTTGTTGTTTCCAGGATCCACTATTGAATCTCCGAAAACAATCAGTGCTGGAATCTTTTCGTTGTTCGGTAGTTTCACAGCAGCAGCATGGCAGCAAAAGAACAAAACTATAACGACCGAAAGAAATTTGAGAGAAGATTTAGATGAAGGAAGAAGTTTTTGGGAGAGAAAGTTCATTGTGTTAAGTGGATGAAAATACACCGCACGTATGCATACCTGACGGGGTAGTAAGATATTTGCACCGAAGATGTAGTTACTTTTTAGTAGTTGTTTGACGGAGACTGGTTTAATTCAACATACATGGGAAGGCCATGATGGCAATAAATATAGGAAAGAGAGTCAAGGCTCTACCTACATAAACATTTTTCTCATATAGCACCGCAGATAATCTCTTGGGACTCGTTTGACAAGTGCTTTTAAACAATTGAAAGCTCCTTTAGACCTACTCCAACCCTTAGTATAAAACTCAAATTTTAGGTTTTAAACTTCTCCAACTTGCTCCAACCCTTGGAGCAAATATGAGTTTTAACCTAAAACTCATTTCTGGGGGCAAATTTATCCCAGGATTCCCCTGGTTAGTGGAGTTGGCTCACCATATATGTGTACTTTTTTTAGTTTTATATTTATGAATTCATTTAATTCAACGGCTAAGATCTAATATGATCAAATCCAACAGTAAAAAAAGATCTAACGGTCCAAATTTAAATTCAAAGTCTAAAGTAATTAAAAAATTATTTTATGTGTTTTATATTCTTTCATAGTGTTCCACGAGTTTCATGGTGTCGGTTTAGAGATTTTTCAATATTTATCAGAATCTAAATATTTTTCGGTTAAAATGTTCATAAAATTAAATTTGGATAGTCTGCATAATTTTTTTCTTTTTAAAGTTACTTTAAGAGTAAAATTATCCCAAATTCATTCTTTAATACTCTCGGGCTAAACTTTAACCCATAAAGGTTTGAGGAGAAAAACAGTTTTTGGGTTAAAAATTTTAGGTTTTAACCCAAGGGTTGGAGATGGTCTTGGAGAAAATATTTTTTTGTTTCAAAAGCACTTAAAGTGCTTTTTCATGATTAACTTGCATTTTTACTAAGGATTGATTTCAAAAACATTTTCTCTAAAAGCGTTTTCAGTCGTTTAAAAACACTTGTCAAACAAGCTCTTAGTCGACACGAATTAGCGACTGCTACAATTCAAACCTCGCTGAGAGTACAATTACACGAAAAATGCTATTTCTCTTAATGTAAACCTAAACTGCTTCCTCTCTTCAACTTCCCTCGACAACAACAAAGGTAAGTTCTTCCTGCAATTTTTGTTTATGGGTTCCTTAAATTATGAGTATTTTTGTATGAAATATGCTCTTCATGTCCGCGGATAGTGTTGTTCCATGTTAAGCACCAAAGGGACGCAACTGGAATGTCTTCCATAATGGATTTAGCTTAACAACTGTGCTAGTTGGATTGAAAATTCATATTTTAACAAAAATTTCGAGATCTAAACATTTTCTAAAGTTTGGATGGAAATTTCCAAGTTTTTTTCTTTTTTGTCAAACGATAAATTTGTTAGATTAGAGAGCTGACGATGTTCGATACCATGCCGTAGTACAAGAGTAACTCTCTTCTCTACCACTATAATAGAGGGTCACATGCGGAAATTTCCAAGTTAAATACATTGTGTTAATACCATTTGAGGATACAATTTTCCAAAATTTGAAACCTTGATATTAACACAAAGCCAACCCTAGCCCATGTTAAGCACCAAAGGAACGCTATTTTGGGAGTGAGAGGATCATATACCGAGCCACCTGAGGCAAAACTTACACCAGTAAGTAGGTCTTGACTCTTCACATTTGAATCCAAATAAGCTGGCAAAATCTTCTTCACTCCAACTGATTTAGTTGAAATATTTGTAAAAGGTTAGAGCTCATTTGAAGTATTTTTAACATTACTAAGAGTGCTTATAGTGAAAATATTTTGGGAACCAATCTTTAGTAAAAATGCAAGTGAATAGAAAAGTATTTAAAGTGTTTCTTGGAAGAAGCATATGTAATGTGTTTTTTATAGGAAGCACTTGAAGTGTTTTTAGAACTCAAAAACATTTTTGCTAAACAAAAACCAAACTGTAAAATTTTTAACAATGTAGACTATGTTTTATACTATATAGCCAAAAGAATCTGTATATGTTGAGCCAGTAGACTCCTATTTACTTTTCATCCACTCAATAGTGTAACAACCTGTCCCTGATTTTATCGGAACGAAGGGGTATTTTCGTGAAACTTCACCTTGGGCTAGACCTTTTTTTTTTTTTTTTTTTAAAAAAAAAGTTTTTGGGTCTTAATTGGTGAACCCAAGGGCCCCACCCTTGATTTGTGTCCCCCGGTCTCTCTCTCTCCCTTCTCCCTCACTCTCCCTTATCTCTCACTCTCTCGACTCCCTACAACTCTCTCATTCCTTCTTCCCCGAAAACACACACACATCAACCATCACCACCACACCTAGACTGTGATCTCAAAAACCCTAAGCCAAGGGAGTGCTCCACCGTGGCAGTCACGGTGCTTAATCCCCCGACGAACTCCGGTGACTTTCAAGGTTTTGAAAATTGCCCAAACCTTAGGCCAAAAACCACGTTTTCCGGCGAGCACCGTTCCTTTCAAGGAGTTTTCCGGCCAAACCACGACGAGTTAGCCGACATGCAGGTATAAATCTCTTCATCTCGTCGAGTACTACAACTTTCATGTTTGGATCACTTGATTTGGATGAGTAACGAAAAAGTTATGAGCTTTGGAAAATCAACCCAGAAACCGACAAAAAACTTGGCCTGAAAACTGGTCAACCAGACCCGTTTGCCCTGAAACCCAAACTCATTTAGGCTGAGACCCAGCCCAATTACCCCAAACCCAAGTCCTTTTAAGTCTAGGCCTTGGGCCGGATTGCCCAAGCCCCAACCCAATTATTTATATTTATTTAGTTTTTTGTTTTAAAACCCAAAAGCCTTTGGGTCGGGCTTTCAAGCCCAAACCCTTTAAACCATTTGACCCAAACCCCCTTTAAACCTTAACCCATAAACCTAACCTTTAACTGTCACATCCCGACCCGGGCACCACCACATCCCTGGCTCAACTCCGCCGTAGCACGATATTGTCTGTTTTGGGCCCCGACCACGCCCTCACGGTTTTTGTTTTTGGGAACTCACAAGCAACTTCCCAGTGGGTCACCCATCATGGGAATGCTCTGGCCCCAATCTCGCTTAACTTCGGAGTTCCTACGGAACCCGAAGCCAGTGAGCTCCCAAAAGGCCTCGTGCTAGGTAGAGATGGGAATATACATTTAAGGTTTACAGGATCCACACCCCTAGGCGATGTGGGATCTTACATTAACCCTAACCCAAGTCCTTACTAAACCCTAAACCCTAAACCCTAACCGGTCCAAACCCTTTATGGGGAATATTCCGTTAGGGAATATTCCATTAGGGAATATTCTATTGACTTTTACGAAATTAGGGTAATTCGACGTTCTGAATCCGTTTCCAATGTCCGTTTTCCCAAATTCAATTGTTATAATAGAGTTTTATTAATTGGATCATTTATGTGCTTAGGGGCAATTATTGTGGCGTTTCTATCTTCGCTAGTTTGCGCAGCTTTCAGCGGCGAAGTATCTGTGAGTGGAGCCCTTCTTAAAATGCATGTTTTAATAGTAGAAATGCATACACGAAAAACATGATTTGATGATTACATTTTATGAGATAACATGCTTAGTGAGACTATTTTGAATTATTACTATTTTTCCTATAACCCGTGTTCTTTATAGAATATATGATGCATGACGATATGATATTTTTAACATGCTTCGAACACCTCTTTATAGTATAGATGATGGATGACTTTATGCTATGAAGTTGTTTTTCAATATATGTATGTTCAATGGTTTTGTACTTACCTAGTGGTCCCAATTCCGCTATGGGGCGAGGGATAGATTCCGTCCCGGGCGACGGTTACGGTGTTGGCATAGGGCCTGAAGGGTTTTTCCTCTGGCAATTAGCACAGGGACGGGGAGCTGGCACGGGGCATGTAGGTGATTTTCCTCTGGCAATTGGCACAGGGACGGGGACTGGCATGGGGCCTGGAGGGATATTGGAAATTCACTAGTGATTACGATATATACAAGATATGTTTTGAGACATTGCACGGCATGCTAGGTTTCAGAAAAATCTATTTTTATCATGATACATGAGTTTTTATAAAACCTGGGGGTTAGTATGTTGATAACTGATTTATTATATATGTATCAACTTGGTCCACTCATGTTTGTTTTGCGCCCCCTTCAGAACTTAGAATTGAGGCATACAATCTAGGCGTCAAGGCACTTCCGCATTGGCATCTTGGAGTCATTCCGTTGTAGGACCCATTCTTTTATTCATTCAATTTTATATTATTTCTTTTATTATTCTAGTTAGTTATATGCTCTGAACACGTTACTTAAATGCATATTCATTATTCTTTTATATCCCTTGCTTTCAGCATTCGCACTCAATAAATGGCTTTCGTCACCCTCGGGTGTCGGCCATCACTTGCATATCCTGGTATTCGGGGAATATTGGGATTGAGGCGTGTCAAACAGGGTAGACTCCATTTTATACTATATAGCTAAAATCTTAAGTCATTTTAGAAGTACTTCCAAATGAGCTATAAATCTTTTTTACAGTTTGGTTGAGCCAGTAGAGCTAGTCAAAAGTAAAAACAACAGTGACAATAGTTACATATATAGTGCTTAATCACTTTCTAGACACTAAATGTATGTCCAATGCATTTTTGCTATCAGCACATAGTACTTGTGGATGCAAATTTCTTTCTCCTTGTTCTTGGACAAAATTGCACCTGCAAAACAAACAACACATGAGGTCAAGGCCAAGAGTCTCACGCACCCACAATGAATGGGGGGCTTTGGCAGAAGAACCTCAGATGCCAAAGTTAGAATTTTGAGGGAAAAGTGGTTGGGAGAATTTAGAGAATTTAACAAGAGTGTAGAACTTAGGTTTTGGAGAGAATAAGGATGTTTATATTGGGGTGTGGCCGACCCCTTTGGGAGGAGATGAACCGGCCACTTGGATGTTTTTTTTGGTGAGATTAATAATTTGTTAGCTAATTAATAGATTAATTCGGTAATTAATCAATTAATTAGCTAATTAATATTATTTAGAAATGAATGATTTGGGGGTTACCTTGTGAAAAAGATTTGAAGAGGATAGATGAAATAGGTTTTGAATAAATACCTATTTGGGCACTTTTGACTTGATTGATGGATGATTGCCCACTACTTATGCGTAGAAATTTCGGTGTGCCTCGAGTGTAATCTTCTCCTTTTTACCCAAAAATCCACATGTCGCCTTCATACTTTTCTTGATTATTTTTGGCTCCACAGTACTGTTGCAATGTTTTGCATCCATCCATATTTTAAAAAGGTACTAATAATGTATCTTAGGTTGTTGAACAAAGTTGAACAAGACCATCTTATTAATATAGATCAATACTCATGAAATTTTAGTTCAAGGATTAGTGCTTCTCCAATTTTCTCATATAATTATAAAGCAAATGTGTGATTGTTTTTACTTTTAAGTCTCTAAGCATGAGTGAAACAAACTATCCAAAAATTGATGATGTACGTATTGCTTTTGGTGCTTTGCAACTTGTTTTCCCTCTTTCATGATGTCTGTTTTTAATTTTTTCCTGACATATTGCTTTTAGTGCTTTGCAACTTGTTTTGCACCTTCTAGATTTTTCTTTAGAGGGGTTTAGGTTTTACGTCCCCCATCTTTTCTTGTATTTTTATTTTTTTTCTTAAGAGGGGTTGGGTTTACGTCCCCTTCTTTTATTATGTTTTTCACTTCTTATTTTTTCTTGTATTATAAGGGTAAGGTTCATATCATCCCTGACTAGGTATAACTTCTTTTTTCTAATTCAGTAAAATTTCTCTTGTGCCATTACGGTTTCCCATATAAAAAATTGTTGTTGTACATATAGCACAACCTAGAATAGCTTAACTCATTCTACAACAGAGGAAACTACAAATATTGCTATATTGTACATAAACTGGTCATGTGACCAACTAGCTCCTTAAATTAGGAGAGATCTTAAGTTCAAATCATGTCCTTTAGATGATCAAAAAAGAGAGAAATTCTCAAGTGCGAACATTTGCAATGTTGCAAACCCGTTGTTTAATTGGTCGACAAGCGAGTTGCGCAATGCAAAAAGTTCAAGAAATTCGGCAACTGTATAAGAAAAAAGATTATGTTGTTGTTGAGGAGTTGGAGTTGGACTAACCCTATAACCTCTTTTCTTGGGTTATTGATGTAACGACCCGTTTCGAAATTTATGTTTTAATTAGTTAAAATTAAGAAAATACCCGTAATGATGGAAAGGTGACTTTCGTTGACTTTTGTCAGTTGACATGTTAGAATTTTTTGTTCACTATATTTTCATAGCTTTCGTCGACACGAACACGTAGGCGCGATTGGAATCAAATTTGGAGCTAAAATGAAACTTCTACGATTTTTGAACCGTAAGGGTATTTTGGTAATTTCACAAGTGGAGATATTTCTCCACTGTGGGCCTCTACACGGCTGACATGTGGCATTTCCCTCCGCCATTTTTAGGGTGTTTTTCTTCCTCTCCCATGACATCTCTCTAGAACTCTCATTCTCACTCTATTTTTGTCTATCTCTCATCTTCACCTCGAACCCTCTCTGAGAACCAACCACCCAGACCACCACTGATGCGTCAATTAGCTTGACACTCAAATTAAACCCTCTTGTTGTAGATTGTAGTATAGATGCAAGTAGGGATCGTTCTGGACCGGGGATTAGGAGGGCTTGCTAAAACCTCTAAACTGACTCTAAAACATAAAAATAAAGTTAAAAACGTAAGGAAAGACTCACAAGACTCAAAAGAAGTGCAAAAGACTCAAAACTACCTAAAAACACTACTTAGGCAGTTTCTGACCTAAAACAAACTTTGGACGAAATTATGATTTTGGTTTGACTCAAAATCACTCAAAACATCAACAAAACATATTTAAGATATTTAAGAACAAGAAAGTAAATGGGGGTTTTGATTTGGATGAATTTAGAACTAAAACAAACAAGAATGTAAAACTGGCAGATTTGATGTAAAACAACTTAAAAACGTTTTGGAACTCAAATGGTTGATGGATTAGCTAGAGGTTCATTATCCACACATGGCACACTTGTATACGAATCGATTTCCAATTGCTTTTCGATAAATTATGAAGCCCAACACCCCAGATTAACCGTGATGCACAAATTAACCCTCAGATTTTCCTTATATCATTGAATTGGATGAATGCATGCAACAATCCAAATTATTCTCCAAAAGTCCTCCACATGAATGCATAATAGAGATACAATCAGAGATCATTAAGTTTCATGAAAATCATAAGTGTTGGCGAGACATTCGTAACTATGAATGCATGATACGTTTGTCAAGAATTCAATTAACGCGATTGTTTATAAGCAACCTCCACTACTTGTGACTATGAACTTGTAACGATTAGGTGAAACTCATTCATAATCTAGCATCAAATCTGTGCATGAAAACCAAGTATGCATCCTTAATCAACATACACAAATAAGTTATCGATCAAATAGTTAATTGAATTGCATTCAAAAACTCATCAAATCACAATTGAAAGCAATCGATTTATATCACAAGCATATCCATGGCTTTAAACTTCCCCCTAGCTAAGTAGGGGTTTAGCCACTCATGTTCACAAGTACACACAAATTACTTGAATAAAACATTAAGATAAAAGAAAGACAACACCTAGAACAATGGTATCCAAGGTGCACGGCAAGGTCCTTCTTCCTCCTAGCAATTGCGGCACAAGGGTATTTTGTGGTGATTTGTGGTGAATTATGGTGAATGATGGATGATGGATGGAGTGATCCTCTCCCCATTTGCTACAAAGAGGTAAGATATATATAGGAAAGGGAAAATTGTTGGTGGAAATGGTAGTGGAAGTTGTAGGTGAAAATGGTAGTGGAGGTTGTAGGTGGAAATGGTAGTGGAAGTTGTAGGTGAAAATGGTAGTGGAGGTTGTAGGTGGAAATGGTAGTGGAAGTTGTAGGTGGAAATGGAAGTGGATTTAGTTGCTGATTTTTGGGGGTGAAAAGAGGTAATTTTCGGCTGAAAAGGAAAGAGGGTAAGTGGTGTGTTCTTTGCACAATAAGGAAGGTAAAAGGGGATCCTAGGTGTGGCAAGGAAGAGGAATGGGTATGTTTGGTGCAGCAAGGAATTAGGGCAGTTTTAAAGACTTCTAGAAACATATATTAAGTGTCTTAATATGTCTAGGAAACTCCCTTATAGCTGAAACATAAGTGAATTAGGAATAGGAAAGGTTTAGGCCAAAACAAGGAACTTAGGTGATTTCTTTCTTTCTTTCAAAGCTCCTTGACTTTCTTGAATTAATTCTTCAGTCTTCAAACACCATCCTAGCCTCTTCAAGTCTTCAATTTCGTCCATTCACTTGGCTTCAAGCATAAGCTATCCGATCTTGGCCCAAAAATGCTCCAAAAGGCACAAAAATGCACCTTTTTGCCTTATTGACCCTTAGAACCTACAAACACACGAAAATGACTTAAAATACTAAATTAGATGGAAACTAACTACTAAAATGTCAAGAAACAAGCAATCTAAATCGCATAAATATGCTCATATCAAATTCCCCCACACTTAGCTTTTGCTAGTCCTCGAGCAAAACAAAAGAACAAAACAAAACAAAGTAAACAAAACACACTCTAAACCTTCCAACATTTGCCTCAGGGATTTCCAACGCACATGACATGTCAAAGATCATCATTCACATAAATTTTAGTCATCCTTACACTTGAGCGCATACTCAATGGCAGCCATGTTTACTACTTCACAAACAATCAATTTAAAACAAGGTTTTAAATGTAGTAACATGCTTTAGAGAATTCACTCAATTCCTTACAAGATACACTTATTTTCACTCAGAATTTCTGACTACACACCCTACACTAGTATATGTGAGAGGATTGATGTAAAAATGTAACGAGTACTCACATATGTTGATAACAAACAAAGCACTTTTCTGGAGTTAAGTATGCAAATGATCTCATGAACGGAATGCTACTACTTAGATGCGAGAACCAAATATACCATATGCTCATATCAATCCCAAACTCCACAAATTGAAACACATAACACTCAAGATTGAAGTTAAAGGGTTGAAACGGGGCTAGGGTGATTAGCTAACAAAGAACGGATATGGAAAACAAACATTCTTGAAACAATAGTAGTCATAGTAGTTGAGTTGAGGCTTAGAATTCACTTTAATGGCAGGAACTAATAGAAACTCAAAAAGGGGAATGAATAACACATATTAGGGCCAAATTGAACGTTTTGGACCCTTCCATCAACAAACAACACTTGTGAGTTCATTCTCACTTATTTTGAACCTCTTTTTTTTTTTTTTTTTTTTTTTTTTTTTTCTTTTCTTTTCTTTTCTCTCTACCCTTGCACTTTGGCACACACACACACGTTCCTTTCCCCCACACTTGTTTTCTGCACATAAATACGCAAAAGGAATTCCCTCTAAGTCATGCTTCACTACGCTTCAAGAACAAGGGTACGGATGGTCCTAATCTAGGCTAGGTGAGGATGATGTGGGTTAACAAAGAACATAGGCTAAACAAGGCTCAACAGGGTTAAACCTAAAAACATTTTGCACGGGGGATGGCTGTTTGGCTCTTGGTTTTCTACACAACTTCATCTTGCTCGTGTGTTATGCACATCAATATCATGCTTTGAATGAAACGGATATGAGTTCTAGCATTTGGAACTAAATGATGAAACGCCTTCTAAGTAGTAACCAAGCAAAGAATAATGAGATCATGCAACAACTTTAGGAAACAACAATGCACAGATTATTACACTCCAAAGAACGTGTTAGGCTCAAGTCTCTCAAGGTTGTAGCTTTAAGTTGAGTTCTTTCCTTCAAGCATGTTACAAAAACTGATTTTTTTTTTTTTTATGATTACATGTGAATTCATAAGCTACAACGATAACCAAGCATAAACCAAAGAGTATATCAAACTTCCATCCATGTTTACAACTTTCCTTAACAGTCATGCAATTAAAAACCAAATCCTCATCATTGTGTTGGAAGGTACCCTAAGACACAAACAAACACACAAAACAACTTTTTTTGGCTTTTTCAAGACAATTTTTTTTTTAAATTTTTATGAAATTTTCAGATTTTTACTTCAACATGCATAAAACAGCTCAAAACACACTAAAAACACTAAAAATAGTGAGAAACAACATTGGAAGTGATAGGTGAATAAAACCCACGAAATTCATGCATCAACAGATTGTTTACCCCCCCCCCACACTTAAACTGGACATTGTCCCCAATGTCACAAAACACAATAATGCATAAAATTAAATAGTAAGAAACAAAATAAAGCATTGGGACTGAAAACTTCCCCAATTTGCAGTAAAAGCAAGAGATGACCCCCAAACTTCAATTTTGCAATCAACTCGAACGGTGAACATGATCAAACTTTCCTACAAAGAAAAGAAATAATTCAGTTTAGCACTTTACGAAAATTCAAAAAAAATAAACAAACGGAAAATTGAAAATGACAGAAAAAGACAATGAATAGAAATATTGGGTTGCCTCCCAATAAGCGCTTGTTTTTACGTCCGCAGCCGGACGGTACCAAGAGTAATCATCCAAGGTAAGCTGGTTCTTGGAGGGGTACAACCTCCACATCATGCTCCACAAAAGACTCGTAATATGGCTTGAGTCTATGTTCATTCACTTTAAACACGTTTCCGGTCTTTGCACTTTGGATTTCCACTGCACCATGAGGAAAAATATTAGTTATAACAAATGGACCAACCCATCGAGAACGAAGCTTACCTGGCCGTCGGGGCTTGATCTTGATGAATGGAAACTTCTTCAAGGGCCGTAGAGGCTTGAATCTTGATTTTTTTGTGCTGCAAGTTTCTTCGAGGGCCGTCGGGGCTTGATCTTGATGAATGGAAACGGGACCACGAGCGGCTTCCGAATTTGAACACCTGGCAAGCAGACATCAGGTGGAGATGATGGCCCGTTTCTTTGTTCAACCTTTCCAATTCATATTGAAGAGGGTTAGGGGATGAATCTCCAAGGTTGATGCTTCATTGTCGCTCGTCTTTATCTGTTCTCCAGGCAGATGAGTACTCGAGAGCAATGCCAGGTAAGCAATCAGGGAAGGATTTCTCAGCGATCCGTTCCAACTGGGAAGGTAAACGCCGGCTGATCACTTTGCTTCTCCTTATCCTGTAGTGAAGAGGGAGGACAAAGAAAAGGACAGGGGAAAGCATGATATGAGATACTTTTGCTTTCGACCCTGCTGATATGAGATACTTTTGCTCTGGTGTGATTTGTTTGCAGAGGTATTCTCGGGAGGACGAAGCCTGAGTATTTTGAGGGGTTTTGCTGGGAGTGTTACCCTCGGAGGTGAGGAAAAGTTGAGCATTTTTTTTCAGGTTTACCCGTCTGTGAAGGATGAAGGTCGAGATATGTAGAATTTTTTTATAGACAAGTGGTAATGTTGTTTCTTCACCCTTCTCGGTCACAGTGATGTAGTGAGAGTGATGGGGTTCACGTGGCTTTTGACAAAGTGGTCCGTGATTTCTGGAAAGCTGATGCTGAATCCGACTCTCGAGGTTTGAAAAGCAGTGTGCCTCTTCGATTTCTGAGAAAGTCGTCGTGCTGGCGGTCTGGCTCTCGAGATTAGGGGAGCTGTGCTTTTTCGGTTTTTGAGAAAGCAGTCGTGCTGACGGTACTTTCTCGTATGTGAGGAAAGGCCGGGCCTTTTACTTCGCCACGCGTCATGGAAGTTGACATGCATAGAGCTTTCCTAGTTATCAAGCAGTGGTGCTGCTCCTTTCACCTTTGTCGGTAACCGTTGGGTAATTGGAACAGTAAGATCCACGTGTTTTCTTTTGTCAGAAATCTTTTGACAAAGTTGCCCGTGATTTACGCAAAGCTGAGGTTGCGTGTGAAAGGTGCCGACAACTTTTGGAAAAGCTGATATTTTGAGATGCGTGGAGCGACACCTCTTCGATTTCCGAACCGACGGCCTTGTTGCCTCTTCGATTTCTGAGCAGGGAGCCCTGTTGCTTCTTCTTTTTATCGAGGCGTCGACGGTGCGCCAAAAGCATGCTTAGATAGTTGTTTCTTGCAAAGAATCCCCTCTTTTGCAAATGGATTGCCCATCTGATTGTCGTCTTGACTTGAATGTTGGGGTAGAGGCATCTGCGTCTGCTCAAGACAACATATGGCGTCCATCTCTCTTATCCCCTTCTGGTCCTCTTACCATTGGGGACTCTGTAATGAAGAGTGATATGACTGCTGCGGTGGTGGCCAGGAATATGCTCACTCCCAGAGACAATAGATTGCTTGCCAGACGGTCCGATGAGTTGGCTGTTAAGGATTCTCTGGCTTTCAGTGTCCAGTGTGCGGCTTCTGTTTCCAATATGGCCCAGCGCCTATTTGCTCGAACCCGCCAAGTCGAATCGTTGGCGGCTGAAGTGACAAGTCTCAAAGAAGAGATCAGAGGGCTCAGGCATGAGAATAAACAGCTGCACCGGCTTGCACATAATTATGCTACAAGCATGAAGAGAAAACTTGACAAGCTGCAAGACTCCGATGGCCAGTCTTTAAGTGATCATCAGAGGTTTGTGGGTTTGTTTCAAAGACATTTAGGGCCTTCGTCTTCTGGAGCTTCGCCGAGTGTTGAGGCTCCAAACAATCAACTTCCAGTGCCTCTTCTTCCTGGGGTTCCGCCGAGTGATGAGGCGTTACCTGGCCAATGAAGGCTTCCTGCAGTTCGCCAACCTGTTCTTGCTTTTTTTTTTTTTTTTTTTTTTTTTTTAATTTTTTTTTTTTTATTTTTTTTATTTTTTTTATGTAAAAATGTACATTTATGTAAATTTTCCAAGAAATAAATAAAATGACTTTATTTCACTCTATGAACATCTTTCTTTTATTTATTCATTTATTTATTTTTTATATATTATATATATATTTTTTTAAATCAAACATTGTCCTCAATGTTTCAAACATAAATTCACACAAAAAACAATCAAACAAACAGGAAATAAGCATAAAGAGCATGGCAGAATAAAAACAACAAAGAGAAGAGTTTAGGAACATAAACACCTGGTTATGGAGTGCTCTCTCGGTCTCCCTTTGTTGATTGCATGGGTTGCCTCCCACGAAGCGCTTTCTTTAACGTCTTACAGCCGGACGAAGAACTTCTCCTTTATGCTTGAATGGAAGGTGATACTTGAAATGATCCGGCAATGGTTTAAATTCAAGAGTAGGTGCCTGAATCATTAACAACATGTTAGCATAAAATGAATTGGAAATTCGGGGAGGTGGATTACCTGTATGGTCCGACGAAAACTCAAGGACAAACACCACTTCAAAAGTTCTAGGAATTGTACATTCGGCCAGATTGAATATTTTTAGGGCAGTGGCTTTGTGATCCACTCCAATTCCTTCTTTGACGAATTCTAGACATTCCCCAGCCACTTCTTTCTCTTGAATCGTTTGAAAGGTTTCGAAGATGCCTTTCTCACCCTCTTCTTCATTGAATTTGCAAGGAATAGGCACATTTGATGGAATAAGGTTAGAAAGAATTGAAATCTTACTTGAATTGGGTGGTGGAGGGTCATTGGAAGGCTGCGGCAAAGCTTCTTCCAAGCTTGTCGTGGCCTTGTCTTCCTCCTCTTCTTCAAGTAGTAACTGCTCGTCCTCCTCTTGGCTTGGTTTGCACATTGAGCTGGAGAGTTCACTTTGTGCTTGAATTTTCCCTATGAATTCTACGATCTCTCCCATTTGATTTTTCAATTCTCCCAACTCCTTGGCTCTATTTTCTAATCTTTGGTTTTGATTTTGTACTTTCTGTGCCAAAGAAGTTAGTAATTGAATAGTTTGATCATTATCCAAGGACGAACCTGAATTTGGTTGGACTTCTTGCGGGGGAGGCTGTGGTGGCTGCATAGGCGTTGCATAAAACTCCTCATATGGCTGCCAATATGTTTCGTGTTGAACTTGTTGAGGTTCCCACCACATAGAGTTTGAATGATCACGCCAATCAAATGTAGGGACACTTTGCATTGTGGTCCATTCGATGTGCTGAGACAATTGAGAAGTAAAATTCGCTATTTGAGCTCGAATATTAGCAATTTCCATATCTTACTTCTCTAGTACCTGAAATCAAAGAAAACTAAATCAAATATCAAAAGTAAAATAAAACAAAACAGAAACTAAAAACAAAAGATACGAAAAGGAAACAAAAAGAAACAACGGGGGATTAGCAAAGTTGCTAATCCCCGGCAACGGCGCCAAAATTTGATGCGTCAATTAGCTTGACACTCAAATTAAACCCTCTTGTTGTAGATTGTAGTATAGATGCAAGTAGGGATCGTTCTGGACCGGGGATTAGGAGGGCTTGCTAAAACCTCTAAACTGACTCTAAAACATAAAAATAAAGTTAAAAACGTAAGGAAAGACTCACAAGACTCAAAAGAAGTGCAAAAGACTCAAAACTACCTAAAAACACTACTTAGGCAGTTTCTGACCTAAAACAAACTTTGGACGAAATTATGATTTTGGTTTGACTCAAAATCACTCAAAACATCAACAAAACATATTTAAGATATTTAAGAACAAGAAAGTAAATGGGGGTTTTGATTTGGATGAATTTAGAACTAAAACAAACAAGAATGTAAAACTGGCAGATTTGATGTAAAACAACTTAAAAACGTTTTGGAACTCAAATGGTTGATGGATTAGCTAGAGGTTCATTATCCACACATGGCACACTTGTATACGAATCGATTTCCAATTGCTTTTCGATAAATTATGAAGCCCAACACCCCAGATTAACCGTGATGCACAAATTAACCCTCAGATTTTCCTTATATCATTGAATTGGATGAATGCATGCAACAATCCAAATTATTCTCCAAAAGTCCTCCACATGAATGCATAATAGAGATACAATCAGAGATCATTAAGTTTCATGAAAATCATAAGTGTTGGCGAGACATTCGTAACTATGAATGCATGATACGTTTGTCAAGAATTCAATTAACGCGATTGTTTATAAGCAACCTCCACTACTTGTGACTATGAACTTGTAACGATTAGGTGAAACTCATTCATAATCTAGCATCAAATCTGTGCATGAAAACCAAGTATGCATCCTTAATCAACATACACAAATAAGTTATCGATCAAATAGTTAATTGAATTGCATTCAAAAACTCATCAAATCACAATTGAAAGCAATCGATTTATATCACAAGCATATCCATGGCTTTAAACTTCCCCCTAGCTAAGTAGGGGTTTAGCCACTCATGTTCACAAGTACACACAAATTACTTGAATAAAACATTAAGATAAAAGAAAGACAACACCTAGAACAATGGTATCCAAGGTGCACGGCAAGGTCCTTCTTCCTCCTAGCAATTGCGGCACAAGGGTATTTTGTGGTGATTTGTGGTGAATTATGGTGAATGATGGATGATGGATGGAGTGATCCTCTCCCCATTTGCTACAAAGAGGTAAGATATATATAGGAAAGGGAAAATTGTTGGTGGAAATGGTAGTGGAAGTTGTAGGTGAAAATGGTAGTGGAGGTTGTAGGTGGAAATGGTAGTGGATGTTGTAGGTGGAAATGGAAGTGGATTTAGTTGCTGATTTTTGGGGGTGAAAAGAGGTAATTTTCGGCTGAAAAGGAAAGAGGGTAAGTGGTGTGTTCTTTGCACAATAAGGAAGGTAAAAGGGGATCCTAGGTGTGGCAAGGAAGAGGAATGGGTATGTTTGGTGCAGCAAGGAATTAGGGCAGTTTTAAAGACTTCTAGAAACATATATTAAGTGTCTTAATATGTCTAGGAAACTCCCTTATAGCTGAAACATAAGTGAATTAGGAATAGGAAAGGTTTAGGCCAAAACAAGGAACTTAGGTGATTTCTTTCTTTCTTTCAAAGCTCCTTGACTTTCTTGAATTAATTCTTCAGTCTTCAAACACCATCCTAGCCTCTTCAAGTCTTCAATTTCGTCCATTCACTTGGCTTCAAGCATAAGCTATCCGATCTTGGCCCAAAAATGCTCCAAAAGGCACAAAAATGCACCTTTTTGCCTTATTGACCCTTAGAACCTACAAACACACGAAAATGACTTAAAATACTAAATTAAATGGAAACTAACTACTAAAATGTCAAGAAACAAGCAATCTAAATCGCATAAATATGCTCATATCAACCACCACTGGCCTTTCTCCTTTCGGTGAGCACTATACCACCATTACTCCCTCCCCTACGAGTTCTACGAACCCAGAATGAAGAGAAACCATCACTTTCCTCTATCTCTCCCTCGTTGCACAGTACCTTCACTGTGCAAAAAGTTAATCCAGCGAGTTCTCGCCATTTCCCAACGAGGTAAGCTCGATAACAACTATAAATCTTCTTAGATCGTGCGCATAAACCACTCGGGAGAACCTTTCTCACTTTTTCCAACGAATTACTATGGGTTGCAGGCCATTTTTTGGCCAATCTCAACATCGACTTAAACCCATCTTGGTACGACTCGAATCCTCACTCTCTTAGCTTTATTTCAGTTTCGAATGGTGAGTTTTGGTTAAATTTTGACCCCAAAATGGAGCCGAGGAATTTTCTCGACCAAAACTCCAGATTCCGGCCTTCCCTTTCACCCGCGAGCCAGCCGAGTCGACTCGACCCGTGACCTAACGATTCGATTCAAAACACGGCCCAAACCTTAAGCATATGTAACCAAGCTCAAACCAGTACCAGGCCTAACGAATTAGCCCTAAACCGGATCCAAACCTAATAACCCAGGCCCAGTTATATAATCGGCCCAATCCAGCTATCCAAGCCCAGACTTGACCCAGATCCGACCCGACCCAAACCCAGTCCCAGTTCCTAGGCCGGCGTGGGTTTGCATCATGGCCGGCGCGTGGAGCACACCCACCTTCGCCGAAGATACTGTGTTATGCCGCCGTTTACGGTGGCACCGATGACTTTTCAGGATACTCGACTCGGGGCGTGGGGGGAACCCGAGGTCCCTCTTGAGGTTTCTCGACGTGCTGAATCCGAATCCGCTTTTCGTTTTCCTAAATTCCATTATTTTAGTAGAGTTTTATTAAATGGTCTTCATTTGTGTTTAGGTGCATCGATTGGAAATGATCCAGTCCTCCCTAGTTCGAGCGGCTCTCTGGTAGCAGAATACTTGTGAGTGGACCCCTTCTTAAATTGCATGTTTTTATAAATGATTAGGCTTGCATACATTGCATATTTCATGAATTGAATATGTTTTATATTATGTTTTACAGATTTCTATACTTATGATTTATTTAAATTGCCTTTACGAAATATTGTTGATTTATCGAATTTACATTTTTCTAAATGTTATGAATATTGGGTTCTCGTTTATGAGCCTCTATGGATTTACGATTGTGATTTATTTGGATTTATGAATATGGTTTATCATGGTTGTGATTAGGCTTTCAGCTTTTGAGCTCTTGATTTGATATGAGATTTTTGAGGTATGTTTTCGGTGCTTATCTAGCGGGTTATCATACAGCATATCC
The DNA here is from genome assembly GCA_036320875.1 of Cotoneaster glaucophyllus. Classification (NCBI taxonomy): domain Eukaryota; kingdom Viridiplantae; phylum Streptophyta; class Magnoliopsida; order Rosales; family Rosaceae; genus Cotoneaster; species Cotoneaster glaucophyllus. Next base: position 7,539,295 of record CM070063.1, read on the forward strand.
ATACAAAACGGTATGTAGACGTCTATGGCCATATGACACTGTTGAGGAGATTTATGATATACCCCCAGCTTTACTGGCGAAACCAGTGTCGGACAGCTTCATTACCCATAACTAGTGTTGGTATATGATGTTATATATTTCTTCTTTGGCGTAACCCAAAGTCGTACAGCTTCACCTTCGGGTGATGTGGCCTACCATGTTTCTTCACTGGCGTAACCTAGTGTCGTACAGCTTCACCTTTGGGTGATAGACAGGTACTGCATTCGGGCGACTATGATACTCCTAGAGAGTACAGTATCGGTGAAATTTATGGATTTGCCTTCGGACGACGATAGCACCATTATTGAGCATTGTTTTATGCGTGCTTGTTTTATGAACGATTTCATGGCATGCTAGAGTTTTCAGAAAACTTACTATATGTGTTTTCAAAACAGGGGGTTAGTATGTTCAGAAAGAAATCAGTTTTCGTATTATTATTATAAATTTATGGTCCACTCACATTTTCTGTTTTTGCGCCCCCCCTCAAGACATAATGATGAGGAGTACAACCCTAGCATTGAGGCATTTCACTACCAGTAACCTTGCGTCCTGCCACTTGAGTATGGCTTCCTTTGTATGATCATTTGTTACTTGATGTCTTACCTTGCTCTAGCACTTTCGTTTAATGGTATGCTCTGGACATATTCATACATCTTATACCTTGGATTTGTGACCGCTGAAAATTCTGTTTCGTTCATACATAAGGAGGATTATTATTATTGCCTCTTAATGTTTGTAATTCCTTGTGATTATTGTTGTTGCATGATTTCTGGATTACTTGTTCTTCCATGTTTTCGTATATTCATTTATTCATGGCTTTCGTCACCCTTGGGTGTCGGCCAACACGTGCCATCCAGGTATCGTTTGGATATCTGGGTTGGAACATGTTAATTGAAATTTAAACCTTACAAGAAAAATGGGGCCGAATAGAAAAGAAATTGAGTCACATGATCACATCTAGCAAAACCAAAATTAGGGCAGATCAGCAGATTTTGACTCCAGCACCTCTACATTTTATTACTTACTTACAATATTAATTTAGGGAGCTGCTATTGTCATGGAGTGTAAGTCATGGCAGTCTTCTATTCCTCCATTTGAGAAACCACTCAAATTCCCGGTTGAACTCTACATCGATGACCCTGATCACGGCTACTAGATCCATGACCTCAATGAGAGCGTAGTCTATCATCTCGCACAAACTACAAATGAAAGGGGTTGGTTGATTCATGTCAAAGAAGGAAATGGGGCAACAATAAAACTCGGATATTACATCCGCTCTCTCAACTTGTCGTAAGACGATTGCGCCCGAGTCTTTCCCAAAGACAAAGGTATTCAACCTATTGGAATTTTTTAGTGTTTTTGGAGTGTATAGCATCGACCAGGGTTGTTGGAGTACTAGGGGTTATGATAAGGTCGACTTGTGCTTAAATCTCGATTTATTCCCTGCGTCATGGTGTATGTTTAATTGGTCATGAAACATTACACCGTGGAACTTTAAGTTTTGACCCTAAAAAGGGCATAAGAGTTCCCAAGCTGGATCATGAATTATGAAGACGTTATTTTTTATCAAGAAAAAGAAAAAGTTTATGTTGTCCGCAGCTACGAAACATGTTATGGTTGATTATTGTCTGAATGTTAATGGTTGTATCGACGCCGATACTATGTTTGTTCCGGGGCTTGTCACAAGGCGAGTATGGTGGAATCGTTGGGGGAGCTTCTTTTAATTGATAGATGGTAGGGCGGATTGGGAGACGATGAAGAGATTGTGCAGATGAGTGGCTCAAAACTAGGGTTAAGTTAGGGTTTTTAAATTGAATGCAGACTATTCGAAGCAATGGGTTGGCCTTGAGCTTCATTGTAAGAAAGCTTTGCGTAACCGGAAATATTGATTGTGGGGCATAAAACTAAGCAAAGAAAGCAATATAAACAGAAACGATACACAGTGGGAGCGAAGATGGCGCTTTACCGCAATGGTAGAAAACATTATTGTCTATGTGTGTGTCTATTGTGGGTTTGATTCTCACTATTCCTCCTCTCCTAACATTTAACAATTTAACCCACTAACGGTATCGTTTGTAAAAAAAATGATACACATCGAAAACATTGACGGAACCCACAAAAAACTTAACAATAATTAATGCTGATTAAGTTGGATGGGGATTGTGTGTTTTGAAACATTAGCCAGCTATTACTGCAATTACTGCAATTTGATTCATTTGAAAGTATACTGTCTTCTTCTACTTGATAGTGATGGCTAGGTGCATTCTTTCCTATATTTTCATATCATTTATTCCTTAGTTTTGTAGAGGGAATTGGTGTTAAAAACTTAAAATAGCCTCATTATTTTCCTTTTCTTAATTTCAGCCAATTTCGGGGGTTGTTATGATAAATCGACTTTTAAAAGGAGTTTTGATGCAAGGCCAGTTGGAGGAAAAATCATGATTTCAAATGGTAACCTCCAATTGTTATACTTTAATGTGCAAGCGGAAGAGAATTCTAACAAAATATCAAATATTAACGTCATAGGTGAAAGCTAAAACAAACAATCTCAAATGAAACAAAAGAGATTTAAGTGGTTCAGCATAAAGCCTATGTCCACGAGGGATGCATGGCGAATAATTTCACTAAACAAACAAAAATTACAAAAGAGTGGTTAACACTCACAATCCAAATTTCCACACATTACAAACCATAAACCAAACAAGTAGAGAATGCAAAACAAAACGAAGATGACCCTCCCTAATTGCTCTCTAATTCACAAACTCACAAATTAACTCTCACCAAATTGTCAAACGAATGAGCTATGAATTTGTTACACACTCATGAGTCCAAACGGTAACCTCAAACTAAAACCCAATTCGATGAAACTCTCTACACTCTTGTTAAAAAAATAAAAAAAATAAAAAACTCTACATTCATGGAGAGGCACACACTAATAATCTAATCCTGGGTCCTCTATAGAAAAAACTTTTTTCCTAACGAAAGATTCTTTTACACTATAATTTTGAGCTGTAAATCACGTCACCAGCTGTAATCACGTCACCAACACCATGATCATTAAACTAACTTTGTGCTGACCTCTACGTCCGCACCCGTTTACTGCCAAGCAACCAGCGGAGAATTAAATAACGTCATATAACAGTTGCTATAAAGTACCAACTTTAAAGGATGTCACCAAACTATTCCTATTGTGGTATCTGTCAAACTCTAAATTTACATAGTGACAAAAAAAAAACAACAAACAGTTCTGATTAGGGTGGGCGCGGTGCGGTTTGGTGCGGTTTCGAGTGAAACCACAACCGAAACTGAAACTTTTTGCGGTGCGGTTTCGAAGCCAAAACCGAAATGAAACCAAACCGTTTGGTTCGGTTCGGTGTGGTTTCAAATGGTTTCGGTTTGGTTTTTGAGAAAAAAATGTACAATTTAAAATATACATCAAAACAGCAGCTAACATGTACCAAACTTGTACCAAAACTGCAGCAATGATAACTACTAAAATTGAGACAACATCCAATGCATCAATGTGAATGTTTTGGGAGTTTAAGTTAGGGTAAGTCAGGCTAAGAAAGTGAGAAATATACCTAGGGATTAGTGGCTCTACAACTGGAGCTATGCTTCCTCACAAACAAGTACGATGAGGCAAATGTTTGCAAGTCAACAGAAGACATCTCTCAAACCAAAATGAACTTATTTAGCACTAAATTCTCAGCTTGAATAATTTTTGGGTGAACTCAGGCAAACCCTACAGTCCAGTTAACAATTTGACAAATGTAAGGAAAAAAACAGAGCATACAATAGGCAGATAGTTAACTTATAATCTTATATAAACCAAAATATGATTAGTATGCAAAATTGGATGACTCATGACTCCAGTTGAACTAATTAAAACATAACATTATATGGTGCGGTTTCGGTTTCGGTTTCAGTTTTGGTGCGGTTTTGAAAACCCAAAACCGAAACCAAACCGTTTTCTTTGCCGCGGTTCGGTTTTGAAACTGCAACCGTTTCAAAACAGCAAAACCAAACCGTTCGGTGCAGTCTGATTCGATTCGTGTTTTGGTTTTCGGTTCGAAGTGCCCACCCCTAGTTCTGATGATTAATATATCTAGGGAAATTTTTTATTTTTTATTTTATAAAAACAATAAAATATTATAACACTGGTGATATATTAATCAAATTTATTCTCTAATTATAAATAGGTGAATGAGATTTGAGGTACGCTATAACATCTTAATCAAATAAAATTTACTTATACATGCCACTATAGCTGGCACCGTGTAAATTCTTTTATTTTGAATCAGGTCAATCCCACCAATCACTCACACATCTCATACGCTTCACACCTTGTGCGACTCTGTAGATTCATACACTGAATGCATTGTCTGTTTCCTGGTTCTGTTATTTACAATTGGATTTAGACTCTGTGTTGCAGTCTTCGTTTCTGATTTCTCTTTTACATTTGGATTTAGACTATACAATGCATTGTATGCTTTTGGTTCTGCTTTTACATTTGGATCCAAGCTCTGCAATTGCAATGCAGTGTTTGTTTTTAGTTCTGCTTTTACATTTGAATTCAGATTAGGGGTGGGTTCAAAAAATCAAAAACCGAATCGAAACTGCCAAACCGAACCGAATTTGGATGGTTCGGTTTCGGTTTCGATTTTTAAGGTCCGAAAACCGAACCGAACCGAAAAAAAACATATATAAATACTCAAAAACATATTGGCGTTAGGGTTTGAACCCATAACCTCCAGGTTAGGGATAGTGTTTCAAGTCAACTTGACTGCATGCTTTATGTTGTTATAATTGTACCAGCAAGTTATTTATAGTTTCTAATATTTAATAATTTATAAAATTTCTTAACTTTACAAACCCTAGTTGTCTCACTCCCATTTCAGCTTTCACCTTTTCTCAAACACACACACTCTCTCTCATCCTTCCGATGCTTCTTCTCTGCCTTTGCTTCCTCAATATATCTCTCTCTCTCTCTCTCTCTCTCTCTCTCTCTCTCTCTCTCTCTCTCTCTCTCTCTCTCTCTCTCTCTCTCTCTCTCTCTCTCTCTCCTTCCTATCTTCCTCAAAATCACTCTCTCTAGTCTTCTCATATCCTGCTCGCAGATTCCTTCTTCAGAACCATGATTTTCCCTCGCCTTTTTCGAATCGGAACCCCCTCCAAATTGGAAGATTCTAATCCGGGTTTTTCGTTCTCTCACAAGTAATTTTCGAATCAAAATGAATATGATTTATATTGTGATTTTCTAAATTAAAATGGGGTTTTTCTTTTAATTATTTTGTTGGGTTTTTCTTTTAATTATTTTGCCATGGCTGACGAGAGGTTTGGGACTAGAAACAAACCCCCAAGGTAAAAATATCTCCTAGCTAGGGCTGGGTTCGGTTCGAAACGGTTTGATTTTTAGCCAAAACCGAAATCGAATCGAAATTTCGGCTTGGTTCGATTTGGTTAGGTTCAATTTTTTTTCGGTTTTAATTTTTTTCTGTTCGGTTTTAGTCCAGTTCAGTTTTTTCCATATTTTTTTTTAAAAAATCTGGAACAAAATCTACAACGAATGAGCACTGAAGATGCAGAAACTTCTGCATCAAATGAATATGAACTGGGACGATCGACCATGGATCTAACATTATTGGTTGTCGGTGTGTGTTTCTTGTTGTGGATCAGAGAGCTCTTGCAGAGAAAACGCATGCATGTGTTAGTTCTTTGATTTTTCCGTGAAAATAAATCCAATAGAACCAAATAGTAGCTTTTGACCTTGGGGGTTTGTTTTTAGTTCCGAACCTCTCCTCAGCCATGGCAAAATAATTAAAAGAAAAACCCAACAAAATAATTAAAAGAAAAACCCATTTTAATTCAAAAAATCACAATATAAATCATATTCGTTTTGATTCGAAAATTACCTATGAGATAATGGAAAACCCATATTAGAATCTTCCAATTTAGGGGGGGTTCCGATTCGAAAAGGGGTGAGGGAAAATCATGGTTTGGAAAAAGGAATCCGCGAGGAGGATAGGAGAAGACTGGAGAGAGTGATTTGGAGGAAGAGAGGAATGAGGGAGAAAAAGAGAGAGAGAAAGATAGAGAAAGAGAGAGAGACTGAGGAAGCAAAGGCAAAGAGGAAACAGAGGAGATGAGAGAGAGAAAGTGTTTGAGAAAAGGTGAAAGCTGAAATGGGAGTGAGACGGATAGGGTTTATTGAGTTATGAAATTTTATTAATCATTAAATATTAAAAACTATAAATAACTTGCTGGTACAATTATAACAACATAAAGCTTGCAGTCAAGTTGGCTTGAAGCACTATCCCCAACCTAGAGGTCCGGAGTTTAAACCCTGACGCCAATATGTTTTTGAGTATTTATATATGATTTTTTTCGGTTTGGTTTGGTCCGGTTTGATTTCCGAACCTTAAGAATCGAAATCGAACCAGCTAAATTTGGTTCAGTTCGGTTTGGCAATTTCAGCTCGATTTTTTCAACTTCGGTTCGATATGGTTTTCGGTTTTTTCGGTTTTCAGCTTTTTGAACCCACCTCTACTCTTGGCTGCTATTTGGTTCTATTAGGTTTATTTTCATGGAAAAATCAAAGAACTAGCACATGCATATGTTTTCTCTGCGAGAGCTCTCGGATCCACAACAAGAAAGATGCACCGACACCCAATAATGTCAGATCCATGGCCGATCGTCCCAGTTCATATTCATTTGATGCAGAAGTTTCTACATCTTCAGTGCTCATTCGTTGTAGATTTTGTTCCAAATTTAAAAAAAAAATTCACGAAAAAAATCAAACCGGACTAAAACTAAACCAAAAAAAATCAAAACAAAACAAAAACCGAATCGAAATTTCGGTTCGATTTCGGTTTTGGCTGAAAACTAAACCGTTTCGAACTGAACCCAGCCCTAATTCAGACTCTGCTATGCAATGTTTATTTTTGTAGTTCTATTTTTTATGGATCGTCTTCAAGTTCCCAAGAGATGCAAGTATCGCCTTCCATTATTCCAAGAAATGCAAATAGCAAAAAGGGCCTAAAATCCGAAGCACGAATTTCCCAGAATTGATCCATTTCTCAATTTCATCCTCGAGCTCATTCTTTGGCATCTTCTAAATTGTATCGATACTCAAGTTCAACTTCTGTAACCCTAGCCTCAACAAACTTTCTTTTAGAAACTCTATTTGGCACCAGGTATGCGACTACTCTTTCCTAAACCCTGCCACCACCATCCGCTTCACAATCTCGTTGATGATGATTCTGGAAGGAATCGTGTCAATCACGATGTCATAGTCGTTAATTTACTGAGCCGTTGGGATTTGATTATACTAGCTGTAACCAATGACCTATTTTTCTTCACCAGAGAGAAAGGGGAGAGAAAGCAAAGAGAGAAGGGAGTAGAAAAGACAAGCAAGAGAGGAGGAGGGAAAGAAAGCAATAAATTGATGTGAGAGAATGGTACGTTATTTTCTAACTAGTTATGTTGGAATTTTGTAGGGTATTTCAAAATACAAATCATGATCCTTCAAATCCGTTGATTGATTGAATTAAAATTCTAGCTAGTAACATTGGCATTATTACTCATAATTTCATAAGAAATGGGACGTTGGCAGTTTTGCAACCTCTCCTCTCTTTATTTGATTATTAATGTGACAATTATTTCTTTGACTCTCCAACATTATATTCATAGTAAATGACCTACGATGATCCTATATATTTATATATCTTTTCTTACATAAAAAAAAAAGTTAGTTGAAAAGAATCCCACAGTCATCTCTTCTCTTTATCTCTTGTATTCTTTCAAAGAAAGAAGTGCCGATTTAGTCCTTGAATTATTACCTCAGTAAAAATTAGGTCCCTGAATTATTTTTTAGGTAAATTAAGTCCCTAAATTCATTAAAAATTGCTAATTTCATCCCTATTATTATATTCAAAGCTATTTTGTCCAATTTTTCTTCAACTTAAGTCACTTGACACACTTTAGGGTGTAATACCGTCATTTTTTTGCCTATAAACCTTTCACATTTCATATAGGTTGTGAATCTAACATCTAATTTATCCTCCAAAGTTAACTTACACTATTTCTTATGAAAAACTACCAATTTACCTTCCAAGGTTAACTTCATACACTTTCTTTATGGAAAACTACCAATCTACCTTCTATTGTGTATCACATGCAAGTAACGTGACTTAAATTGACGGAAAATTGAATATAGTAGCTTTGAATATAATATTATGGATGTAATTGACAGATTTTTATAATTCAAGGACTAATTTTTCTGAAAAAAAAAATAGTTTAGGGACCTAATTTTCATTGAGGTGATAATTCAGGGACTAAATTAGCAATTTACCCTCTTTCAAATGCTATTATAATTTTCACCTCTTAGAACAGTTCCACCCCTAAAAAAATGCGCTAGCATCCAACCCATTTAATCCACTCAGTGAACAGTGATAGACCCCAATGAACAGTAATAGGTCAAATGCATCTCCACCCTTAAAAAAATGCGTTGGCACAAACGATCTCCACCACTACAAAATGCGCTAGCACCCAGCCCATTTAAAATATTTTTAATTTTTTATAAAAGAATAAATAAATAAAATAGTTTTAATTTCAGATATGATTTTTAACCAATCTCGTCACACCACGTGTCATTATCCGAACGTACTATTTTGTGAATAGATTTCCGCAAAGATTTTCAACCAATCCCGACGCGCCATGTGTCACTATCCGTTTACAACAATTTAGCCAAGACTTCGATAAGATTTTCAACCAATCTCGACGCGCCACCTATCACTTCATGTTTACAATAATTTAGCCAAGATTTTCAACCAATCATGTAGTGCAACGTGGCATTGTCCAGAACCTCATCCTTTCTTTTTTTGTCCATATAAACCCTACATCCCTACATCCATCCTCACACCAAACTCAATCATTCTTTTTAGCTCGGAATCAATCTTCATCGTTTTCAAATCTTGAGTTCTTACAATGTCTTCTTCAATGAGAATTTATAAATAGTTTGAGGAGCAACATAAAAATTGTTGGCACAACAGGAAGAATTGGTCAATCTCGAGGAAGGTGGAGGTGTAGATGAGGCTTTCGCAATGGAAAAGGTTGAGGATGATGACGATAGAAGGTAGATGGCCTCACATTCCCGCCATGTCATGGAAGCTATGGGTCAAATAGCCAAACCCAGACGTGCCGCAAACTTCGATAGAAAAAGGGAAAGACAAGGTAAAAAAATCTTGGAAAATTATTTTATTCCTAACAGTGTATTCCCTGATCATGTTTTTAGATGTTGTTTTAGAATGCAATGAAGTTTGTTCGATAAAATCATGAGTGTTATTTGCAACCATGATCCATACTTTGTGCAAAAAGATGATGCTTTTCATGTTCTAGGTCTTCTTCCTGAGCAAAAAATTACGGATGCCTTACGAATGCTTGCATATGGAGCATCTATATATCAAGTGGATGAGATCGCGAAGATGGGAAAAACAATTGTTCTGAAGTCCTTGATACGATTTTGCTTTGCAATTGAAGCCCTTTACACAAATGTGTACCTCCCGAAACCCACATCAAGGGACATGTGAAGGCTTCTGAGGAAGGGTGAGATGCGAGGCTTCCGAGGAAGGGTGAGATGCGAGGCTTCCCTGGCATGATTGGAAGCATCGACTGCATGCACTGGACTTGAAAAATTTGTCCAAGTGCGTGGCAAGGAGCTTATGGTGACATAAAAGGAGCCAAAAGTATCATTTTGGAATCGGTGACTTCATTTGATACATGGATTTGGCATGCTTTTTTGGGTGTTCCAGAGCTCAAAATGACCTAAATGTCCTTACTCAATCTCCAGTGTTCGACGAACTACTGCAAGGAAAATCGTCGAGATGCACATATTGGGTTAATGGCCATAAATACGACGAACCATACTACCTTGTAGACGACATATACCCAAGTTGGTCAATGTTTGTCAAAACAATGCAACATCCATAGAGTGAAAAAGAAAAGGACTTTGCAAAATGTCAAGAGGGGTGTAGGAAGGATGTGGAGCATTGTTTTGGTATCCTGGAAGCTCGTTGGGCGATTGGCAGGGCTGCTACTAGAATGTTTGATGTCGAGGCTCTTCGATCCATCATGATGACATGTATTATTCTCCACAACATGATTGTAGAAGATGAGTATGATTATGATACCGTCGATGAATACAAGCCGAATCCGATAAACAATTCAAGAACACGTATCTATTATGCTCATGATCAGACCGAAGATCTCGTGCAACACGAGCCGTTGGAACGAGATGGATGTTACAATGAATTGATCGTTGAGTGGTACACTTCAGTGCAAGAGCCATGCTGGCACATAACCCGCCAGAATGACTTGATTGAGCACCAGTGGGGATTGCAAGAAAGTGAAGATAATTAAAATGAGCTTGTGGTTGAAGAATAAAGTGTATTTTTTTTTAGTTTATGTAATTTTATTTAGTGTGTTTTTCTTTTTAAGCTTATTTGGTGAGGTTATGTAAATTTAATTGGTGTTTTTTTTAAGCTTATTCGGTGAGTTTATGTAATCTTATTTGATGTGTTTAAGTAAAGTACAAAAATAAATAAGAAATTACATAAAGTACTAATAATAAATAAGAAATTACACAAAGTACTAATAATAAGCAATGTTCTAAAAAAGGGCCTAGGCGGTGGTGGTCCGAGGCGTTTTTGTGAAAATCGGTTGAAAAAATCGGATGGGCTCTAGGCAGGCTAGGCGGCTAGGCGGGCTAGGCGGCTAGGCGGGCAAGGAGGGCTAGGCGGGGCTAGGCGGTGCTAGGCGGACCTAGGAGGACCTAGGCGGTGCTAGGCCTTTTTTTTTTTTTTTTATTGACATTAAAAAAAAAAAATTCCTATCTAAGTCTAAGTGGTTTAAAATTGTGAACTTGTTGTATATGTGTCATCCTACAATACTCATCACCATGGTTATATGAAATATATGCTTAATGTGTTTTTAAATTTTGGACTTGTTGTATAATTTTTTTGTAAGTGTCAATATGCATTTATTTACAAGATATACAAGAAATTTACCTAAATCCGCCTAGGCCGCCTAGACCCCGCCTAGCCGCCTAGGCGCTAGGCATCAGCCTTCCGCCCGACTAGCGCCTAGCGTTTTTAAGAACCTTGATAATAAGTAAGAAATTACATCTATTAATAAAAATAAATAAGAAATTACATAAAAATTAAGTCGAAATTACATCTATTGTTAAAGTACTAAAAATAAAGACGAAATTACATAAAAATTAAAAAGAAATTAAATAAAGTACTACAAATAAATAGGAAATTATATAAAGTCTGTGGAGCTAGGATATGTGGTGCTAGGATCTTCGTAGTAAGGATCTGTGTAGCTAGAACCCCCTCGACTTGTTTTCGAATTTCTTGCACACCTCCTTCGCACGACGTCTCTTTTTTTCGATGTCTAAAAATATTTTGAATTCGGAGACAGTCCTACTAGAGGCTCGTTCATAGAGTCACGATCTGCTTGAGCCATCATTTCTTCTCTAAGCATCTCATTTTCTCAATTAAGTGCTTCTCTATTCATCTCGTTCTCTCGATTAACTATTTATTTTTGTCTCTGAGCCGCCGCATCACATCTCTCAATAGCTGCTAATATTACTGCCATAGCAACAACTTTTTCCTCATATCTAGCTGTTTCCCCCGCCATGTTCAATTCACCTTGGCGAGCAAGTTCATGCATATATTTAGTGTAGTCATTTTTTGAAGAACTACCTTTTTTCTTTGATGCCTTTTTACTTTGAGGCCTGAGGGATTAACGAGTTGGTTGGGTCTCCGGCACTTCTTTAGGCGTTCCTTCGGTCTCTTCAAATGTGTCGTCTTCTTGTTCGGCCGTGTCTACTTCTGGCGAACTGTGTAAACCTATGCCATGCATGACAACTTCTGGACCGGTTGCCACAATTTTGTATCTGGGGGCAATCTTTGACAATTTACCAACATTCCCATTTGCTGAATGATTTGTTGTGGTTCTTCGCATTGTAGAATGCTTGTGCTTGTAGTGTTTATAATGTGGGATAAGATAGTATTATAAAATGCGGGTGTAACACAAATAAATAAATTAAAATATTGATGCGGGTGGAATACATATAAATAAATAAAAATATTGTCACCTGATCCGCTAAACTTGTCCCACTACGCAAATTACCAGAAGCATGGAAGATGACGTTTTTCCAACAAGTAAAGGATGTGTTGAGTTTTTTCTAACGACCTTGAAGACCTTGACTACTTCTGGCGTCTTTTCCATGCACATCGCAAAACGCTTTCGTAATTTTACTCCATATTTCTCGCTTATCCATCTCATTACCCATAATCAGACCATGAGTAGTATGAACCCAACATTCACACAACGTAACATCTTCAACGAGCTTCCACGAAGTCATTTTTTTCTCTCAAAGTGTAGAAAATATTGAAATGTGATGTAAGGTGGAAGATGAGGATTTGGTATTTATAGAATTTTATTTTATTTTTCTGTATTTTTTAACAATTTTTCATAGTTTTTAATTAATTTTTTATAAATTTTAATTTAGTTAACTAATCTGGACCGTTGGATTTGAAAAATATTCAAATCCAACAGCCTATAAGTTGACACGTGGCCAACGGTCATAATTCTGACCGTTGTGCCTTTTTGGGAGGGGGAACGTGGACCGTTGATCTGTGATCGGACGGTCCAGATCAAAATTCAAATTCAAATGTTTTTTACCGTTGGAAATCCAACGGTCGAGAAAACTAGCCGTTGGAAATCCAACGGCCTAGAACGGGCCACGTGGCCTCCCCATCTGTTGACTGAGTGGCTTGCGCATGCAGGCCTCGCGTCTTATCTCTTGTCGGCGACGCGCACCCAGTCGAGCGTGCTTGCCACGCACTTAAGGTAAAAAAAAATTCAGCTTCCCTCTGACGCCACACTTGCGTCAGCATGGCATCATATGGGCTGGTTCATGGCTCTGTCGATTCTGGGCTGGCCTGGAGACCAGCTTGGGCTGGGTGCCAGCCTATCTGCTGGGCTGGAGTGGAATGGCTGGGTGTCGGGCCAATAATTTGGCTGGGTGCCGTCCTAAAGGTTCCCTGGTGGAACTCCTCTTATATGTCAAATAAAAGAATTAGTTCACTCGATCCAAGTATTGCGAGTGTACGCTTACGAGGATCATAGGTTGTTGTATCTTGAAGGGTAAGGCGCCATGACCTACTACACCAAGACATTGTCTTAAAGAAACGAAATCTATTCTTAAGGACAGTGATCACATATCTCAACCTACAAAGTTGTTCTAATCAAGGATCGACGAAGAGTGTTCTCTACCTACAAAAAATAAGTATTTTATCTTATTTGGTTTATTTTATTTAATAAATTGTGGAGATAAAATTGTGATAACTAATATTAATATTATGAGATTTATCATAGAGGAAGTAGCATCTAGATCACCAATATTTCCAACAGTTTAATTATGCGACATGCTTCATTGACCTATCCACATGTGGCTAAGGGGGGGTGTATTCAATTGGGATTTTGAGGGATTTTAGTTCTTTTAATGAATCTAGAGGTATTCAATCAGGATTTTAAGTGATTCTCTGAGATTCAAGGTGTATTCAATCAGGATTTTAAGATAGTTTATTAAAATCCTTATAAATTCGGGTGTATTCAATTGGGATTTTAAAGAAGTTTATAACATTCCAGGTGTATTCAATTAGAAATTGAATTTAAAGAATTTGAAAAGGTTGAGGAATTTGAGGGAATTTGAAAGATTTCGTAGTGTATTTTAAGCATCCACAAATCTCACATCTCCCCATGAGATTTCGAGGGAATTGAATCAAAATTTATATGGAATATCTATAAATCAATTAAACTCCATAAAAATCCATGGATTTATAATTCTACTAAACTCTCTCAAATTTCCGATTGAATACACTCCCCTAAATAACTGTAGTGTGCCCTAATATTAAAGCCTAATGCATATCAACTGATTTAGGGTTTCAATTCCTGTCAACTATATTGATTGTAACTCCACGAGCACCAACCGAAGGACCACTAATGAGCATTCAATTGATAATGAAACATGGCAATCAACTCCATCACCATATGAATACGATTACGATTCAGATATGACATGGGTATATACCATAACAACTCTCAAAAAATTAGGACACAGTACCCAAAAATCAACCGACATGAAAAACAAAATGAAAGGTGACCAGCTATTGGTTTGGTGATATATATTTTTACTTTGTCAGAAGATATCGCGTGTTTTAGTTCTATATCTAATAATTTTTATTAATTATTGGTTTGATGATACATATTTTTACTTGGATAATACTTGGGTACTCTCTGGGGAGTACCCAATATACACACTATCTTATGTGGCACAATAAAATAAAGACACCTAGCCAAACTTAATCTTCAAATACTTAACCAATTCTTTAGCCAAACACTCACTATTGTGTTAGCCAAACACCCAGCTTGATTCACAACACAGAGATCTAAACCACCAGCACCAGCGACGGTCCTCTCCCACCGCCAGTGGCCACGGTCCTCTCCCTCCAAGCCACCACCACAGGCCACGGTCGTCTCCCACCACAGACCAGCGTCCTCGCCCACCACCATCAGCCACCGTCCGTCGCCGGAACTCATGGCACCTTAATCGTTGTAAAATATGGATCTCACATAAGAGTAGAAAACCGTGAAAAGAAGAGCACCCAACCCCATGAGCCATCGTCCTCTCTGTATGAAAATCAAGGAACCCATATTTTTGGATTACCAGATTGGGCTTCTGGAAATGGAATCTTCCACCATTGCCATGATTTTGAAAATGAAAGTGTGTGTCTAATTGTGTCTAATTGTGCTTTGGCGAGGAAGAAGGTGACTGTTTGGCTACAGGAATAAAGGATGTTTGGTTAAGTGTTTTGGAGATTTAAATAAGGACAGATGTTGTTTTTTTTTATTGTGCCACATAAGTGAGTGTGTATATTGGGTACTCCCCGAGAGTACCCAAGTATTATCCTTTTTACTTTGTCAGAACAAGTTGCGTGTTCTAGTTTTATGTGTAATAATTTTTTGCTTTTAGGTCAAATCAAAAAATTAATATGCCGGTTCCTGTATAATTTAGTTAGATAATGCAGATCAATATTAATGTTGCTCATATTGACAAAGACATTTATAACTTTATATTGTTAATTATTTTGATTCCAATAATCAAATGACTTTTTAGCTAAAATTATTCATGAGATTTGCATAACACATCACTTTGGTATTTGAGATTGAAAATCAATAAAAATGGTCATTGAGATTGTCCACCATCCATTATTTTGGTCATTCCGTTAAAAACTCCGACAAGTGTCCCGAAGCTCTTGGCCGGAAGTTTGGGCAATTTTCAAAGCTTTGTAACTCAATCGTTTTCTTAACTAAATTCGACCCATAATATATCAAAATGAAGATAGGAAAGTGTAGAATAAGATTATTCTTATTTGGAAGCCCAATGGTCATCGTAGATGACTGAAAATAGCCTGAAAGGTAACTGGTCCGCGGGAAAACTTAAAAACTTGCCGGAAACTAGGTAAACTTCAAACGTTCATAACTTCTTCAATACTCAACGAAATCGAGTGATTAAAAAATGAAAATCATACTTCTTGATGAGACGAAGAGAATGGTACCTTTCTCAATGGCTAGTTCACCGTGGTTTGATTGGAAAACGACGAGAATCATACTTCAAGAAAGGTACCATTCTCTTCATGTCGTCGAAAAGTATTGTCACGCCCCGATCTCGATGTACGTCCAGGATCGACACGTGACGTCAACAAATACCCGTATCTCTAACATACCCCGCCTCTGGGAAATGGCAAAACACAACTCACGATCCAACTACGTAGTAATCTTTCGTACACTTTATGGCTGCATCTAACCTCCTCGTTAGACTGCCTATATACCCTACACAGGGATCAAGTCATTCGTAGTTCATCAGATCACTACACTCGAATATTCATCACATAATTTGTTATGTCCTAACAATATACCACCATACATATCATGCAATATTTCAAGGAACAAACGATAAAGCACAATCATATTCTCTAGCCATATTTATCAACGAGTCTAGTCATAACAATAACAATGATATCCAACATAACAATCCCACATGACGATTGACATTTCCACTTCATCCATCACATAAATCATCATGTTTCCCACATAAAGTCACAATTCATAGCGTGTAACATGTTAAAGAATTAACAATGCACAATATTATTCTCTAGAAACATTGATCAACTACAATAATCATAATAATGACAATCATATCCAACGTCATTCCATAATCATGTCAATTAATCCATTCATGAATCAAGGATGCATGATCTTATCATTTAACTACGTTAATCAATCAATACAATAACATATCATTTCACGTATTTAATCAAAGAACTCTAACAACTCCGAAGAAGTCACCCCGACATCCAACGTCTTTTCCCATGCAACCACCAAGATTCTCAAAAACCATCATTCATATATACATTAAAAACTAGGGCTAGAGGGACACAATTCGGCCGAAGCCTACATAAGTAACCAAACATGAAGTGGGCCCCCTAAAGTGGATTAACCAAGCAGAGCCACCCCTGAGAAAATAACCAAGTAGGCAATGACCCCCCCCCCAATGCAGATTAACCCAATAGAGTCACTCATGCAGCTGTTAGGAAGTGATCAACCAACGCGGATTAACCAAGCATGATCACTCCTAAGCATACATGGCCATAAGGTCGCCCAACGCGGATTAACCAAGAGCGATCCATAAATAGTATGGTCCCCCAATGCGAATTAACCAAGCAGGGTCAAGATAATCAGGTAAGTAGTGATCACCCAATGCGGATATACCAAGCATGATCACTCTTAGAATGCATATGGTCCCCCAATGCGGATATACCAAGCAGGACCATCAATGTACAACTGCTACATGGTGCAGTAAATTCAACACACAACTTATCAACACCTCGACCTCTATGAGTTACAACGTAGTCACCTACACCATCAACTTCTCAAAGCCATCACTGATATTGTCACATCCCGATTCGGGCCCCACCACATCCCTGGCTCGACTCTGTCGTAGCACGATATTGTCTGCTTTGGGCCCGGGCCACGCCCTCATGGTTTTGTTTCTGGAAACTCACACGAGAACTTCCCAGTGGGTCACCCATCATAGGATTGCTCTCGCGTGAACTCGCTTAACTTTGGAGTTCCGATGGAATCCGAAGCCAATGAGCTCCCGAAAGGCCTCGTGCTAGGTAGAGATGGGAATATACATATAAGGCTTACAGGATCCACATGCGATGTGGGATCTTACAATCTACCCCCTTAAGGGCCCGACGTCCTCGTCGGCACACTTCCGGCCAGGGATTGGCTCTGATACCAAATTGTCACATCCCGACCCAGGCCCCCACCACATCCCAGGCTCGACTCCACCGTAGCACGATATTGTCCGCTTTGGGCCCCAGCCATGCCCTCACGGTTTTGTTTCTGGGAACTCACACGAGAACTTCCCAGTGGGCCACCTATCATAGGATTGCTCTCGCGCGAACTCGCTTAACTTCGGAGTTCCGATAGAATCTGAAGCCAGTGAGCTTCTGAAATGCCTCGTGCTAGGTAAAGATGAGAATATACATATAAGGCTTACAGAATCCACACCACTAGACGATGTGAGATCTTACAAGTATGATTTTCGTTTTTGAATCACTTAGTTGAGTATTGAAGAAGTTATGAACGTTTAAAATTTACCCAGTTTCCGGCGAGTTTTTCAATTTTTCCACGGACCAGTCACCTTTCAGGCTATTTTCCGGCCATCTCTGGCAACTATTGAGCTTCCAAATAGGTATAATCTTGTTCTACACTTTCCTATCTTCATTTTGATATATTATGGGTCGAATTTGATTAATAAACGATTGAGTTACAAAGCTTTGAAAATTACCCAAACTTCCGGCCAAGAGCTCCGGGACACTTAACGGAGTTTTTAATGAAATGACCAAAATAATGGATGGTGGACAATCTCAGGGACCATTTTTATTGATTTTCAATCTTAGGGACCAAAGTGATGTGTTATGCAAATCTCAATGACCATTTTAGATAAAAAGCCTAATCAAATTATGAAATGATGGAATTTACATATTTTATGTCTCATTGTTTTTTCTATTTAGGTGAAATTATGATAAAAAGTTCATGTTTGTCGTCAACTATTTTTACAGGTATGTATATTTCGGCCACATTGAAAACGTTGCAGATTATGAGGGTGAATCTGTTTGGAGCCTTTCTCGCAAGATATGTTTTTGAATTTTATGACGTACAAATCTGAAGGCTACAAATCCATTTCTTTATATTGTTCACATACCCTAAGATTATATTAAATATTTTGTACACATTAATACAATCGAAAGGTACAACACTGAGGACAATATAGAATAGGAGAAATACAACACAGTAAGCTGGCTTGGCAATTTCTTGATTGTTGAAACTTGAGACTTGAGAGACTGAGAAGATGATGATCAGAAGAATTTACGAATTTGCGTATCGAAAACCAGAGGGGTAATGATCTCATATGCATTTTCTGTGGGATGGTAGTTGTCCCAGAATATGTATTTCGATGAATCATTGCAAGTTCCCGGAGAGTAACGAGTACACAGGATGCTAACCTCGATGTTTCCTATTCCACAGCAGCCCTTATTCGCCACTTCAAATCCTGAATCCATGTATAAGTACCTTAAATTCAGTCTAACATTACCTGTAAACTTAGTTGACGTATCACTAATTTGAAATTAAAAAAAATGTGATGATCAGAGGAAATAGCAATGGTCTCTCAACTTTAACCCAATTGGAGCAATGGTTCCTTAACTAAAAATCCATGACCAATAGTCCCTTAACTCCTCAATACGTACAGTTATTGGTTCTTTTCGTCAACTCCATTAGAACTTCTGTCAAAACAAGTCGTGTTGAAAAAATCATTGCTACAATTGGATTAAGATTGAGGCCATCATTGCTCCAATTAGGTTAAAGTTGAGAGACCATTACTTCAATTTGGTCAAAGTTGAGGAACCATTTCTACAATTTATTCATTTAATTTCCCATAGTTGCTCCTTGATTTTGACTTCACGTGTGTGACACGTAACTCATTTTGACGAAAATTTTAACGAAGTTGTCGAAAAGGACCATGGCTACATGTTTTGATGTGTTAAGGGATCAATGGTCATGAATTTTTAGTTGAGAGACCATTGCTCTAATTAAGTTAAAGTTAAGAGACCATTGTTACAATTTTCTTATCTTACCGTATTGAGTAGGGTTCTGGATGACGGAAAGCGATGTGTAGTAGATATCAAGGTAGACAGCTCTCACTTCTGGAAGCCTCTTATTGAAGGCATCTACTTTGGCCGAGAGCTTGGAGTTGAAGAGACTGGCCGTTTGGTTAGCGGTCTCGGAGCAATCCCTATGTATGCCTCCACCCAGTGTTCTCTGTGACGGCACACACCCGATTGCCGGCACATTTACTACTCCAATTCTTCTTGCTCCGAGTCCATAAAGTTCCTGCAGCCCCATTTTTCCTCACATTAAAATAAGGGCAAAAAGTAAAGCACACTTTAATCCTTAATCTCAATTAATTGGAAGCAAAGTTTCAAGAATGAAAAATTCATTTTCCCATGCTGACTTTTGCAATTCTTCGACGTTTACCTGTAAGAAACTTGAAGCCGAGTTAATCATGAGATCGATGTACGCTGGAATGTCATAGTAAGGTCTCCTCACTGGTGTAGATAAATAAGTATTTGCAATGTCGTTGCTTCCCATGCACACAATGTATATGCTTTTTGATACTATAGTTGTCGCGCTCTCCTCCCTCGCTGCTGCAGTTATCTTGCGTATGTAATCTTTGAACAGGTCTAGTTGATCTGATAATGATAGGAAAGACTGAAAGAAGCATAATTAACAGAAACCAAGGATACATCAAATACTAAATAGTAAAAGATGGGAAGATATAATAATTATTTACCAAAATTTGGGGAGTTAGAGGATCATATCCTGAACTTCCTGAGGCAAAACTTACACCAGTAAGTAGGTCTTCAATCTTCAGATTTGGATCCAAATAAGCTGGTAAAATATTTTTCACACCAACTGATTCAGCTGAAGTTTGGAACGGGTTAATTTTCTTACAGTTTGGTTAAGCCAGCAGCCGTAAAAAGTAAAAACAACAATGATAGTAATTAGATTTACCTATGAAGTCTGAGGGAATTCTGCCATTACTAAACCTTCCAGTAGGCCGTTTTCCTATGAAGTCCCTCCCATAAGGTGGGAAGTTGCATTTGACTATAGTGCCAATATTGTTGTTGTTTCCAGGATCCACTAATGAATCTCCAAAAACAATCACTGCCGGAATCTTTTCGTTGTTCGGTAGTTTCACAGCAGCTGCATCGCAGTAAAAGAACAAAACTATAATGACCGAAAGAAATTTGAGAGAAGATTTAGATGAAGGAAGAAGTTTTTGGGAGAGAAAGTTCATTGTGTTAAGTGGATGAAAATACACTGCATGTTCAAGGCCTTTTAAGCATATGCGTACTTGAGGGATAGTTAGATACACAACAGGATCCTCTCTGGATTCTTTTGGTGAGTATCTTGAGAATCTGTGAATCGTGTATGTTTATCTTACATCGTGCGGTCAGTTTTTGTCAAGTAATGTTTATGTTTATTTTTAAATAAAAAAATTTTAAAAAAATTTTGACCACACAATGTACAATGAACAGACACGATTCACGGATACCCGAAATCCTCACAAAGAGGATTCGACAAGATTCGGACTCGTTAGATATTTGCACCAAAGATGTAATTACATTTTAGTAGATGTTAGTAAGGGTGGGCAAACAAGTCCTGGACCCACGGGTTGGGATGGGTTTATGCAGTTCGGGCCGGGTACGGGGCGTGTCCAAAAAAGCAATAAAGTCTCCCCCACCTTATTCATATTGTCTCTCTCAACCTGCCCAAGATCATCTCTTCTGCAACAAGATCACCTCTTTAACTTTTCATATAATTCCACATACACCCTTTGAGAGAATTCAGAGATCATTCCATTTGTTTTTGTACAGCCAAAAACCAATAACACAAGGATGAGGAAGGAGAGAGAAGGAGACCCAAAAATCCCAATCACCATGAACGACTTCGAGGGTCTCTTGGCCTCCGATATCGGCTTTAAGCCTTCCGGCATATCGGCCCCAATCACCGAAGCCAGACCATCCTACTCATCTGCCTCCTCCCCCTCCCCGCCACTGTTGTTTTCCTGGTGGTGGGCACTGCCTGATAACCCACTAGAAGGTGTTGCTGCGTCGACGAGTGGTCCCCAGCATTCCACCTTGTTGAACAAGTTGTCGTCCCTAAGAATCAAGATGATGTAAAGAGAAGAAAGAAAAAATGAAGATGATGTAAAGAGAAGAAAGAAAAAATGATGTAGTTGTTGAACATGTTGTCGTCCCTAAGAATCAAGATGATGTAACGAGAAGAAAGAAAAAATGAAACTGGCAGTATGCCCAAAAAACCCGAAAAAAAAAAATAGTTGGACCGTGGACCCGTCTCGAACCGGCCCGTTTGAAACGGGCCGGGTTAGGTCCAACTCCCAAACTCAAAATCCTTCTACCCGGCCTGTCCCGTCCCATTACATTTTAAAACGGGTAGGTCCGGTTCCTCTAAATTTGGGTCCGGCCCTTGCCCAACCCTAGTTGTTAGACAGAGACTGGTTTAATTCAACATACACAGTGGGGAAGGTCAAGATAGCAAAAAATATAAGAAAGATAGTCAAG
Source organism: Cotoneaster glaucophyllus (assembly GCA_036320875.1). Classification (NCBI taxonomy): domain Eukaryota; kingdom Viridiplantae; phylum Streptophyta; class Magnoliopsida; order Rosales; family Rosaceae; genus Cotoneaster; species Cotoneaster glaucophyllus. The sequence continues at coordinate 7,561,179 of CM070063.1, forward strand.
GCTCTACCTACATAAATATTTTTCTCATATAGCACTTATGCGTAGATAATCTCTTGAGACTCGTTTGACAAGTGCTTTTAAACAATTGAAAACTCTTTTAGACCTACTCTAACTTTTAGAGTAAAACTCAAATTTTAAGTTTTAAACTTACTCCAACTTGCTCCAACCCCAAGGTGACACACCCCAACCCGGAATGTCCACTAAGACTCCTAATCGAGCTGTGCATGGCTTCATCACCTGTCGGAGTCTTAGTGGACATTCCGGATCGGGGTGTGTCACAAGGCAAATATGAGTTTTAACCAAAAACTCATTTATGGAGCAAATTTAGCCCAGGACTTCCTAGGATTAGTGGAGCTGGCCCACCATATATGAGTACTTTTTTTAGTTTTATATTTATGAATTCATTTACTCTAATGGCTAAAATCTAATATAATCAAATCCAAAGGTAAAAGAAAGATCTAACGGTCCAAATTTCAATCCAATGGCTAAAGTAATTAAAAATATATATTTTATGTGTTTCATATTCTTTCATAGTGTTCCACGAGTTTCATGATGTCGGTTTAAAGATTTTTCAATATTTATCGGAATCTAAATATTTTTAGGTTAAAATGTTCATAAAATTAAATTAGCATAGTCTACATAATATTTTTTTTTTTAAAGTTACTTTAAGATTAAAATTATCCTAAAATCATTCTTTAATACTCTCGAGCTAAAATGTTAACCTAGAAAGGTTGGAGGAGAAAAACAGTTTATGAGTTAAAAATTTTAGGTTTTAACCCATGGGTTAGAGATGGTCTTAGAGAAAATATTTTTGGGTTTCAAAAGCACTTAAAGTGTTTTTCCATGATTAACTTGCATTTTTACTAAGGATTGGTTAGGGGTGGTGACACACCCCGACCGAGATCGAAGCATGCTGGCCGTCACGTGAGGTGACGTAGCCATATGCACAGTGCGGAAGCGTTCGAAATGATGAGAAATACGAATAAACAAAAATCGAAAACTTTAAGTGTTAACATATTCAGAGCACGAAGTCTAGGTGCAGTCGAACCTAAAGAATAATTATACAAAACTTCCTAACAGGGATCCTACATGAGTGAAGGTCTGTCAGAATCACCGCTGCTGCCTCGGGTGCCACCAACAATGCTAGCTAATACCTGGAGGGGCGCAAAACAAAAGCGTGAGTGGGCAAAAACAAATATTTCGAAAACCTTTTCAAAAACTATCTTTCTAACCCCTCGCCGTAAAACCTGTATACTTTCCCAGAAAAATAATAGTAGTATATAAACATATACTCTAACTCGTCTGAAACATCAACATACTAATATGCCAATAAATCGTGAATATGCCAACTATTCACTGATATGCTGTGCCATGTTACTAGTTCATGAATATGTCAATAAGTCCGACGTATGCCAAATCATGCCAACATATGCCAAAACATCCATCAACTCATAAATATGCCAACGAAACCAACATATATGCCATAACACACCATCAACTCATAAAATGAGTACCATAGGTGAAATAAACTCCTCAACAATAATATCATGTCCACCGTGTGATCAGCACGGATGGACCATAGCTCATACTCAATCTCAACATATCTCATCAATATATAAGTGCACACAAGTCGGAACCACCTATAGTGGTCTGTACGACAGGCTAGGTGTATAAGAACGCTCAGTGCGACATTCACGTGAAGCTATGTGTACATCATGTGTCACCTACGAGTCGGAACCACCTATAGTGGTCTGTACGACAGGCTGGCACCTATTTTGGATCCAAATGAGCGTGTGGTGCAATTAGGTGAACAATCACGTGAAAGCTAGGCCACTCTCGGCCGGCACTAACACCAGGTGCAGGTTATGAGCTATCCATACATCTCAACTTCTCGTCAATCTAGTCCCAATTCACTTATTTAAACACACAGAGGCTTACCTGAACTTACCTTGTCGTCCACAGCACCAACAATCATGCGCATACAATACCATGATGCAAGGCACTCCATAATGCATAATGCGTGATGCATGCTAAATCTTAATGCATAATCATTCCCTAATACAAGCTCATTTCATTATGCACAATCATTTCATAATGTAATTTCACTATCTTACCCATTTTCACTTCGATATGCAAACTCACTTCATAATGCATAATCGAGATATAACAAAGGTGCGATGGCATGGCATTCCGTTCATGAAGGCATATAAAACAATGTTCCAAGTATAACAACATAAGTACTAACATGGCATTCCTTTCTAAAACATTTCATTTGTTTTCTTGGAAAACTCATAGTATAAGGTATATACGGAAAACAAAAGCCCACTCACCTGGAGTCCGCGCTACGGCTCCCCAACGTAACCATCGAGGCGTCCCAAAACGTTCGGCGCCTAAAACAATTATCAAACTACAACTTAGAACTCTTAACCATAGGATTCGTAATTCATGTAGAACATATCCTCAAGGATATTCTAGAATCATTTAAGACCCTTAAACAAAAGTCAATCGTCGATAAACGATCGACGGTATGGTCCACAATCTGACAAACTTGATCCGGAAGATCCGTAACTTCTAAGATGCATATTATGCTCCTAGAGCAACATACTAAAATTTCGTTACGATCCAACGGTCAGATCTCCGCCAATTTCCAAAACTAAGTGGCGGTTCACATTTTATTTTATGAACTTACAAACTCAATTCGGGAAGATCCGTACATCGGATTTCCGATCTGTAAGTTCCTACATTCTTCAAATAATACGTTCTACCATGTACCAAAGTTTGGTGACGATCCAACGGTCGGATCGTCAATTCATATTTTCACATATTCACGTATCGTAACGAACTTAGGTTCAATTGACCAATCTACGCTAACCAATTATCAAAACTGAACCTAGGACGTTAAACACGGCCTAAGAATGACATTGGCGGCCCACTGACCACGTGCCGCAGCACGGGCCGCCGCGGGTGGCGGTCGGCCGTCCCGACTCGCCGGAAAATCCAACTATTTTTAAAAATTCTCAAAAATTGCAGAATTGAAGATCTCAAAGAGAGGAACAACTTTCATACCTTCGGCCAAGTCCAATTTGGCTTGGAAATGCTCCAATTTCATCAAAATCCGTAAGAACCCTAGAAATGGGTGAGCTTCAATTCGACCTCCAAACTTGTTCCAACGCTTCTACCACTGCTTGGGCCTTGTTCCAGGTCCTAAGGGAATGCTAATGGTATTAGCAATTGAAAGAAATTGATTCAAAAATAAGAGAATCGAACACACAACCCACCGCACCCACCGGTGCGATTTCCTTGATTTCAAGCTTAAATCTCTCCAAATTTGAGATGGAATGGGTAGAGGGAAGATCATAGAAGGTTTTCCAAGAGATGGTTTGATGTAACTCACCGGAAAAATGATGCAATTTCGACGGAATTGGGTGAAGAACACCGACGGGTCACGCGGGTCACCCAACCCGTTTCTCTCTTTTCCTCCGTGTCTCGCCCTCTCTCCTTTCCTTCTTTCTCCTTCTCTGGTTGGCCGGTTCACTCTCTCTCTTCTCCCCATTCGCCAGCTTCTCTCCTGAAGCTCTTCTTCTTCCTTCTTCTGGTTGGGCAGTTTTGCCCAATCCGATTTTCTTCTTCTGTTTCTTCCACCAGTCACGCACACACATACCAAAACCTCATTTCTTCTCATCCCAGCCATCCATTTATTTCTTCATTAAATCTGGGCCGTCCAAATGGCACACCAGATTTAATAATAAAACTTCGAAATGCCCAAACTTCAAACATTAATAACTTCTTCGTTATAACTCCAAATCACGAATCGTCTGCGCTCACGCGTCCGTAGCGACGAGTACTACGAGGTTATGCCAAGAAAACAAATCTTAGATGGCACCATACAGTGATTAACCTCGAGTAAAGTACGTGCCTCAAAGGGTATTTTTGTAAAATCCTTTATAACGAATTTAAAAACTCTTAAAATTTGGGACGGACTGTCACAGGTGGGTTCAAAAAATTGAAAACCCAAAAAAAGGGAAAACTGAACCAAATCGAAATTGAAAAAATCGAACCGAACGAAAAAACCAAACCGAATTCAAAAAATCGAATTCTTTTGGTTCGGTTTCGGTTTCAGTGGTTCGAAAGCCGAACCGAACCGAATAATTATATTAAATTAATATTTATTTATTTTATTTTATTATTTAATCTATTTTGGGTATTATCTTCAAAACTAGGTCTGACAAACGAGTCGTGTCTGTCGTTTTCGTGTGACACTTGTTATCTTAACGAGTCGTGTCGTGTCATACATGTTATCTTAACAGATCCTTAACTGGTCAGGTTACTTTATCCAATGAGTAAAGTGACCCGACCCGTTAAGAAAAATATATTTTTTTCTTAAATTTGCATATACCACACATTGCCACATAAATATTACTTCAAAACATTAAAACACATTTGTCGTTTAAGTACTACATCTACACTTGAAAATAAGAGCCTAATAAAAAAACATTCATACACTACTGGTTTATTACAAAATATTAAATGTGCAAGGATATGCAAAATGAAAGAGTTTTTGTTTTCAAGGTTGTGAAACCTTTCTCAAAAGTTTAAACCTTGTCAATGGAACTCAAAGTTTGCATGTTATTCCTTGTACAAAATCCTCAATTTTCATCGATCATCATGGAGAAATTATATTGGAACTTTGGCTTGATCTATTGCCTTCAAGAGTTATGTTGATGATGGACATCTGAGATTACATCTCAGCCAATCCAATGGTCATCAAATTTTTAAATTTAATTTAATGTATAGATTCACTAACACTTAAGAGTTTATTCATATTTTCATTAAGTATAACATAAGATTTTGTGGTATCCACTAGTGTAAATATTTTAAATTGAAGATCGAGTTATTCATTGTATTCATATAAGGTCAAGGAGTGTAGTTGTAAAAAATCATCAAAATCGAAGTTAAAATAACTGTTAAATCGTGATTTTTTTCGTTGATAATTATCGAAAAGTTTTGTCTCATTACTTGATCTCTGAATGTTTGTTTTTTGCGATTTTTGGCGTATGTGATCTCGAAGCATATACAAACAAGTTTGACGGTTGGATCGTTGAAATTAGTTTCGTAGAATGTGTATCCCATCAAAACAATAGATTTACTAACACTTTATTTATACTTTCATTAAGTATAACATAAAATTTTGTGGTATCCACTTGTGTAAATATTTTAAAATAAAGATCGAATTCATTCATTGTATTCATATAGGGTCAAGGAGTGTAGCTGTAAAAAAAATCATCAAAATCGGAGTTAAAATAACCGTTAAATCGTGATTTTTCGTTTATAACCGTCGAAAAGTTTTGTCCCGTTACTTGATCTTTGAATGTTTGTTTTTTTTACGATTTTTGGCGTATGCGATCTCGAAACATATACAAACAAGTTTGACGGTTGAATCGTTGAAATTAGTTTCGTTGAATGCGTATCCTATCAAAACGATAGATTCACCAACACTTAGAGTTTATTTATATTTTCATTAAGTATAACATAAGATTTTGTGGCATCCACTTGTGTAAATATTTTAAATTGAAGATTGAATTCATTCATTGTATTCATATAGGGTCAAGGAGTGTAGCTGTAAAAAATCATCAAAATCGGAGTTAAAATAACCGTTAAATAGTGATTTTTCGTTGATAACCGTCGAAATTTTTTATCCTGTTACCTGATCTTTGAATGTTTGTTTTTTGTGATTTTTGGCTAGTGCAATCTCGAAGCATATACAAACAAGTTTGACGGTTGGATCGTTGAAATTAGTTTCGTAGAATTCGTATCCCATCAAGTTCAATGGTATATATATATTAAGTAGATTTAAATTTATTTATTTTGTACGTATAACACTTGAAAAATTAAATGGTATGTATATTTAAGCCGATCCAATGGTGACCAATTTTTAAAATTTAATATAATATATATAATTATTATAGTTTTTAGGGTATAAAATTGTTAAATTAATGTATATATAATTATTATAGTATTTTTTTAGGGTTACAAAATTATTAAATTAATATTTTACTTATTGTGTATCGTGTTACCCACGTGTATACCCGAACCAACCCGTTATCTTAACAGGTGCTTATCGAGTTACCCGATAACGACTCGATTCATTATCGTGTCGACCCGAACACCTGTTAATTTCGTGTCGGGTCGGGTTATCAGGTCGTGTCAGTAATTGCCAGACTTATTCAAAACTTGATTTCTAAGCCCAATGTTCCCAAACTTTTAAGCCCATATATTAATAGAAAAAGTCTTCTAACAACTAAACCCTAACATATTTTCTTTGGCTTTGTTCTTTCTTTCACCCAATCACACCACTTCTCTCCCTATTCTTTCTTTTTCCTTTCTCTGTCCTCCATCTTCATTATTGACTCCTTCTTCCCTCTTTTTTTTTTTTTTTTTTCTCCCCAACCAGATCTTTACTCTTTCCCTCATCCATGACAAATCATGTCTTTCTCTCTCCCCTAAATCCTCTGTTGCGTCTTCTGATCTTTCTCTCTTCTTCCAGGCCAGCCAAAAATCCATACTCGCGGGTAGTCACAACAACTCTTCTGACTCTCTGAGTCCAACTTTCATATTGGTAAAAGATATTTTGTTTGAAATTTGAACCCAAGATCTGTGTGATGATGTGAATGAAATTTGCAAATTTCTCTGAGATTTGTATCTTTGTAAGTTTCTGAATGAATTTTGTGATGGGTTTGTGAATTGGTGTGAGTTTTTTTTTTAATGAATTTTATGATGGGTTTGTCGAAATAAGATGGGGGTTGGACAAAAAGGAATTCTCTATAGCTTTGGTTTTGTATTTGTAGGTAATTGCATGCAAAATTGAAATGTTTGAGAGAATTAGTTCAGATGAATGAAATGGCAATTTAGATATATGCATGATGAATCACTTGAATGGTTCCCTCAAGCAGGCTGGCTGATGCTAATTGATCAATTATTTGAACGAAACGAATTCAAGTGAACCTTTCTAAGGGATTTTTTTTGCTATTGAAGAAGAAGAAAAAGAAAACCGAATCGGGCCGAAATCGAACCGAAAAAAAATTGAACCGAACCGAACCGAAATTTCAGTTCGGTTTTAGCAAAAAACCGAACCGTTTTGAATCGAACCCAGTCCTAAGATTGCTTTCAAATACATTTTCTCTAAAAACATTTTCAGTCGTTTAAAAACACTTACCAAACAAGCTCTTGGTCGACACCAATTAGTGACTGCTACAATTCAAACCTCCGTGAGAGTACAATTACATGAAAAATGCTATTTCTATAATTGTAAACCTAAACTACTTCCTCTCTTCAACTTCCCTCGACAACAACAAAGGTAAGTTCTTCCTGCAATTTTTGTTTCTGGGTTCCTTAAATTATAAGTATTTTTGTATGAAATCTGCTCCTTCCTATCGGCGGATATTGTTGTTCCATGTTAAGCACCAAGGGGATGCAACTGAAATGTCTTCCATAATGGATTTAGCTTAACAACTATGCTAGTTGGATTGAAAATTCATATTTTAACAAAAAATTCGAGATCTAAACATTTTTGAAAATTTGGAAGGAAATTTCCAAGTTTTGTTTTGTCAAACGATAAATTTGTTAGTTGAGACAACGTTCGAAATCACATCGTGGTGCAAAAGTAACACTCTTGTCTACTATAATAGAGGGTCACACGCGGAAATTTCCAAGTTAAATACATTGTGTTAATACCATTTGAGGATACAATTTTCCAAAAGATGACACCTTGATATTAACACAAAGCCAACCCTAGCCCAGGGCGGACACTTGGAGGCCCTAAAATGGTAGGTACACAAAAATTTAAAGTGGGCCTAACAAATTTAAACAACCCTAATGTATCTTCATTCATGGTAGAACTAGTAACTCACCAAAGTTTCTCTAAAAAGTTCAAATAGTACTTATATTTTAATGTTATACAGTATGTCCTACATTTATTTAATTTTTAACTAGCAGATGAGCACATATTTTGTGTGTGAACAATTTCATTTTATTTTTTATTTTTGATTAAGGAGTATGATTAGTTTTTAATTTTTTTTAAAAAAAGTATGAGACAATGATGATGAGACATTTTCTTTTAATAAGAGCATATTTTTCTTAATATTACATAATTATTGTTTTGTCAAATGAGTACACACTTTGTGTGTGACCAATTTCATTTTGTTTTTTGTTTTTTTATTAAGGAGTGATTAGTTTTTAAATTTTTTTAAAAAGAGTATGAGACAATGATGATGTGACAGTTTCTTTTAATAAGAGCATATTTTTCTTAATATTACATAATTACTGTTTTGTCCTCCTTATGTAGATAGTGTATAAAATTGAGGGTAAAATGGGAAAAAATGGGGATATGATTGTCATTTTGAGAAAATATTGAGAGTAAAATAGGAAAAATGAGGATATGATTGTCATTTTTTGAGAAAGGTTGACAAAGCTTCTTCTCTTAATAATATAGAATAGATAATATAGATAATCCAAACAACTCAACAGTACATAAAATAAACGTAAAAATTGGATTATCGAAGAAATACTTTTTTTTTATTTACTAATTTAATGAATATAAAATTGAACTATTGAAGACTTACCCCTCCTACGTGCTCGATACTACGACTTCAAAATCCAAACCTCACTCCATACTACCCACACCCATTTTTATCGTTTACAAATTTTTCTCAATTTTAAATCGTGAAAATAAGTAAATTAAAAAAAAATTAGTGGAAAATTACTAAATATATATATATATATATAAAGAACTTCATAAAAAAGGCTTGAACTAAATTTATCTTAATAAAAAAAACCATGCTATATGTGACATCCCACATTGCCCAGGGGAGTGAATCATGTAAGCCTTATATGTATATTCTCATCCCTACCTAGCACGAGGCATTTTGGTAGCTCACTGGCTTCGGATTCAGTAGGAACTCCGAAGTTAAGCGAGTTCGCGCGAAAGCAATCCCATGATGGGTGACCCACTGGGAAGTTCTCGTGTAAGTTCCCAGAAACAAAACCGTGAGGGAATGGTAAGCCCAAAGCGGACAATATCGTGCCTCGGAGGAGTCGAGCCCGAGATGTGGTGGGGGTCCGGGCCAGGATGTGACACTATAACTTTATTTCAAGAAAAAAACTTAAATTTTAATGAAAAATGCTTAAATTTTAATGAAAAAGACAACAACAAAAAAACTCAAGTTTTAATATAAAAAAACATAATTTTAATATTTAAAAAAAAACAGACAAGTGGACTTTTGCGTCCTTCACACAAACTGTTTATGAAACTTACTACATTGTTCATGAAATTTAATGGTACTACACTGTTTATGAAACTTAATGGTATTACATTGTTTATGAAACTTAGTGGTACTACACTGCTTATGAAACTTTCTACACTGTTTATGAAACTTAACGGTAGATGCTCGTCTCAGGTGTTCAAGTTCTTTCATCAGAATGCAATAAAAAATTAAAAAAAAAGACATGATAGAGATCAACATCCACGCCGTTAAAGTCATGCATGGCTAATAGCTCAATACCATTACTGGAAAAATGGATGATGAGTCCAACGATGTTGTCAATGATGTTGCCCCACCCCTACCCCCAACCATCCCAACCCACACCTGATCGACTCCTTCCTAACAATATTGTCCCAGATGTGATTCTGAATCGAACGGAACCCACTTCAATTTGAAATTTTAATTTTAGAGGAATACAATATGCTTGGATTATGTCAAAGAATTATACAACTGAATGATTGGTTAGATGCTCTTTGCATGCGCCTTTAGTTAGGTTTTTTTTATTTTTTGTTTTTTATTTTAGTTAAAACTCAAAATTTTAGAACTTTCTCTATTAGTTTTTTTTTAAAAAAAAAGATCGTAGATTGTACCCCCATTGTATTGCTCAGCGAGATCGCTCGAAGTTTTGTGGTCTCTGCACTGTTGTAGATTGCCATGAAACTCAACTAGGGATGGGCAAATACCCATTGGTTATGGGTAACCGTGGTTACCCGCGCGTTTAAATTAAACGGTTACGGTTATGGGTAACCGTTTAGATAAATAAACGGTTTTGGGTATAACCGTTTACCCGCGAAATTTAAATGGGCGGTTATGGGTATTAACCGCGGTTATAAACGGGTAACCGTTTATCCATTTATTTTATATATGTAAAATTAACACAAACCATATTCCTTATCGGACAAAACTTAGATCAATGCTATTGACTATAGTGCATGATTTCATGGTCCATTATATATATATATATATATATATATATATATATATATATTATGTTAATATTTTACATTCCAAGTTAAATAACCAAAGAATATTGTCTTTTAACAGTTTTCGTAACCCAAGAATACCTAGCCAATTTTATATTACTTTCATTGTTAACAGTTAAAAATATCGTCCGTAAACTATTATTTCAATTATTGGAATGGTATAAGGACTTAAAAAATTAAAATGCAGAAATGTATGATGAATGTACCTATAACGGTGTTTAATTGTTAGAAAAAGAAAATTATGACAAATTTTTCTTTTTTAATTTTCATGTTGTTAAAAAAACACTTAGACGGGTGAAAAATGAGTAAATGGTAAAAAAAAAAGGATAAACGGGTTAAAAAATGATAAATGGGTAAACGGGTATTAAACGGTTACGGTTAAATGGGTACGCGGTTATGGGTATGGTTAACCGTTTATAAACGATTATGGGTATGGGTATAACCGTTTAGGCAATTACCCAACGGGTAAACGGCTATGCGGGTATGAGAATAAACGGTTATGGATAAATAACCGCGGTTATCCGCCCGCCTTAACCGTTGTCCATCCCTAAACTCAACCCAAAAATGTGATAAGCCCAAAACTCTCCCCAGCAGCAACGTGTAGGTTCTAGAGTACTCCACATTCATAAACAGACACGTGCCAACCATCTACAGCTACCACGCACAGCACAGCTTGGCGGTCATGCTGATGTGTATATATATGTTGCAACGTGGAAGGCAAACTTTAGGGTTTTATAACTTCACGCGCAGCATTGTTCCATTTTTTCTAGTTTTATCTTTGCACGCGTGTGTGGCAATGGGTTTTCTCAGTAAAGTCTCTGAGCTTGGCGAGTGGCATTGTAGTAGTCAGGGACGAAGCCAGAAAATATGTTGAATGGGGGCATCTTGAAGCAATAAAGTAACATTAAGTTCACAAATATGGTTCAAATCAGACTACTGGACTACTGAAGGCAACTCATCAATATTATCAAATATGGTTATTGGTTACCTTAGCTTTGTATGCAATATGTTATCATTCACATTTGATCTCCCATCTGATTTTACAACCATTCTATAATTTCTTTCGGTCTTTGTAATTGGGGTAGTCATTAATCTTGGGTGGGGTGTTGTCAATATTAACAAGATTATGTTATTTCATTGAAGTGGTTTTAATTAGGTTGTATTACTTAGCCATGTGGTTCATGTTGACATGAAATATTGACCAATTAAGAGATAATTGTTGCCAATATAGGAAAGAAATAAATTTGCATGTGTGAATAGCACTAATATTCCAGGAACCATAAACCACGGTGAAATTTATCCTTTATTACATTTACTTATGAGTGATGCTATGTTTGGAACTTTGGATTGAGTGAAATCAAGATAAAAGACAAATAGATGCTGCAACTTCAAAATTTTCATGGACATATTTATACTGTTTTCTTTAAATTCTCCCATGAACTGGCCTCTATCAATTGTATTAATTTTCACGAAATATTGAAGTGATCCATGCTACCATATCACATACGAAAAATCACTTGTTATCTGTTATAATCCTTGCATTGTTAAAAGCATTCATAGGGAATTGAAATGCATACAATTTTTAAAATTAATCTTTGCATTGCTAAACTCACTCATAGGGAATTGGAATGCCATACAATTTTTTAAATTTAAAATTTTAAAAAAAAAAAAATTGTCAGTGGGGGCATCCGCCCCCCCTTAAGTCCAATGTAGCTCCGCCCTTGGTAGTAGTAAGAAGCTCAAAAGGAACAAGCAATTGCAGGTAACTGCTACTATATTCCCACTTCTTCGTTTAGTTCTTTACTTCATCTTTTTCGAGGGCGATAGTTAGAAGGGGAGAATCGATGTATATATTTTTGAGAGTTTTAACGAAACACTTTTAGTTTTGTTTACTTTTAACGAAAAAACATATATATTTTTTTTACTATTTACTATATCTTTACGTGTTCTTTTTCATTAAAATTATTTTTTATTTTAACTTTTTTTTAATTTTTCTTATATTTTTTCGTCTTTTGTATAACGATAGTTGGAGAGGAGAATTGAACATGATGCTTGAGTAGAGGATACTCTAATATGATGTATGTGCCTCTTTGTTTATGGTATTATGGTCATGTAATGAATATTATAAGCCCGACATCATTGATATAAGTGATCTATTTACTATTAGAGAATCATTTGCGCTTTAAAGTGTATAGAGAATATTCCTTAATAATTATTCCGTAATAATTATTCTATTTTTCTAATTAATTGGATTTCACGAGTTCAGTATTTATTACCGATTCATCGGAATTTAATATAATTTTTATTGCAAGAAAGAGATATTAAGTTCGACAGTATCTTCTGGTAGCTCATTCACTAGTTCAAATCCCTAATCCCAACTATTTTTTCTTTATAAAAGTTAAATTGAATTTAGTACTAATTGGATGGAAACCCATTGGATGCAATGTTAGTCTATAGCCATGCATTTTGTGTTTTTTCCTTTTTTTTACATCAGACGGTGGAGATTAAAGTGAAGATGGACTGTGAAGGGTGCGAGAGAAGAGTGAAGAAATCAGTGCAAGGCATGAAAGGAGTCACGGAGGTGGAGGTGGACCCCAAGCAGAGCAAGCTCACTGTGATTGGCTATGTGGACCCCGATAAGGTGTTGCATCGTGTCAGGCATCGAACCGGGAAGAAGGCTGAGCTGTGGCCTTACGTACCGTACGATGTCGTTCCGCATCCCTACGCCCCTGAGGCTTACGACAGGAAGGCCCCACCTGGGTACGTGCGGAACGTGCTGGAGGATCCGGAGGCTTCGGCTCTCGCACGTGCAAGCTCCACTGAAGTGAAGTATACGACGGCGTTTAGTGACGAGAATCCAAATGCGTGTGTGGTCATGTAGTCTAATGATATGCTGAAATTTCCAACTTGTAAATTTTGTAGCACTTTTTTGAATAGTCGCTGTAAAAATTGCTTATGCGTGTTTTGGAAATGAAAAAAGTTTGCCTGAAGTGTGAATAAAGCATAGAGAGGGAAAATTTTGTGTGTTATCATCTCATATGAGTTCTTGTTGTAACGTTGAAACTTCCACGTTGTGGAAGGCGATTGAAATTTTGTGAAATCGTTTAAGACGGTATTTTGTAAATACGTAATTACTTTGAATATATTAACTATTTTTTTTAAACTAGAAATCATTTAAAATGGTATTTTGTAAATACGTAATTATTTTGAATATATTAACTATTTCTTTATTTTTCGATGGTCTGAAAGAGACAAAAGAAACATCAAAGAAATATTTTGTTTCTTTTTCAACAATTTCTGATTTCTAGTGGACCTTTCACGGTATATAAAATATTCACCCAGAGCTGTTCCTGTATAAGGAGCAAGGTATTGTAATGTACCATAATAGTGTATTCCATTGCTCCCCTTTCTTGTAAACCAGTCATCACCTAAGCCACAGAAGATGTTCACATGTGAGTTTTGGGCGTGGAAATAACATGATTAGTAAAGAGGTAACTGTTGTCGAAAAACGAAAAATTTTAATTGAAAAAAGAACTGTTGTTGACTGATATGATCCGATTTTAGTGTAATTTGGATTTTTAATTGATTTGGTTACAACTAGCGGTGGGCACGGTTTGGTTTGGTGCGGTTTTGAGTGAAACCAAAACCGAAACCGAAATTTTTTGCGGTTTGGTTCGGTGCGGTTTTGAAGCCAAAACCAAAATGAAACCAAACCGTTTGGTTCGGTTCGGTGCGGTTTCAAACGGTTTCGGTTTGGTTTTTAAGAAAAAAATGTACAATTTGCAATTTAACATATTAATAAGCATTGTCTAGTAGCAATAGGAAAAAGACATTTGTTATGTAAACAATTAGCATGTTGCATGCAGTTGTGATGTTAAAATATGTTTGTGCAACAAAAGGATGTCTCATACAAGGTATAACATAAAACAAGTTGAATAACTTTGAATTCATTAAACGTGAGCAAAACTTTCGTATTACAATATGTGATATCATGCTTCAAATGAGTGGACTTCATTAGATCATTGTTCGACTCTTGATAACAAGATGAGTCCCCCCCTTGTATTGTACATATATGTTATGTGTGTGTGATGGTATAAAATAACAAAGGTCCTTTGAGTTAATGAACGAAAGAAAGTGATGAATGATGATATTCTAACAAACAACCAATTAAAACATGAAATCTAATATGGATATTTAATTAAATGTTTATTAATAATTGCGGTGCGGTTCGGTTTCGGTGCGGTTTTCAAAAGCCAAAACCAAAACCAAACCGTTTTCTATGTTGCGGTTCGGTTTCAAAACCGCAAAACCAAACCGTTCGGTGCGGTTCGATTTGGTTCGTGTTTCGGTTTCGGTTCTAAGTGCCCACCCCTAGTTACAACCATTGAGATCAAATACAACGGTCTATACTTGTCCGTACAAATGGACCGTAAAATTGGGTTCATTTGTACTAAATTGCTTAGGCCCAAAGTTATTGGGCTGAATTGGGATAGCACTTTAAGTTGGACTGGGCTGATTATATTCCTACAGTAAACGGTCTGGGAATGACAGATACGATCCCTTGCTTTACAGCCACACTTCCGCACACGACGTCGTTTGATTTTGTGGTGTCCAAAACGCGTTGGCCAGCCAGAGGAATCCCTACTATAAATACCGCTCTTTGTGGTCTCAACTCGTCATTTGGATCTGGGGCCTTTCTCTCTCCCGTTCCAAAGCTCCTCGCTCTCGAGCGATTCGTTCCCCTCCAAACCCTAACCCTAGATCGAGTTCCCTCCCTTTTTACTCAAACCTTTGTCTGCGCGCGGGACATTTGTGTTCCGAAACAAGGATCGAAACCCTAGCCGCAGTCGATTGCGAGCAAGCGACCTCGTTCGAGCTAGGGTTTGAGAAAAATCGAATTTTTTTGCTCAGGGAGCGAGAGATATCAAAAGGATTAGCTTGTTTCGGACTCGATTCGCTTTGTGTGTTGGTTGGTTGATTTGCTGCTGTGTCACAAATGTCTCGGTGTTTTCCGTACCCTCCTCCTGGGTACGTGAAGAAGGGGATCCACGATGAGGCCCTGATCGATTCGATTAAGGTTTGTTGAGCAATCCTTGCTTTGTGGGTCTTTTGGATTTGTGCTCGACGTGTACTGTACGATTCGGTTCGTTAATTGATATGTGTTTGTTCAGCTCTCGTATGATCATATTTTGTGTAGATAAGAGAGCCCATAAAATGCCCTGAAAAAAAGTAAGAACATAGGGAGAGAAAAATTTGGAAATGGGGTGAATTCGAGAGCTGAATCACGGGTTTTACAATCGATAACACTTTTTAGTTCCCCATAGAAACAAATAGAAGCCATTAATCGGTATAAAACGTAATTTCACTTCCTTAGTTTTTGTTGGATTGAGCCAATTTTGATTGGCCAAAATCGAAAACTTTGGCTTAGGTTTTGAGCCCCTGACATAAATTCTTGAGTGGTTGAGTGTTATGTTCGCCACTGGACTCTAGTGTGTCTGGAAACTTTATATCCATTTGTGGTAGAAATAAAAGCCGATGATTTAATAAAATGCTATAGAAACACAAATTCCTGGCCTTCTTTTTGTAAGCTGAGCTGGTACTACAGTGTTGTAGTTTGTGTTCATGCATATGGCACATCAGTGTCTGTTTTCTTCCTTTTAGGAATTGATAATGGTACTTTTAAAACCTTCCTATGGCTTTAGCTGTGTGCTTGACGTGTGTGAGTGATGGTACCTGTTCTTGGTACTAGGCTTCCACATTGTCGTGTTGTTTGAATCCAACAACGAAACATGATACTTTTACAGGCACTTCAGAGTCCTGTTAGGTTGGGATTGAGATTGTATTGTGTGGCAGATTAGTGAAAATGATTTGAGATGTGTTAGATTAGATTGCTAGACATTCTTGCTTATGCATATGAGATGAATGATTTGAGATGGTCAAGTACATATTCAAGTATGTGCTGGCTGCTTGAAGATCATTTTAGTTCTCACTTCTCACTGAGTTACATACTCAAGTTTGAAGTGGCTACACATAACCAAGAGTGGGCTTGCACTATAGTGGATTAGGAAGTGACCTTTGAATTCAAGTGTGTCCTTAGAAAGTCATAATGCTGAAAGGTTGCTAAGGTGAAACTTAAGCAGTTACAGCTTTGAGTTTTGCACTATAGTAGACTTTTTGGGTAAGCGCAGGTTTAGTTTGTTTGACCGGTTATTTCATAGATGGTAGGGTCAGATAAATAGCGCCTTTAGCCTGGTGTGTTCGGGTGTGGCATATGTTGTAGGATTCAAGTTCTCCTTTTCTTTTAGTGCAGTTTGCTTGAAGATGCCTTGGTGGTGGAAATGGTAGACACGTGAGACTCAATACTGTCTTGTGCTTAAGGGCGTGGAGGTTCGAGTCCTCTCCAAGGCATAATTGGGAATCCATGTAGTTTTTGGTTCAAGTCCTCCTCGAGGCATAATTGCTTATGTTGGCTATGATTAGTGCTGATCTCTATGCAGCAAAGTTAGAGTGCAGTCTATAGCGGGTGTGAAAAAATTGATTTAGGTTTTTTGTTGGAATGCTGACTCTGTTATGGATGTCATGACTCATGAACATGTATAAAAGTTCAATTATCACTTGATACAGAGAAACAATAATAGCCGACAATAGTTTCATAACCAAAATTCTCGTCATAGGTCATCCGTATTGGTTGTGTCTTCAATGTTGATTTATTGATTTCCATTATCATCTAACATGTGTCTTCTTGATCTGAAGCTTCTGTCACAGTTCGTTCATATGTAACTGAAAATTGATCTTAAAAGGATGTTATGTTTTATCCAACAATTTGTGGTCTGCTTTGGCATGCTTGTTTTTGTGACAGTATTTTAAACTTTTCCAATGAGTTCAAAAGTTGATGGTTACTCTTGTTATTTGAAGCTCCAAAGAGAAGATGAGAAGGCCAAGAAAGAAAAGAAGAGGGAGAAAAAACGAGAGAAGAAAGAACAGAAGGCTCGGGAAAATAGGGAGCCTGAACATAAGAAGCAGAGTCATAAGAAAAGGCACAAAGATGAAAGGCACCAAGAAGACAAGAAAGGTACAGACCATGCAAAGAAGAGAAAACATGAAACGGAAAACGTTGACAAGAGTGGCCTTACTGAAGAACACGAGCAACCAGTTGGTTCCCAGAACTCTTCTGATAGCACCGTTAACAGCAACAAAAGGCAGAAGCAGGACTCTCCCCCTGATGGCAGGCATAATTCTGGTGAGTGCTCTTATGTTTCTTCCTTACTTGGGAGAAGGGTGTTTGCCTGTTGGGTTTGTTAGCTTCTCATGGGCACTGATATTCTTCCTTCAAAATGTATTATTATTTGAAGCAAGCATTCTTCGGATCCGGTTGCCTCTACAAAGGCACAAAGATCCTGAACTGCTACCCAGAGAGGAGCAGCCTTGCCAGTTCCCTCTTAAAACGCACAAAGATCCAGTGGTGCTATCCAGAGAGAAACAACCTTGCCAGTTGCCTCTCCAAAAGCACAAGTATCTAGTAGTGCTACCCAAAGAGGAACAGCCTTCCCGGTTGTCTCTTCAGAGGAACAAAGATCCAGAAGCGCTACCCAATCCTGAACAGCCTTGCCGGTTGTCTCTCCAAAGGCAAAAAGGTGCAGAAGTTCTACCCAGCCAGGAACAGCCTTCCAGGTTTTCTTTCCAAAGGCCTAAAGGTCTAGATGTTCTCCCCAGCCAGGAACAGCCTTCCCAGTTGTCCCTCCAAAGTCCTAAAGGTCCAGAAGTGCTACCCAGCCAAGAACATCTTTGCTCTTCCTCAGGAAGGACAGATAATGCCTTTGTTGAAGGACTGCAAGAACCTGCTCCTAAACAAGGCATGGACGAGGGACGGCATCCGTGCTCTACTTCCGGAAATACTAGCAATGAACACTCTTCCAGGCGTGGTAAAGAAAAACACCGAAAATCTGGCAGTGGTTCTCTTCCTTCACAATACAGAGAGCTAATTGAAAACTGGGTTCAACCTCCTCTCGCACAATGTCTTCCCATGGATGTCGACGATGAGGGATGGTTTGAGGCAAAGACAAAATGGAACTGTGGCGTTGAGAAACCTACAGTCATCAGTGACAGCCTGAGCTACAGTGACGCAACATCTTGGCCATGTGCTCGCCTCTTTCCTGAGTCCGATATATATGCATTGCCATACACAGTACCGTTCTAAACCCCCACCTGGAAAGTGGAAGATTGACAAGTGAGGAGCTGAAAGCGCCAGCACCAGTGAACTTTGTACTCGGTAGTTTTTTGGTACTGAAGGTGTGAAGGAGGTTGTTTCCGGCTTTTGTGCCGTTCTGCTTGCTCTCTCGTGCCTGAAGCGACTCCTGGTTTGGTTGAGAAAACAGCAAAGTCAGAGACTTGGGGAATGAAAGATTTTTTTTTTTTTTGTAGGGTAGATGGCATACTGATGTATCACAAACTTTGCAATTCTTTTGAATCGATTATAATATCATTTCTCTCAACTCTTTCGGCATTTCTCTACTGGTTTTTGGTTGTTGGCAGTTTGACTCTATCGTGCACACAACGTTGCGTCCGATGTTTTGCTATCCACACATTGTTTTTATCTACACATCTATCATAATTTCTGGTCATTGGAATAAACTGAAGATGATCAGATAGAAATTAACAAGCGGTTTTAAAAATGTAAAACAATGGTGTGTGGATGGCATCACCCGTAATTTTAATATTGACCCCATATGAGAAATTGCACCATTAAGAAAATTTGTAGATCATATGGATTTTTAACTCAATAGTTTTTAGGGAGATTAGTAAGCAATGCTTAAGAATTCATGTAATTGTCGTTAAGTAGCAAATTCATTTGCAATCATTTTTATTATAAAGTGATTATATCAATCTGAAAGTAATCTTGGTAGTGATTGATATCTTGAAGAATTAATTGGATATGCCAAGGGGACTTGAGTTTTATGATATAAAATATAGAATATCTTTTATATATAAGTTGAATCGATGAGATTGTTTTCAAAGAGTCTTTTAATCCAAACATAGAAAAAGATTTAAAGATACATTTCCAATTTCGTTCTAAAATTCCTCGAAAAGTTTGGATTTAATAATTTTGGATGTTACTTTGACTCAAACGCACCAAAGTTGAAAAGTACAGAACCAAAAGCGCATCAAAGCACTTATGAAACTAGAGGATTTAAAGAAATTGGACAGTGCAAGTGGTTCGTATCTCACTTGATTAAAACATCGATTATTACACTTGAGATCCGAAGTTCCAATTTATACTCAACTATTGTTTATGTCAAGAAAACAAAAGAGAAGTTTCCAAACAAAAAAAAAAAAAAAAAAAAAAGATTGGGCCGTGTCGTGCTCGGCCCATTTAAATAAAGCCCAAAACTGCATGAGCCTGAATCACTGGTTATGTTTGGGCTGGCCCCTAACCAGTTTAACCGACCCATGATATCGGGTCCGGATCCAAACAGACCTCGAGTTGGACGGACAGTTGTGGCCAATACCAGTCTGGTCAATACGCAACCGAGAGAGAGAGAGAGAGAGAGAGAGAGAGAGAGAGAGAGGATGATCTCGGACGGAGTTGAAGATGAAGAGAAATGGCTGGCAGCTGGGATCGCCGGCCTCCAACAGAACGCCTTCTACATGCACCGAGCTCTGGTAACTCCTCCTTCAATCAATCAATCAATCAAACAAACCCTCGATCTTCTTCCCTCCAATTTTCTACCAATTTTTTGTTCGCTGAAAATTCAGTGAAATTGTTTTCCTTCGTTCAATTTTTCTGCAAATTTTTCAATCAGGACTCGAACAATCTCAGAGACGCGCTCAAGTACTCAGCTCAGATGCTCTCGGAGCTCCGGACCTCGAAGCTTTCCCCTCACAAGTACTACGAACTCTGTAAGTTCTGATTACTTCTCGTCGATCCGGAGGGATTTGGAAATTGATTCTGCTTCGTTTTTGCATTTTCGTAAATGCCGAATGTTTGCGAGTTTGTGGATGGTGAGTTCACTGATTTGTGGTTTGAATTGCCTCAGATATGCGGGCGTTTGACGAATTGAGGAAATTGGAAATGTTCTTCAAGGAGGAGGCTCGGCGCGGCTGCTCCATTATCGATCTCTATGAGCTTGTTCAGCACGCCGGCAACATATTGCCTAGATTGTAAGTCTTAATAATGTTAGTTAATCTTCAGTTGCACATGTATCAATTGCTTTATTTAGGTTTTGACTTCGTAGTTCACTTAAAGTCCCCGGGAGATAATCCAACTTGTTCTTGTTTATGAACTATGCTGCACATAATGTCTTACTTATCTAGTTGGCATTGCGGTCGTATTCCTTCAGATACTGTAATTCTGTGTGTAAATCGTTAACATGCTGCAATTTGAAAAGTTCCCTAATACTAAACCTTATCGAAAAAAGGCCCAAAATTAAGCAGAAATTACAATTCATGATTTGATCTATTATCTATGTCTTTGTAATGTAGATTTATACAATTATGAGTTGGACGTTATGTCCTTTCAGGGTGTTCCTTTGAGTGCATTGAATTTGTCTTCAGTGAAGAACAAGGCATAGCAATATCATTTCTGTGGCTTATATGTGAATTTTATGATCTCTATTAGGTATCTTCTCTCTACAGTAGGTTCTGTGTACATCAAATCTAAGGAAGCTCCTGCTAAGGATGTCCTAAAAGATCTCGTTGAAATGTCTCGTGGCATTCAGAATCCTGTACGTGGGCTATTCTTAAGGAGTTACCTTTCTCAAGTGAGTAGGGACAAATTGCCTGATATTGGTTCTGAATATGAAGGGTAAGGAAATCAGATATTCATTCATTCCTATGTTTATTTTCTGTGTATGATTGTATCCTTTCATTTGATTCAATCTGATTTGTCAATAATCCTTAACTTGCGCAGAGATGCCGACACTGTCAAGGACGCCGTTGAGTTTGTGCTCCAAAATTTCACTGAGATGAACAAACTTTGGGTGCGGATGCAACATCAGGTTGGTTGATACTTATATACAGAGCTCTCAGGTTTAGACATGCATGGGTACCACAATGCTTGCATGTCATGAAGGTAAAAATATGTCATGAGGGCATGCTTTCTGGTCATGCAGGTGTTGTAGTGCTTTTGAATCATTCATACTCTTAGCTGATCCTGAGTTGAGGCTTGCTCTCCGGCTTTCTGGTCTGCAGGGACCTGCCCGGGAAAAGGAGAAACGGGAGAAAGAAAGGAGCGAGCTACGTGATCTTGTAATATCAGTAACTGGTAGCTGGTTGATTTCGCTGCTATATTGTTGTGCGCATATGCAGTGTACACTTACAGAAGGCTTCTCTGTCTGTTGTTCCTTTAGGTTGGTAAAAACTTGCACGTCCTAAGCCAGATAGAAGGTGTTGATTTGGATTTGTACAAAGATACAGTACTTCCCAGAGTCCTGGAGCAGGTCCGATTGATGCTGTTTTATCTTTAATCGATCCTTTAATGTTTATGATGTGTAACTTCCACCTCTTAACCATAAAAAATGGCTTCATCACCTTGCATTGTTTAACAGGTTGTCAATTGTAAGGATGAGATTGCACAGTTTTATTTGATGGATTGCATAATTCAAGTCTTTCCCGATGAGTACCACTTGCAAACTCTTGACGTATTGTTGGGTGCTTGCCCCCAACTTCAGGTCGGTAACATTATATGCACAAATTTTATTAATACCATGTATTGTTTTTTATTCATGTCACTTTTCTTCTATTTTGCATTATGGGGTTTTGTGCATTAATCTTTTGAAACTGAAGTGCTTTTGTCATTTGTTCTGGTTTTGGAGTTTATGTACCTTCTTATTGTAAGAGATTTTTGACATTTTGTTTTATGACTTGTTGCACTCATTTTAAGCCACATGGAATGCTTTGAATGTTTCATAGGAAGATGCATGGAGCATCATGTCTCCGAGAATTGATACATGGAATGTTGCATTTTTGTTTTGCTTCATATATGAAATCAGTTAATAATAGTCAAATAGTTTATGGGGGTATACTCTTAATCTTGGAAAACCTTTTGTCTTTTGTTTGAAATTTGATTAAGAATGTTAGATAACTTTGTATTTTGTGTGTTCATAATATTTATCATCGTATTTTTAGTTTATTATATTTCTCTGCCATTCTTGTCTAATATCATTTTTTGTTTCAGCCATCTGTTGATATTAAGACAGTTCTATCCCAGTTAATGGAAAGACTTTCAAATTATGCTGCTTCAAGTACAGAAGTATTGCCTGAGTTTTTACAAGTAGAAGCTTTTTCGAAACTGAGCCATGCTATTGGAAAGGTAATCTTAGTGTATAATAAATTGATGATTAAGTTCAGGGTTGTGCCATGCTTTAATTCTCTCTTTTCATATCTACTATCACCAAGTGGTTGCACATAGAGCTTTTTTGTGACCTTGTTTGTCTGCAGTATAGGCATGTGTACAACATATAACTGTAACCAAGTGTTCATTGCATCTATATGCTTTCCTGTCTTGATAGATATTTGTGTTGCTTCTTTTTGTGTTTGTTTGCATTCATATTGATACTTAAACAATATGCCAATGCAGGTGATTGAAGCACAAGTTGACATGCCCATCATCGGTGTTGTCACTCTATATTCATCTCTTCTTAAATTCACCCTCCATGTGCACCCTGATCGACTTGATTATGCTGATCAAGTGTTGGTATGTTTCCTTGACAGACTTTTCTTAACATATTTATGCTCAGTTCTATCGTCTATGCGCGTATACTAAGTGAAATGGATTTTATTGGTCAAATTGCATGTAGCCCGAAATTGGGTAGTCCAACCTTTGCAAAATTTTTCGTTGCATATACATTGGATGAACCCTAACTTTCCACGTTATGCTATACATGTATGATCCAGTAAAGTCTGGTCTTGTAAATAAATTTCTTGTGCTGCTAGTCTGGTGGCACAGATTTGATTTATCATTTAAATTGATCGATCAATATATATATATATATATATATTGTTCTATAAAAGGTCACCACATATGTAATTCTTTCCATTTATTTTCTTTTCACCAGGGCTCATTTGTCAAGAAACTCTCTGGAAAAGGGAAAATTCAAGACAGCAGGGCGACAAAACAAGTGGTTGCACTTTTAAGTGCTCCACTTGAGAAATACAATGATATTGTCACGGCTTTGAAGCTTACAAATTATCCTCGTGTCCTGGAATTCCTTGATAGTGGAACAAATAAAGTCATGGCTACTGTTATAATTCAGAGCATTATGAAAAATACAACTCATGTTTTAACTGCTGAGAAGGTATGTGCTTAACTCATGGTTTGTCCTTTCCACTGAGTTTGCTTCTTAATGACATGGAATGCAATTTTTACAGGTCGAGGCTTTGTTTGAATTAATAAAAGGACTTATTGAGGATTTGGATGGGACTCTTAATGATGAGGTAATTTCTGTGTTATAGATCATACATTTATTGATGATAGTAAAGCTCCTCTCTAGGCTTCCACAATATGTGCATTTTCTTCTGAATCCATACACTTGAGGTGTGAGCATATCTTCTCTTTCAACTCTAGGTTGATGAAGAAGATTTCAAGGAGGAGCAAAATTCAGTTGCTCGACTTATTCAAATGTTTTCTAATGATGATTCCGAAGAGATGTTTAAGGTATTGGATATGTTTGAGTATCGTATTCATGTGCCTATTTCATATGTCTGCATACCTTCTGTCTTTGTAATCTTACCTTACAAGAGTATCTGTGAGGATTTCTCAAGTATTTAATTCTGAAGTCTTCCTGAGTTATACTCCCTTGAAGTTTTAATTGAGTCATAATTAATTGTTTTCTCATGTTTCTGTACTAATATGTGGAAAAATGTTACAAGCACTTGAAAACGCTTTTTGCATTTTGAACTGATGTGACAGTGAGTTTTCATGCCTTGATTTCGTGCCACCCCACCCCTGCTTATGGGATAATGGTCCTAGTGTTGGCAGACATGGCAATATCACTCGTGGAAAATTCATTTTGTGTATAATTTTAGAAATTGAAGTACATGTAGATTACTCTTTGTTTATTGATTTCTCTCTCTCAAGAGATTTTGCATGAACCGGAGCACCATTCATCCCTAATGTTTGCCACAATTCGTGCGCTGAATTGCAGATCATATGTACTGTGAAGAAGCACATCCTGGTTGGAGGACCAACGCGTTTGCCCTTTACTATCCCTCCCCTAGTTTTCTCTTCTCTAAAGGTTTGCTTCTGTCTATCCAAATCATGTTAACAGTTGGACACATTATATGTTGATGCTAGTCAACTTTTTTATTTTTGTCGATTTGTTGTTGAAATTTCTCAAACTAGTATGGTGTGAGTAATGGAATTGGTGGTCTATTTGGCAGTGTTCGTCTGATTTTATTTGTTATGTGCAGTTGGTTAGGAAATTGCAAGCCCAGGACGAGAATCCATTTGGAGAGGACGCATCAACCACACCAAAGAAAATTTTTCAGCTCTTGGCTCAGGTAAATGCTAGTGAAAGCTTTCAGAGAGCTCGCATTACGTATATCCTACACAGTTTGAGCATAGACTTTGATCTTTCTAGCTATTGAGTAACACTTCTGGTTTATTGTTTTAGACTATTGAGGCTTTGTTGAATGTTCCAGCACCTGAACTGGCATTACGGTTATATTTGCAATGTGCTGAGGTACATTGAAATGTTCGGTTTTCAAATAAAAGGCATGACCTAAAGAATGTTACCCCTAATTTTAATGCCTGTTGTTTTTCATTAATTAGGCTGCAAATGACTGTGATTTGGAACCCCGTTGCCTATGAATTCTTCACCCAAGCGTATATTCTTTACGAAGAAGAAATTTCAGTGAGTTTCCCTATTTGGTTGCCTCTTCACCTGTTTCATTTTTTTTTATTAAGATTTCAATGGAACACTGGATTGTGTCTACTATTTCCTTTTTGAATACTGATTACTGGATTATATATAATCTTGTGTGCATGAATTTTCTGTAATAGGATTCGAAAGCACAGGTGACTGCCATTCATCTGATAATCGGGACTCTCCAGAGGATGCATGTATTTGGTGTTGAGAACAGGGATACTTTAACTCACAAAGCCACAGGGGTAATCATAATTTCATAATTTCGTTAGTTATACTGCTGCCTGTCCGTTTCTACTGAAAACCTTATTTAATGCCTTGTCTTTGACCAGTATTCGGCAAAGCTTTTAAAGAAGGCTGATCAGTGCCGAGCTGTTTATGCTTGCTCACATCTCTTCTGGGTTGACGGTCAGGAGAGCATGAAGGATGGAGAAAGGTGTGTTGTATTAACATTTTATCTTCTATACTAAACCCATTTCGTTGTGCTTATCATGTCAGTTTTCTTTATTGTGCCGAAAGGATTTGTTCACATTGAAAGAACTGTATGAAGGACAGTTAGGAGTTAAGTGGAAATGGACAGAGGAGTGAAGGGATGGTTTCTGAGTATAAGAATCTTAGCGGAGCCATTCCTTGGTTCATACTTTGAAACTGCTATCGTTCTGTTTGGTTATAATTCGTTTTAATTTTCTTTTACTTGCTTGCTATCCAGGGTACTGATTTGCCTAAAGCGAGCTTTACGAATCGCTAACGCTGCCCAACAGATGTCCAATGCTACACGGGGTAGCACCGGTTCAGTCACGCTTTTTGTTGAAATACTGAACAAGTAATAGTTGCTGACACCAAAGCCGATTTTTTCTGTTTATAATTCTGTTTCTTCTATTGCGGAAAGTGAAGGCCTTACTTTGTTGTGTTTTCAGGTACCTCTATTTCTTCGAGAAGGGGAACCCACAGATAACAGTTGCTTCAGTCCAAAGCCTGATTGAATTGGTTACAACTGAACTGCAAAGCGACTCGGCCTCAGCAGAGCCATCTACAGATGCTTTCTTTAAAAGCACATTGCGGTACATTCAGTTCCAGAAGCAGAAAGGCGGTGCAGTTGGTGAAAGATATGAGCCCATCAAGGCGTGACTTGCTGTGAAGCGAACGCTGCTTGTTAATGCGAGAGGTGCAGGTAAGTTTGCCTTGGTGGATGCTAGGAACGGATTTCATCCTTTTTGACGTTATTTCGTTGAGAGAATAGATTGTATGCTTTATCCTCCCTGATGCTGAATTTTCCTCCGAGACCGGTGGGTCTAATAGGACGTTTACTTTGGGTAATCACTCGTCGAGGAATTCTGTATACTGATTGTGTTACTGCAATAGTACAAATGTACAACATATATTTGAATTTGAATCTACTTGGATCAGAACCAACCACTTCTTTCTTCAGGTTGTTTGAAACTACACCGCCTCTGTCGTATCTTCTACTCGGAGTTCTGTTCATCCCCGAGCCTTGTTTCTTCAAAACCCTTTTTTTTCGAAGATACGTTGGGTATTTTTTCGAAGATTCGTTGGGTCAATTTTTCCAGTTTAATTTCTTGCAATTGTTCCATGAAAAGATTGTACTCGCATGGATCTCTGGTCTGGTCATTGTTTTGTTGCAAGCGTTAGCTCAAGGGTCTGCTCATTTGGCGGGGAAAATATATATACACCATTTCTCTTAACTTTTTTCCCCTTGGACAAAAATCGAAACTAAGACCTCACAAGTGACGCCTCCTGCTACAATTTGAAACTTGAAAGTACATTACTTTATAAAGTACAATTGGCTACAACTTCGGCTTAGAAGGACACCTTCATGAATCAAACCACCAGTTCCTTGAACTTGGCTCACCTCTTTAACTTTTCATATAATTCCACATACACCCTTTGAGAGAATTCAGAGATCATTCCATTTGTTTTTGTACAGCCAAAAACCAATAACACAAGGATGAGGAAGGAGAGAGAAGGAGACCCAAAAATCCCAATCACCATGAACGACTTCGAGGGTCTCTTGGCCTCCGATATCGGCTTTAAGCCTTCCGGCATATCGGCCCCAATCACCGAAGCCAGACCATCCTACTCATCTGCCTCCTCCCCCTCCCCGCCACTGTTGTTTTCCTGGTGGTGGGCACTGCCTGATAACCCACTAGAAGGTGTTGCTGCGTCGACGAGTGGTCCCTAGCATTCCACCTTGTTGAACAAGTTGTCGTCCCTAAGAATCAAGATGATGTAAAGAGAAGAAAGAAAAAATGAAGATGATGTAAAGAGAAGAAAGAAAAAATGATGTAGTTGTTGAACATGTTGTCGTCCCTAAGAATCAAGATGATGTAACGAGAAGAAAGAAAAAATGAAACTGGCAGTATGCCCAAAAAACCCGAAAAAAAAAAATAGTTGGACCGTGGACCCGTCTCGAACCGGCCCGTTTGAAACGGGCCGGGTTAGGTCCAACTCCCAAACTCAAAATCCTTCTACCCGGCCTGTCCCGTCCCATTACATTTTAAAACGGGTAGGTCCGGTTCCTCTAAATTTGGGTCCGGCCCTTGCCCAACCCTAGTTGTTAGACAGAGACTGGTTTAATTCAACATACACAGTGGGGAAGGTCAAGATAGCAAAAAATATAAGAAAGATAGTCAAGGCTCTACCTACATAAATATTTTTCTCATATAGCACTTATGCGTAGATAATCTCTTGAGACTCGTTTGACAAGTGCTTTTAAACAATTGAAAACTCTTTTAGACCTACTCTAACTTTTAGAGTAAAACTCAAATTTTAAGTTTTAAACTTACTCCAACTTGCTCCAACCCCAAGGTGACACACCCCAACCCGGAATGTCCACTAAGACTCCTAATCGAGCTGTGCATGGCTTCATCACCTGTCGGAGTCTTAGTGGACATTCCGGGTCGGGGTGTGTCACAAGGCAAATATGAGTTTTAACCAAAAACTCATTTATGGAGCAAATTTAGCCCAGGACTTCCTAGGATTAGTGGAGCTGGCCCACCATATATGAGTACTTTTTTTAGTTTTATATTTATGAATTCATTTACTCTAATGGCTAAAATCTAATATAATCAAATCCAAAGGTAAAAGAAAGATCTAACGGTCCAAATTTCAATCCAATGGCTAAAGTAATTAAAAATATATATTTTATGTGTTTCATATTCTTTCATAGTGTTCCACGAGTTTCATGATGTCGGTTTAAAGATTTTTCAATATTTATCGGAATCTAAATATTTTTAGGTTAAAATGTTCATAAAATTAAATTAGCATAGTCTACATAATATTTTTTTTTAAAGTTACTTTAAGATTAAAATTATCCTAAAATCATTCTTTAATACTCTCGAGCTAAAATGTTAACCTAGAAAGGTTGGAGGAGAAAAACAGTTTATGAGTTAAAAATTTTAGGTTTTAACCCATGGGTTAGAGATGGTCTTAGAGAAAATATTTTTGGGTTTCAAAAGCACTTAAAGTGTTTTTCCATGATTAACTTGCATTTTTACTAAGGATTGGTTAGGGGTGGTGACACACCCCGACCGAGATCGAAGCATGCTGGCCGTCACGTGAGGTGACGTAGCCATATGCACAGTGCGGAAGCGTTCGAAATGATGAGAAATACGAATAAACAAAAATCGAAAACTTTAAGTGTTAACATATTCAGAGCACGAAGTCTAGGTGCAGTCGAACCTAAAGAATAATTATACAAAACTTCCTAACAGGGATCCTACATGAGTGAAGGTCTGTCAGAATCACCGCTGCTGCCTCGGGTGCCACCAACAATGCTAGCTAATACCTGGAGGGGCGCAAAACAAAAGCGTGAGTGGGCAAAAACAAATATTTCGAAAACCTTTTCAAAAACTATCTTTCTAACCCCTCGCCGTAAAACCTGTATACTTTCCCAGAAAAATAATAGTAGTATATAAACATATACTCTAACTCGTCTGAAACATCAACATACTAATATGCCAATAAATCATGAATATGCCAACTATTCACTGATATGCTGTGCCATGTTACTAGTTCATGAATATGTCAATAAGTCCGACGTATGCCAAATCATGCCAACATATGCCAAAACATCCATCAACTCATAAATATGCCAACGAAACCAACATATATGCCATAACACACCATCAACTCATAAAATGAGTACCATAGGTGAAATAAACTCCTCAACAATAATATCATGTCCACCGTGTGATCAGCACGGATGGACCATAGCTCATACTCAATCTCAACATATCTCATCAATATATAAGTGCACACAAGTCGGAACCACCTATAGTGGTCTGTACGACAGGCTAGGTGTATAAGAACGCTCAGTGCGACATTCACGTGAAGCTATGTGTACATCATGTGTCACCTACGAGTCGGAACCACCTATAGTGGTCTGTACGACAGGCTGGCACCTATTTTGGATCCAAATGAGCGTGTGGTGCAATTAGGTGAACAATCACGTGAAAGCTAGGCCACTCTCGGCCGGCACTAACACCAGGTGCAGGTTATGAGCTATCCATACATCTCAACTTCTCGTCAATCTAGTCCCAATTCACTTATTTAAACACACAGAGGCTTACCTGAACTTACCTTGTCGTCCACAGCACCAACAATCATGCGCATACAATACCATGATGCAAGGCACTCCATAATGCATAATGCGTGATGCATGCTAAATCTTAATGCATAATCATTCCCTAATACAAGCTCATTTCATTATGCACAATCATTTCATAATGTAATTTCACTATCTTACCCATTTTCACTTCGATATGCAAACTCACTTCATAATGCATAATCGAGATATAACAAAGGTGCGATGGCATGGCATTCCGTTCATGAAGGCATATAAAACAATGTTCCAAGTATAACAACATAAGTACTAACATGGCATTCCTTTCTAAAACATTTCATTTGTTTTCTTGGAAAACTCATAGTATAAGGTATATACGGAAAACAAAAGCCCACTCACCTGGAGTCCGCGCTACGGCTCCCCAACGTAACCATCGAGGCGTCCCAAAACGTTCGGCGCCTAAAACAATTATCAAACTACAACTTAGAACTCTTAACCATAGGATTCGTAATTCATGTAGAACATATCCTCAAGGATATTCTAGAATCATTTAAGACCCTTAAACAAAAGTCAATCGTCGATAAACGATCGACGGTATGGTCCACAATCTGACAAACTTGATCCGGAAGATCCGTAACTTCTAAGATGCATATTATGCTCCTAGAGCAACATACTAAAATTTCGTTACGATCCAACGGTCAGATCTCCGCCAATTTCCAAAACTAAGTGGCGGTTCACATTTTATTTTATGAACTTACAAACTCAATTCGGGAAGATCCGTACATCGGATTTCCGATCTGTAAGTTCCTACATTCTTCAAATAATACGTTCTACCATGTACCAAAGTTTGGTGACGATCCAACGGTCGGATCGTCAATTCATATTTTCACATATTCACGTATCGTAACGAACTTAGGTTCAATTGACCAATCTACGCTAACCAATTATCAAAACTGAACCTAGGACGTTAAACACGGCCT
The DNA here is from genome assembly GCA_036320875.1 of Cotoneaster glaucophyllus. NCBI lineage: Eukaryota > Viridiplantae > Streptophyta > Magnoliopsida > Rosales > Rosaceae > Cotoneaster > Cotoneaster glaucophyllus. The sequence continues at coordinate 7,591,902 of CM070063.1, forward strand.
AAGAATGACATTGGCGGCCCACTGACCACGTGCCGCAGCACGGGCCGCCGCGGGTGGCGGTCGGCCGTCCCGACTCGCCGGAAAATCCAACTATTTTTAAAAATTCTCAAAAATTGCAGAATTGAAGATCTCAAAGAGAGGAACAACTTTCATACCTTCGGCCAAGTCCAATTTGGCTTGGAAATGCTCCAATTTCATCACAATCCGTAAGAACCCTAGAAATGGGTGAGCTTCAATTCGACCTCCAAACTTGTTCCAACGCTTCTACCACTGCTTGGGCCTTGTTCCAGGTCCTAAGGGAATGCTAATGGTATTAGCAATTGAAAGAAATTGATTCAAAAATAAGAGAATCGAACACACAACCCACCGCACCCACCGGTGCGATTTCCTTGATTTCAAGCTTAAATCTCTCCAAATTTGAGATGGAATGGGTAGAGGGAAGATCATAGAAGGTTTTCCAAGAGATGGTTTGATGTAACTCACCGGAAAAATGATGCAATTTCGACGGAATTGGGTGAAGAACACCGACGGGTCACGCGGGTCACCCAACCCGTTTCTCTCTTTTCCTCCGTGTCTCGCCCTCTCTCCTTTCCTTCTTTCTCCTTCTCTGGTTGGCCGGTTCACTCTCTCTCTTCTCCCCATTCGCCAGCTTCTCTCCTGAAGCTCTTCTTCTTCCTTCTTCTGGTTGGGCAGTTTTGCCCAATCCGATTTTCTTCTTCTGTTTCTTCCACCAGTCACGCACACACATACCAAAACCTCATTTCTTCTCATCCCAGCCATCCATTTATTTCTTCATTAAATCTGGGCCGTCCAAATGGCACACCAGATTTAATAATAAAACTTCGAAATGCCCAAACTTCAAACATTAATAACTTCTTCGTTATAACTCCAAATCACGAATCGTCTGCGCTCACGCGTCCGTAGCGACGAGTACTACGAGGTTATGCCAAGAAAACAAATCTTAGATGGCACCATACAGTGATTAACCTCGAGTAAAGTACGTGCCTCAAAGGGTATTTTTGTAAAATCCTTTATAACGAATTTAAAAACTCTTAAAATTTGGGACGGACTGTCACAGGTGGGTTCAAAAAATTGAAAACCCAAAAAAAGGGAAAACTGAACCAAATCGAAATTGAAAAAATCGAACCGAACGAAAAAACCAAACCGAATTCAAAAAATCGAATTCTTTTGGTTCGGTTTCGGTTTCAGTGGTTCGAAAGCCGAACCGAACCGAATAATTATATTAAATTAATATTTATTTATTTTATTTTATTATTTAATCTATTTTGGGTATTATCTTCAAAACTAGGTCTGACAAACGAGTCGTGTCTGTCGTTTTCGTGTGACACTTGTTATCTTAACGAGTCGTGTCGTGTCATACATGTTATCTTAACAGATCCTTAACTGGTCAGGTTACTTTATCCAATGAGTAAAGTGACCCGACCCGTTAAGAAAAATATATTTTTTTCTTAAATTTGCATATACCACACATTGCCACATAAATATTACTTCAAAACATTAAAACACATTTGTCGTTTAAGTACTACATCTACACTTGAAAATAAGAGCCTAATAAAAAAACATTCATACACTACTGGTTTATTACAAAATATTAAATGTGCAAGGATATGCAAAATGAAAGAGTTTTTGTTTTCAAGGTTGTGAAACCTTTCTCAAAAGTTTAAACCTTGTCAATGGAACTCAAAGTTTGCATGTTATTCCTTGTACAAAATCCTCAATTTTCATCGATCATCATGGAGAAATTATATTGGAACTTTGGCTTGATCTATTGCCTTCAAGAGTTATGTTGATGATGGACATCTGAGATTAAATCTCAGCCAATCCAATGGTCATCAAATTTTTAAATTTAATTTAATGTATAGATTCACTAACACTTAAGAGTTTATTCATATTTTCATTAAGTATAACATAAGATTTTGTGGTATCCACTAGTGTAAATATTTTAAATTGAAGATCGAGTTATTCATTGTATTCATATAAGGTCAAGGAGTGTAGTTGTAAAAAATCATCAAAATCGAAGTTAAAATAACTGTTAAATCGTGATTTTTTTCGTTGATAATTATCGAAAAGTTTTGTCTCATTACTTGATCTCTGAATGTTTGTTTTTTGCGATTTTTGGCGTATGTGACCTCGAAGCATATACAAACAAGTTTGACGGTTGGATCGTTGAAATTAGTTTCGTAGAATGTGTATCCCATCAAAACAATAGATTTACTAACACTTTATTTATACTTTCATTAAGTATAACATAAAATTTTGTGGTATCCACTTGTGTAAATATTTTAAAATAAAGATCGAATTCATTCATTGTATTCATATAGGGTCAAGGAGTGTAGCTGTAAAAAAAATCATCAAAATCGGAGTTAAAATAACCGTTAAATCGTGATTTTTCGTTTATAACCGTCGAAAAGTTTTGTCCCGTTACTTGATCTTTGAATGTTTGTTTTTTTTACGATTTTTGGCGTATGCGATCTCGAAACATATACAAACAAGTTTGACGGTTGAATCGTTGAAATTAGTTTCGTTGAATGCGTATCCTATCAAAACGATAGATTCACCAACACTTAGAGTTTATTTATATTTTCATTAAGTATAACATAAGATTTTGTGGCATCCACTTGTGTAAATATTTTAAATTGAAGATTGAATTCATTCATTGTATTCATATAGGGTCAAGGAGTGTAGCTGTAAAAAATCATCAAAATCGGAGTTAAAATAACCGTTAAATAGTGATTTTTCGTTGATAACCGTCGAAATTTTTTATCCTGTTACCTGATCTTTGAATGTTTGTTTTTTGTGATTTTTGGCTAGTGCAATCTCGAAGCATATACAAACAAGTTTGACGGTTGGATCGTTGAAATTAGTTTCGTAGAATTCGTATCCCATCAAGTTCAATGGTATATATATATTAAGTAGATTTAAATTTATTTATTTTGTACGTATAACACTTGAAAAATTAAATGGTATGTATATTTAAGCCGATCCAATGGTGACCAATTTTTAAAATTTAATATAATATATATAATTATTATAGTTTTTAGGGTATAAAATTGTTAAATTAATGTATATATAATTATTATAGTATTTTTTTAGGGTTACAAAATTATTAAATTAATATTTTACTTATTGTGTATCGTGTTACCCACGTGTATACCCGAACCAACCCGTTATCTTAACAGGTGCTTATCGAGTTACCCGATAACGACTCGATTCATTATCGTGTCGACCCGAACACCTGTTAATTTCGTGTCGGGTCGGGTTATCAGGTCGTGTCAGTAATTGCCAGACTTATTCAAAACTTGATTTCTAAGCCCAATGTTCCCAAACTTTTAAGCCCATATATTAATAGAAAAAGTCTTCTAACAACTAAACCCTAACATATTTTCTTTGGCTTTGTTCTTTCTTTCACCCAATCACACCACTTCTCTCCCTATTCTTTCTTTTTCCTTTCTCTGTCCTCCATCTTCATTATTGACTCCTTCTTCCCTCTTTTTTTTTTTTTTTTTTTCTCCCCAACCAGATCTTTACTCTTTCCCTCATCCATGACAAATCATGTCTTTCTCTCTCCCCTAAATCCTCTGTTGCGTCTTCTGATCTTTCTCTCTTCTTCCAGGCCAGCCAAAAATCCATACTCGCGGGTAGTCACAACAACTCTTCTGACTCTCTGAGTCCAACTTTCATATTGGTAAAAGATATTTTGTTTGAAATTTGAACCCAAGATCTGTGTGATGATGTGAATGAAATTTGCAAATTTCTCTGAGATTTGTATCTTTGTAAGTTTCTGAATGAATTTTGTGATGGGTTTGTGAATTGGTGTGAGTTTTTTTTTTAATGAATTTTATGATGGGTTTGTCGAAATAAGATGGGGGTTGGACAAAAAGGAATTCTCTATAGCTTTGGTTTTGTATTTGTAGGTAATTGCATGCAAAATTGAAATGTTTGAGAGAATTAGTTCAGATGAATGAAATGGCAATTTAGATATATGCATGATGAATCACTTGAATGGTTCCCTCAAGCAGGCTGGCTGATGCTAATTGATCAATTATTTGAACGAAACGAATTCAAGTGAACCTTTCTAAGGGATTTTTTTTGCTATTGAAGAAGAAGAAAAAGAAAACCGAATCGGGCCGAAATCGAACCGAAAAAAAATTGAACCGAACCGAACCGAAATTTCAGTTCGGTTTTAGCAAAAAACCGAACCGTTTTGAATCGAACCCAGTCCTAAGATTGCTTTCAAATACATTTTCTCTAAAAACATTTTCAGTCGTTTAAAAACACTTACCAAACAAGCTCTTGGTCGACACCAATTAGTGACTGCTACAATTCAAACCTCCGTGAGAGTACAATTACATGAAAAATGCTATTTCTATAATTGTAAACCTAAACTACTTCCTCTCTTCAACTTCCCTCGACAACAACAAAGGTAAGTTCTTCCTGCAATTTTTGTTTCTGGGTTCCTTAAATTATAAGTATTTTTGTATGAAATCTGCTCCTTCCTATCGGCGGATATTGTTGTTCCATGTTAAGCACCAAGGGGATGCAACTGAAATGTCTTCCATAATGGATTTAGCTTAACAACTATGCTAGTTGGATTGAAAATTCATATTTTAACAAAAAATTCGAGATCTAAACATTTTTGAAAATTTGGAAGGAAATTTCCAAGTTTTGTTTTGTCAAACGATAAATTTGTTAGTTGAGACAACGTTCGAAATCACATCGTGGTGCAAAAGTAACACTCTTGTCTACTATAATAGAGGGTCACACGCGGAAATTTCCAAGTTAAATACATTGTGTTAATACCATTTGAGGATACAATTTTCCAAAAGATGACACCTTGATATTAACACAAAGCCAACCCTAGCCCAGGGCGGACACTTGGAGGCCCTAAAATGGTAGGTACACAAAAATTTAAAGTGGGCCTAACAAATTTAAACAACCCTAATGTATCTTCATTCATGGTAGAACTAGTAACTCACCAAAGTTTCTCTAAAAAGTTCAAATAGTATTTATATTTTAATGTTATACAGTATGTCCTACATTTATTTAATTTTTAACTAGCAGATGAGCACATATTTTGTGTGTGAACAATTTCATTTTATTTTTTATTTTTGATTAAGGAGTATGATTAGTTTTTAATTTTTTTTAAAAAAAGTATGAGACAATGATGATGAGACATTTTCTTTTAATAAGAGCATATTTTTCTTAATATTACATAATTATTGTTTTGTCAAATGAGTACACACTTTGTGTGTGACCAATTTCATTTTGTTTTTTGTTTTTTTATTAAGGAGTGATTAGTTTTTAAATTTTTTTAAAAAGAGTATGAGACAATGATGATGTGACAGTTTCTTTTAATAAGAGCATATTTTTCTTAATATTACATAATTACTGTTTTGTCCTCCTTATGTAGATAGTGTATAAAATTGAGGGTAAAATGGGAAAAAATGGGGATATGATTGTCATTTTGAGAAAATATTGAGAGTAAAATAGGAAAAATGAGGATATGATTGTCATTTTTTGAGAAAGGTTGACAAAGCTTCTTCTCTTAATAATATAGAATAGATAATATAGATAATCCAAACAACTCAACAGTACATAAAATAAACGTAAAAATTGGATTATCGAAGAAATACTTTTTTTTTATTTACTAATTTAATGAATATAAAATTGAACTATTGAAGACTTACCCCTCCTACGTGCTCGATACTACGACTTCAAAATCCAAACCTCACTCCATACTACCCACACCCATTTTTATCGTTTACAAATTTTTCTCAATTTTAAATCGTGAAAATAAGTAAATTAAAAAAAAATTAGTGGAAAATTACTAAATATATATATATATATATAAAGAACTTCATAAAAAAGGCTTGAACTAAATTTATCTTAATAAAAAAAACCATGCTATATGTGACATCCCACATTGCCCAGGGGAGTGAATCATGTAAGCCTTATATGTATATTCTCATCCCTACCTAGCACGAGGCATTTTGGTAGCTCACTGGCTTCGGATTCAGTAGGAACTCCGAAGTTAAGCGAGTTCGCGCGAGAGCAATCCCATGATGGGTGACCCACTGGGAAGTTCTCGTGTAAGTTCCCAGAAACAAAACCGTGAGGGAATGGTAAGCCCAAAGCGGACAATATCGTGCCTCGGAGGAGTCGAGCCCGAGATGTGGTGGGGGTCCGGGCCAGGATGTGACACTATAACTTTATTTCAAGAAAAAAACTTAAATTTTAATGAAAAATGCTTAAATTTTAATGAAAAAGACAACAACAAAAAAACTCAAGTTTTAATAAAAAAAAACATAATTTTAATATTTAAAAAAAAACAGACAAGTGGACTTTTGCGTCCTTCACACAAACTGTTTATGAAACTTACTACATTGTTCATGAAATTTAATGGTACTACACTGTTTATGAAACTTAATGGTATTACATTGTTTATGAAACTTAGTGGTACTACACTGCTTATGAAACTTTCTACACTGTTTATGAAACTTAACGGTAGATGCTCGTCTCAGGTGTTCAAGTTCTTTCATCAGAATGCAATAAAAAATTAAAAAAAAAACATGATAGAGATCAACATCCACGCCGTTAAAGTCATGCATGGCTAATAGCTCAATACCATTACTGGAAAAATGGATGATGAGTCCAACGATGTTGTCAATGATGTTGCCCCACCCCTACCCCCAACCATCCCAACCCACACCTGATCGACTCCTTCCTAACAATATTGTCCCAGATGTGATTCTGAATCGAACGGAACCCACTTCAATTTGAAATTTTAATTTTAGAGGAATACAATATGCTTGGATTATGTCAAAGAATTATACAACTGAATGATTGGTTAGATGCTCTTTGCATGCGCCTTTAGTTAGGTTTTTTTTATTTTTTGTTTTTTATTTTAGTTAAAACTCAAAATTTTAGAACTTTCTCTATTAGTTTTTTTTTAAAAAAAAAGATCGTAGATTGTACCCCCATTGTATTGCTCAGCGAGATCGCTCGAAGTTTTGTGGTCTCTGCACTGTTGTAGATTGCCATGAAACTCAACTAGGGATGGGCAAATACCCATTGGTTATGGGTAACCGTGGTTACCCGCGCGTTTAAATTAAACGGTTACGGTTATGGGTAACCGTTTAGATAAATAAACGGTTTTGGGTATAACCGTTTACCCGCGAAATTTAAATGGGCGGTTATGGGTATTAACCGCGGTTATAAACGGGTAACCGTTTATCCATTTATTTTATATATGTAAAATTAACACAAACCATATTCCTTATCGGACAAAACTTAGATCAATGCTATTGACTATAGTGCATGATTTCATGGTCCATTATATATATATATATATATATATATATATATATATATATATATTATGTTAATATTTTACATTCCAAGTTAAATAACCAAAGAATATTGTCTTTTAACAGTTTTCGTAACCCAAGAATACCTAGCCAATTTTATATTACTTTCATTGTTAACAGTTAAAAATATCGTCCGTAAACTATTATTTCAATTATTGGAATGGTATAAGGACTTAAAAAATTAAAATGCAGAAATGTATGATGAATGTACCTATAACGGTGTTTAATTGTTAGAAAAAGAAAATTATGACAAATTTTTCTTTTTTAATTTTCATGTTGTTAAAAAAACACTTAGACGGGTGAAAAATGAGTAAATGGTAAAAAAAAAAGGATAAACGGGTTAAAAAATGATAAATGGGTAAACGGGTATTAAACGGTTACGGTTAAATGGGTACGCGGTTATGGGTATGGTTAACCGTTTATAAACGATTATGGGTATGGGTATAACCGTTTAGGCAATTACCCAACGGGTAAACGGCTATGCGGGTATGAGAATAAACGGTTATGGATAAATAACCGCGGTTATCCGCCCGCCTTAACCGTTGTCCATCCCTAAACTCAACCCAAAAATGTGATAAGCCCAAAACTCTCCCCAGCAGCAACGTGTAGGTTCTAGAGTACTCCACATTCATAAACAGACACGTGCCAACCATCTACAGCTACCACGCACAGCACAGCTTGGCGGTCATGCTGATGTGTATATATATGTTGCAACGTGGAAGGCAAACTTTAGGGTTTTATAACTTCACGCGCAGCATTGTTCCATTTTTTCTAGTTTTATCTTTGCACGCGTGTGTGGCAATGGGTTTTCTCAGTAAAGTCTCTGAGCTTGGCGAGTGGCATTGTAGTAGTCAGGGACGAAGCCAGAAAATATGTTGAATGGGGGCATCTTGAAGCAATAAAGTAACATTAAGTTCACAAATATGGTTCAAATCAGACTACTGGACTACTGAAGGCAACTCATCAATATTATCAAATATGGTTATTGGTTACCTTAGCTTTGTATGCAATATGTTATCATTCACATTTGATCTCCCATCTGATTTTACAACCATTCTATAATTTCTTTCGGTCTTTGTAATTGGGGTAGTCATTAATCTTGGGTGGGGTGTTGTCAATATTAACAAGATTATGTTATTTCATTGAAGTGGTTTTAATTAGGTTGTATTACTTAGCCATGTGGTTCATGTTGACATGAAATATTGACCAATTAAGAGATAATTGTTGCCAATATAGGAAAGAAATAAATTTGCATGTGTGAATAGCACTAATATTCCAGGAACCATAAACCACGGTGAAATTTATCCTTTATTACATTTACTTATGAGTGATGCTATGTTTGGAACTTTGGATTGAGTGAAATCAAGATAAAAGACAAATAGATGCTGCAACTTCAAAATTTTCATGGACATATTTATACTGTTTTCTTTAAATTCTCCCATGAACTGGCCTCTATCAATTGTATTAATTTTCACGAAATATTGAAGTGATCCATGCTACCATATCACATACGAAAAATCACTTGTTATCTGTTATAATCCTTGCATTGTTAAAAGCATTCATAGGGAATTGAAATGCATACAATTTTTAAAATTAATCTTTGCATTGCTAAACTCACTCATAGGGAATTGGAATGCCATACAATTTTTTAAATTTAAAATTTAAAAAAAAAAAAAATTGTCAGTGGGGGCATCCGCCCCCCCTTAAGTCCAATGTAGCTCCGCCCTTGGTAGTAGTAAGAAGCTCAAAAGGAACAAGCAATTGCAGGTAACTGCTACTATATTCCCACTTCTTCGTTTAGTTCTTTACTTCATCTTTTTCGAGGGCGATAGTTAGAAGGGGAGAATCGATGTATATATTTTTGAGAGTTTTAACGAAACACTTTTAGTTTTGTTTACTTTTAACGAAAAAACATATATATTTTTTTTACTATTTACTATATCTTTACGTGTTCTTTTTCATTAAAATTATTTTTTATTTTAACTTTTTTTTAATTTTTCTTATATTTTTTCGTCTTTTGTATAACGATAGTTGGAGAGGAGAATTGAACATGATGCTTGAGTAGAGGATACTCTAATATGATGTATGTGCCTCTTTGTTTATGGTATTATGGTCATGTAATGAATATTATAAGCCCGACATCATTGATATAAGTGATCTATTTACTATTAGAGAATCATTTGCGCTTTAAAGTGTATAGAGAATATTCCTTAATAATTATTCCGTAATAATTATTCTATTTTTCTAATTAATTGGATTTCACGAGTTCAGTATTTATTACCGATTCATCGGAATTTAATATAATTTTTATTGCAAGAAAGAGATATTAAGTTCGACAGTATCTTCTGGTAGCTCATTCACTAGTTCAAATCCCTAATCCCAACTATTTTTTCTTTATAAAAGTTAAATTGAATTTAGTACTAATTGGATGGAAACCCATTGGATGCAATGTTAGTCTATAGCCATGCATTTTGTGTTTTTTCCTTTTTTTTACATCAGACGGTGGAGATTAAAGTGAAGATGGACTGTGAAGGGTGCGAGAGAAGAGTGAAGAAATCAGTGCAAGGCATGAAAGGAGTCACGGAGGTGGAGGTGGACCCCAAGCAGAGCAAGCTCACTGTGATTGGCTATGTGGACCCCGATAAGGTGTTGCATCGTGTCAGGCATCGAACCGGGAAGAAGGCTGAGCTGTGGCCTTACGTACCGTACGATGTCGTTCCGCATCCCTACGCCCCTGAGGCTTACGACAGGAAGGCCCCACCTGGGTACGTGCGGAACGTGCTGGAGGATCCGGAGGCTTCGGCTCTCGCACGTGCAAGCTCCACTGAAGTGAAGTATACGACGGCGTTTAGTGACGAGAATCCAAATGCGTGTGTGGTCATGTAGTCTAATGATATGCTGAAATTTCCAACTTGTAAATTTTGTAGCACTTTTTTGAATAGTCGCTGTAAAAATTGCTTATGCGTGTTTTGGAAATGAAAAAAGTTTGCCTGAAGTGTGAATAAAGCATAGAGAGGGAAAATTTTGTGTGTTATCATCTCATATGAGTTCTTGTTGTTAGAACGTTGAAACTTCCACGTTGTGGAAGGCGATTGAAATTTTGTGAAATCGTTTAAGACGGTATTTTGTAAATACGTAATTACTTTGAATATATTAACTATTTTTTTTTAAACTAGAAATCATTTAAAATGGTATTTTGTAAATACGTAATTATTTTGAATATATTAACTATTTCTTTATTTTTCGATGGTCTGAAAGAGACAAAAGAAACATCAAAGAAATATTTTGTTTCTTTTTCAACAATTTCTGATTTCTAGTGGACCTTTCACGGTATATAAAATATTCACCCAGAGCTGTTCCTGTATAAGGAGCAAGGTATTGTAATGTACCATAATAGTGTATTCCATTGCTCCCCTTTCTTGTAAACCAGTCATCACCTAAGCCACAGAAGATGTTCACATGTGAGTTTTGGGCGTGGAAATAACATGATTAGTAAAGAGGTAACTGTTGTCGAAAAACGAAAAATTTTAATTGAAAAAAGAACTGTTGTTGACTGATATGATCCGATTTTAGTGTAATTTGGATTTTTAATTGATTTGGTTACAACTAGCGGTGGGCACGGTTTGGTTTGGTGCGGTTTTGAGTGAAACCAAAACCGAAACCGAAATTTTTTGCGGTTTGGTTCGGTGCGGTTTTGAAGCCAAAACCAAAATGAAACCAAACCGTTTGGTTCGGTTCGGTGCGGTTTCAAACGGTTTCGGTTTGGTTTTTAAGAAAAAAATGTACAATTTGCAATTTAACATATTAATAAGCATTGTCTAGTAGCAATAGGAAAAAGACATTTGTTATGTAAACAATTAGCATGTTGCATGCAGTTGTGATGTTAAAATATGTTTGTGCAACAAAAGGATGTCTCATACAAGGTATAACATAAAACAAGTTGAATAACTTTGAATTCATTAAACGTGAGCAAAACTTTCGTATTACAATATGTGATATCATGCTTCAAATGAGTGGACTTCATTAGATCATTGTTCGACTCTTGATAACAAGATGAGTCCCCCCCTTGTATTGTACATATATGTTATGTGTGTGTGATGGTATAAAATAACAAAGGTCCTTTGAGTTAATGAACGAAAGAAAGTGATGAATGATGATATTCTAACAAACAACCAATTAAAACATGAAATCTAATATGGATATTTAATTAAATGTTTATTAATAATTGCGGTGCGGTTCGGTTTCGGTGCGGTTTTCAAAAGCCAAAACCAAAACCAAACCGTTTTCTATGTTGCGGTTCGGTTTCAAAACCGCAAAACCAAACCGTTCGGTGCGGTTCGATTTGGTTCGTGTTTCGGTTTCGGTTCTAAGTGCCCACCCCTAGTTACAACCATTGAGATCAAATACAACGGTCTATACTTGTCCGTACAAATGGACCGTAAAATTGGGTTCATTTGTACTAAATTGCTTAGGCCCAAAGTTATTGGGCTGAATTGGGATAGCACTTTAAGTTGGACTGGGCTGATTATATTCCTACAGTAAACGGTCTGGGAATGACAGATACGATCCCTTGCTTTACAGCCACACTTCCGCACACGACGTCGTTTGATTTTGTGGTGTCCAAAACGCGTTGGCCAGCCAGAGGAATCCCTACTATAAATACCGCTCTTTGTGGTCTCAACTCGTCATTTGGATCTGGGGCCTTTCTCTCTCCCGTTCCAAAGCTCCTCGCTCTCGAGCGATTCGTTCCCCTCCAAACCCTAACCCTAGATCGAGTTCCCTCCCTTTTTACTCAAACCTTTGTCTGCGCGCGGGACATTTGTGTTCCGAAACAAGGATCGAAACCCTAGCCGCAGTCGATTGCGAGCAAGCGACCTCGTTCGAGCTAGGGTTTGAGAAAAATCGAATTTTTTTGCTCAGGGAGCGAGAGATATCAAAAGGATTAGCTTGTTTCGGACTCGATTCGCTTTGTGTGTTGGTTGGTTGATTTGCTGCTGTGTCACAAATGTCTCGGTGTTTTCCGTACCCTCCTCCTGGGTACGTGAAGAAGGGGATCCACGATGAGGCCCTGATCGATTCGATTAAGGTTTGTTGAGCAATCCTTGCTTTGTGGGTCTTTTGGATTTGTGCTCGACGTGTACTGTACGATTCGGTTCGTTAATTGATATGTGTTTGTTCAGCTCTCGTATGATCATATTTTGTGTAGATAAGAGAGCCCATAAAATGCCCTGAAAAAAAGTAAGAACATAGGGAGAGAAAAATTTGGAAATGGGGTGAATTCGAGAGCTGAATCACGGGTTTTACAATCGATAACACTTTTTAGTTCCCCATAGAAACAAATAGAAGCCATTAATCGGTATAAAACGTAATTTCACTTCCTTAGTTTTTGTTGGATTGAGCCAATTTTGATTGGCCAAAATCGAAAACTTTGGCTTAGGTTTTGAGCCCCTGACATAAATTCTTGAGTGGTTGAGTGTTATGTTCGCCACTGGACTCTAGTGTGTCTGGAAACTTTATATCCATTTGTGGTAGAAATAAAAGCCGATGATTTAATAAAATGCTATAGAAACACAAATTCCTGGCCTTCTTTTTGTAAGCTGAGCTGGTACTACAGTGTTGTAGTTTGTGTTCATGCATATGGCACATCAGTGTCTGTTTTCTTCCTTTTAGGAATTGATAATGGTACTTTTAAAACCTTCCTATGGCTTTAGCTGTGTGCTTGACGTGTGTGAGTGATGGTACCTGTTCTTGGTACTAGGCTTCCACATTGTCGTGTTGTTTGAATCCAACAACGAAACATGATACTTTTACAGGCACTTCAGAGTCCTGTTAGGTTGGGATTGAGATTGTATTGTGTGGCAGATTAGTGAAAATGATTTGAGATGTGTTAGATTAGATTGCTAGACATTCTTGCTTATGCATATGAGATGAATGATTTGAGATGGTCAAGTACATATTCAAGTATGTGCTGGCTGCTTGAAGATCATTTTAGTTCTCACTTCTCACTGAGTTACATACTCAAGTTTGAAGTGGCTACACATAACCAAGAGTGGGCTTGCACTATAGTGGATTAGGAAGTGACCTTTGAATTCAAGTGTGTCCTTAGAAAGTCATAATGCTGAAAGGTTGCTAAGGTGAAACTTAAGCAGTTACAGCTTTGAGTTTTGCACTATAGTAGACTTTTTGGGTAAGCGCAGGTTTAGTTTGTTTGACCGGTTATTTCATAGATGGTAGGGTCAGATAAATAGCGCCTTTAGCCTGGTGTGTTCGGGTGTGGCATATGTTGTAGGATTCAAGTTCTCCTTTTCTTTTAGTGCAGTTTGCTTGAAGATGCCTTGGTGGTGGAAATGGTAGACACGTGAGACTCAATACTGTCTTGTGCTTAAGGGCGTGGAGGTTCGAGTCCTCTCCAAGGCATAATTGGGAATCCATGTAGTTTTTGGTTCAAGTCCTCCTCGAGGCATAATTGCTTATGTTGGCTATGATTAGTGCTGATCTCTATGCAGCAAAGTTAGAGTGCAGTCTATAGCGGGTGTGAAAAAATTGATTTAGGTTTTTTGTTGGAATGCTGACTCTGTTATGGATGTCATGACTCATGAACATGTATAAAAGTTCAATTATCACTTGATACAGAGAAACAATAATAGCCGACAATAGTTTCATAACCAAAATTCTCGTCATAGGTCATCCGTATTGGTTGTGTCTTCAATGTTGATTTATTGATTTCCATTATCATCTAACATGTGTCTTCTTGATCTGAAGCTTCTGTCACAGTTCGTTCATATGTAACTGAAAATTGATCTTAAAAGGATGTTATGTTTTATCCAACAATTTGTGGTCTGCTTTGGCATGCTTGTTTTTGTGACAGTATTTTAAACTTTTCCAATGAGTTCAAAAGTTGATGGTTACTCTTGTTATTTGAAGCTCCAAAGAGAAGATGAGAAGGCCAAGAAAGAAAAGAAGAGGGAGAAAAAACGAGAGAAGAAAGAACAGAAGGCTCGGGAAAATAGGGAGCCTGAACATAAGAAGCAGAGTCATAAGAAAAGGCACAAAGATGAAAGGCACCAAGAAGACAAGAAAGGTACAGACCATGCAAAGAAGAGAAAACATGAAACGGAAAACGTTGACAAGAGTGGCCTTACTGAAGAACACGAGCAACCAGTTGGTTCCCAGAACTCTTCTGATAGCACCGTTAACAGCAACAAAAGGCAGAAGCAGGACTCTCCCCCTGATGGCAGGCATAATTCTGGTGAGTGCTCTTATGTTTCTTCCTTACTTGGGAGAAGGGTGTTTGCCTGTTGGGTTTGTTAGCTTCTCATGGGCACTGATATTCTTCCTTCAAAATGTATTATTATTTGAAGCAAGCATTCTTCGGATCCGGTTGCCTCTACAAAGGCACAAAGATCCTGAACTGCTACCCAGAGAGGAGCAGCCTTGCCAGTTCCCTCTTAAAACGCACAAAGATCCAGTGGTGCTATCCAGAGAGAAACAACCTTGCCAGTTGCCTCTCCAAAAGCACAAGTATCTAGTAGTGCTACCCAAAGAGGAACAGCCTTCCCGGTTGTCTCTTCAGAGGAACAAAGATCCAGAAGCGCTACCCAATCCTGAACAGCCTTGCCGGTTGTCTCTCCAAAGGCAAAAAGGTGCAGAAGTTCTACCCAGCCAGGAACAGCCTTCCAGGTTTTCTTTCCAAAGGCCTAAAGGTCTAGATGTTCTCCCCAGCCAGGAACAGCCTTCCCAGTTGTCCCTCCAAAGTCCTAAAGGTCCAGAAGTGCTACCCAGCCAAGAACATCTTTGCTCTTCCTCAGGAAGGACAGATAATGCCTTTGTTGAAGGACTGCAAGAACCTGCTCCTAAACAAGGCATGGACGAGGGACGGCATCCGTGCTCTACTTCCGGAAATACTAGCAATGAACACTCTTCCAGGCGTGGTAAAGAAAAACACCGAAAATCTGGCAGTGGTTCTCTTCCTTCACAATACAGAGAGCTAATTGAAAACTGGGTTCAACCTCCTCTCGCACAATGTCTTCCCATGGATGTCGACGATGAGGGATGGTTTGAGGCAAAGACAAAATGGAACTGTGGCGTTGAGAAACCTACAGTCATCAGTGACAGCCTGAGCTACAGTGACGCAACATCTTGGCCATGTGCTCGCCTCTTTCCTGAGTCCGATATATATGCATTGCCATACACAGTACCGTTCTAAACCCCCACCTGGAAAGTGGAAGATTGACAAGTGAGGAGCTGAAAGCGCCAGCACCAGTGAACTTTGTACTCGGTAGTTTTTTGGTACTGAAGGTGTGAAGGAGGTTGTTTCCGGCTTTTGTGCCGTTCTGCTTGCTCTCTCGTGCCTGAAGCGACTCCTGGTTTGGTTGAGAAAACAGCAAAGTCAGAGACTTGGGGAATGAAAGATTTTTTTTTTTTTTGTAGGGTAGATGGCATACTGATGTATCACAAACTTTGCAATTCTTTTGAATCGATTATAATATCATTTCTCTCAACTCTTTCGGCATTTCTCTACTGGTTTTTGGTTGTTGGCAGTTTGACTCTATCGTGCACACAACGTTGCGTCCGATGTTTTGCTATCCACACATTGTTTTTATCTACACATCTATCATAATTTCTGGTCATTGGAATAAACTGAAGATGATCAGATAGAAATTAACAAGCGGTTTTAAAAATGTAAAACAATGGTGTGTGGATGGCATCACCCGTAATTTTAATATTGACCCCATATGAGAAATTGCACCATTAAGAAAATTTGTAGATCATATGGATTTTTAACTCAATAGTTTTTAGGGAGATTAGTAAGCAATGCTTAAGAATTCATGTAATTGTCGTTAAGTAGCAAATTCATTTGCAATCATTTTTATTATAAAGTGATTATATCAATCTGAAAGTAATCTTGGTAGTGATTGATATCTTGAAGAATTAATTGGATATGCCAAGGGGACTTGAGTTTTATGATATAAAATATAGAATATCTTTTATATATAAGTTGAATCGATGAGATTGTTTTCAAAGAGTCTTTTAATCCAAACATAGAAAAAGATTTAAAGATACATTTCCAATTTCGTTCTAAAATTCCTCGAAAAGTTTGGATTTAATAATTTTGGATGTTACTTTGACTCAAACGCACCAAAGTTGAAAAGTACAGAACCAAAAGCGCATCAAAGCACTTATGAAACTAGAGGATTTAAAGAAATTGGACAGTGCAAGTGGTTCGTATCTCACTTGATTAAAACATCGATTATTACACTTGAGATCCGAAGTTCCAATTTATACTCAACTATTGTTTATGTCAAGAAAACAAAAGAGAAGTTTCCAAACAAAAAAAAAAAAAAAAAAAAAAGATTGGGCCGTGTCGTGCTCGGCCCATTTAAATAAAGCCCAAAACTGCATGAGCCTGAATCACTGGTTATGTTTGGGCTGGCCCCTAACCAGTTTAACCGACCCATGATATCGGGTCCGGATCCAAACAGACCTCGAGTTGGACGGACAGTTGTGGCCAATACCAGTCTGGTCAATACGCAACCGAGAGAGAGAGAGAGAGAGAGAGAGAGAGAGAGAGAGAGGATGATCTCGGACGGAGTTGAAGATGAAGAGAAATGGCTGGCAGCTGGGATCGCCGGCCTCCAACAGAACGCCTTCTACATGCACCGAGCTCTGGTAACTCCTCCTTCAATCAATCAATCAATCAAACAAACCCTCGATCTTCTTCCCTCCAATTTTCTACCAATTTTTTGTTCGCTGAAAATTCAGTGAAATTGTTTTCCTTCGTTCAATTTTTCTGCAAATTTTTCAATCAGGACTCGAACAATCTCAGAGACGCGCTCAAGTACTCAGCTCAGATGCTCTCGGAGCTCCGGACCTCGAAGCTTTCCCCTCACAAGTACTACGAACTCTGTAAGTTCTGATTACTTCTCGTCGATCCGGAGGGATTTGGAAATTGATTCTGCTTCGTTTTTGCATTTTCGTAAATGCCGAATGTTTGCGAGTTTGTGGATGGTGAGTTCACTGATTTGTGGTTTGAATTGCCTCAGATATGCGGGCGTTTGACGAATTGAGGAAATTGGAAATGTTCTTCAAGGAGGAGGCTCGGCGCGGCTGCTCCATTATCGATCTCTATGAGCTTGTTCAGCACGCCGGCAACATATTGCCTAGATTGTAAGTCTTAATAATGTTAGTTAATCTTCAGTTGCACATGTATCAATTGCTTTATTTAGGTTTTGACTTCGTAGTTCACTTAAAGTCCCCGGGAGATAATCCAACTTGTTCTTGTTTATGAACTATGCTGCACATAATGTCTTACTTATCTAGTTGGCATTGCGGTCGTATTCCTTCAGATACTGTAATTCTGTGTGTAAATCGTTAACATGCTGCAATTTGAAAAGTTCCCTAATACTAAACCTTATCGAAAAAAGGCCCAAAATTAAGCAGAAATTACAATTCATGATTTGATCTATTATCTATGTCTTTGTAATGTAGATTTATACAATTATGAGTTGGACGTTATGTCCTTTCAGGGTGTTCCTTTGAGTGCATTGAATTTGTCTTCAGTGAAGAACAAGGCATAGCAATATCATTTCTGTGGCTTATATGTGAATTTTATGATCTCTATTAGGTATCTTCTCTCTACAGTAGGTTCTGTGTACATCAAATCTAAGGAAGCTCCTGCTAAGGATGTCCTAAAAGATCTCGTTGAAATGTCTCGTGGCATTCAGAATCCTGTACGTGGGCTATTCTTAAGGAGTTACCTTTCTCAAGTGAGTAGGGACAAATTGCCTGATATTGGTTCTGAATATGAAGGGTAAGGAAATCAGATATTCATTCATTCCTATGTTTATTTTCTGTGTATGATTGTATCCTTTCATTTGATTCAATCTGATTTGTCAATAATCCTTAACTTGCGCAGAGATGCCGACACTGTCAAGGACGCCGTTGAGTTTGTGCTCCAAAATTTCACTGAGATGAACAAACTTTGGGTGCGGATGCAACATCAGGTTGGTTGATACTTATATACAGAGCTCTCAGGTTTAGACATGCATGGGTACCACAATGCTTGCATGTCATGAAGGTAAAAATATGTCATGAGGGCATGCTTTCTGGTCATGCAGGTGTTGTAGTGCTTTTGAATCATTCATACTCTTAGCTGATCCTGAGTTGAGGCTTGCTCTCCGGCTTTCTGGTCTGCAGGGACCTGCCCGGGAAAAGGAGAAACGGGAGAAAGAAAGGAGCGAGCTACGTGATCTTGTAATATCAGTAACTGGTAGCTGGTTGATTTCGCTGCTATATTGTTGTGCGCATATGCAGTGTACACTTACAGAAGGCTTCTCTGTCTGTTGTTCCTTTAGGTTGGTAAAAACTTGCACGTCCTAAGCCAGATAGAAGGTGTTGATTTGGATTTGTACAAAGATACAGTACTTCCCAGAGTCCTGGAGCAGGTCCGATTGATGCTGTTTTATCTTTAATCGATCCTTTAATGTTTATGATGTGTAACTTCCACCTCTTAACCATAAAAAATGGCTTCATCACCTTGCATTGTTTAACAGGTTGTCAATTGTAAGGATGAGATTGCACAGTTTTATTTGATGGATTGCATAATTCAAGTCTTTCCCGATGAGTACCACTTGCAAACTCTTGACGTATTGTTGGGTGCTTGCCCCCAACTTCAGGTCGGTAACATTATATGCACAAATTTTATTAATACCATGTATTGTTTTTTATTCATGTCACTTTTCTTCTATTTTGCATTATGGGGTTTTGTGCATTAATCTTTTGAAACTGAAGTGCTTTTGTCATTTGTTCTGGTTTTGGAGTTTATGTACCTTCTTATTGTAAGAGATTTTTGACATTTTGTTTTATGACTTGTTGCACTCATTTTAAGCCACATGGAATGCTTTGAATGTTTCATAGGAAGATGCATGGAGCATCATGTCTCCGAGAATTGATACATGGAATGTTGCATTTTTGTTTTGCTTCATATATGAAATCAGTTAATAATAGTCAAATAGTTTATGGGGGTATACTCTTAATCTTGGAAAACCTTTTGTCTTTTGTTTGAAATTTGATTAAGAATGTTAGATAACTTTGTATTTTGTGTGTTCATAATATTTATCATCGTATTTTTAGTTTATTATATTTCTCTGCCATTCTTGTCTAATATCATTTTTTGTTTCAGCCATCTGTTGATATTAAGACAGTTCTATCCCAGTTAATGGAAAGACTTTCAAATTATGCTGCTTCAAGTACAGAAGTATTGCCTGAGTTTTTACAAGTAGAAGCTTTTTCGAAACTGAGCCATGCTATTGGAAAGGTAATCTTAGTGTATAATAAATTGATGATTAAGTTCAGGGTTGTGCCATGCTTTAATTCTCTCTTTTCATATCTACTATCACCAAGTGGTTGCACATAGAGCTTTTTTGTGACCTTGTTTGTCTGCAGTATAGGCATGTGTACAACATATAACTGTAACCAAGTGTTCATTGCATCTATATGCTTTCCTGTCTTGATAGATATTTGTGTTGCTTCTTTTTGTGTTTGTTTGCATTCATATTGATACTTAAACAATATGCCAATGCAGGTGATTGAAGCACAAGTTGACATGCCCATCATCGGTGTTGTCACTCTATATTCATCTCTTCTTAAATTCACCCTCCATGTGCACCCTGATCGACTTGATTATGCTGATCAAGTGTTGGTATGTTTCCTTGACAGACTTTTCTTAACATATTTATGCTCAGTTCTATCGTCTATGCGCGTATACTAAGTGAAATGGATTTTATTGGTCAAATTGCATGTAGCCCGAAATTGGGTAGTCCAACCTTTGCAAAATTTTTCGTTGCATATACATTGGATGAACCCTAACTTTCCACGTTATGCTATACATGTATGATCCAGTAAAGTCTGGTCTTGTAAATAAATTTCTTGTGCTGCTAGTCTGGTGGCACAGATTTGATTTATCATTTAAATTGATCGATCAATATATATATATATATATATATATATATATATATTGTTCTATAAAAGGTCACCACATATGTAATTCTTTCCATTTATTTTCTTTTCACCAGGGCTCATTTGTCAAGAAACTCTCTGGAAAAGGGAAAATTCAAGACAGCAGGGCGACAAAACAAGTGGTTGCACTTTTAAGTGCTCCACTTGAGAAATACAATGATATTGTCACGGCTTTGAAGCTTACAAATTATCCTCGTGTCCTGGAATTCCTTGATAGTGGAACAAATAAAGTCATGGCTACTGTTATAATTCAGAGCATTATGAAAAATACAACTCATGTTTTAACTGCTGAGAAGGTATGTGCTTAACTCATGGTTTGTCCTTTCCACTGAGTTTGCTTCTTAATGACATGGAATGCAATTTTTACAGGTCGAGGCTTTGTTTGAATTAATAAAAGGACTTATTGAGGATTTGGATGGGACTCTTAATGATGAGGTAATTTCTGTGTTATAGATCATACATTTATTGATGATAGTAAAGCTCCTCTCTAGGCTTCCACAATATGTGCATTTTCTTCTGAATCCATACACTTGAGGTGTGAGCATATCTTCTCTTTCAACTCTAGGTTGATGAAGAAGATTTCAAGGAGGAGCAAAATTCAGTTGCTCGACTTATTCAAATGTTTTCTAATGATGATTCCGAAGAGATGTTTAAGGTATTGGATATGTTTGAGTATCGTATTCATGTGCCTATTTCATATGTCTGCATACCTTCTGTCTTTGTAATCTTACCTTACAAGAGTATCTGTGAGGATTTCTCAAGTATTTAATTCTGAAGTCTTCCTGAGTTATACTCCCTTGAAGTTTTAATTGAGTCATAATTAATTGTTTTCTCATGTTTCTGTACTAATATGTGGAAAAATGTTACAAGCACTTGAAAACGCTTTTTGCATTTTGAACTGATGTGACAGTGAGTTTTCATGCCTTGATTTCGTGCCACCCCACCCCTGCTTATGGGATAATGGTCCTAGTGTTGGCAGACATGGCAATATCACTCGTGGAAAATTCATTTTGTGTATAATTTTAGAAATTGAAGTACATGTAGATTACTCTTTGTTTATTGATTTCTCTCTCTCAAGAGATTTTGCATGAACCGGAGCACCATTCATCCCTAATGTTTGCCACAATTCGTGCGCTGAATTGCAGATCATATGTACTGTGAAGAAGCACATCCTGGTTGGAGGACCAACGCGTTTGCCCTTTACTATCCCTCCCCTAGTTTTCTCTTCTCTAAAGGTTTGCTTCTGTCTATCCAAATCATGTTAACAGTTGGACACATTATATGTTGATGCTAGTCAACTTTTTTATTTTTGTCGATTTGTTGTTGAAATTTCTCAAACTAGTATGGTGTGAGTAATGGAATTGGTGGTCTATTTGGCAGTGTTCGTCTGATTTTATTTGTTATGTGCAGTTGGTTAGGAAATTGCAAGCCCAGGACGAGAATCCATTTGGAGAGGACGCATCAACCACACCAAAGAAAATTTTTCAGCTCTTGGCTCAGGTAAATGCTAGTGAAAGCTTTCAGAGAGCTCGCATTACGTATATCCTACACAGTTTGAGCATAGACTTTGATCTTTCTAGCTATTGAGTAACACTTCTGGTTTATTGTTTTAGACTATTGAGGCTTTGTTGAATGTTCCAGCACCTGAACTGGCATTACGGTTATATTTGCAATGTGCTGAGGTACATTGAAATGTTCGGTTTTCAAATAAAAGGCATGACCTAAAGAATGTTACCCCTAATTTTAATGCCTGTTGTTTTTCATTAATTAGGCTGCAAATGACTGTGATTTGGAACCCGTTGCCTATGAATTCTTCACCCAAGCGTATATTCTTTACGAAGAAGAAATTTCAGTGAGTTTCCCTATTTGGTTGCCTCTTCACCTGTTTCATTTTTTTTTATTAAGATTTCAATGGAACACTGGATTGTGTCTACTATTTCCTTTTTGAATACTGATTACTGGATTATATATAATCTTGTGTGCATGAATTTTCTGTAATAGGATTCGAAAGCACAGGTGACTGCCATTCATCTGATAATCGGGACTCTCCAGAGGATGCATGTATTTGGTGTTGAGAACAGGGATACTTTAACTCACAAAGCCACAGGGGTAATCATAATTTCATAATTTCGTTAGTTATACTGCTGCCTGTCCGTTTCTACTGAAAACCTTATTTAATGCCTTGTCTTTGACCAGTATTCGGCAAAGCTTTTAAAGAAGGCTGATCAGTGCCGAGCTGTTTATGCTTGCTCACATCTCTTCTGGGTTGACGGTCAGGAGAGCATGAAGGATGGAGAAAGGTGTGTTGTATTAACATTTTATCTTCTATACTAAACCCATTTCGTTGTGCTTATCATGTCAGTTTTCTTTATTGTGCCGAAAGGATTTGTTCACATTGAAAGAACTGTATGAAGGACAGTTAGGAGTTAAGTGGAAATGGACAGAGGAGTGAAGGGATGGTTTCTGAGTATAAGAATCTTAGCGGAGCCATTCCTTGGTTCATACTTTGAAACTGCTATCGTTCTGTTTGGTTATAATTCGTTTTAATTTTCTTTTACTTGCTTGCTATCCAGGGTACTGATTTGCCTAAAGCGAGCTTTACGAATCGCTAACGCTGCCCAACAGATGTCCAATGCTACACGGGGTAGCACCGGTTCAGTCACGCTTTTTGTTGAAATACTGAACAAGTAATAGTTGCTGACACCAAAGCCGATTTTTTCTGTTTATAATTCTGTTTCTTCTATTGCGGAAAGTGAAGGCCTTACTTTGTTGTGTTTTCAGGTACCTCTATTTCTTCGAGAAGGGGAACCCACAGATAACAGTTGCTTCAGTCCAAAGCCTGATTGAATTGGTTACAACTGAACTGCAAAGCGACTCGGCCTCAGCAGAGCCATCTACAGATGCTTTCTTTAAAAGCACATTGCGGTACATTCAGTTCCAGAAGCAGAAAGGCGGTGCAGTTGGTGAAAGATATGAGCCCATCAAGGCGTGACTTGCTGTGAAGCGAACGCTGCTTGTTAATGCGAGAGGTGCAGGTAAGTTTGCCTTGGTGGATGCTAGGAACGGATTTCATCCTTTTTGACGTTATTTCGTTGAGAGAATAGATTGTATGCTTTATCCTCCCTGATGCTGAATTTTCCTCCGAGACCGGTGGGTCTAATAGGACGTTTACTTTGGGTAATCACTCGTCGAGGAATTCTGTATACTGATTGTGTTACTGCAATAGTACAAATGTACAACATATATTTGAATTTGAATCTACTTGGATCAGAACCAACCACTTCTTTCTTCAGGTTGTTTGAAACTACACCGTCTCTGTCGTATCTTCTACTCGGAGTTCTGTTCATCCCCGAGCCTTGTTTCTTCAAAACCCTTTTTTTTCGAAGATACGTTGGGTATTTTTTCGAAGATTCGTTGGGTCAATTTTTCCAGTTTAATTTCTTGCAATTGTTCCATGAAAAGATTGTACTCGCATGGATCTCTGGTCTGGTCATTGTTTTGTTGCAAGCGTTAGCTCAAGGGTCTGCTCATTTGGCGGGGAAAATATATATACACCATTTCTCTTAACTTTTTTCCCCTTGGACAAAAATCGAAACTAAGACCTCACAAGTGACGCCTCCTGCTACAATTTGAAACTTGAAAGTACATTACTTTATAAAGTACAATTGGCTACAACTTCGGCTTAGAAGGACACCTTCATGAATCAAACCACCAGTTCCTTGAACTTGGCTCACCAATATTGTTATCAATCTACTGAATAGCGATTTTGACACTCCTCTTTTATAACTTACCAACAGGACGAGTGCAGGAGGCTAAAAGAGGAGCGTTAAAAAACGACAAGCCTAATAATCTCATGCGACGCGATGCATTGTGTTGAGGCAAACCACAAAAATGAAAACTAAACGCATACGCCCAAGCCTTCAAGCACACCAAAGTAACAGTATAACTGTTTCAATGCAAAATGAGGTCGTCTTCCTAACTGGGAGTCCAGTCTATTAAAACAAAGGAACTTTAACGAAAAGTTCTCGATACTGTTTACTTTAACGAAAAACCACATTTTAACACCAAAAAGTCAATCCTGGTACTATTCATTTTATCTTTTATTTTGTCCTTATCGTTAAAACTCAAAATTTTCAAGCCATTTTCATTAGTTTTCCTTTAAAAGGGATATAAGAAAATCAAAACCGGAGTTAAGAAAAAGTTGCCAACCATAGAATTCAACAATTAAGAGATCACAACAGTTCCAAGAACGCAACACCAAACCACCTGATGCTTTCACAGAGAGATCCATACGATTGTCAAACGCGACAACTTACTGACTCCAACTTCTTCAGGACAAAAAGGGAAAAACGAGATTTAGGGAACAAAGGGGTGTGAGGGAATACATGCAGGATGGCTGGTCATTATCTCTTTACACCTATTTTCCAAATCACAATATGGAGCATGCCTTCCCTTTGCCGCTTTCCTTTTTCTTCTGCTTGGGAGGTTGCAGGACAACCCTGATGGCTGCATCAAAGACCCCTTTCACATTCTGCAGTCGCAAGCACACGTCATAAGTCACAGTTCAGGCATGAACAATGCTCCCACATAATGCTATAGATAATATAAATACCTGCTGAGTTTTTGAACTGCACTCGATATAAGCTGGTGCTCCAATTAGCTTCCTGAGCTCCTCTCCCTACAAGGGTAGAGATATTAATCTTAATTATAAGGAAGAAGAAAAGAAGACAAGGCACAAGGATGGTCAACAAAGACAAGAACGTTACTTGAGCGGTAGTAATTGGGACAGCACCAGGATGGTCAATAAAGAACTGCTTGTCGTCCCGAAGATCTGGCTCATTAAATTTTTATGATAAAAGAAAAGTAAGAAGTGCCCTCCTTAAAGACATTTCGCAGTTAGAATTATCATTGAATAAAAACACTCAATGTGTTCAAACAATGGGCCCATTATCTCAAGATTTATCTACGGTTGAGGAATAAGATTAATAAAGCGGCCGAAACTTTTTGTAAATGTCTACAAAGTAGAAAGATAAAAAATTTACCAAGCTTTGTTCCAACGAGAATGATTGGAACACCAGGCGCATAATGCTTCAATTCTGGGATCCACTGGAAAGGAATTCAATATATTTGAGATTTATCATCATATCATCAAGGTAAAGACAAAGCAGTCATAATCAGTAGCACATTTTGTACACATACATCCCAAATAGCAAAATCTCACCTTCTTGGACACATTTTCATAGCTGGCTTTGCTGATGAGAGAGAACGCCAGTATAAACACATCAGCACCACGATAACTCAAAGGTCTTAATCTATTGTAATCCTCCTGTCCTGTTGCACAAAAAATAAATTCAGACCTAAAACACATATATGCATACAACCCCAAGTAAACAAAAACCGAAGTGACAATGCACATTTACCAGCTGTGTCCCATAGCCCCAGGTTAACAGTGCTCCCATTCACGACCACATTTGCACTGAAATTGTCGAAAACAGTTGGCACGTAATCCTGTTTCCCACCACAATACGGAATAAAGTTATAAACCGTACATCACAACGACAAATGATCTCCCCTTCCTTACAACTTTATTAAACCTTAACAATATGAAATCACAAACATCCACATTGCAAAAAGTTCGGAAGTTCAGACATTCTAGGGAGAAAAGATTTAAAATTTCATCAAATAACATCTTATAGGCAGAATAGCTAAAGCAAAACCCAAAAAATCTAAAGAACTCCTATAAAACACCTCAATCCAAAGATCCGAGGAATTAAATCAAGAGCAGAAAAAGAATTTAAAAATCCCAAATAACCCACTTATTTTCAAACCTTTCACATTTGATTGCCCCTCCAAAAAAGGGGCAATTTTGACCAAAATTAATACCATTCCAATTATTTGCACCCAATGTTTTCCTAAAACAATCAAATATCGTCAGCAAGATTGAGCTAAAAATAATATAAAATCAGCGAATCGCAGCACCAGAAACAAAAGGAACAACAAAGCACATTTTCAAAGGAAGCTAATTTGTGAATAATTATTCTACCAAAACAAAAAATTCACCAACAATTCATTGCATTCGGCATCAAACTTCCCCAGAACCAAACCCAAAAACCCAATTAAAAGCAATAAATCAATTACCAAATACATTCCACCTATTGCAACAATGGCGCACTAAATTAAATTCCCAAAAAGGAAGGGAAATGAAAGCGCATTGGGAATTGGGAATTGGGGAATTGAAGACTTACGGTGGGGAAGGTGTTGCTGGTGTAGGAGATAAGCAGACACGTCTTGCCCACAGCCCCGTCCCCAACCGTGACGCACTTTATGAACCTGGACGCGCTCATTTTCTCGCTCTCTCACTTTCTCGAGAAAAACCCAAGCCCCAGATCTTCGAACCTGAGGACCCGATCTTCTTCTTCTCCTTCCTCCTCCTCCTCTTCACTTACACATCTGTGGCGCGATCGAAATCCGGACGATTCACGACGAAACCTAACCCTAATTCTGGCAAATGGGGGGAAATCGAGAGAGAAAAGAGAAGAAAAAGATTGGGGGAGTTCGGAAGGGGAAAATTGGAAGGAGAAAAATGGGCGAATGTGGGTCTTGTGCGGGGGTCTGCAAGCTCCACGGAAGAGAAAAGAGGAGAGAGAGCGAGACAAAAATGGCGGACTATTTTTTTGGCCGCGAATTTTATTTGCCGTTGAAGCGTTCGTTGAGCAACAAACTCTCCAACAAATAGCTGCGAGTCTGTGACTGTGAGACTCTCTCTCTCCTCTGTCTCTCTCTCTCTCTCTCTCTCTCTCCCCCCTCTTTCTCTCCTCTCTGTTTTTCTTTCCTTCTGCGCGCTAATCGCGAGGAAGTTGGATCCGGTTATATGTGTTTGGGTCGGATTTTTGAGTTTTTTTTTTTCAAAAGATTTTTGAGGTTGGTGGGGATGAAAAGTGAAATGAAACAAAGGGATTTATTTTTTATTTTTATTTTTCTTGTTGTGGTGTTAAGTCTTGTTTGTGTGATTTTAATTTTTACCCCTTAAATTTGGAAATCGACCATCGATTTAAGGTAATTTGAGATTGGTTCGCTACTGTCCACGTGGAGTTGTTCCACCATTTCTGTTTATGTTGTTGGCGTTGGAGAGTTTGACGTGTTATGATGCTGGATTGTCATTGTGGCTAATTAGTTGGGGATTCTTATTTTGGTTTGTATTCAAGATACAAAGTATGACACGATATAAAACATTAGATGGGTGCGAAAGAAACCTAGCTCGCATGGTATATTCGTCATAAAGAGTCTAACTATCTGCACAGTAGTGTTTTTGCAAGTTCTGACATGTTATGTTATCATCATGTCAATCTGTCCCAATAATTTGTGACAAAGAAATAATCACAACCCAAGTTTGATGAGGATGATTAGTAGAGATAATCATAAATAGAGAAGAATCCTTTCACATCTAGTCTCATGTATTTTAATTGGATTCTTGTTTTCAAGAAGAGTTATTTTTGTGCTATGCATAATTTTTTTTATTTTTTTTTGTTTATGGGATCAGAGCAAGCTTCAGTCAACGGAAAGGTTGTTTTTTTGTGACAAAAAAATCACGAGTTCAAGTTGTGGAAACAACCTCATTGCAAAGTAAAGGTAAGACTGCATACAATAGACGTTTCTCCTGCGACTCTTGTTTTGTAAGGAGCCTTGTTGACTTGGAGCTGCCCTTTTAGTTTATTGGATCACAATGATGGTGATATGTTCTAATTGTCAATTAGTTGAGGATTATTTTGGCCTTAACCTAACTGCACTTGATTTGAGTGATACTAACATGTGAAATTATTGTATGATACTATAATACTGTCGTATCTTAACATGTGCTTTATATATTGATATATTAGATGAAAACCACCATACCAACTTATGCTTGCCAATGAATGTGTGGTAGAAGAGGTGGTTGGAATTTGATAGAGTATAATTTACATGACAGCAACCACATCAAACCCCACAATACAAGAATAATTCCATGAAAAATGATTAATTTCTTGAGGTATAAGATAATTAACTAAGATTATGGAAGTTTGGAGGCCTTGTGGATTTGGTGTGAAAGGCTTTTTGGGCAATTTGAGATTTTTTATTACAAACATTATTATTATTCTAAACGACACTGATCACAAAGTATGAAAATAATTTAAACTCAAGATGCAATAAACTGAATAGGAGGCTCTATTCGCGGAACAATTTATCACTTGCGAGAAATTTGAGATTAAATACTGAAATCCTAAGGAAATGTATATGTTTTGAAACATTCAGTTATGTTATAAAACCGGAGCAGAGTTTACTTCCCTCCTAATTTTTCTCTCAATCTCCCTTCCCTCCCCTCTTCTCCTATTTAAACGTTACGATTAAGCCATATCAACATCTTGTGTTGATTTTTTATTTTATAGAAAGAGCAAAACAGAGAGGAAAGTGTGAGAGAATGAGAGGAAAAGGGAGTAGACTATGAGGGATTAGGAGGGGGAGAATTAAATATGATTAGGGCAGAATCGGCAGATTGGGCAGAAGATCTTCTGGCGATGCCAAAGCTGTCTGTCCTCCTCCAATTACATTATGGAACAGCTGCATTGCCACCTTTAAAGTATAGGGCAGAAATGTTTATCCAATTTTGGAATTTGAATTGCAAGGCTGGAAAGAAAAAGTGCAAAACTACTCATCTAGCATAGAAAAACATATATGCAACCGAGACGATAAAGGTGTCATTGATTCAAGTATGTCCCACATCGTTATGTATTTTAACTTATTTATAAAGCATCGAGTATTTGGTTTGAAATTTTATTTTGAAATTCCAGTTGCATGTAAGGTCTTCTCCATCTGACAGTAAGACAGTAAGAGGTATAAAAAGAAATGAAAAAAATAATGGTCGTGGCTATTTCTAAGTGATTCGATGAAAAGCCGAGATCAAATACTTTCACGAAATGGGGACGTCAAGGTAAAGGTGCTCCAACCAAATCATGCAATGCTACATGGAAAACTTAAATCACGTGACATCATGTTATAAACCGGGATGTTGAGTGCTGTATGAGGTTAAGCAGTTCCTTAAAAAATTAGAACTAGAAAAGAGGAGAACAGCTTGGCTTGTTAAGGTTAAGGAGTTCCATCTCAAATTACTTTGTGGCCTATTCATCAAATTATGTGCTTACAATCAAAATCGTACATATTATATATCACCATGTAAAGATCATTATCAATCAAAACTAAGATCATTTAGTTAATCACCTGTAACAAATAGATAGACGGTTCGTAATACTTTTATCGAATCCGTTCATCTATTTTTATACAGTTCAATAACTAAACAACCTTAGTTTTAATTAATTTTTGTAGAGATGATCTTTACATAGTGAATAATAATATGAGCGATTCCGATCAGAAGCACAAAATACTGTGGATATATAGGGTCTTGAGGTATTTTAAAGAGGAGGTCCTTGAGGAGCCAAGTCACTTTCTCAGCATATGTGTGAGATCCCACATCGCCCAGGGGAGTGATCCTTATATGTATATTCCCATCCCTACCTAGCGCGAGGCCTTTTGGGAGCTCACTGGCTTCGGGTTCAATAGGAACTCCAAAGTTAAGCGAGTAGCGCGCGAGAGCACTCCCATGATGGGTGACCCACTGGGAAGTTCTCGTGTGAGTTCCCAGAAACAAAACCGTGAGGGTGTAGTCGGGGCCCAAAGCGGACAATATCGTGCTACGGTGGTGGAGCGGGCCCGGGATGTGGTGGACCCCGGGCCGGGATGTGACAATTTGGTATCAGAGCCTAACTCTGGCCGTGGTGTGCCGACGAGGACGTCGGGCCCATAAAGGGGGTGGATTGTGAGATCCCACATCGCCCAGGGGAGTGATCCTTATATGTATATTCCCATCCCTACCTAGCGCGAGGCCTTTTGGGAGCTCACTGGCTTCGGGTTCCATAGGAACTCCAAAGTTAAGCGAGTAGCGCGCGAGAGCACTCCCATGATGGGTGACCCACTGGGAAGTTCTCGTGTGAGTTCCCAGAAACAATACCGTGAGGGTGTAGTTGGGGCCCAAAGCGGACAATATCGTGCTACGGTGGTGGAGCGGGCCCGGGATGTGGTGGACCCCGGGCCGGGATGTGACAATATGCATATATTACATTCACGATTTCCAGAAAAGAAGCAAGAGTTGAACAATATGGTTTCCCATGCTTATTGTAAATACAATAGTTTCTAAAATTACAACTTGGTAAAAGCTCTTGCCAATAAATTTAGGGGAAGCTAAGGGCATCTAAAACGTAGAGTGGACGACTAAAATACAAAAACCACGAAACGCAGGTGAGGAACTAGCACACATCTAGTGCGGATCATTAGGACTTACAAAATGCATGGAGTGTTTCGTCGAGGGCCTTTCTATCATATTCGCCGGTGACGGCACAGTTTCCCAAAGGACCTTTCAGAAGGACGAGCCTTAGTAACCCATCAGCTACCTTCTTATCAAGCTGCCATGCCGAAAGAAGACGGATGCATTAACAAACAAGCAAAGAAGTTAATGAGCTTCTATGAACTTACACAACCATTCTCTTACCGCCATTACAGATCTGAACATCTCGATCGTCACAGATTCAGCAGGTGCAATAGGTAACTTGGACTGCTTAAAAAAGTTGGTAGTTCGCTTCACAAGTGCATCATCAATCCAGCCAAGGCGGTTTGACATGTCAGCAGCCATAACCTGGCACACAAGCTCTTTAAACATTGAGGAATAATTTTGTAAGGGAAGAAAGAAATGTAAATACGTAAATCTATTACCGTGCCAGCTGCAACAGCTTCTCCATGGAGCCAGTTCCCATAGCCGACCCCAGTTTCTGTTGCCTGAAAATACGTCACATTTCATCCGAAAGATTTAATTAGATAGGAGATTTAACAGAATGTAACAAAAGGTGAAGATAACTTGTCAAAGTACATAGGCTTTCAAAACCTAATTGTACAAAACAAAAACTCACATGACCAAATGTATGACCCAAATTCAGTATAACCCTCACTCCACTTTCCCTCTCGTCCAAGGACAAGCTCAGCCTCGATTTCACACGACCGCTAAATGCCGCTGGATCCCTGCATGCACCAACTATACTCAACGTAACTAACCTAATATGCATCGATGTTATTCACGAAGCTTCTGAAGAGAAAGTAACTCAAGTCAAAAGCTAGTTAATACCATTGTAATTTCCTATTGTAATTTTCTTAAGTCTGTTAGTTTGTTACACTTAGCTTCCCTATAAATACTCTTGTAACTTATCACTTGAATGAATGAAAATCATTTCACAATATGGTATCTCGAGCCAGTAGTCTACCGACTCTTCGTCCTGACGCTTCCTCCTTTTCTCACTAACCAAACAGGTCTCATTTCTGCCGCTAGAAAAGATAAAATGGTGACATTGTTACAGCCTTAAAGTCATAACCACTGGCGGTGACAAGACGCTCTTTTAATTTGATGTCCCGTACCATTTATCATGTGAAATAGAACATGAATTGAGAGGAATATGCAGCATGGTGCTGGCTCCAGAAACTTTTTGCTGTTCCTTACTCTCGGTGTAACTTTCATACCTTGGCATTATTGCCTGAATATTCCTTTCCTGCCGTTCAAAGAAATCTGCATCTCTAACAAGCCCACACTTAATGGCCTCCGCAAGCCCTGATGCCAGTTCCCGATCTGGTAATGTGTTCAATGTGTCTGTGTCAATAAGCGTACACTAAGGTTGGTAAAAAACACCGATCAAGTTCTTCCCAAGAGAGTGGTTTATAGCAGTTTTGCCGCCAACAGAAGAATTAACCTGCGAGTCGAGCAACGTAAAAATTTGATGCATGAGACATAATGAGCATAAGTGCATGATTGCTATAAAAGGAAAGACATAGTTAGTGACCGACCTGCGCCATAAAAGTTGTCGGAATCGGAACACTTCTCACCATCCGGTAAAATCACCCTCTCAACTGACACATTCGGGTTATCTCTTGTCAAAGCCTCAACAACTTTATCCAAGTACAACGGTGCAACTTTGGTGTTAGTGACCACAAGAATCCTCTTTCCGTGAACATGCCTACGTTAACATAATAATCAACAATATGAACCACAACATCCGCAAAATCGCAATTGAAACAAGGAAAAGAAGCTTAATTCTAAAGAAGAGAAAATTATAGTAACATCTCTCAACTTTAATCCAATTGGAGCAATGATTCCTTAAATAAAATGTGACATTTGGTCCCTAAACTCATCAAAACATGCAACCTTTTTGTCAACTCCATCATAACTTCCGTCAAAATGAGTCATGTTGGTTAAGAGACCATTGCTCCTGGTTAAAGTTGAGGGACCAATATTCTCCAATTGAATTAAAGCTGAAGGACCATTGCTACAATTTTCTCGTTTGGTTTTCTATATTTGCACGTTGATTCTGCCTCACGTGCGTGGCTCATTTGACGGAAGTTCTAACAGAGTTGAGGGACCAATGGTCACAGATTTTTAGTTGAGAGACCATTGCTCTAATTGGTTAAAGTCGAGGGACATTGCAACAATTTACTCTTTAAAGAAAGCTAAAAGCTTGCCCTTTTACCAACTCCATGTGAGAAAAAAAAAATGAGTATAATTTTCTCCCATTTTTTCCCTCTCCTTCCCTCCCCCTATTTGAACGGTTACGATTAAGCCACGTCAACATCTTATATTAATTTTTTATATAAGGAGAGACAAAATAAAAAGTGTGAACGGATGTGAGAGAAGGGTAAAGGAATATGAGGGGAAAGACAAAATGAAAAAAACTAGCATTTTTTACCATAGCAAATTTCTTTTACCCCATCAAAGAAATCTGCAAGAGCTTGCCTCGTTACTGCATGAGGAAATTGTAGTAATGGTCCTTCAATTCTAACTTAATTGGAGTAATAGTCCATCAACTAAAAATCCATGAGCAGTAGTCCCTTAACTCATCAATACGTGTAGCTATGGTCATTTTCTTCAACTCCATTAGAACATCTGTCAAAATGAATCACATGTCCCTGCACATGAGGCTGAATTGAGGGGCAAATATGGAAAACCAAATAAGAAAAATTGTAACAATGGTCCCTCAACTTTAACCCAACTAGAGAAATGGTCTCTCAACTTTACCCAATTGGAGTAATGATTCATCAACTTTAACACAATTGTAGCAATGGTTCTTCCAACATAACTCATTTTGATAGAATTCTGACGGAGTGAACGAAAAGGACCATAGATGCACATTTTGATGAGTTAAAGAACCAATGGTCATGAATTTTTAGTTGAGGTATCATTGCTCCAATTGGGTTAAAGTTGAGGGATCATTGCTACAATTTTCTCTTACTGTATTCCATCACTCGCAGTAATAATTTTAACTTACAATTTAAACTTCCATTTCCCTTATCTATTTCTCAGCTAATTAGAAGCCTATACTAGTTCATACCAATTTCAGCAGCATTTGACTACCTACAAATATGTAAATTGTATGCAGTTAAAGCTTTAATTTGATGACTCACTTAGTATTACGACCTAATGATATTTTTCTTTACTTGTAAGTGAGAGGTCTTAGGTTTGATTCTCGCCAAAGACAAATTTGAATCATATTATAACTAACTCATTGTGAGGCTTAGCCTAATCCCCCACCCCCACCCCCCAAGACCTACTCCAACCCTTGGAGTAAAACTCAAAATTTAGGTTCTAAACCTACTGCAACTTAATTTAGGTTCTAAACGTATCACAACTTGCTCCAATGACATGTGTATTTGTGCCATATCATTCCATTTTACTGAAATTGAGTTCATGCAGCATCTCAAAAGTCTAGGGACAGCCTATTTGACAATGTTATTCTTATTTTCGACAAAAGGAATGAGATTCATTTAATTTCTTTTTACTTTTTATTTAATGAAACCAAAAGTAAGATTAAATAAAAATTTACAACTTAAATTGACATAAAAATTGATATTTATAATACTACTCTTGTGTCTTGATACACTGACTTTCATTGCCAAGTCATCAAAAAAAAAAAAAAAAAAGGAAACAAAAAAACACAATTACTCGAGCAAAATCTTAACCGTAACTGATTTATTATTCCTTTCTCTGTTGTTTTGTGATCAGTGATAGAAAAATAGTGAAACAACTATTACCACTGATGATTTGTTACATGGGAATCAAAGCTTACCAAAGAGAGCTTTAGTCAAACCAGTACACTTTCCAATATTTTATTCATTGTGTATTTCTATCTCACTACTCACTATCTTTTTATAATTGTAAAGGAAGGAAAAAGATCATCTCCGGATCCTTTTCCTATGAATTATGCGATCATGATCGTTCATCGTATATCGTACGATCAGTTTTCGTTAGGTACTATTTATATTTAATTTTAAGTTTTAAATTTTAAAATGATTTCTGATCGCACGATGTACGATGAACGGTCACGATCACGATCACAGGATCCCTAAAAAATGATTAAGAATACTATCGTATTGCGTAATAGGTGTCAACTGTTAACTATTTACATATACGTTTGTTTTGGCTTGAGTAAGCTCTCTGAAGAAACTTCGATTAAGTTATGCTACATAAAAAAATGATTAATGAATTTTTATCTCTTGCAAAGTATTCTTTTTTTTTTCAAAATTCTTCAATGGGTACACGGAAGAAATAGGCCATTCAACAGTTTTTTGCTCAATCTCTCGTGGAGTAAAATTCTCATCCCATTAGCTATTAGCCTTTTGCGCAAGTAAATTACAGTTTTTTACAATGCAATGAAATTTTGGATATTTTTGAAATGAAGATTTGAATATTAAAATTAAAGGAAAACTAATGAAAATGGTTTGAAAACTTTGAGTTTTAACGATAAGGATAAAATAAAGGGTAAAGTGAAAGTACCAGGATTGACTTTTTAATGTAAAAATGTAGTTTTTCATTAAAATAAACAATACTAGGAGCTTTTCGTTAAAGTTTCTTAAAATTAAAACATTCAATATAACGAGACGTTGTAGTCAGTGGCGAAGCCAGAAATTACCAAGAGGAGGGGCGAAATACAAAAGACTAAACGGTTTTCATTTGAATTATGTACTGCATTGTAGCCAAAAGAATGAACAAGAATTAGTAGGATCCATACTACATTCAGGTTCCTTATCCATTACATATGTAACAGTGTATAATACGAAAACACAAAACTATTAAAACTCGGTGACTGTTCTCATTACACCAGATTGCAGAGAAGTAGACGAATGGGTCTGGCATTCATTCAAATTTTTTTGAAGGAAAAATTAATAAAACATAAAATACAAAATACAAAATAATACAAAATAAGCAATGTCTGCACCGCCCCCAATGGATTCTTATTTGCTTGATCACAGCTGATTTGGGATGCAGAAAGAATGCCATAGACTAAGTAAACAATCCTAGAGAGAGAAGAAAGAAGACAGGGAATGTCTGAGAAATAGAAAGAGACGGAAACGCTTTCAAATTATTTTTAAACTGAGGTCCAAAACGGCGTCGTATGACTTAGGTATTTGAAAAAAAAAAAAACCACCCTAGCAGCCCCGCAAAGGGCAGTGTAGCCGCTGCAGAACCAGATTCTCCGACGAGCAAAGACAACCCAGAGGGGCGGTTCCTCAATTTTCAGTGTTGATTTCCGACGACCGGAGGGGCGGCCGCCCCTCCTCGCTCCTATGTGGCTTCGCCACTGGTTGTAGTCACATCCAATGCCTACTTTTCTTTTTAGCATAAAAGCACCTATAAGCCCTATGGTTTCACAAAAAGCAAATTGTATTGCACAACAACTCAAATAATTGAGTTGAATTTTGCACCACAAGAATCTCTTTTCTTCATCATTTTATGCATGGCATACGTGCATTAGGTGTGCCCAAGGCTTTTGCTTTATTATATTGCAGCACTTCTCATAATAGTATCTTAAGCGTGTTATCAATTTATCTTTTGAAATTGTTTAGACATAAAGATATTAACTTTAAAGAATAAGGATTTGAGTATTAATTATAAATATTAAAATTAAAGATACTAAAGCCAATACAGCAAACGTCAATCGACTTGTAAATTAATAGCAGCCTGAAAGGACTCCTTTTATGGGGCGGTGGAAACTAA
Source organism: Cotoneaster glaucophyllus (assembly GCA_036320875.1). Taxonomy (NCBI): domain Eukaryota; kingdom Viridiplantae; phylum Streptophyta; class Magnoliopsida; order Rosales; family Rosaceae; genus Cotoneaster; species Cotoneaster glaucophyllus. The sequence continues at coordinate 7,628,421 of CM070063.1, forward strand.
AGAATCACTCTCCTATCTATTTCGATGTGGGACGGAAAAACATTTCCGCGATATCAATATGAAGAAATTGTATTCTTAACTTTCTGATGTGGGTTTGAAGACTTGATACAAACATAGAAAATATCACTTCTGTTGGAATAAAATTTGCACACCTCCGAAAGCGGTGGTTGAACACAAATCTGAGTAACCTTAGCAATCTGCAAAACAGTAAGACAACTGTTAGCAAACCTTAGGACAGAGGTGTGGCTGCCAAAGGTTATGCGACGGTCAAGTTAGTGAATGATCTTTAGACTCAAGCAGTGGACCAGATAATTCAAGTGTAGATTGCGTTACTGTAAATGAGACCTAGATGCGTGTGTTTATACCGTGGGAAAGAACTTTTTAGTATAGAATCCTCTTTCTAAGCCAGAAAAATTCTAGATGATATCTAGTAAGTAGATACTGCATCCTCTTAGGAGTGTGATTACTTGCGGCGCATGCATGTCTCTAGATTGTAGGGATTCCAAGACTTATAGGATCTGATTGTGTCCATTAGGGGTGGGCACTTAGAACCGAAAACCGAAACCGAAACACGAACCAAATCGAACCGCACCGAACGGTTTGGTTTTGCGGTTTTGAAACGGTTTCGGTTTTGAAACCGAACCGCAACATAGAAAACGGTTTGGTTTTGGTTTTGCCTTTTGAAAACCGCACCGAAACCGAACCTCACCGCAATTATTAATAAACATTTAATTAAATATTCATATTAGATTTCATGTTTTAATTGGTTGTTTGTTAGAATATCATCATTCATCACTTTCTTTCGTTCATTAACTCAAAGGACCTTTGTTATTTTATACCATCACACATACATATATGTACAATACAAGGGGGGACTAATCTTGTTATCAAGAGTCGAACAATGATCTTATGAAGTCCACTCATTTGAAGCATGATATCACATATTGTAATACGAAAGTTTTGCTCACGTTTAATGAATTCAAAGTTATTCAACTTGTTTTATGTTATACCTTGTACGAGACATCCTTTTGTTGCACAAACATATTTTAACATCACAACTGCATGCAACATGCTAATTGTTTACATAACAAATGTCTTTTTCCTATTGTTACTGGACAATGCTTATTAATATATTAAATTGCAAATTGTACATTTTTTTCTTAAAAACCAAACCGAAACCGTTTGAAACCGCACCGAACCGAACCAAACGGTTTGGTTTCATTTTGGTTTTGGCTTCAAAACCGCACCGAACCAAACCGCAAAAAATTTCGATTTCGGTTTCGGTTTTGGTTTCACTCAAAACCGCACCAAACCAAACCGTGCCCACCCCTAGTGTCCATATCCAGAACAGATTGCGTGTATTGTGGAATAAGCGTGTTCATCCAGCGGAGTCGCTAGGACTCTGCCCATTGCCCTGGAGTAAAGTGATGGTAGCACCCTGCTTCATCTGATATAGCTCCACCTTGCGTTGGTAAGTCTATGACCAGACTTCTGAGGTAGCAGTATTGAGATCATCCTTATTCCGGCCTGGAAAATTATGATCCCACAACTTCCATTGTGTGCTTGGGGCTCATTTAGAAGTGTTTTTAAAATGTTTGAAAGCGTTTTTAAAGAAAATATTTTTGGGTTCCAAAAGCACTTTAAGTGTTTTTAAGAAGAAGCATATAACTGGTTTATTCCAAGAAGCACTTCAAATATTTTTTTTCAGAATTTACTTATTTTTTCTGAGAATTGGATCAAAAAACATTTTCATAAAAAAAAAAAAAAACTTTCAATCATTTTAAAAATAGGAAAACTAATGAAAATGACTTGAAAACTTTGAGTTTTAACGATAAAGACAAACTAAAGGGTAAAGTGAATAGTACCAGGTTTGACTTTTTAGTGTAAAAATGTGGTTTTTCGTTAAAGTGAACAATACCGTGAAATTTTCGTTAAAACTCACTTTAAAAATACTTCTAAACTAGCACTAAATCTAATTTTTCAATTTCCTATTACTCTTTTTTGTGCAATAGGTGCAACCGATCGTAGGATATTTTATTACCTTTCATCAAAATATTAGGACTATATCATCCAATAGCAACCAGCCACGTAAGAGCCACTATTCTCCACGTGTCCAAACCTCCTCTATACAACGCGTCACATAGCTCTCACCCCCTCCACTCCTTGTTCTTATTATATTTTTCCAGATGAATTGTCAATTTAGTTCCTGAATTATCACTTGAATGTAAATTAAGTCTCTAAATTATTTTTTTTCTTCAGAAATATCAGTTCTTGAATTATAAAGATCTGCCAATTACATCCCGAATATTATATTCGAAGCTACTGTATTCAATTTTCCATCAATTTAAGTCACATTACTTGTATGTGATACACATTGGAGGATATATTGGTAATTTTACATAAAGAAATAGTGTATGGAGTTAACTTTGGAGGGTAAATTGAACATTAGATTAGCAACCTATATGAAATGTTAAGAGCTTATAGGCGAGAAAAGAACGATATTACACTCTAAAGTGTATCAAGTGATCTAAATTGACAAAAAAATTGGATAAAATAGTTCTAAATATAATAGTGGATGAAATTAACAATTTTTAATGAATTTAAAGATTTATTTTACTGAAAAATAATTTAGGTACCTAATTTTTACTGAGATGATAGCTCAAAGAGTGGTCAGCAAATATACTCCCTATCATATTAACTAGGGCTGGAAAAAAATCCCAAACCAAACCGAAAAAATCCCGATCCCAAACCAAAATTCCCGAAATTTTCGGGATGTAATCCCAAACCAAACCGAAAGTTTCGGTACGAGATTCGGTTTTGCATTTCATTTTTTCGGTATTCCCATACCGAACCGAAATATATATATATATATTATTTTTTAATTTTGTTTTTGTTTACTGAGGAGGGAGAGAGAGGGGGGAAGAAAGATGTTTTTTTGTTTTTGTTTACTGAGGAGGGAGAGAGAGGGGGGGGGGGTGAAAGACATAAAACCATATGCACACATACCACTCCAAATTATCTTTTTTCACTATATACAAGAGGCTAAATTCATGTGTTGTGTTGTGTTGTGTTGTGTTGTGTTGTGTGTGTACAATGTTGATGTGTCCTTATGTGCTTTTGGCTGTGCATATTGGTTATGGAACTATTACCTATGTTTTTAACTTTTAAAAGCACCAGTAAATAAAAAATTTATAACAATGCCAAAACAATAGTTGTATGCTTGCGTTAAAACTAAAATATTTCCAGTGTAATAATAATGTTTTGTTTTCTCTTTACCTGTATTTTAGTTTCAACCAATTTGAATCTTGCCTTGAGAATGAATTATGAATGTGAAATCATTGAGATGAATACATGGGCAGCTAGATGATGAACCAGTTGCCTGCAGATCTAAGGAATGACTTCTATCTATGGTTATTAAGTAATTGCCCATGCACTATATATTAGGTAGTGTGCATGGGGATGGACAAAAAACTTTTGTGATTTTTGAGGCTATTAAAGGTACATAGTTGAAATTTATACTACATTAAAGGTACATAATATGTCAAATTTTAGCCCAAAAGCATAATATGTTAAATTTTAGTCTAAAAGCCCAAAATCATTTCGAGATTCCCGATTTGTCCCGAAATCCCAAAACTATTTCGGGATTCCCGAAAATTTGGTTTGAGATCGGTATTGAAATTGGGATTCCCGAAAATTTTGGTTTGGGAATTGGGACAAGGGTTTCGGTATAGGATCCTATACCGAACCACCCCTTATATTAACTTTCAACAAAATATTAGGACTGTATCATCCAATAGCAATCAGCCACGTAGAGCCACTCCTCTCCACGTGTCCAAACCTCCTCTATAAAAGGCGTCACATAGCTCTCATCCCCTCCACTCCTCGTTCTTATTATATTTTTCCAGCGTGCGAAATCAAGTCTCTCTCTACGACCACAAACCAAAAGCTTTCGCTTTCTCCCATCTAACACCCTTCGAGTTTTCAAAGCCGTCGTCGTTTCGAGACCGTCGTTATCACCGTCACCATGTCGTCGTCGTCGAAGAAGATCACCCTGAAGAGCTCCGACGGCGAGTCGTTCGAGGTCGAGGAGGCGGTGGCGCTGGAGTCACAGACCATTAAGCACATGATCGAGGACGACTGCGCCGACAACGGTATTCCTTTGCCCAACGTCACCAGCAAGATCTTGGCCAAGGTCATCGAGTACTGCAAGAGGCACGTCGACGCCGCCAAGCCCGACGAGAAGATTTCCGAGGACGATCTCAAGGCCTGGGATCAGGAGTTCGTAAAGGTGGACCAGGCTACGCTGTTTGATCTCATTCTGGTACGTTAAGACCCTAATTTAATAGTGAATTTCGATTTAATTCTTGTTCGCAATTGCTTTGTTTGATTCTAGGGCTTCGGAATTCGGGGATTGGTTTGGGTTAGGGTTTTTGAATTGGGGTCAATTGTGTTGTTTTTAGGGATAGGGTTACTGATTTAAGGGTTTTCCATGATGGTTTGGTATGCGACGCTATTCGATTACTTTGATTTTTGTTTCTGTTTAGGGATTTGGTTCAGGGGATATGTGAATTTCAATTGGTTGATTTTGTTGCTTTTGATATTACCGTGCTTGTTCTGCTTCTACTTCTACTTCAAGTTTGTGTTGTGCTTCTATTTGAAGTTGAGATAAAGAGTAATATCTTCGTATTGAAATTTTTTGCCTTTCGACGTTTACTTCGTATAAGAGAATGTGCCTCTTTCTGCAGCATTTGTGGTGTGTCAATTTGTAGAGTGGCGGAACAAATAACTAGTTTCCATGCGTGTCATCATTATTCAGTCTGTGGCGATGGTATTGTAGGTTTAATTGGTTTATGAATGTACTGTGTAAGCTTTTGCAGAAACTACAGTAATTTGATCTGTTGGTTTTCATTATTTCTGTGAGTGGCTAAGTGCCGAAACTGGCATTATTTATGTTTTTCTAATGTGATGATATCGGTATTGACAGGCTGCAAACTACTTGAACATCAAGAGCCTTTTGGACCTGACATGTCAGACAGTTGCAGACATGATCAAGGGTAAGACTCCCGAAGAGATCAGAAAGACCTTCAACATCAAGAACGACTTCACCCAGGAGGAAGAGGAGGAAGTTCGTCGTGAGAACCAGTGGGCGTTTGAATGAAGTTTCTCGGTGATGGTCTTTTTACTTGGAACTTAGTGCTGGCATACCTATCATGTATTCTAGTTAATCAGCTCACTTCTTTATCATTCTCTGTTTTTAAGTGCTTTTATCGGTGTTGCAAGTCCTTTCAAATTGTAGATAAAAGTTGGATTCTGATGTTGGTAGTGGTTCTTCTACTACTGTCAATGCCATTGCCAATTTTACTATTTCTGAATCAAAATCTTCTACTTCCAATAAGTTGTTTCTCACGTGGTTTGAATCAAGCTTGGTGTGTATGCCTTAGTCTAAGGCCCTTAGTTGTGTCCTTTTCTAGCTGAATTCTTGTTACATTTCTTCTATATCTACGTGACTATCATTCCTCAATTCCTTTGATTTTTGCACAACTTTGCATAAAAATGATTATGAAACTTGTTTTTAAGATAAGATCGCTTATGGCTTGTCTTACTATTCCGTAATTAGAATTGGATGAATTGAATTGAGCATGAGGAGGAATGTGACATAAATTGTTGGGTTAATTTCAGTTTACTATCCTGAAGTTTCTTGGTTTTCAACATTTGGTACATGAAGTTTTTTTCATTTCAAATCATACCTCAAGTCTTACTTTTGAGACAGTTTTATACATCTGTTAAGTTTTTCGTTAGAACTTCTGTTAACTGATGATGTGACGCTCATATGGACAATAATTGAGAGACAAATGTCAATATGGGCCCACTTCAATATCAAAAAATTAAAAAAATACAAAAAAAAAAAAAAAAAAAAACCCACCCATCCGTTTTCCCTGATCCCTCCTCCCTCTTCACCTCTCTCTCTCCAAGCACAGTCGATTGAAGCCCTAATTTCTCACTTTCATCAAAGCTCACCACAATTCCCTAACTTTCTAGTTCTCCATGTCCTCCGAATCAGGAGCTTCCATCTCCGACGACGAAGCCTCCGAGTCAAACTCGAACCCTGACCATTCTCCCAAACCCCTAGAAGACCAATTGGCTACCATTGCATTGTCGGAGGTTGATAGTCACGGGAATGGCGTCACACATGGGTCGGTCGCGGAGAACAATCACTAGGAGATCGAGAACAATGAGAAGGAAGTACAGGCCAATTTGGTTGCTCCTGGTTTAGCTTAGGTGAAGGAGGCGAGCGAGGGTTCGCCATGTGGCGGAGTCGGTGGTGGTGTTGTATGGGTGAGGACCAATTCAGAGCTGGAGATTGATGGGCCATCGAGCCCTAGCAGCATTGGGTATGTTGGCGACCACCAACACCACCAAGAAGGTCGTGGGGATTCTGGGAATTTTGGGGACTCGAATTCTATTGTTCTCAGATGTGGTGGAGAGGAAGGAGGTGGGTCAAAGAGGTGAATGAGGAGTGGGAGGGATGGGGAAATAGAAGAGGGAGGGATCGGGAAGAGGGACGGATGGTTTTTTTTTTTTTTTTTTTTTTTTTTTTAATGTTGAAGTGGTCCATATTGACACATGGCGCTTAATTATTGTCCACACGAGCGCTACGTCATCAGTTAACAGAAGTTCTAACGGAAAACTTAACGGTTGTATGAAACTGTTCCAAAATTAAGACTTGAGGTATGACTCTGGAATGAAAAAAACTTTATGTACCAAATGTTGAAAACCACAAAATTTCAAGGTGATAAACTGAGATTAACCCTGAATTGTTTACTACTTTTTTGTTAGATTTTTGTCGAAGTTTTGTACTAAATTTTACATGATACCATACATTGTTACTACTTTTTTTTTATTCATATGACATAAATTTAGACTCACATCAGCAATCATTTTTAACAGTCAAGTTGACATAAAATGTAACGATGTATGACATTGAAATGAAATAACAAGTATATGTATAAAATTAAAATGTTTTCAAGATGATGTATGAAGTTGTAATTGCACCCAACCTTCAGAGTGTAAACTGTAATTCGTCCTTTTCTATTTCTTCAATTTTCCTCGTATGTTTTCCTTCTATTTCGACCTCTAAATTCGAGTTCAGTTTCAAATAACAGCAGACTCATGTTATATGATTAAGGACTCGTTTGAAAGTGCTTTTAAAATGTTTGAAAAGACTTTTAAGAATATTTTTGAGTTCCAAAAGTAAGTTGTGGATGCAAATTTCTTTCTCCTTATTTTTGGACAAAATTGCACCTACAAAACAAATAAACACCTTAGGTCAAGGCCAAGAGCCTCACGTGCCCATGATGAATGGGAGGCTTTGGCCGAAGAACTTTTGATGCCAAAGTTAGAATTTTGAAGGAAAAATGTTTGGAGAATTTAGAGAATTGGAATTGAGTTTTGGAGAGAATGAGAGTGCTTTTATAAGGGTGTGGCCGGCCTCCTTGGGTGAGGGAGGACCGGCCACTTGGCTCCTTTTGTGGGTTAGGTTCTTGATTTGTAGCTAATTAGGAATAATTGAATAATAAATCAATTAATTAGCTAATTAATAAAACAATTTCCTAATTGATTAACTAATTAATATAATAAAAAAGGAATGATTTTGGAGTTACTTTGTGGAGATGATTTGATGAGGATTGATGAAATAGGTTTTGAATTATTACCTGTTTTGGGCACTTTTGACTTGGTTGAGGGATGATTGCCCACTGCTAGCGCGTAGGAATCCCGATGTGCCTCGAGGGTAATTTTTTCCTTTTTTACCCAAAAATCCACGTGTCGCCTTATGATTATTTTTGGCTCCACAAATGCCCCCACACTTGTTGGGCTGCTCGCAGAAAAGGGCAACAGGTGTAGAGATTTTCTTGCTTCAGAAAACTTTGGACTGCTTCCTATTTTGATGTAGATTCCCTCTTTAATAAGAAATTAGATCCTTCTAGGAAAGGGAAATAAATTTCTCTCAAAGCTTATTTAAGTCCACCTTAAGTGGATTATTAAATCAACTTTGGAGAGCAATTTATTCTACCCTACAAGAGAGAGAGGGAAAGAGCTTAGAGGATATTTGTTCCACCTCATCTAGTAATCTTTTACACCTTGCCCGTGCAAAGGACCATATTTCGTTGCTTTCTTCGTCTTCTCTGTGCCTCATCGATGTAAGAAAAAAATTAATTTTCCTTGTCTTCTTCTTGGATTGTGCTGTCGCAGGTCAACTATCTGGGTGGTGTGGCATGTCGGCTGGCAGGGGCCAGGAGTCGGCTCAGCATGGGTCGAGGAGGTGTTGTGGCAGGGACCACTGATTTAGGCTGCTCGGTTTGGCTAAAGCCAAGGGCATCTTGTGCGGCTAGGACCGCGGATTATGGTGTTAGGGCACATGACTCATGTCGTTTGGGCTCTTGGACCTGATGCGTGCCAGGCTGGCGATTGAGAGAAATGAGAAGGTCGAGGGGCTCAAGAGTTGCTGGAATGTTGGGCATGCAGCCCTCCTGCCTGCTAGTCCGAGAGAAAAAAATGAACGAAAAGCCAACATGGGTTGAGCTCCCCTACTGAGTACCGTGAATGACCTTGGTTGCTTAGTTTTCTTTGCTAGGAAAAATGAGGGCTGCTCCCGAAAGATGAGGTAAAGAGGATAAAGGCGAATGTATTGGCTTGTCTGATCGCTGTCGTGAAGCCTACTATGAATGAAGGTGGAAAGAAGAGATCTTCCCCGCCTGCTCAAGAGATGCCGGTTGAGAAAAACTGAAGACTTCATCCGCTGCTCGTGAGGGTCTGCCTGCTGCCGAGAGGCCTGTGATTGACATGAATTCTTCCAATGGGAAGAAAAATGAGGTTGCTAGATCTGAGCCTGTGGTGCCTGGCATGTCGAGAATGGCTAGTACGATTGCTGATAAGATTGCTCAGTGCAGAGGTCCTGTTATACCCCCAGTGTCGAAGTTTGTACTTCCTTAGATTGTAGGCGTTCCACTGCTTTTCGATCTCTTTGTCGTTCATGGTGGTGAGGGTAATTTATTTTGCCGCCTATTCTGCTGATCTTGTACGGATATTCCCATATGGGATCCATCTTTTTGGAGCCTTCTTTGTGGGCAGTGATGAAGGCTTTTCTTAGGACTAGACCTTCGGGCTGGAATTGCCGGATCTTGGCCCTTTTGCTGTAGTTGGAGAGGAGTTGCTGCTAGTAGGCTGCGATGCGGGTGATTGTCTGCTCGTGTTTCTCCTCTGCCAGATCTAAGCTTGTGGCAATCTCCTTACTGTTCTTCTCAATGCTTGGAAGTAGAGTGCTGATGCTTGGCACAATAATGTTAAGAGGAATGATGGCTTTCGAACCAAATGCCAAAGAGAAAGGAGTCTCACCAGGTTGCTCGTCTTTTGGTAATGCGATTCGCCCAAAAACATCGAGGAGTTCGTCTTGCCATTTTTCCTTCTTGTTGGTGAGGAATTTCTTGAAGCAGTCGAGGATTGTCTTATTGGATGCTTCGGCCTGCCTATTACCTTGAGTATATATCGGCTTGGACATGTGTTTCTTGATGCCATACTTTTGGAAGAACTTAGCCAAATCTTTGCCCACGAATTACGAGCCGTTGTCGGTGAGTGAAAGTGTAAGACTGAGGGATGCCAGATCGGCAAATGATGTTCCTCTATATGAAGCGTTCTATGTCCGTCTAAGTCATGGTCGTCATGGGCTCTACTTCTACCCATTTGGTGAAGTAATCGGTTGCCACGATCATTATGCTTCTGCCTCCAGTAGCGGGAGTCATAGGTCTTACCAGGTCAATTGCCCACTACACGAACGGCCAAGGACTCGTCTGCGAGTGTAGTTCGCTGGCAGGCAGTGCTGGTTCTCGTTTGTAGCGTTGGCAGCGGTTGCATTTTTGTACTAACTCCGTAGCATCTTGGTGCATGATAGGCCAGTAGTATCTTACGTTAAGAGCCTTATGTAATAAGGATCGGCCTCTTGAGTGATTTCCACAAACGCCTTCGTGGATTGAACTTAGAACCTTCAAGTCTTCGGGAGGCGCTAGGCAGCAGAGATACGGTCCGATGTATGATCTACGAATGAGAATGTCGTTCCATATGCAGTAGTGTGCTGCCTTTATTTGGAGCTTTCTAGACTCCAATTTTTCCATGGGGAATATGCCATTGACCAGGTAGTCTATGCTTGGCTTGTCTAGATACTCCACCGGAATAGAGCATTTAAGTTGGTGGTCGAGGGCAAAGCCTAGGTCGGCTAGCGCCTCCGCGTGAGCGTTGTCTACCTGCGAAACTTGAGTGAGAGTGTAAGTCTGAAATGCCTTAAGTTACTTACGTTCCTTCTCTAGGTATTGCGCCATCCTTGGATGTTTTGATGTGTACTCCCCATTAGTCTGGTTAGTGATTAGCTGGGAATCAAAATGAATTGCGAGCTTCTTCACCGCCAAGTCTTTCGCCATTCGAATGCCTGCTAGTAGGCCTCGTACTCGGCTTCATTGTTAGATGTTTTGAATTCTAGAGTGATCGCCTGCTCGAGCACTGAACCGTCTGGGGTGATAAGCTGCTCTCGAGCCTTTGTGTTTGGATGCACCGTCGACATGCAAATGCCAAAAGTCTCCATCGGGTGGAGTAGGCGCGGCTAGGGCGTGCTAGGCTACCTCCGGGGCGTCGTTGGGCCGCTCTGTTGCGTCGCATAGGCTAGGTGTGAAGGCGCAGTATGGAGCCGTTGAGCTGGGTCATGTTACACGTAGCAGGAGATGTTTAACTGCCGGTATTGGGACACTCTAAAGTTGAATTATGGAGCAAGGGTCGGCTGAGGAGATAATTATTCAGGTCCTGGAAAACAATTTCGCACTCTTCATCCTATTTATCTTGTTGTGCCCTCTTAATGGCCTTGAAAAAGGGCTTGCATCGATCGATTGACCGTGAAAGAAAACGATTGAGGGCGGTTGCTCGTCCAGTCAAGCTTTGGATCTCCTTCAAGGTAGTGGGAAATTTCATCTCTAGGATCGCTCGGATTTGCTTGGGATGTGCTTCAATTCCTAGTTGGGTTACTAAGTACCCTAAGAATCTACCTGAAGATACTCCGCATGTGCATTTGGTGGGGTTGGGATCGAGAACTTAGAGTAGTTTTTGGTCGTCGAGCCTTCTCTAATCGGGGATCGGTCCCTAAGTTTGGCCCTATGCTTGCTTTTGTTGTTCTGTTGCTTTCCATCACCCGTCTTTACTGCCATTTCTTTTCGAGGCTGCTCAAGTGCCTTATCTGCTCGTCGAGCCTCGTCCCAAAGCTTGTGCTTCTCTGCTAAAGCTAAGAAGTCTGCTAGAGTTAGATCTTCTTTCATGATCAACTCTCAGAACAACCGGTGGTCTGCCGGAAGTCCTTTTTGGAAGGCTGCTCTAGTTATCGAGTCGTTGCATCAGACTATCTTTGCCTTCTCTGCTTTGAACCTATTCACGTAGTCGCATAGCGATTCCTTTGGGTTCTTATTGACGTTGAACAAATGGTCGGACTTCTTCTTGATCGAGCGGTAGGAGGAATATTCCTTGGTGAAAACCAAATAAAGTTCATCAAAATTTCGGATGAATTGTGGCGGTAGGGTGTAGAACCAATCTTGAGCCTCGCCTTGTAGAGAGGTGGCGAATATCTTGCACATGAGATCGTCATTGTTCTGATAAAGGACCATTGCGCTTCAGTAGTGCTTCAACTGTCTCTCCGGATCTCCATCTCCTTTGAAAAATGTGAAGTGCGACCGCAAAGGGTGACTTGCTCGTATTGGTCATGTATCGTCGTAGTGCCTCTTCAGTGACTTCGTTGCGTTGGAAATCATGCAAACGCTCGTTCAGGAGCCTCTCTACTTCTTCCTGAATTTGCCTTTGTTGGGGTACTCTCGGTTGCCCCCAGTCGTGACTTACTAGTCTAGGCTGCTCTTCTATGTGCTTGGCTCGCCTATGCCACGGTAGCGGTGCATGTGGTTTATTCCTGGCAGGCAAGGGAATTCTTCGCAGACTGTCGGCTGAACTTGAGCCTGATTGAGTGACTGCTTTTCTCCGTCCATCGTGCTGCCTTTTCCGATGTGATGTGGAGGATACTCCTTGCGGGCTTGGCCGCGAATGAACATTTCGCCTAGAAGGCTGCTCATGTTGATTATCGGAGTGTGGCCTCAACCATGAGCGTAGGCTCGTCCGTGGGCATAGTCGAGAGTGCACGCTCTTCCGCGCGCTAAGATGAGAGTATACGCTATCTCGGGGCCCAATTGGGAGTGTACACTGCCCGAACACTGCCCAAAATTATTTTTGATGATTATTTTGGGCAAATAAATTTACATTCTTCCGCTCCATATGGTGTTTGTTGTAAACTTGTAATTCATCGATCTTATGCGCGAGAATACATATATATATATATATATATGTGGTATTCAAGGAATCACGTGAGACTTAAGTTCACTGATATGAGCTGTCTATTTCATTTTTTTTTTCTGATTATAGAAGGTTTAATATTCTTAGTATAGTTTTGTGTAATTTGCAAAGTTTATTTTGTAAGTTTTTTGTGATTACATGGTTCAAGGTATCAAATCTCAAAATCATTTGGTGACATTTTCTCTTCTTTGAAAATCCGATTTGCTTACGTATGTTTGAACAAGTAACCGTGATGTCGAGATCATCAGAAAATGACCCTGTACTTAGGGCTGGAAAAAATACCAAAATTCCCAAACCAAACCGAAAAATTCCCGAAACCAAACCGAAAATCCCGAAAATTTCGGTACTCAATACTGAACCGATCTTGAAATTTCGGTACGGGAATCGGTCTCAAGTTTTCAGGATTTCGGTAATCCTGAACCGAACCGAAAATAAAAAAAATTATATTATTTAATTTTTAAATATATATTCGGAATTTTAATAGTCGTCGAATTCGGTTGAGATTTAATCACAACCGTTGAATACAACAAAATGATCAAACCCTCAGAGAACTCACAACCTCAGTCACTCTATCTCCGTCTCTCGACTTCGACTCGACCTCACCTCGCTCAGAAAAGCTCACCACCCTCCTCGACCTCACCTCAGACAACCTCCTCACCTCAGAATCCGGCCACACCCACATCACACAGACCCTCTGATCTCTCTTTATCTCTCGATTTCTCATCCCTCAAACCCTAATTGTGTGAAGAAGCCTTCCTTCACGGCATAGAGGCAGAGCTACGGCCACCGGTGTCGCTCACCTCTTTAATCTCTCTTCCCCGACTTCTTCATCCAGATTCCAGTGCCTTGCGCACCGATTCTCCCCCAAATCAGGTAAATTTGAGAATTAATTTAGGGTTTGAAATTTAGGGTTTGTGAAATTTAGATTAGGATTTGTGAAATCTAGATTGGGGTTTGTGAAATCTAGTCTTGGTTAGGCATTGTTCTTGAATTTATTAAAAAAATTGCATTGTTCTAGATTAGGCATTGTTCTTGATTTTATTAAAAGTGTTGGTTGATTTTTAGTTTAGATGTCTGAAGTAATTCAATTTCTGTATTGATTTTTAGTTTAGATGTACTCTCATCTTTGACGTAATTCAATTATCTGCATAATTTGTAATTTTGCTTAATGGAAAAGGAAAGTGTTGGTTGATTTTTACTCTCATCTCTGAAGTAATTCAATTTGCATAATGGAAAAAGGAACGTGTTGGTTGATCTTTGGAAATTTTTCACAACCTGCAGTTGCACCAAATTTCAAGATGTGTGTAAAATATTTCACAACTTGAAGTAATCCAAACTTTGAATGTGTCAAGATGTTCTTCCTCCTGTTAGGCATAGATAATAGTGGGGATGAGGGATCTGAGGGCTTATTGCATTTTCATCCTTAACTAACAGACCTTACTTTCTTCAGATTGCCCCGAGAATCGTTTTTAAAATTACAGTTTAAACCCTGGGGTCCATTTGAATTTGAAATGGAGTGTTATTTTCTAAACTGAGGTCCTCTTGTACTCTAGTTATCGCTTGTTTATAACTTTACACATATGTTAAAGTTATGTTTTTGTTTTACAGATTTTGGATCTTGTTCCAACGCTTTCACATCTGTATTTCCAAGAGAAACTTCCAGTGACATTGACAGGTGCCCAGGCTTCCATATTGCTCTGCATTGGCTTACAAAATCAAGATATCTCCTATATTGAGGTTTGTTTCTCTACTTGTTGCTCATATGGTTTGCTTGGCGGCATCATTTGTGCTCTTTATTTCATTCTTATCAGGTGTAGATTTTTACTTACTTTCACGTTTTCCAGGGGTTGATGAAACTGGAAAGGCAGCAAATATTGTCTTTGTTAATAAAAGTTATGAAAAAGTTTCACAAATATCTTTACGTTATTGCATCTGAGGGCCTTGAGTCAACCTTGCCTAAACCAAAAGAAGTAAGTTTAGCAAAGTAGTAACCCTTTTTTTTTCCTTATGGAAAGTACATGATATGGTGACCAAAATATACAAAACATTAATGTGTGTAAAATATTCCACCTCCAATATAATTTGTGAATTGATTATCTGTATTTGTTTGAGCAGGAACTCTTTTCATATGAATTATTTGTCAAGCTTTACAATTGGAACAAGGTGGAATTGTGCCCTTCTTGCCTTATAAATTGCGGTAACAGGTAACATCATATGGTACCTATTCGTGTGGTCGTGTTTGGAAAGAAAAATAATTGCATAGAACCTAGTAGTGATGTGAACTTGGATTAGATTTTTAGCTCTTCAGAAAGTCTTGTATCCAACTGTGTTATAAACTTAGAAATTCTTACAATTCCTTCCGTTTTCTTCTCCTGTAGTCCTGCTACTTATCTTATCTCTCTCAATCTTGCTTTTTTAATAGAATTTAGATAAAGCTTGCAGTTCATACCCCAACTTTGTAAAGAAAATTCAGCCCAATAGCCCCAAAACCAAAAACTATTTCGGGATTCCCGATTTGTCCCGAAATCCCGAAATTTGGGATTCCCGAAAATTTGGTTTGGGATCGGTCTTGAAATTGGGAATCCCGAAAACTTTAGTTTGGGAATCGGGATAGGGTTTTTGGTTTGGTATCCCATACCGAACCAACACTGTACTGATCAAATCAGCTGGTATGTGGTCCTAATTAATACTGCCAAAAAATTGACGATGATTACACCGTCAAGTAGCATGCATGCCTAAAAATTCATTTTGACTTCATTTTCAATATAGAGTTTTTTTACCTATAATATATATATTAGTTGTGTGGTATTCAAAGAATCACGTGAGACTTAAGTTCACTGATATGAGCTGTATATTTCTTTTTACTTTCTGATTGTAGAAAGTTTAATATTTTTAGTATAGTTTTACATTGGGTAATTCGCAAAGTTTATATTGTAAGTTTTTTATTATTACATAGTTCAACGTATCAAATCTAAAAATCTTGTGGTGACATTTTCTCTTTTTTGAAAATCTGATTTGCCAACTACTTAATAGACATGTACTAACACTCAATCAATTTATTTTGGGCAGATAAATTTACATTCTTCTGCTCTATATGGTGTTTGTTGTAAACTTGTAGTCCATCGATCCTATGCGCGAGAATATATATATTAGTTGTGTGGTATTCAAGGAATGACGTGGGACTTAAGTTTAATATTCTGCTCTATTTCATTTTTTTTTCTGATTGTAGAAAGTTTAATATTCTTGGTAAAGTTTTACATTGTGTAATTTGCAAAGTTTATATTGTAAGTTTTTTGTTATTACATAGTTCAACGTATGAAATCTCAAAATCTTGTGGTGACATTTTCCCTTCTTTGAAAATCTGATTTGCTTACGTATGTGTGAACAGGTAACCGTGATGTCGAGATTATCAGAAAATGACCCTGTACGGATCAAATCAGCTGGTATATGCGCCTAACTAATACTGCAAGAACAATGACGATGATTACACCGTCCAATAGCATACAGGCCTAAAAATTCATTTTGACATCATTTTCAACATAGAGTTTTTTTACCAATAATGGAAGCTCCAGATGACCAACTCTGCATTACAAATTGTGAGCATTGCCAAGTACTTAATTGACATGTACTAACACTCA
Source organism: Cotoneaster glaucophyllus (assembly GCA_036320875.1). Taxonomy (NCBI): domain Eukaryota; kingdom Viridiplantae; phylum Streptophyta; class Magnoliopsida; order Rosales; family Rosaceae; genus Cotoneaster; species Cotoneaster glaucophyllus. Next base: position 7,644,485 of record CM070063.1, read on the forward strand.
ATCAATTTATTTTGGGCAGATAAATTTATATTCTTTTGCTCAATATGGTGTTTGTTGTAAACTTGTAATCCATCAATCCTAGCCGCGAGGATGTGTATATATATTAGTTGTGTGGTATTCAAGGAATCACGTGAGACTTAAGTTCACTGATATGAGCTGTCTATTTCATTTTTTTTTCTGATTGTAGAAAGTTTAATATTCTTAGTATAGTTTTACATTGTGTAATTTGCAAAGTTTATATTGTGAGTTTTTTGTTATTACATAGTTTAACGTATCAATCTCAAAATCTTGTGGTGACATTTTGTCTTCTTTGAAAATCCGATTTGCTTACGTATGTGTGAACAAGTAACTGTGATGTCGAGATTATCAGAAAATGACCCTGTACTGATCAAATCAGCTGGCATGTGCTTTTAAATTTAGTCTATTTCTTAGTCCTCATACTACACAACAAAAGTTCAGGAAAAGAAAATGCAAGAAAACTTAGGAAAAGCAAACAAAAAATTATGGACAATATTTTTGTTTGAATAACTAGTTTAAGCCCACTTGGCCAGCAAAGACATGCAACCAGCTCCAAGAAGAAGAGATATGTTAGCTCCAGCTCGAAGCCTTCCATTGCTCTGCATTTTTGGTTTCATGAAATCAGCTGCTAGCAGATCAACAAGGGACATGTAGATTAAGATACCGGCTGATGCTGCGTTAAAAACGCCTTCCATGATGAGTGCAGTCGGGCTGCTTCCGTCATAAACATTTGATATTCCAATTCCGATGCCAATCCCAACTGGAGTTGTAAGAGAGAAGAACAACGACATGATTGCAACAGCTCGATTCTTGAATTTTGCCTACAAAGAACATTAAAGAAATAATATCCGATCAACATCCAGAGTTTTTTTGCTCTAACCAACTTGGGTACGAACATATTGACATCAATAGTTATTGGCAAAAAACTACCTGAGTTATGCATCCACCGAGTCCCATGCCTTCAAAAAATTGATGGAAAGACAATGCAGCTAAAAGAGGCTTTATTGTTTTAGGACTTTCAGAAGCACCTAACGAAATTCCTATAATCACAGAATGCACAACAATCCCCAACTCCAAAACCTGCCACAAAAATCAAAATTAAATAACTAATTTAAAAAAAAAAAAAAATCACCACTAATCACAAACTATATATATATACATATTCAAAAAGAAAATTACCTGTGAAATCACTCTGTGCCTAAGAAGTTCTGTTGAGGGTAAAGTGTCAACTGCGCCATGAGCATGGCCGTGAGTTGCATGAACATGCACGTGACCCTCATGCTCTTGGGCGTTCTCTTCGTCTCCATCAATATTGTTCTTGAAGAGAGACCTGCTGAAATAAGAAGTGGCATGAGAATCCACCATCAAAGTCCCAATGGCAGCCATCATGGCCACAAACCCAGTGAAGGGAAATTTCCCCCACGGGTTCTCCTTAAGAGCCGGGTCCGTCAAGCTCTCAAAAGCATCCGGGAGCACGTGGATGAACCCAGTGGCCAATATGACCCCGGCTGCGAAGGCCTTGATGATGAAGAATATGTTCCTATCGGGATGTAAATTCAGGAATGGTCTTCCCAAGAATTGGGATACCAACACCGAGTGCACCGGCGAGTAGGATGGATGCAATCGCCCCAATTTTGTACTTTAGAGCTTCGGTTTTGTTCCGATCCCCATCCCCTTCTCCTTTTTCACAGGTGCACTCTCCGAAAACTAAGGTGGGGAGTACGAAGAGGAGGCAAAAAAATGCAAAACAAAGTTTGCCCATTGTAGAAAAAATTACGTACTACGAAACGTTAAGAAAAAGTAGACTAGAAATTCAAGGTTGGAAACGCTATTTTATAACAAAAAAGGTGGTCGAAATTTAAAAGCACAAAACAGATGAGCGGAGAATGAAGAGAAATCAAGAGACGTATGAGAGTGAGAAAAACGTTTGAAGTTGGAAGCCCTTTATATAGGAGATTTTAAAGGTGCTCGTGTAGTATGAGGACTAAGAAATCAATAAACATATGAGAGTGAGAGAAACATTTGAAATTGGTAGCCCTTTATATAGGAAATTTTAAAGGTGCTTTTGTTGTGTAGTATGAGGACTAATGGCAATTGGAAAGGCTACTTTTCAGTGAAGTTTTCTTGTTAAACAAATCTCAGCGATAATTGGAAAACCAATCCTTATGTGAATAGGCAACTTATCATTTTTATTCTACGGTTTGGAGAGCGAGCAAGACGGCTAGAAAGCAGGGTGGATTGAAAACAAATCTCAGCGAAAATTGGAAAACCAATCCTTATGTGAATAGGCAACTTATCATTTTTCCCAGCTTTCTTATCCAAGCACACATACAGCCCAGCATACATCGCAGTGAAAGCAAACCCTAAATTCAAACAGAAGGTTCACAATGCATGATCTACTGGAATCAGCTTTCTTATCCAATTGCCATTAGTCCTCATACTACACAACAAAAGCACCTTTAAAATTTCCTCTATAAAGGGCTACCAATTTCAAATGTTTCTCTCACTCTCATATGTTTATTGATTTCTTAGTCCTCATACTACACGAGCACCTTTAAAATCTCCTATATAAAGGGCTTCCAACTTCAAACGTTTTTCTCACTCTCATACGTCTCTTGATTTCTCTTCATTCTCCGCTCATCTGTTTTGTGCTTTTAAATTTCGACCACCTTTTTTGTTATAAAATAGCGTTTCCAACCTTGAATTTCTAGTCTACTTTTTCTTAACGTTTCGTAGTACGTAATTTTTTCTACAATGGGCAAACTTTGTTTTGCATTTTTTTGCCTCCTCTTCGTACTCCCCACCTTAGTTTTCGGAGAGTGCACCTGTGAAAAAGGAGAAGGGGATGGGGATCGGAACAAAACCGAAGCTCTAAAGTACAAAATTGGGGCGATTGCATCCATCCTACTCGCCGGTGCACTCGGTGTTGGTATCCCAATTCTTGGGAAGACCATTCCGAATTTACATCCCGATAGGAACATATTCTTCATCATCAAGGCCTTCGCAGCCGGGGTCATATTGGCCACTGGGTTCATCCACGTGCTCCCGGATGCTTTTGAGAGCTTGACGGACCCGGCTCTTAAGGAGAACCCGTGGGGGAAATTTCCCTTCACTGGGTTTGTGGCCATGATGGCTGCCATTGGGACTTTGATGGTGGATTCTCATGCCACTTCTTATTTCAGCAGGTCTCTCTTCAAGAACAATATTGATGGAGACGAAGAGAACGCCCAAGAGCATGAGGGTCACGTGCATGTTCATGCAACTCACGGCCATGCTCATGGCGCAGTTGACACTTTACCCTCAACAGAACTTCTTAGGCACAGAGTGATTTCACAGGTAATTTTCTTTTTGAATATGTATATATATATAGTTTGTGATTAGTGGTGATTTTTTTTTTTTTTTAAATTAGTTATTTAATTTTGATTTTTGTGGCAGGTTTTGGAGTTGGGGATTGTTGTGCATTCTGTGATTATAGGAATTTCGTTAGGTGCTTCTGAAAGTCCTAAAACAATAAAGCCTCTTTTAGCTGCATTGTCTTTCCATCAATTTTTTGAAGGCATGGGACTCGGTGGATGCATAACTCAGGTAGTTTTTTGCCAATAACTATTGATGTCAATATGTTCGTACCCAAGTTGGTTAGAGCAAAAAAACTCTGGATGTTGATCGGATATTATTTCTTTAATGTTCTTTGTAGGCAAAATTCAAGAATCGAGCTGTTGCAATCATGTCGTTGTTCTTCTCTCTTACAACTCCAGTTGGGATTGGCATCGGAATTGGAATATCAAATGTTTATGACGGAAGCAGCCCGACTGCACTCATCATGGAAGGCGTTTTTAACGCAGCATCAGCCGGTATCTTAATCTACATGTCCCTTGTTGATCTGCTAGCAGCTGATTTCATGAAACCAAAAATGCAGAGCAATGGAAGGCTTCGAGCTGGAGCTAACATATCTCTTCTTCTTGGAGCTGGTTGCATGTCTTTGCTGGCCAAGTGGGCTTAAACTAGTTATTCAAACAAAAATATTGTCCATAATTTTTTGTTTGCTTTTCCTAAGTTTTCTTGCATTTTCTTTTCCTGAACTTTTGTGTTCTCAATCTCCAAATTTGCATCGAATTATTAATTCAAACAGTGTATATATATATATATACACACAGAAAACTAAAAAAACTGAAATATGCGAAGATACTAAAAACCGAAAAAGGTTTGAATTCCTATGTTTCAAAATGAAGGAAAATCTAACTGGCTTCTTTGGTTGTTACAACTAAAAGATTTTAGTATTATTAAACAATACTTATTGAGGAAGATGAAAAAGAAGGAAAAAAAATCTGTTACGTAAATTGGTTTGTGAAACAGAGACAGATTTCTATCTTTAATGGAGTTGGAGGATTTAAAAGACCAGGTCGAACGACAAAAAAAAAAAAATATGTAGGGGTAGACGGGCAATGAGTTCATACGTATCTCATCTTTATATAAACTGAAGCAATTTTATGCAAAGAGTTCAGCCTCTCACTTTCATCAGCATGATCAAGGCTCAATCTGGTGCAATTTTAGTAAATGCAAACACCAGTACCAACGAAAGAAAAGAAAATAAATAAAGAACAAAGAAATTTAAGTTAAAATTATACAATAATTTATAGATAAATAGAGAATGCAGGAATTAAAACTAGCAAAAATCTATGAACAAACATCAGTTAAACTACTGTAACAACATACTAACACACTGAATATGGAAATTCATGCACCACCTGACAAAACCAATTTGAACTGTTCAGTTTAGTAAGAAAAATAGGGATTTTTGAAAATCAAAATCGGTATAGATTGGTAACTTACTCCTGAGTTTCTCCAGAGTGATACCTTCAGACTTGGAACACCTCACAAATTTATAGGTTCTCAACATCTCACACAACCGTCTCTCAGGGAAAATCCCTACAACAATTCAGAAAATGGTCAGAGTGGATACCTATGACTTTTCTTATAACAACCTGACAGGTCCAACAAACCCAAACTGTCTCATTTTCCTAAAGGATATTCCAATTTCTCAAAATCTTGAATCTAACTACATTTCTCCACGCCAAATGGGCACATATGAGAAACCGAAAAAGAGCCTTAAGGGGAAGAAGAAAGAAGAAAGAAACAAAAGAAAGGTACTGTTCGACTCCTACAGTAATGATTTACCTTTTGTTTTGGCAAAAGTTTCCCATTTTGTTGGAGGTTTAGGCACTGGCAGCTGTAGAAAACAGAAGGATATGTGGCAGTCAGACGTTTATGCTAAGAATACATTAGCAACTCTTAAATCGGTTACAGAGAAAGAAAACAAAAAACAAAAAAAAAAAAAAACAACCGAGCAGCATCAACAGCCTTTTTGCATACATTGACATTTTTGTCAACCAATTTACATGATAGGAACCGTAAATTTGTAGCACGACAAAAGGGGATCACCAAAAATCTCGACAATTACCTGAAACTACCATTCCACTTCTTTTCAATTGTGAAGCATACATGTATTCACTATCAAATGCTTATATACATGATCGAACCTATCAAAAAAAAGGTCGTTGGTAAATAGTAAACTAAGAGGAATGACTTACATGCTTCTGTCTCTGTACTACATGCAATGAATGTACAGCTTGGATACCAGACTTGCTCCTAGCTCGAGCTGTTTCCAAAGAAGGAAAATTTAACATTATTTTGCAATAAATTGCAGAGAGTGCCTTGCACAGCTCTCCATGCTGCAGAAGAAAATAGAAACAGTGAACCAATGATGCTCGATGATAAAATCGTGGGACGAAATCAAAAGGTAACATCCAGAGAACCCGTGTCGGAGAAGACGATCCAGGTGGTGGCGAATCAAATTGAGCAGCCATAACTTGCAGAAAACACGATGCAAGAAGGATCGAAGACGAAGAGTTGAAGAATCAGAGAGAAGAAGGCAAGAATCCATCAAGATTCGATCGATTTGACGAGCGGAAGGTTTGATCGGAGCTTTGAAGCAAAGAGGCAATATACCATATAGAAAGCAGAAAACTTCCTCTGTAAGTTTTCAATTGTATTGACTGAATAATCAAAAACACAAGTGTGGATATATACCGCCTTTTGGCTATTTACATTAATACCCTTTAACTGCCTTAACTAATCACTTAACTACCTTCACTAATCACAGCTATTAACAAACCAATTACATTTAGTTATAACAAACTATTTTACAGTACCTGTAATGGATGACTTGTCATTCTCCCTAATAGGTGACACTATTGATCTATAGTGTGCAGACTGAATTGCCCTTCAATTCTTATCAATCACAAACAAAAATCTTTTAAACGACAACCATACAGGAAATGAAGCTGGTACGTCACAGACAACTACACATGCATGAATATTCAATCAGTACCCGCATCCAAAACTGTACATGCATGAATAGTTTTCCATTCCAGCTAGTCACAGACAACCATACAGGAAATACAGAGATGAAAAAAGAAAGCTGATTCCAGTAGATCATGCATTGATTTGTGCGTAAGACAACTTCGAAACATTAACCGCAATGAAGCAAAACAAAAAAGTACTACTGCACACCACAGATTGGCCAAAAAAACACCTAAGATCAGGAGAATTTGCATCTGCAAAGAACGTTGACATCTTGATAAAACAAAACTAGAATTAATATTACCAGCCGAATCAAGATTACAAACCACATACATTAGCAATATCATTTATGACCAAAATGAAGTTGGTTTTTAGTCTACAAAAGTTCCACCAGGAGAACATAAGCATGATATAGAAAGAAATCCACATGCCATTTGGTTTTTTCCAAACCAACGAAAAGGCCAAATATAAGATAATGGATCCAATTTAAAACACTAAATCGCCCTCCCAATAAAGGAGAACATAAGCATGACATAGAAAGATCCAAAGGCACATTTAATTTGGTTTCTTCAAAACCAGCGAAAAGGACCCTTAAATCAGATTGAATTCAACAAAATCCTAACACAATGCAAAATCATGAAACTTATCTTTCTTTTTGCCAATTATTCTGAAGAAAATATTTACTGCAAAAAAACTAAATTTAGCACAAATTATATTTCCATAGAAATAAATAGCACACAGGTATAAGAAATAATGAAATTGTTATCCTAGAAGGGGGGAATAGGGTAAGGCTTTATTTGAAATGAGAATAGCACACAGGTGGATAATGAATCAGCTCTGTGAAAATGCTTAAAGTTGATGATAAACAATGAAACGTTCACAGTAATAAAAAGAGGCTTAAACAATTTACAATCCGTATAAATTTTTATACTAAGATTGGAAAAAAAAACGATAGAAAGCTGGAGTATCCATGTTTCAGGTTTTTTAATTTTTAAACCATTGAGCTATAGCTGATGCATGGGTAACCAAGCGGAAGGATCAGCCATGTTAGTCGGGAAAACACATAACAAAGTATGAGTAATTTATAGAAAATCGACAGACACGAAGCTACTACAAATACACATGACAAACTGAGTCCAATGCAAGTCAGCCTCGCCAAAACCTAAACATAAATCTTGAATCAATAAAGTTGGCCTTGCTCATCTACTCCATGAAAACCACACCAAAGGGCAATGATGAGCCTCCAGAGTTCTAAATGCAAATAAGGAAACCGAGGTCTTTTCATGCGGAAACTGAATTGATGCTTGCCAAAAATAAAGACCTGAGTGAATGACTATTAAGTCTTAACTGTTTGATCATAAATCCACTGAAATGCACAAAATCCAAGATAAATCACGATGGAAAGTCACAATGCAGTTAAACTGATTTGATATTTTGGCAAAAAAAAAAAAAAAAAAAAAAAAAAACCTCAAAAATGACAAATTACAGTAATAAAAAAATATCAGTACCCTTTCTTTATTGCAAACATATAGCAAAAATTGGAAAACACACATGTCCATTTGATAAAAACTGAATTTAAACAGAAAATGTGAAGAAAACAAAGCTTATAAAATGTTAAGTTTTTCTGGTACCATTGAATCCTTTAGTCGCAGCATGAGAAATGTTTTTAGCGAGAAGATCTAAAATTGTAGAATTTAGAGAATATTGATCGAACACATGATCTACAAAGAATAAAAACACATTTGTTAACTATGAAACGAAAACAAAAGAAATGAGAATCAAATTGTGAACTCTTGGGCGCTTGCTTACCAAAGCAAGAAGCACAAATTTCTCAACAAAGAAGATAGATCCTGAGTACTAACCTTAAAAAGCCTGAATTCAAACCGAGGACTTATCTCCTTCAGCTCAATGGATTTAGGACCTCCAGGCTTCTTATAAGTATGGTGCCTGTAGGTTCTCAAATTGTTAATGGAAATGGAAACACAAAGGAAAACAGTTATTCATATCTAATGAGCAAATAAAACAGTTGCATAATATATGCTCTGACCAACTAAAAGTAGGCCGACCTGGTACCATTCAAGAAAGCCCTATCCACATTCACCACGTCTGCATATAGTAGCATTTATGGGAAGCGTGAAAATCATTGTTAATACATCATATATCAACAACGATCCTTATAGAGATGTGACAACAAACCAACCAAAAAGAAATGTAGTCAGATTGATTGCCGAAAGTGATTATCCATTTCGTATCCGGCTTTAGCACTGGAAAGAGATGCTTTAAAATATTTGCTGCCCTCTCGCCCAACTACGAACAATCAAGAAAAGAAAATCATATTCAATAGAACAGTAACTACACACGCCAACTCAAAAAGATGTACTGATGCAGTGATATGAGTGTACATAAGATTAAGACGTAGCAGGAGTGGATGGATCAGAATTAGTAAGAATAGTAATAGGGGAGGGAGGGGGAGAGAGAGAGAGAGAGAGAGAGAGCAGAATTAGATAAACCTGCATTCACGTGGCTTCCCTTTCTCCAGCCAAAACCACAGAGCATCATGCTCATCCTCTGCAATTAAAATACAACAAAAAATAAATAAATAAATAAAAATGATAGCAATTCAAAATTTAGAAGAACCATTATTTTAAATGAATCAGTGAGCAAGCATAGATTTGCACATACAAAGAGGAGAGAAACAATGAAGATAGGAATACCCGCTGCCGATGAGGAGGTCGAAGGATCTAAAGCTACAAACAAAACCCCCTAAACCACAATAATAAAATTTGAACAAAAAACAAATTTATAAATCCAAATTTACACTCCTAAGCACTATTTTCCAGTCATAGGGCCATCTGGTTTATAGTCTTCGAGAAGAAGATCTGAACAATTTTTTACAGGGTTGGTCGTTTTCAGCAAGAAAGATAGAGAAGTCGAGATCGGAGAGCGAGGAAAGGCCAGGTTTGAGAGCAACAAAAGGGTTTGTGAGAGAGATCAGTATGGAAAGAAGAGTCCAGAATTTCTAGAATTACATCAACGCCTGTAGAAGCACACAGACAGTGACCTAGGAATTGAAAGAAACGCTTACATTTTGAATCGAAGGGAAGCAAGAACCCTAGGCCCAGAATTCCGTACCCACCAGCACATACCTCCCACCCCATTTCTCTGCACACGGCTTCCCCTCAACCCTACCCCGACATTTCTCCACATCTCTCTGTCCGTGCAACGATTCCCCAAATCAAAGGTGAATCGTGCACCCACCCTAGTCTCTCTCTACTCCCAAATCCCTCCCTCGAGTCACTCTCTACACCCAAACCCCTCTCTACTCTGGAAGACCCACTCTCTGTCAACCCTCTGGAAATACCTCGGTAAGAAAATCAAGATGCATCCAAAACACACAGTCAAACTGGCTAAAGAAAATTTGACATTGTTATATCCGTTAAAATTCATGTTTTTTCAAAGTTAAGGGTGACAGACATAGGCACAATTAAAATTGGCTAAGAAAATGTTTTCTCCTCTAATCCCTAATTCGGAACACATAATTTAGATTAAATTAAAATGAAATGGTGTAAAAAATAATAATAGAATACGAGGATAAATCTAATTAATTAATCAGTTGCTGAGTTGATGTCACAGCCCGTCCCAGATTTCTATTTATCGATGGATGTGAAATGACGAAATTACCCCAAACGTTGGTTTGAGTTAGACTTGTGGAACTAATTAATTCAAGGGTTTTGGAGTTGGTAACCCTAGTTAAATTTTGAATCATTTTAGGGTGTGGTTAGGTTAGGGAAATGGTGTGTTGGATGTGTGAGGACCACACATCACAAACAACCCTTTTTCTCTCTCACTCCCGTGTTCTCTCTCTCCTTAACTTTCGGATCTCTCTTTCTCACACACTCTCTCCCGAGTGTTGTACGGACAGCCCCAAAACCAGCCCAAAACTTGGTAGATCGAAGCAGGGGAGAGTGGTATTCCACTCCTCAGGTTCCCACGAGCTCAACCATACCAGTTTTGAGCCACAAAACCCTCGAAAACCCTAGCTGGAAATTGAACCGTGGGTGTACAGTACACCCAATCTGTTGGAGCAGGTTTCACAACATTCTAAGATCCAAAAGGTAACCTCCTAGATCCCTAGTTCATTTTGGCATAGTTTAGAATGGTTTTGGACGTCGGGAAACGCTGAAAAAGGGACCTCCGACTTGGGTACTATTCATCGACTTTTAAACCATTGAGTTTTTGTGAATTCTAGGATCACAGCAAGCTCAAGGAAGTCCTCACGATGCTCGGAGTGCATCATTGGTAAGAATTGGCGCACGGGAAGCTCGAGAACGGAGTGTTGCAGGTTTATGCCGGAGTTCGAGGTAAATTCCGACGTGATTTCTTATGTTTTAGGGCTTAAAACCTATGTAACGTGATACTAGAGGTCTTAAGCTTCATTTTGGCGTTTATTTCATGCGATTTGGGTAAGAAATGAGAGAGAACAAAGATTTAGAAAATTTCCCAGTTTTCCGGCGACGGCGAAGGTCTTCGGAGCTGGAGGTAGGGGATGGAGAATATTCCGTCAGTTTTGACGGAATATTCTGACGGAGTAAGTTAGATTTAATGGCATCCGATAGCTTTTAACGGAATATTCCGTAGAATATTCCTGACGGCGTTGACTGACACCGTCAGTGTGCCTGTCACGTGGCCGCGCGTGGGGGCGCGTATGACCGTGCACTCGCCGGCGCGTGGGGCCTCGGAAAATTATTTTGAAAATATGGGGATGATTCTGAGGTTGTGTAGATCACGTTGGTATATTCACACACCTTATTTGAGCAATGTATGAGAAGTTATTAGCTAGTTTGGTCTATGTGCTTTAAAATAACGTTTTAGAGTTATTTTTCACATAGGCGAGATCTATCCGGACGACGAACGTAGCCAGGTTAGGCAAGGGAACTACGACCCGTCTACATACCAGTGAGTGGGCTTTTGTTTTCCGTATATACCTTATACTATGAGTTTTCCCAAAAAATATTTGAATTGATTTATGAAAAAGAATGCCATATCAAGTATATCTGTGTTTAAGTATACTTGGAATGTTTTAAAGGAACGTACGTTTTTATGAGACGAAATGCCATGCCATTGTCATTCTATATGTTTTGTGTATGCATCATGAGTTATGATTGCATAATGAAATGGATATGCATAAGGAATTGAATATGCATAAGGAAATGATTATGCACGATGAAATAGTTATACATTACGAAACGAGTAGGCATTATGAAATGAGCATGCATCATGATATAGTTATGCATTAAGGAATGGGTAGCATGCATCACATATTATGCATTATGAAGTGCCTATGCATCATGAAATTGTATGTGCATGATTGTTGGTGTTGTGGACGCCAAGGTAAGTTCAGGTAAGCCTCTGTGTGTTTAAATAAAAGTTAAGTTAGGACTAGATTGACGAGATTGATGAGATGGTTGAGATGCATCGATAGCTCATAACCTGCACCCCGGTGTTAGTGCTCCCGCCCAGGGCCAGGGGCAGTCTTTCACGTGATGTTCACCTCCCGCACCATACGCTCACCTTGGATCCAAGCTAGGTGCACAGTCCTGTCGTATAGACCACTTTTAGTGGGTTCGACTCGTAGGTGACCCGCGACTTATTCGCACAGTCTTCACGTGATTGTAGCACTAGAGCGTACTATATTACACCCAGTCTTGTCGTATAGACCACCTTGAGTGGGTTCGACATGTGTGCAGGATATACAGATGATGAGATATGTTGAGATTGAGTATGAGCTATAGTCCAGCCGTGCTGATCACACGGTGGACATGATATTGTCTATGATGAGTTTATTGCACCTGGTGCACTTACTTGATGATGTAATGGCATGATATGGCATACATTCGATTCGTTGGCATATATTTGGATGATGATGAGTTTATTTATCCGACTCACTCACTGGATGAGTTGATGGCATAATCTGGCATATGTTGGTTTTATTGGCATATTCATGAATTAAGCGGAGAATGAAGAGAAATCAAGAGACGCATGAGAGTGAGAGAAACGTTTAAAGTTGGTAGCCCTTTATATAGGAGATTTTAAAAGTGTTTTTGTTGTGTAGTATAAGGACTAAGAAACATACTAAATTTAAAAGCACAAAACAAATAAGTGGAGAATGAAGAGAAATCAAGAGACGTATGAGAGTGAGAGAAATGTATGAAGTTGGTAGCCCTTTATATATGAGATTTTAAAGGTGCTTTTGTTGTGTAGTATTAGGACTTAGAAACAGACTAAATTTAAAAGCCCAAAACTGATAGGCGGAGAATGAAGAGAAATCAAGAAACATATGAGAGTGTGAGAAACGTTTGAACTTCGCAGCCCTTTATATAGGAGATTTTAAAGGTGTTTTTGGTAGCCTTTAATATAGGAGATTTTAAAGGTGCTTTTGTTGTGTAGTATGAGGACTAAAAAACAAACTAAATTTTAAAGCACAAAACTGATAAGTGGAGAATAAAGAGAAATCAAGAGACGTATGAGAGTGAGAGAAATGTTTGAAGTTGGTAGCCCTTAATATAGGAGATTTGAAAGGGTCTTTTGTTGTGTAATATGAGGACTAAGAAACAGACTAAATTTAAAAGCAAAAAACTGATAAGCGGAAAATGAAGAGAAATAAAAAAACATATGAGAGTGAGAGAAACGTTTGAACTTGGTAGCCCTTTATGTAAGAGATTTTAAAGGTGCTTTTGGTGGCCCTTAATATAGGAGATTTTAAAGGTGTTTTCGGTAGCCCTTAATATTGAAGATTTTAAAGGTGCTTTTGGTAGCACTTTATATAGGAGATTTTAAAGGTGCTTTTGGTAGCCCTTTATATAGGAGATTTTAAAGATGCTTTTGTTGTGTAGTATGAGGACTAAGAAACAGACAATATTTAAAAGCACAAAATAGATAAGCGGAGAATGAAGAGAAATTAAGAAACATATGAGAGTGAGAGAAACGTTTAAAGTTGGTAGCCCTTTATATAGGAGATTTTAAAGGCGGTTTTGTTGTGTAGTATGAAGACTAAGAAATAGACTAAATTTTAAAGCACAATGAAGAGAAATCAAGAGACGTATGAGAGTGAGAGAAACGTTTGAAGTTGGTAGCCCTTTATATAGGAGATTTTAAAGGTGCTTTTGTTGTGTAGTATGAGGACTAAGAAACAGACTAAATTAAAAAGCACAAAACAGATAAGCGGAGAATGAAGAGAAATCAAAAAACATATGAGAGTGAGAGAAACGTTTGAACTTGGGAGCCCTTTATATAAGAGATTTTAAAGGTGCTTTTGGTGGCCCTTAATATAGGAGATTTTAGAGGTGCTTTTGGTAGCCCTTTATATAAGAGATTTTAAAGGTGCTTTTGGTAGCCCTTTATATAGGAGATTTTAAAGGTGCTTTTGTTGTGTAGTATGAAGACTAAGAAACAAACTAAATTTAAAAGCCCAAAACAGATAAGCGGATAATGAAGAGAAATCAAGAAACATATTAGAGTGAGAGAAACGTTTGAAGTTGGTAGCCCTCTATATAGGAGATTGTAAAGATGCTTTTGTTGTGTAGTATGAGGACTACGAAACAGACTAAATTTAAAAGCACAAATCAGATAAGTGGAGAATGAATACTGTTTGTACCATACTTGACCAATCCCGAAACTACCAAGCACCGGTCAACATTATACCGCCAAGGATCCCGAAACTACTGAGGACCGGTCAACGATATACCGTCAAGGATCCAGAAGAGTTTCCCTCCAACCTGGAGGCCAATCACTACGCGACACGTGTCAAGATCAGAAGCCAATCAGAGTGCGACACGTGTCGACATCAAGGACCAATCACAAGATGACACATGTCAATGTGACAAAGCTACAAGCTTTTCTATAAATAGGGGTCATTCTCCCACAATATTTCCTAATGTCATTGTATTGAGAAAATCACTAGAACTCACTAAATTGAGAGCTTGAGCCTATGTACTTGAGAGCTTGAACCTGTGTACTTGTGAAGACCCTTCACTATTAATACGAACTCCTCTGCTCCGTGGACGTAGCCAACCTTGGGCGAACCACGTACATCTTGTGTTTGCTTCCCTGCCACTGTCCATTTACATACTTATACATATCAGTGACCTGAACAATCTAGCGAAGGTCATAAACTTGAACTTTCTGTTGAACCAAAGTCCTTGCTGATTTTGTGCATCAACATTTGGCGCCGTCTGTGGGAAAAGACACTTATTCCTACTCTCTCCAGCTTTGTCAAGCTGGTTTCCACCATTCGTACACTTTCTTTCGATCAAGCATCCCTCTCCAACATGGGAAGCGAAGGAAGCCACAGCACCCAGAACGACACCCCTCTCGCACCTAGTGCGAAGCAACAAAAGAAGGAACGAAAAAGACTTGCTCTTCAAGCTAAAATCAAAGAGCTGGAGGCTCAGAACAACAAGACAGCAATAAAGAATGAAGTCCTCCAAGAGCAGTATGAGAAGTTCTTCGAAATGCTCCATGAGGCTAGGCATGCTCAAACACATGAGCCCATTGTCCTTGTGGAAGTCAACCATCATTTGGGTACCCCCCAACCCGGAGGGTCACCAGCCTTCAACATGGATATGCTTGGCCAGGAGCATGTTGCTCATCAATATGTCGATCAACACGAGACTTCTCTCAACCTAGCCGCTTCAACCCGAAGCAAGAGAAGTGGAGGTAGACATCTCCTTACAGAATGAGTGGAAGGATCGAAAGCTGTTTATCGCGACTGCCGAGACTTCCTGAGGCAACGTCGAGAGAACCCCATCCATATAGGATCAAAGATCAATGACCCAAGGGTTTCTGAAAGACTCGGTCCCCTGCCTAGACCTAGACCAACTGTCAGACCAGGGAATGAACGACGAGTCCTAGAGGAACATGAAGGTATTGGGGACTCGAAAGTGTTCCGACAGACACACCCTGGAAGCCAATACGGTGAGTCCAAGAAAAAATCACATGCCCTCGACCAAACTTCCCTACTTCCAAGAGGCGATGGACATTGACGAAAAAAGATCCCAACAGTCCATGACTCCACTCAAGACCCCCTTGTCCTGCAACTCCTTGAGGAAGTGAACAAGTTAAAGGCCGAACGTCAAGCTGAGATACCTGATTGGAACCAACCCAGGTCTGGTCCTCTTACAAGGAGGATCCTCAACACCCCTCTCCAGGCAAAGACCAAGCAGAAGCTCGGCTTACAACTATATACCAGAAGAGAGGACCCGATTGAACACCTTAACCTCTTTGAATCCACCATGGCATACCGGATGCACACCGACGAAGAGCGATGCCTTCTCTTCCCCTCCACCCTCTCTGGTGGAGCTCTAAACTGGTATTGCCGTCTTCAACCTGAGACGGTAGACTCGTTTGAGGAATTAAGGAAATTGTGTGTCTCTTAACACATCTTCCAGACCGACCGTTTGCATTCGGCAGATGACTTGTACACTATTTTTCAGAAGCCGGACGAGTCACTACGAGAGTATGCTGGCCGTTTCAGCCATGAATATTCTTGATGCGCGGAAGCGGATGACAAGACCGCCCTCAAAGCCTTCACGACAGGCCTGCGTGACTGTTTCTTCAAGTACATGATCAATGCCAATACTTGGAAAACCTACTCTGGAGTGATGGCGCAAGCCTACAACCATGCATCCGCCGAAGCAAGGACATACCAAGGGAAACCCCCTACGACTATTCCCTATCAACAAGTAGGAAGTAGGAACCAGGCCCAACCAAGTGGCCAGACCTCAACCTTCCAAACGGTCGCGGCACCTCCCCACGCCTTACCCAACGCTTCGCCAGGGCAACATACCTACCAATCTCAAGGCAAGAGGAAGAATTTCCATCCTCAACAATCTCATTTCAACAAGAAGGGTAAGGGACACTATCGCGATAACCAGGGATATCGCTACAATAATGCCCACCCTCAGACGGTGAATGCGGTGGGGCAAGCACGGGTCAAGACAGGCCCTACCCCAAGGTATGAAACATACACACCTTTGAATACCACATACGCGGCCATTTACCCAAGCATAGCTCACTTGATACCAAAGCCGAAGCCAAGGCAGCCAGATTATAAGTCAACGAAGAACACAGGTGTATTTTGCTGCTACCACGAGTATAACGGCCATGACAGTGAGAAGTGTATCATCCTTAAGGACCATACCGAAGCTTTGGCACGCGAAGGGAAAATTGATCAATTCCTCATTCACCCCCAAAGGGATAACCATAACCAGCGCCAGGTGAATGTGATATATTCTATAAGTGGTGGCACACCCCTATCCGGATGTTCAAACAGGGCCATGAAAAACAATGAACGAACCCTAAAGCCTGGCCATCAAGTGTTTCACGTGGAAGACATCAGAGGAGGAAAGCATCAAAAACCTGACTGGGATCCAATATGCTTCTACCCTGAGGAAGAAAGAGGTATCATTTACCCTCATAACGACCCTCTGATCGTAGAGGTTCACATAGCCAATTTTGATGTGCGACGAATCTTGGTAGACACGGGTGCTTCGGTCAATATCATGTTCGCTGGAGCTTTCAAGGCACTTAATGTAGCCGAACACTTACTTGATCGCTCAATTTCTCCTCTGATAAGCTTCTCCGGTGATATCGTGCAGCCTTTAGGGAGCATACACCTGCCACTCACCATTGGTACAGGCCCTTACACAGCTACTATCACCACTAACTTCTTGGTGGTCGATTGCCCAACGGCATACAACGTCATCTTTGGGCGCACGGGCATTCATGATCTCAAGGCCATGGTATCCACACATATGTTGCTAATGAAGTTTCCAACTCCCTCGGGCAATGGTTACATCAGAGGAGATCAACTTAGTGCACGATCGTGTTATAACACTTCAGTTAAGCAACAACGCTTAACTATGCCCAAGGAGACTCTCTCTATACATAGTCATGTCATAAAAACCAACCCGAATGAAGCCAACTCGGACCTTCATGATGACAACAGTCAACCCGACGACCCTCGAGATGATTCCTTCACCCAGCAAGCACAACCCGCTGAAGAGTTGGAGAAGGTCCCCATCTCCAAAGACCATCCAGATCGCATGGTGAAAATTGGCACTACCTTGTCACCATCTCTTCGGTTAGCACTAATCTCTTTTTTACAAGAGAACGCTGAGGTCTTCGCCTGGTCTTACAAAGACATGCCGGGCATCTCTCCCGATATCATCTGTCACCATTTGAGTATTGATGCCAAGACCAAGCCAGTAAGACAGAAGCGAAGGTCTTATGACGCCGAACGACATGAGGCAATGAGAGCAGAAGTGGAAAAACTCAAGGATATAGGCTTTGTCCGAGAAGTCAATTACCTAACATGGGTAGCAAATGTCGTCCTGGTTGAGAAGAACCCGACCAAGGAAAGTCTCCTGCTCCAAAAGGTCTTATGGAGAATGTGTGTCGACTACACCGACCTAAACAAAGCATGCCCGAAGGATAGCTTCCCCCTTCCTCTCATCGACAGGCTTATAGACTCTACGGCAGGGTGTGAACTCCTAAGCTTCATGGATGCTTACTCAGGATACAACCAGATCCTCATGAACCCTCCGGACCAAGAACATACAGCCTTCACTACCGACAGGGGACTGTATTATTATAAAGTCATGCCTTTCGGCCTAAAGAATGCAGGGGCGACTTACCAAAGATTAGTCAACTCAATGTTCGCCGAACAAATTGGGAAGAGCATTGAAGTTTATGTTGACGACATGCTAGTCAAGAGCAAACAGGCTGACCAACACATCACCAACCTCTCTGAGACTTTCACTATTTTGAAGAAGTATCGAATGAGGCTAAACCCCAACAAGTGTGCCTTCGGTGTAGGCTCTGGCAAATTCTTGGGCTTCATGATTAGCCAACGAGGCATTGAAGCTAACCCCGAGAAGATCAAAGCAATCCTCGAGATGAAGGAACCAGTAACTTCAAAAGACATCCAAAGCCTTACTGGTAAGGTCGCCGCTTTGACCAGGTTCATCTCTAAGGCCACAGACAGATGTGCCCCTTTCTTCAAGGCACTTAAGGGAAGTAAGAAGTACATTACATGGACTGATGAATGTGCTGAAGCTTTCAAGAACCTGAAGGAGTACATGAGCAAAGCCCCACTACTCTCCAAGCCCGAAGTTGGTGACACCCTCATCATCTATCTATCAGTATCGGCTTCAGCAGTAAGTTCCGTTCTCATTCGAAAGGATGGTAACGTCGAACGACCCGTCTACTACGCTAGCAAGGCCCTACAAGATACGGAGACACGGTACTCCAATATTGAGAAATTGGCTCTAGCATTAGTTATGACTGCTCGAAAACTTCGCCCTTACTTCCAAGCACACTCTATCATCGTGCTTACCAACCATCCCCTACACCAAATACTTCAAAGTCCTGACACTTCGGGACGAATGATCAAATGGGCGATAGCGTTGGGTGAGTTTGACATCTCCTACCAACCAAAGCCAGCGGAAAAGGGCCAGGCAGTGGCAGACTTCATCGCCGACTTCACATATCCAGTTGACATTGTTTCTACGCCTAAAGCAACGACTTTGTCACCTTCGAAAACTCAGAAGATAGAACCAACAGCCCCAACATGGAGCTTGTATGTGGACGGTTCATCCAACCAACACGGGTGTGGAGCAGGTCTAGTCCTTACCTCCCCCGACAAAGTGGCGATGGAGTATGCCCTTCGCTTCAAATTCAAGGCTTCAAACAACGAGGCCGAATATGAAGCCCTTCTAGCAGGCTTACGTTTGGCCAAACACCTTGGGGTTAAACAAATTGAAATCTTCAGTGACTCCCAATTGGTGGTTAACCAGGTCATCAATAACTTCGATGCCAAAGATAGTTCCATGGCAGCATATCTTGGGCAGACACAACTTCTGCTCAAGAACTTCCATTACAAAATCACCCAAATCCCTCGAGCAGCAAATAGTCATGCAGACGCCTTGGCTCGCCTCGCCTCAGCAGTGGAAGACAAGATCGGAAGAAAGATTCATGTCGAACTGTTAACAGCACCCAGCACCATGGCCGCAGAAGTGTGCAACTTGCAACAAGGGGATAGCTGGATCACCCTAATTTATAACTTCCTTGCTCATGGCACCCTCCCAAGTGATAAAGCCCACGCTAAACAAATTCGGTACAAGTCTGCCCGCTACTTGATCATCAATAATCAACTCTACAAGCGAGGTTTTAGCTTGCCATACTTGAGGTGTCTTGCATCTGCTGAGGCAGAAACTGTTCTTCGAGAAATACATGAGGGAGTTTGTGGAGATCATGCTGGATCCCGATCTCTAGCACACAAGACTTTTCGCCAAGGATATTACTGGCCAACACTCCACCAAGATGCCATCAAAGTATCTCGTTCATGCAACAAATGTCAACGCTTTGCGACCATTCCTCATTCCCCTCCTGAACCTCTCACTCCCATGATCAGCCCTTGGCCCTTCGCCCAGTGGGGACTGGATTTGATCTGCCCAATGCCGGCAGGGAAGGGTAAAGTCTGCTATGCAGTCGTTGCAGTTGACTATTTCACAAAATGGGCCGAGGTAGAACCCTTGGCAACCATTACCGAGGCAAAAATAGAGGACTTTGTATGGAAGAACATCATCTGCAGATTCGGCATTCCCAACGCTATAGTCACTGACAATGGGCGACAGTTTGACAACAAGAAGTTCAGGATGTTCTGTTCTAAGTTCAACATCAACTTGTGCTTTGCCTCCCCAGCTCATCCCCAGTCCAATGGACAAGTTAAAGCCATAAACAAAATAATCAAGCGCACTTTGAAAACCAGCTTGGATAAGGCTAAAGGCTGTTGCCCAGAATTTGTACCCCAAGTTCTTTGGTCATACCGCACTTCATATCGAACTTCAACGGGAGAAACTCCATTCTCACTTGCGTTTGGTACAGAGGCAGTTGTCCCAGTTGAACTTGAGCAAGCAACATACAGAGTCCAGAACTACCTGCAAAGTGAGAATGACGAACAGCTCACCCTCAACTTAGATTTAGTTGAGGAACACAGAGATCAGGCCCACTTGAGAAATGTCGCTTACAAGCAGCGCACCTCCAATTACTATGACTCCAGGGTCAAGCCTCGCTCTTTCAAAATAGGGGACTGGGTACTAAAGAAAAGACTACTATGCGACAGAGTCCCCAGCGAAGGCACACTCAGTCCAAACTAGGATGGACCGTTTGAAGTCATCGGCATCAGTCGCCCTGGCTCCTACAAACTCAGAAGCTCTGATGGCAAGACCATTGGCCACCCATGGAACACTGATCACCTGAAATACTATTACAAGTAAACTCACAGTGTACAAGTGTTGGTTTATAAGCCGTTCGGCATCCTATGTAATAAAGACCAATTGGCAATGAATTCAATAAAGAGGTGATTTAGCCAACTCGGCCCCTCACTCATTTACATTCCTAACAAATAAACACTCAAGTGTCGAAACTTCAACGCGAATGTTTCTAACATGAAATAAATTCTAAGTATGTGTCAACAAGACCATACAAACAAATGAACAACCAAACCATGGGTTATATCCAAACAATGGACCTATCAAAACACGGACAAACATCCATAAACAAAAAAAAGCTCTCAAGCTTATAACAGGGCACATGCCACGCAAGCAACAAATTAGTACATCCGAAGCACACAAAGGAGGGCATCACTGATCATTCTCATTCGAGGTCGAACCCCTGACGATATCACTCTGCGTCCCACCACCATCCTCCGCATCTTCAAGATCATCCTCACCCCGCTGAGTCTGCTCATCAACACTAGCCTCATCACCGGATTCCTCTTCACTGCTGGGGTCAACCTCAAGGACGAAGGTTTTACCCTTTTGGCGATATTCATTTATCTCCTTACGGTATTTTTGAAGAACACTTCCATTATCATAACGATCAAGGACGGCCATCCATTTCCTTTTCTCAAAGTGAACTTCACGAGTGCAATGAGGCTTAATGGCAAGGTGAAAGGCAGGGGAACCTAAGTATTCCTGCACAGCAGCCTCCTTCTCGACAGGAATACTCCTCTTCAACTCAGAAACCTCCTCCTTAATCTTGGATACCTCAAGAATAGTTGTCTCCAACTGTTTCTTAGTTGCCTCCAACTGTTTCTTGAGCCTTAGATTTTCGCCATTTCGCCTCGTTAGACTTGCATGGGTCTCATCCTTAACTCAGAGGGCATCAGTCAAAAGTCTTTTATACCTCCTGGCATCATCCACAAGTTTTTTACTTTCCATTAATTGTGCCTTACATCGTTCAGCATCTCGCAACCTGTCATCATACTCAGTCATGACCTGCATAACAAGAGGATCGCTATTACAAAAAAAAAAACAGAGGAGAAAATAAGGAAATGACAAAGCGGCACTTACATAGGAAGATAGCTTCCGCATCCGATCGCGATCTGATTCATCCTCTACTAATGACTCTCTGAGCTCATCGAGAGTGAGTCGACGCCCGGCCAGACAGTTGTCAGTATACCCAACATTTTTTGACCGCACAACAACATTCAACTGTTTCTCAGAGACACTGCTAGCCTTTTCCTTATCTTTCCTCTTACGGCTGCAACTAGGGTCATTTCCTTGACCGAGGTGCTCCATAACTGGAGGAAGGATAGGATCAACAGCAGGAAGAGGAGGCAACAATCGCCTCTCATCCCCTGCAACTACAGTAACAGCACATCCGATGGCCCCAACTTCAGTTTTCTTCGAGGCAGCGGTCTTAAGGCCTTCTTCGTGAGACTTAGGTCTAACGACTTGTTTCACCCGATGCTTACGAGCTTCCTTGTGAAACAAAATGTCTTCCGAGGGAACTAACATGGGTGTTTTCCTCTTCTTAGTGCTGGTCTCGCCTCCCTTACTCACTTTCTCCACTGAACAAGGGAAGTCAAAGTAAGGAATACAATTCTATAAAAAAAAAAAAAACAAAAGTCAAGCGACGGATATGACTTACTCGCTTGTCTTTGGCACTTAGAAGTCAGGGACTGGAAACCGTACTTTTGAAATAAAGGCCGCAGCTTGCTCAAATGTCTATTCTCCTTAGGCACTCTCAGCACCTTCTCCACATCAGCTAGCTCCCTTCCAGACAGGTCAATGGTGCCTCGCGTCACTGCATGAAGAAAAATGTTAGAAACTAGAAGAAATCACAACAAAGAGCAAATAATGTGTATAAAGGGTACATTACAACCTACAGTCTGGAAGTGAGTAAGAACACGACGCTCAGGTGTAACACCCCTAGCATGCTCCCGATCATTATAAACAAAGCACCAATGATTTTTCCAAGTGCGGTATGCCTTTTTCTTACCAAAGACAACACGCTCTCTCTCGCTCCGACATGCACACTCAACATAACCAGTGCATGACTTCACCGGGCGCATCTTATAGCAGTAGCGCCATTGATGGAAGGAAGGTTCACCTAACCCACACTCCATCCAAATAATATAAAACCCGATCAAGGTATCCCAGAAACCAGGGTTAAGCTGCCCAGACGCGTATCCAATGAAAGAAAGCATTCGTTGCAACCACGGATGCAAAGGTAACTTCACCCCTAAGGTCAGTAATATCTGGGTGTAGAACATAACATGACCTTTGGGCGGCTCAGTGGATAATTCTTTACAACTTGCCAAGCGCATTCCTACACTACAGGGTATACTACATGACTGCCTAAGGGCCTCAAGCTGTTCTTCACTATTCAATAAGTTTTTCTCTAAATGGTCCGCTGCGAATTCGGAGCGAAATATGGGTATAGCATCACAAATAACTTCCTCATCCACTGACATGAAGGAGGAAGAACCACTATGGGCTAAGGTTTGACAATTGTGAAGATCATCCAATGTTTCTTTGGCACAAGACTCTAACAAAGACCCTGAAGATTCTGACATGGCAGGCTCAAACCTAGAACTAGAGCTAGAACTAGGGGAACCCTCACCACTAGGACTTCCAAGCTCTGACATCTACAACAAACAAAAAAACTCTATCACTACATGAAGGGTGGAAACATAAGGAAGTTCCTAGGGAACGAGGAAAAGCTCAACCAATTCATCACGTTCGTAACCAAACAAAGGAACACTCAAACAATTCTACGAGAATGAAAGCATCCAATCTAGTGAAGAAGATCACCAACCTGAAGATGAAGCAAAGCAATGCCTGAATCCTTCTCAAAGAGCACTCTGTCTCCAAAAAATCACTGCAAAATAAGCGAACAAAGGCAATAAGAAGAAGGGAAACTTACCCTCCTTATATAGCTTAACATGGCCAAAGAAATTCAAATTCGAATTCAAGTCATGAGACAGCCCCACATGGAAAACCTCTCCACACAAGCTGGAGAGTTTCAAAAGCTTCACCCTCAAAGCTTTACCTAAAAAGCTTCATCCCCAAAGCTTCACCTAAAAAGCTTTAACCACAAAGCTTCACCTACAAAGCTTCGCCATAAAAGCTTCACCTACAAAGCTTCGCCACAAAAGCTTCACCTACAAAGCTCCACCACAAAAGCTTCACCTACAAAGCTTCGCCATAAAAGCTTTAACCACAAAGCTTCACCTACAAAGCTTCGCCACAAAAGCTTCACCTACAAAGCTTCGCCATAAAAGCTTCACCTACAAAGCTTCGCCATAAAAGCTTCACCTACAAAGCTTCGCCACAAAAGCTTCACCTACAAAGCTTCGCCACAAAAGCTTCACCTACAAAGCTTCGCCACAAAAGCTTCACCTACAAAGCTTCGCCATAAAAGCTTCACCTAAAAAGCTTCACCCTCAAAAGCTTCACCTACAAAGCTTCGCCATAAAAGCTTCACCTACAAAGCTTCGCCACTAAAGCTTCACCTACAAAGCTTCACCCAAAAAGCTTCACCCTCAAAGCTTCACCTAAAAAGCTTCACCCTCAAAAGCTTCACCTACAAAGCTTCGCCATAAAAGCTTCACCTAAAAAGCTTCACCCTCAAAACTTCACCCAAAAAGCTTCACCCTCAAAGCTTCACCTAAAAAGCTTCACCCTCAAAAGCTTCACCTACAAAGCTTCGCCATAAAAGCTTCACCTAAAAAGCTTCACCCTCAAAACTTCACCCAAAAAGCTTCACCCTCAAAGCTTCACCTAAAAAGCTTCACCCTCAAAGCTTCACCCAAAAGCTTCACCCTCAAAGCTTCACCTAAAAAGCTTCACCCTCAAAGCTTCACCTAAAAAGCTTCACCCTCAAAGCTTCACCCAAAAAGCTTCACCCTCAAAGCTTCACCCAAAAAGCTTCACCCTCAAAGCTTCACCTAAAAAGCTTCACCCTCAAAGCTTCACCCACAAAGCTTCACCTAAAAAGCTTCACCTTCAAAGCTTCACCTAAAAAGCTTCACCATCAAAACTTCACCAAAAAACCTTACCCATTAAACTGTTTTCCAAATACAAAACCTTGCTGCAAACAAACATATTTGGTTTACAAAAACCCGAGATTCTCTTGAGTCTGTACAAAAACACATGGGTAAACATACACATTTTTGTTCTACATCCACAAAGTCCTTACCATAAATAGAAATACAATTATTTACATCTATATATAATATTTCAGACATATTATAGTAGATTAAATAACAAGTGAAAGTGCCAAGTATAATGGTGGACAAAAGTACAAGAAATTCACCAATAGTGAAGGTACTACAAAAATAAGAATCTTCCCCAGACTAGAAATCCAACCCAAGCAGTTCTTGAGCAGATGAACAACTTTCAAGAAGGAACTGTCTCTGTTTAAGTGAAGGAAATTGGAGTGTTGAAACTCCAAACTTGACAGTCAGATTCCCGCAGATTTCAAAGCTGCTGTGATGTTTCGAAGATCTGGAAATATTTAACCGTTAGTTCATTCTGAATTTTTGATATATTATGGAAGAGACAATGGGGAACAACTTTGATGAAGAAAGTATGGTGATCTGAGCAGGAGAAAGTGAAGTCATAAACAAGCCTGACAGGTTGACAGACAAATGTTGAACAATCACTCATCATACCTGAATTTCTGAACTCGTGCTGCTCCGATGGACCTGAAATTTGGATATGTTGTAGTTCACAAGTTAAGGAACAACTCTCATGAAGACGACTTTGTGAGTTGAGCTATAGAGGATGGTGTTATATTGAAAAGCTACCGCTCCCTCTACACCAACTCCCCCCCTCGACTTCCCAGGCTCCAATAACCCTGCAGCAACTCAGTTGGCCGGTGAAATGAAATGCAATTCCTCCAAAGAAAGGAAAAGCAAGACAAAATGGAGAGATGGCATATTATAAAACAGAAAGAGTGAGGATTAATGATGGAACATGTTTCCTTGGATCCGGCCACAAAAGGAAAATATGACACCAAGAAATGATAGGAAATGATGATGAGGCAGGGACATTTCCCTCCCAGATTCGGCCACACACTTAAAAAACATGGTGAGGAGCAATGATGATGGGCCATGGCTGCTCTTTTCCTTGGACTCGGCAACAAACAGATTTTCTTTGCATATATATACATATGCAGTCGGTCAAAAGCAAAAAGGAGGGCATTGTTGGTCAAAAGCAAAGTTCCTTCCAAAATATAGTATTTCTTTGATCATTACAAACATAAAGCTGCATGGCATTGTTGAGTATCTATGTATAAGGTGTGTGATCATTGCACACATAATCTTCCAGCTACAAATTTGCCATGGCATTGATGAGGTGCTGCCCATCTGTTTTTGAACCAAGATCCATGCACATGGCACGGCACCATTGTAAATGTCATCGTTGAGGATGACTACTCGATGGCACGGGCCTTCCCACATCTTTGGGCTTGCCAACCAAACAACACCACGAAAAATTGGAAAAATGCCTAGGCCTCCACATCTTTGGGCTTCTAACATAAAGAGAAGTATTGGGCCTTAACGAAGTTCAAACTAGTGGAAAATATATTTGGGATGAGGCATACATGAAGATGTGACATGAAAACAAAACTTCATCACGCTGACAACTTGGTTACTAGCGAGACACCTCCCTCGGTAACTCTCCTCACTTGGAGACTTGGGGGACTCCCACCATATGCTACTATACTTCGGTACTCAAAAATTTCACAACTACTCAGTGACTAGGATCTTTCAAGTCCCCAACCGAGAACCCTTCCTCACTCGGGAAATTAGGGGAGCACTATTTCAACCTACAAGGATCCACCCACGAAGTTTCAACATGCAAACTTCAACAAAAAATTCAAAAAAGTTCAGTGCAATATGCCGTGGTGCGTTTAACACAATACGTCGAACTGAAGAAAAACTTATTTATTGATAAGTCCCGACAAATTACAAACATGTGCGTACACATGAATCAAAACAAACAAACAGGAGGGATCCCTCACAAAGATTGGTCAGAAGCAGCCTCGGCACTGGACAGAACACTGGAAGAAGGAGGCACCGACGTTTGGTCATGTGGAGCCTCAGTACATGGTACAGCCCCAAAAGACGAAGGCGGAAAATGCCTTTGGAACAAACCCACAAACTTCTGATGATCACTCAAAATCTGACCATCAGATTCCTGTAGCCGGTCGAGTTTCCTCTTCATGCTCGTAGCATAGCTATGTGCAAGCCTATGCAACTGTTTATTCTCTTTCTTAAGCCCCCTGATCTCCTGTTTGAGGTTCACCACTTCAGCCGCCAATGATTCAACTTGGCGGGTTCGAGCAAATAGGCGTTGAGCCACATTAGATACAGAATTCGCACACTGAACACTGAGAGCCAAAGAATCCTTAACAGCCAACTCATCAGACCGTGAGGCAAGTAATCTGTTATCTTTGGGTGTGGCAAGATTCCTACCCACCACCGCAGCGGTCATATCGTTCTGCATCACCGAGTCCTCAACAGTAAGAGGACCAGTAGAGGATAAGAATAATGGGCGCCATATGTTGTCTCGGGGAAACAGGGTTGTCTCTTCCCCAACATTAAAGCCCAAATGAAGGTCAGATGGGCCAGACATCTTTAGAAGTAACGAAAGAAGAATGAGGTCCAATAAATCTCAGAAATACAAGATAAAGGAAATTCCTACAAGTAGTAACTCTATGAACGTACCTCTCGAACACAATTGGTACCCTTATAAAAGAAAGGACAGCAGGACCGTTTGTTCAAAAATTGAAGAGGCACTACTCTCCGAATTTCGAGAAACAGATTTTCCTGGGCAATCGTCACACGCAATACCAACTCCTCGAATACCAAGGATAACTTTGCCGAAAGAACTCTGACAAAGTTAAGGCACGAGAATTTCGAAGTTCCAGCTACCCTACTATTTCTTACCGGAGTAAAAGAACAGCACCACTGTTCGATAACTGGAAAAGCTCTATGTGTGTCAATCTCCATGCCCCGTGGCAAATCAGACTTACAAAAAAAGGGCCCAACCTTTCCCCGCACCCGAGAAAGTACCCCTAACGGGATTGCTTGCTAAAAAATCAAAGAGGCACTGCTCTCCGAACCTCGAGAGTCGGATTTTCCTGGATAAAATGGTCAACATTGTTTACACGCAACATCAGCTTTCCAGGTACCACGGACCACTTTGTCAAAAATCTCTGACAAAGCGAAAACGCATGAATCTTCCAGCTCCCACTATATTGCCATAACCAAGAAAGGTAAAGGAACAGCGTTACTACTTGTTGTTGAGAATTTTCTATATGTAGAGTTTCATCCTCCACAGTCAAGCGGACCTGCCAACATGCTCAACTTTTCCTCACATCCGAGAGAGCACTCCCAACAGAGCCTTCTCAAAATGCTCAGCCTCCTTCCCCCCGATAATACCTCTGCAAACAAGCTACACTAGAGCAAGAGTATCTCATATCATCAGGGTTAAAAGCAAGAATATCCCATATCATGCTTTTTCCCTGTCCTTTCCTTTGCCTTTGCCCTTACTCGCAAGACAAGGAGAAAGAACGCAATCAGTCGGAACCTGAAATCAAACATCCGGTCAGGAACTGATTGCTAGGGACCTTTGCACAATTGGTCACCAAGCATTGCTCTCGAATACTCATCTTCAACTGTTCTCAAGGTCACGAATTCCTTCGGCAAACACCTCAGAACAGCTGGTATGACATCGGCCCTTTACACTGAAGGTGCCAAGCATAGGTGAGTCGCTGAGAAGCAAGTGCTCTGATGGACCATTTAAATGCAAAGGTTTCACATCACCACTGCCAGGCAAAAGATTGAAGCAGAAGGTTCAACAACGAGCTGGAACAGATCACTACAGTACGGTGTCCTTCATGCATAACCGCACAATCCAGACGGAGGAATCTAGGTCAAACCCAAGCTCGGCATCCACCATTTTGCCAACAGTAAAAGTATCCCGTATCATCAGGATCGAGCGTACTCAAGAGTTGACGGGTTTGTTTTGACCCTCAAGTTCTTGAGTCAACTCGCTCCTCCGGAGGAAACCAGAAAACCCTCCAACCCAGTTCAAGAATAACCTGTGGAAAGTCAACAAGTACTACAAACACATGCCGATTCACCGGCTACTCCTTCGAAAGCAAGAGTATCTCATATCATCTCTTCTCCTAGTCATTTTCTTGTCCTCGTTGCTGAATGAGAGACAAGTAAAAGGAGAACAATCAGATGGAGCCCGAGGCCAAACTTTTGATCCGAGACTGACTGCCTGAGACTCTGATTGATTACCGTGTCTGTCACCTCTTTCGGCAAATCTCCTAGCCAGGTGACTTGGGGGACTCCTACTATACGGTTTGCATAGCACCTGGCCAAGCCCGAAACTACAAGTAAGCTTCAAGCGAAATTGATACATTACCTTGTGCATCAACATCAAATAAAAGTTTGGTTGTGAAAAAAACTAGAGAGCATACTGCTTCTACTTATGGGAAAAATAAGACAAGTGAAAACGGTAGCACATTTCGGTACTTAGAAGTTTCGTGATTACTCAGTGGCTTGGATCTTGCAAGTCCCCAACCGAGGAGCTTCCCTCAATCGGGAACTTAGGGGAGCACTGTTTGTACCATACTTGACCAATCCCGAAACTACCAAGCACCGGTCAACATTATACCGCCAAGGATCCCGAAACTACTGAGGACCGGTCAACGATATACCGTCAAGGATCCAGAAGAGTTTCCCTCCAACCTGGAGGCCAATCACTACGCGACACGTGTCAAGATCAGAAGCCAATCAGAGCGCGACACGTGTCGACATCAAGGACCAATCACAAGATGACACATGTTAATGTGACAAAGCTACAAGCTTTTCTATAAATAGGGGTCATTCTCCCACAATATTTCCTAATGTCATTGTATTGAGCAAATCACTAGAACTCACTAAATTGAGAGCTTGAGCCTATGTACTTGAGAGCTTGAACCTGTGTACTTGTGAAGACCCTTCACTATTAATACGAACTCCTCTGCTCCGTGGACGTAGCCAACCTTGGGCGAACCACGTACATCTTGTGTTTGCTTCCCTGCCACTGTCCATTTACATACTTATACATATCAGTGACCTGAGCAATCTAGCGAAGGTCATAAACTTGAACTTTCTGTTGAACCAAAGTCCTTGCTGATTTTGTGCATCAACAAATACAAATCAAGAGACGTATGAAAGTGAGAGAAATGTTTGAAGTTGGTAGCCCTTTATATAGGAGATTTCAAAGGTGTTTTTGTTGTGTAGTATGAGGACTAAGAAACAGACTAAATTTAAAAGCACGAAACAGACTAAATTTAAAACAGATAAGCGGAGAATGAAGAAAAATGAAGAAACATATGAGAGTGAGAGAAACGTTTGAACTTGGTAGCCCTTTATATAGGAGATTTTAAAGGTGCTTTTGTTGTGTAGTATGAGGACTAAGAAACAGACTAAATTTAAAAGCACAAAATAGATAAGCGGAGAATGAACAGAAATCAAGAGACGTATGAGAGTGAGAGAAACGTTTGAAGTTGGTAGCCCTTTATATAATAGATTTTAAAGATGGTTTTGTTGTGTAGTATGAGAACTAAGAAACAGACTAAATTTAAAAGCACAAAACAGATAAGCGGAGAATGAAGGGAAATAAAAAAACATATGAGAGTGAGAGAAACGTTTGAACTTGGTAGCCCTTTATATAGGAGATTTTAAAGGTGCTTTTGGTAGCCCTTTATATAGTAGATTTTAAATGTGCTTTTGGTAGCCCTTAATATAGGAGAATTTAAAGGTGTTTTTGTTGTGTAGTATGAGGATTAAGAAACAAACTAAATTTTAAAGCACCAAATAGATAAGCGGAGAATGAAGAGAAATCAGGAGACGTATGAGAGCGAGAGAAACGTTTGAAGTTGGTAGCCCTTTATATAGGAGATTTTAAAGGTGCTTTTGAAGTTGGTAGCCCTTTATGTAGGAGATTTTAAACGTTTGAACACTTTAAGTTTTAACGATAAGAACAAAATAAAAGGTAAAGTGAATAGTACAAGAATTGATTTTTTAGTATAAAAATATGGTTTTTCGTTAAAATAAACAGTACC
Source organism: Cotoneaster glaucophyllus (assembly GCA_036320875.1). NCBI lineage: Eukaryota > Viridiplantae > Streptophyta > Magnoliopsida > Rosales > Rosaceae > Cotoneaster > Cotoneaster glaucophyllus. The sequence continues at coordinate 7,675,340 of CM070063.1, forward strand.
GTGAACTTTTCGTTAAAGTTCTTTTTATATAACACTAAATTTGTCAAATGAGAAGATGATTATAATCTAGCATAATTAACATGTTTGCTGCCTCACTCCTTTAGTTGCTCTTATTCACTGGAGAGGGAGAAGTACATGGATATAAAATTGATTAGTTAAACCCCGAAGAGCTAGGGTCGGAAACGGAACGTCTCGAAAGAAAGAAATAACTATGGTGAGCGGGAGAGATTTTTCAATGTGACTGAAATACGGAGTGGTACACTACGTGTTATTATACAAATGATGGAATATGTGTATTAACAAGTTAATAACTTAAAAAATAAAATTTCACTTGATTTACCACGTGTTTTTGTCACAATGAAATTTTTTTCCGTGAGAGATCCAATTAATGGAGATTTAGAAGATGAAATTTCAGCAGGCTACCAACTGTAAGACATAGGGGCTGGTTTGGTATTGTTGTGGTTTGAAAAAAAAAAACTGCTTCTTCTATGTTGTGAGAATAAACAGCTGTGAAATAAGCAGCATAATGTTTGGTAAACTATTTTGTAAAAGTCCTTTTGAAAAAAAAAACCAGTATTATAGTGTTTGGTAAATTTTTATGTAAAACAGATGTGAAAAAGCCAATTTTTCAAAGCTGAGTTTTGCAGCTTCTTGTTTTTGGCTTTTTTCACCCAAAACTGTGAGAAAAAAGCTAAAGCTGAATGTTTACCAAACACAAAAAAGCTCCCAGTTTTTTTTTATACTAATTTTTTTCAGAATCACCTCAGTACCAAATCAGGTGTACAACCTAGTTAAAAAGCCTCATTTTCTTTAAGTTGCTTTTACATAACTCCCCTCTCTCCTTCTCTCTCAACTGAAATTAGAATGTAGAAAGCAGAAAGAAACTACTTGAAGAAAAGGAAGGTGAAGAAACCCGGAAGCAGAAAATGGAGCACAATAAAGTTGTTGGCTGTGTACAGTTCGGCATGCTCGACCCCAAAGAAATTGTAAGTTTATTCTTCAAAATCACAATTTATGTCCCTGAAATATGATTATTGTGTTGAAAACATTGTGGGTTAATGAATGCCCACAATAAACTTTGGTAAAGTTTCCATAAACTTTGGTAAAGGTTTCAAAGTGTAATAATTATGTCCAAAGTGTAATAATTATGTTTGTGTAGGATTGCTCTATAAATAAGAGCAATTCGATTGTTATCAATGTGAGAATAGAAGACAAGAAGAATACACTCATTTCTATTCCTCTCTCTCTCTTATATTGTCATTCCCTTTGTGCTCTAGTTTCAGTGTAATATTTTACACCTGCTCCGCACATCTCACTAGTAAAGGTTATCTCCCTAACTTTTACATATTTATAACACGTTATCAGCACGAGTCTCTAAAAATATAACTATGTCTCTTTCTTCCTCACTAAAAGAAATAATTCTCTCATTCTTCTTCGCCGAACGAAAGAAAGAAAAGAAAAAAAAAATGTTTCCTCTGAGAATTTTACTGTTCATCTTCTTCCTCTGCCTCAACTGCGCGATATGCCCTCGCGACAAACTGTTTGCTCCATGCCTGCTCTTAGTTTTCAACCTGACGGTTACATACATCTTTGATTTCTTGTTTGGTTTAGATATTGATTACTAACCCATTATTTCATCTTACTGCGATCCAAGATGGTGCGGTATCATCGCCTATCTTGGACTGCGGATTTAATTTTACTGCAAATTTTAGGTGGAGCGATATAATCGCCTACCCTACCCTGTATATTTAAATTTGCTTGCTATTTAATTTTACTGCAAATTTTAGGTGGAGCGGTATAATCGCCCACCCTACCCTGCATATTTAAATTCGCTTGCTGTTTAATTTTACTGCAATTTTAGGTGGAGCGGTATAATCGCCCATCCTGCTCTGCGTATTTAAATTTCTGCTACTTGAGTGGTGCGGAATAATCGCCCATTCTATGTTATATTATTTCAATAAGAATGGTGCGGTACAATCGCCCTCCTCATTCATCTTGAAAATCTTGAGCCAGAAGTTTCGAGTGCTTATCATTTTGGCCTGAAGATCAAAATGTAAAATTTGTAAGAACCAGAAGTTCTAACACTATATCCCTCCAGGAATACATATTATTGCAAGTTCTTACACATCTCATTTTCTTTCAGAAAAGAAAATGGCGAACTTGGCAAAGCTTGAGTATGCTGGCCTGGACATTACCGGGAAGAATTACCTGACCTAGGTACTGGATACCAAGATCCATCTGGAAGCAGGGAATCTTGGAGATACCATCAGGGAAAAGAACAGCTCATCCTCTCAAGATCGGGCAAAGGCTATGATCTTTATTCGCCGCCATCTTGATGAAGGGTTAAAGAGCGAGTACTTAATGGTTGAAGATCCGTTAGCTCTATGGAATGCCTTGAGAAACAGATACAATCACCAGACAACGGTGATTCTTCCAAGAGCCCGCTATGAATGGACTCACCTGAGGATCCAGGATTTCAAATCCGTGGCTGAGTACAATTCTGCGTTGTTCAGAATCACCTCTCAGATGAAGCTCTGTGGGGATACTATCACTGAGGAAAATTTGCTGGAAAAGACTTTCAGCACATTTCATGCCTCTAACGTGCTCCTGCAGCAGCAGTATAGAGCGCGAGGCTTCACTGAGTACAATCAGCTGATATCTGTGCTCTTGGTAGCTGAGCAGAACAATGAGCTCCTGATGAGAAACCATCATTCCCGACCCACTGGATCTGCACCATTCCCATAAGTGAATGCTGCTTCCCTCGAAGTGAACGCCACATCCTCTGGTGGTGATAATCATAAACGAGGACGTGGTCACAAACGAGGTTGGTGGAATAAGAAAGGCAAGAACCATGGTGGTCAATTTCATAACCAGGTTCCGAGGCATAATTCAGCCCCAAGCTTCAAGAATGTGAATCGCCACAAAGGCAAGGCTTACATGAACAATGCTCCCAGAAACTTTGAAGGAGCATGCCATAGATGTGGTGGCAATGGGCACTGGGCGCGTACTTGTCGTACCCCAAAACATCTGGTGGATCTGTATCAAGCCTCCCTCAAGGAGAAGGGTGTCGAGACTAATTTTCTCGACCAGGCTAAACCGATGGACATACCTGATCCAATGTCTGACTTATCAGGGCAGTAGGACACCACCCACCTGGATGTATCGGACTTCATTATGGAAATGGGGAATGAAGTTTACCGGTCCGATTGAATAGTTTATGTTTGATGTATTGAACTTGTAGTTCAAAAACTTGCATTTCAAAATTCAATAAAAGTGGCAGTTGAATTTTCTGTTATAACATGCTTTTAATTGTGATTCCCTTACTCAGAAAGCATGGATAAGAATTATGGTCATTCTCGAAACAAGAGCAATGACGGAGATATTTGTATTGCAGACAGCGCAACCACACATACAATACTTCGTGATCGAAAGTATTTCTCCAGCTTAATGCTTGCAAGAATAGGGGTAACAACAATATCAGGACCTTCAGATGTGATTGAAGGCTCAGGGAAAGCCCATATTATGTTACCAAATGGAACAATATTGTCCATACAGAATGCGTTGTATGCCACTCGATCTACTCGAAATCTATTGAGTTTCAAAGACATACGTTTAAATGGATACCACATTGCAATGAAAAGTGCAAAAAATGTGGAGTATCTATGCATTACCTCCAATGATACCCAGAAGCGTATATTGGAGAAGTTGCGTGGTTTGTCGAGTGGATTGTATTGTACATACATAATGACAGTTGAATCACATACTGTCATGAACCAGAAGTTCATTGATTCAAAGGTCTACATGCTCTGGCATGATCGTCTGGGTCACCCAGGATCTACCATGATGCGTAGAATCATTACCAACTCTAATGGACATCCATTATTAAGCAGACATATTGCTGTCTCAAATGATAACCCTTGCAAGGCTTGTTCTCAAGGGAAGTTGGTAATTAGACCATCACAACTAAAGGTTGATGCAGAATCCCCATCATTTCTGCAAAGAATTCAAGGGGATATTTGTGGGCCTATTCAACCATCTTGTGGACCATTTCGGTATTTTATGGTTTTGGTTGATGCATCTACCCGATGGTCACATGTTTGTCTCTTGTCTACTCGGAATGTAGCTTTTGCGAGACTTCTTGCTCAGATAATTAAGTTACGAGCACAGTTCCCAGATTATCCCATTAAGTCAATCAGACTTGATAACGCTGGTGAATTTACGTCTCAAACCTTTGATGATTACTGCATGACATTGGGCATTGATGTTGAACATCATGTTCCTCATGTCCATACTCAAAATGGTTTAGCAGAAGCATTGATTAAGCGGCTTCAGTTAATAGCTCGCACTCTGCTTATGAAAACAAAATTGCCAGTGTCTGTATGGGGACATGCAATTTTACATGCTGCATCATTGGTTCGATTGAGACCTATAGCCAACCATCAATACTCATCAGTATAACTCGTGTTTGGACATCAGCCAAACATTTCACATTTACGAGTTTTTGGTTGTGCTGTTTATGTGCCTATTGCACCACCACAGCGTACTAAAATGGGACCTCAGCGCAAACTGGGAATTTATGTGGGGTTTGATTCACCATCTATCATTAGATATTTGGAACCCTTAACAGGTGATATGTTTACAGCTCGTTTTGCTGATTGTCACTTTGATGAGACAGTCTTCCCATCGTTAGGGGGAGAAAAGACCGTTCCTGAAGAACGGAAAGAGCTGACATGGGTTGTTCCCACCTTGTCTCATTTTGATCCACGTAGCACTCAATGTGAAAATGAAGTGCAAAGGATCGTTCATCTTCAAGGCATTGCCAATCAAATGCCAGATGCATTTAATGATGCTATGAAAGTGACAAAATCACATATACCAGCTGCAAATGCACCTGCAAGAATTGATGTCCCTGTTGGACAAAATAAGGTGGCAGCGAATGATTCATCTGGTGCACGCCTGAAGCGTGGTAGACCCCCAGGTTCAAAAGATTCAGCCCCTTGAAAGAGAAAAACGAGGGCATAGTTGAATCCAAATGAAATCATTCAAGAAGAGAGAATGCATGACAAATCCCCAATTCATGATTCTATACTTCCAGAAGAAGAAAATGTCCTTGATGAGACACATGTCCCTGAAGAGACAAAAGTACATGAAAGCAAAGAAATCTCTATAAATTATGCATGTATAAATGAATTGTGGGATCGCAATGAGATAATCATTGACGATATGTTCGCATTTGTTGTAGCCACTGAAATCATATTAAGTGATGATATTGAGCCCCGCTCTGTTGATGAATGCAAACAGAGACAAGATTGGCCTAAGTGGAAAGATGCAATCCAGGCAGAATTAAATTCCTTGGAAAGGCGAAGTGTATTTGGACCAGTAGTCCAAACCCCGCCTGGTGTAAACCCTGTGGGTTACAAATGGGTATTCACAAGGAAACACAATGAGAAAAACGAGATTGCAAGATATAAAGCACGACTCGTTGCACAAGGTTTTTCACAAAGACCTGGAATTGATTATGAGGAGACATACTCTCCTGTAATGGACGCAATTACGTTCCGTTACTTGATAAGTTTAGTGGTTTCAGAGAAACTTGATATGCAACTTATGGATGTCATCACTGCGTATCTATATGGAGAATTAGATACTGACATATATATAAAAGTCCCAGAAGGACTTAAGTTGCCTGAAACAACTAACAAACCACGAGGTATGCTCTCAATCAAATTGAGGCGATCCTTGTATGGGCTGAAACAATCTGGACGAATGTGGTATAATTGTCTCAGTGAGTATTTGATCAAAGAAGGGTATATCAACAATGTCATTTGCCCTTGTGTGTTCATTAAGAAATCCAATTCTGGATTTGCTATAGTGGCAGTATATGTTGATGATATGAACCTAGTTGGAACTCCTGAAGAGCTCAATAAAACTGTTGAATATCTGAAAAGCGAGTTTGAAATGAAAGACCTTGGAAAAACAAAATTTTGTCTCGGCCTGCAGATCGAGCATTGTGCTAGTGGAATTTTAGTCCACCAATCAGCTTACATTGAAAAGATCCTGAAGCGATTTGGTATGGACAAAGCTTATCCACTCAGCACACCAATGGTCGTTCGTTCTTTGGATATTAAGAAAGATCCATTCCGTCCAAAAGAAGATGATGAACCGGTCCTTGGTCCAGAAGTACCATATTTGAGTGCAGTAGGTGCTTTATTGTATTTAGCACAATGTACTAGACCAGATATAGCTTTTTCAGTCAATTTGTTAGCAAGGTATAGCTCTGCTCCAACAATTAGTCATTGGAAAGGAGTCAAAGATGTATTGAGATACCTTCCTGGAACAACAGACATGGGTCTCTTCTACTCAAAGAACTCCACAGATGACCAGGTCCTTGTTGGATATGCAGATGCTGGTTTTCTCTCTGATATGCATAAAGCCCGCTCACAAACTGGATATGTGTTCAAGAATGGAGATACAACAATCTCATGGCGCTCAACAAAGCAAACATTAGTTGCTAAATCTTCAAATCATTCAGAAATACTTGCTTTACATGAAGCAAGTCGTGAATGTTCATGGTTAAGATCAATGATCCATCATATCCGGAATTCATGTGGTCTAACTTCGAAGACAGACAATCCAACTGTCATCCATGAAGATAATGTAGCCTGTATTGCCCAAATGAAGGAAGGATTCATCAAGGGCGATAAGACTAAACACATATCTCCAAAGTTTTTCAGTGCACATGAGCTTCAGAAGGCTAAAGTTATTGAAGTCAGACAAATCTGTTCCAATGAAAATCTGGCAGACTTGTTCACCAAGTCTCTATCAAAGTGCACGTTTCAGAAGCTAGTGCAAAGTATCGGATTACGTCGACTTACCAAACAGCTAAGTTTGGAGAATGCAGAATCAGGGGGAGATACAAATCAAGGGGAACATCCATGATACATGCATGTTGTACTCTTTTTCCTTCGATCAGGATTTTTCCCACTGGGTTTTTCCTATCAAGGTTTTAACGAGGCAACATAAGCATACTTCACACTATATCAACAATCCAGGTAAAGTTGTACTCTTTTTCCTTCGCTGTGGTTTTTTCCCACTGGGTTTTTCCAAGCAAGGTTTTAACGAGGCAACTGATGTTGATATGTGGGCATCCAAGGGGGAGTGTTGAAAACACTGTGGGTTAATGAATGCGCACAATAAACTTTGGTAAAGTTTCCATAAACTTTGGTAAAGGTTTCAAAGTGTAATAATTATGTCCAAAGTGTAATAATTATGTTTGTGTAGGATTGCTCTATAAATAAGAGCAATTCAATTGTTATCAATGTGAGAATAGAAGACAAGAAGAATACACTCATTTCTATTCCCCTCTCTCTTATATTGTCATTCCCTTTGTGCTCTAGTTTCAGTGTAATATTTTACACCTACTCCGCACATCTCACTAGTAAAAGTTATCTCCCTAACTTTTACATATTTATAACATATTGAAGATTTTAAAGGTGCTTTTGTTGTATACTATCTGTAATCCAATCATTGTGAATGTGATCAGTTCTCACTCCCTACTTTTTATATCATCGAATCCTAATGGCAATTGGAAAGGCTACTTTTCAGTGAAGTTTTCTTGTTTAACACGTCAAAACAAATCTCAGCGATAATTGGAAACCAATCCTTATGTGAATAGGCAACTTATCATTTTTATTCTACGTTAGATTTGAGAATTTTAAAATTCTATTCAAACCATATAATGTGGGCTTTTGTGTTTGTTCGTTCGTTATTTGTTTTCTTCATATTCTTACACCACCCTACATGATTTTTATTTCACCCACATATTTTTTGTTTTGATATATCTGAATCGTAAAAAAGTGAATCGTAAAAAAGTGAAAAGTAAAAATTAAAAAGAATAGAATGATTATCAAACTGGCCCTATGATTTTGGGTAGGTGAATTGTAAAGTATTTAGTAGTAAAAAAAACACGAAAAGAACGAGTTTACAAATCACATGTATATATGCTAATAAATTTTATAAAACACGAAATTCGTCAATGATAATTAACATGTTTGCTGTTTTACTCCTTTAAATGTTGGTAGTCTCCATTCATCTTGTAAGCAGATGCTTTCACTGTGGTTGACGCGGACACAAAAAGTCCAATTTAAGCCATTATAAATAGTTAAAAGATGACTCTTCTATTATTCTTTCTCTTTATGTGAATGTATGAGTTTAAGCTATTATCATTCTCTCTCTTTCTCTTTGTGTCTAAATCCAAATGTAAAAATAAGGAGTTGCGCGATATGTGAAGCTTAGGAGGCGTGTGAGTGATGAAAAAAACAGAACCAGAGTTGTAGGGTCTAAATCCAAAAGTAAAAACAAATCTTAGCGATAATTGGAAAACCAATCCTTATGTGAATAGGAAACTTATCATTTTTGAGTCATGTATAGCAAAACCAATCCTGATGTGAATAGAAAACTTGTCATTTTTATTCTTCGTTAAATTTTAGAATTTTAAAATTCTATTCAAACCACATAAAATGGGTTTTTGCGTCCGTTGGTTCGTTATTTGTTTTCTTTATGTCTTTACACCACCATTCATGATTCTTATTTCACCCACATACTTTCTGTTTTGATATATCTGAATGGCAAAAAAGTGAAGACTAAAAACAAAAAAGAATAAAATGGTTATCAAACTGGGTCCAAAGATTTTGGGTTGGTGGATTGTAAAGTATTTAGTAGTCTAAGAGACACAAAGAAGGAGTTTACAAATCACATGTATATATGCTAATAAATTTTATATAAAGAAAACTAATGAAAATAACTTGAAAATTTTGAGTTTAAACGATAAGAACAAAATAAAAGGTAAAGTGAATAGTACAAGAATTGATTTTTTAGTATAAAAATATGGTTTTTCGTTAAAATAAACAGTACTGTTAGCTTTTCGTTAAAGTTCCTTTTATATAACACTAAATTCGTCAAATGAGAAGATGATTATAATCTAGCATAATTAACATGTTTGCTGCCTCACTCCTTTAGTTGTTCTTATTCACTGGAGAGGGAGAAGTACATGGATATAAAATTGATTAATTAAACCCCGAAGAGCTAGGGTCGGAAACGGAACGTCTCGAAAGAAAGAAATAACTATGGTGAGCGAGAGAGATTTTTCAATGTGATTGAAATACGGAATGATACACCAAGTATTATTATACAAATGATGGAATATGTGTATTAAAATGTTAATAACTTAAAAAATAAAATTTCACTTGATTTACCACGTGTTTCGGTCACAATGAATTTTTTTTTCGTGGGAGATCCAATTAATGGAGATTTAGAAGATGAAATTTCAGCGGGCTACCAACAATAAGACGGGTTGGTTTGGTATTGCTGTACTTTTAAAAAAAGTTGCTTCTGCTGTGAAAATAAGCAGTTATGAAATAAAGTAGCATAGTGTTTGGTAAACGTTTTTGTAAAAGTGCTTTTGAAAAGAAAAAAAAACAGTATTATAGTGTTTGGTAAACTTTTATGTAAAAACAGATATGAAAAAATGCCAGTTTTTCAAAGCTGGGTTTTGCAGCTTTTTTATACCAGTTTTTTTACGAATCACCTCAGTACCAAACCAGACGGACCTAGTTCTCCTTCTCTCTCAGCTGAAATTAGAAAGTAGAAAGTAGAAAGAAACTACTTGAAGAAGAAGGTGAAGAAACCCGGAAGCAGAAAATGGAGCACGATAAAGTTGTTGGCTGTGTACAGTTCGGCATGCTCGACCCCAAAGAAATTGTAAGTTTATTCTTCAAAATCGCAATTTATGTCCCTGAAATATGATTATTGTGTGTGCATGTTCGTGTGTTTGGGCGCATCGGTGCCGTGAGATAACAGAGGAAGCGAAGAGAGAAGGTCTGAGTGACCCTCGGCTGGGTGCAATTTCCCGAAATGTCAACTGTGAGACTTGTGGCGGAGACGTGCACAGCTGCCCGGCCATTTTGGTCACATTGTATTGGCCCAACCATTCTACCACGTCTTGTTCACCAAGACGGTGTTCTCGGTATTGGAATCCGTATGCTTCCGCTGTTCACGAATTCTGGTAAGTTCATTGCATTTTTGCTTCAGTAAATAAGATGGATGAATTGAAAATTCTCAAACCCTCACAAAGTTTTACCTTGATTTTGCAGGTTCGCACCAATTTTAACCATGCCCTGACATTCAACAGGCCACGAAAAAGGCTTAAAATGATCCAACCTCAAGCACAAGACCACATTTCAGACCAAATTTCAGTTTCAGACGTCGACCCTGTACATCCCTCAAGATTACAATGTCCCAAATGTAAAACTTCGCAGCCCAAGCTCTATCTGGAGGGCAGTAGCATACTCAAAGATCCGATGCGCCCGCAGACTAATAAAAGAAAGAGAAAAGACGACCCTGAACCTGGACCTGCATCTGCACCTGTACAAAAAGTGCCCGTTACTGCACAAAATGTAAATTCGACAAGGAAATTCTTTCATTCCTTGTATTAGACTCGCGACGACATTTTGCATGTATATATTCTAACTTTTAATTCAATCATTCTTGCAGGCTCTTGCTATTCTGCAGAAGATACACACTGAGCCATGCCGTCAGTTGGGGTTCAACCCTATATTTGCTTGTCCGGATTGGATGATCATACAAGTTCTTCCAATTCCTCCACCGCACGTGAGGCCCTTCATGAGGGCGGATTCCTGCCACATTTACCAGGATGATCTCACTTTCCAGCTCTCCTGGATTATTCGCCTCAATAATCATCTCAAGGCTAGGAAAGTGCGTTCCCTTCATGGCGAGCGCCTGTTGGCGCTTTACATATCCCAATATTACAACAAGTTGCCTGGACAACCAAGGGTATGGCTTCTTGTATACATGGAGATGGAGACACACTTCTGTATGTAGCAATCTTATGTTGCATCTCTTTTTGCCTCTTCATACACATCGGAAAAGCAATATGGTTTTATGCTGCATCTCCTTTTTCCTGTTCATTCACATCACAAAAGCAATATGGTTTTATGCTGCCTCTCCTTTTTCCTGTTCATACACATCACAGAAGCAATATGGTTTTATGCTGCATCTCTTTTGCCCTGTTCATACACATCATAAATAAATAAATAAAAGCTTTTTGTAACCTGCATGCTTCTTTTTATACATGTATGCTCAAGCTTTTCTCTGTTGAACAGGCTACGACAGATGCAGGGAGGCCTATTAGATCAATATGCTGCAGGCTTAATGGAAGGGAAGGTCTTATTAGAAAACATTTGACGGAAAAGCAAGTTTTTCAGTCAGCACAAGCAATGGTAACCCCGGATCCAAACATGAGGTGGATCAATTAGGAGTACCTTGGACTATTGCTCTGGATTGTGACTCCAGAGATTGTGTCCAGTTTTTCAGTCAGCACATTTCCAGAGATTGTGACTCCAGAAAACCACAAAAGGTGATCTTTGTACTGTTTTCTTTTTCTTCTCTTTGCATTTAAAGTTTCCTCTTCTTTTGTTTTTATTTTATTTCATTTTGAGTTTATATCAACGCCACTTTCATCACTAAAAAACAGGTTGAACGAGTTTCTCTTTGGGGAGAAACCTCCTCGTGGTGAAACGAGAGCTGCTAGGTCTATAATAACAGTTGATGGAAAAAGATTTGATGTTGAAATCTTGAAGAAGAACAGGATCTAATGGCCTTTAAAGCATGGAGACAAGGCATTGCTCTATTGTTCTGATAAGTTTTGGTTCATGTCTTTTCTCTTTAACCATCACTTCTGAACGTTTACTATTGTGGATGCAGGTAGAGCACCATTTGAAGGATGGGACATTGTCATCTTGAACCGTCAACCTAGTCTCCATAAAATGTCTATTACGGGGCATAGAGTCAAGGTCGTGCCAGGTTCAACTTTTCGGTTGAATCCGTCCATCACTTCAGCTGATTTTGGCGGGGATCATATGAGGATGCATGTTCCTCAGTCATTAGAAACAAGGACAGAAGTGCTAGAGCGCATGATGGTGCCCAAATGCATGTTTTCCCCTCAGTCAAATTGGCTTGAAGTGGGTCTTTCCAAAGATTCCCTATTAGGTTGTTGTAAGATCAGCGAGATGGGCACCTTCATTGAGAAGGTGACAGTGACATAACCTTCATTTATTTACTTTTTCTTTTCCCCTTACCATATCACAATATCTTACCCTCCGTAATTGTCTTCAGGATGTTTTGATGAACATATTGATGTGGCTGGAGGATTTTGTTGGTGAAGTTCCTGCTCCTGAAATTTTGAATCCCCAACCCCATCTGGACCGGGGAAACAAGTATTTGTCTCATCGTACCAAAACAGATAAATTTCCTAACAACTCCTGCTGGCACTCAGAATCAGAGAGGGGTAACATTACTCCAGTTGAAACTGATAGTTTGGTGATGATACAAAAAGGTGAACATCTTTCGGTACCCTTTGTAAGGATACTCTTGGGATGTCCACGCATGGTCTTAACACATGTGATATGGTATGCAATTTGCCGCTATTCAATTAACAGATGCCTTCTACCATCAAAGTAAAATAGTCAAGTTGTACTGTTATTGATTGATTTTATTTCGATTTGCAGGAAAGAATGTGGTCCAGATGCAGCCTACAAATTTTTGGGCAATGCCCAGTTGCTTATGCACTATTGGTTTTTGCATAATGCCTTCTCGATTGGAATTGGAGGTATGATTGTTGTTCGGGCAACAACGGAAAAAATCAAGTAGACAATTTCTGAGGTAAAAGATGAGGTGGGAGGGCTTATTAGTAAAGCCCGGTCCAAGCAGCTGGAGGCTGAACGCGGACGAACTTTGATGGACTCATTTGAAAACAAAGTGAACCAGGTCCGTTAATTGATTGTCTACAATTTATTCTTGTTTAGCTTTCTACTGTTAGTAATGTATCTAGTGAGCAAGTAAAGCAGGTTCACAGCAATGTTTGTGAATCTGATCATAGGAAATCAGAATGGCAGCTATCCAATTAGTTAGCTTTGCTGTTAGTTTTGATATTTATACTAACATCTTCTCGTCTTCTCTGTAACAAAACTAACAGCAAAGCTAACTAAATGGATAGCTGTCATTTTGATTTCCTATGATCATTCACAAACATTGCTGTGAATCTGCTTTACTTGCTGACTAGATACATTACTAACAGTAGGAAGCTAAACAAGAATAAATTGCAGACAATCAATTAACGCACCTGGTTCACTTTGTTTTCAAATGAGTCCACCAAAGTTCATCCAGGTTCAGCCTCCAGCTGCTTGGACCGGGCTTTACTAATAAGCCCTCCCACCTCAGAAATTGTATGCTTGATTTTTTCCGTTGTTGCCGGAGCAACAATCATATCTCCAATTGAAAAGGCATTATGCAAAAACCAATAGTCCACAAGCAACTGGGCATTGCCCAAAAATTTGCAGGCTTCATCTGGACCACATTCTTTCCTGCAAAACGAAATAAAACCAATCAATAACAGTACAACTTGACTATTTTACTTTGATGGTAGGGTGCATCTGTTAATTGAATAGCGGCAAATTGCATACCGTATCACATGTGTTTTTAAAAAACTCACATGCGTTTTTCACTAAGTAGTGATTCTAAAATCATTTTAGCCAAAAACACTTGAAGTCGTCTTAAAAGCATTCCGAAAAACGCTTGAAGTCGTCTTTTTAAAAGGATTCCCAAACAAGTTTTTTTTATCCTAAGTTAAACAAAATTTGAGAATTAAGAGGGTGTAGTCAAACTCGGATTTGAGAGGATTTTAAAAGACTTTAAAATTCTAGTGTAGTCAATTAAAAGATTTTAAAGGATTTTAGAATCCAGGTGTAGTCAATTAAAAGATTTTAAAATTTATCTAAATCTAAGTGTATTCAAATTTTGAAGGATTTCTATAAGTTGTGGATTTTGTGAGATTTGAGAGCAAAAATTATATGTAACCAAGACTAAAAAGAATTCAACCTCACCCCTTAGTGAGTAATTTGATTATCACTTTTAAATCTTATCAAATCTATCACTTTTAAAATCCTAATTTGGCTGTCGTCTTTTTTTTTTCATTAGTGAGTAATTCAACTCTATAAACGAAATAGGGTTGCTATGAGCATTTGCGTCTCTCTCCCTCTCATTGTCGACTGCGCATGATCCGAACTTTCCATTTGAGCAGATCGGAGATGATGAGGTCTCACCCCATCAGATGTCCTCTGTCGCGGCTGTCCACCACCATGCTCTAAACCCGGCACCGCCAAACACCTGCCGAACCGGAGGTGATCTTTCGCCAGACAATTCCTTTCAGAAGCTGCGGTGGGTGCCAATTCAATAGCCTGTTTCCGGAAACAGGCGACTGAAAAATGATTCTCTGTTTTCGGAAACGAGAAACTCTCTTCGGGGATAGTGCTGGCCCAACCCAATACATCTCCATATAAAAATGAAAAACAAAATCCCATTTCTGCCCTCTCCCTTCAAACTACTCGAGCCTCCTCCATTCCATATAATAATCCAGCTGCTCCGTTCCGTTGCTCCGGCCGGCTCTGTAAGTCTTTCTTTATTTTATTTTATGTTTTGCAATTTATTAATTTCTGGGTTTGTTTCTAGATTCTGACTATAGATTTAAGATTTAGGGGTTTCTAATTTATGTTTGGTTGGGGATTTTAGAGATTCAAGTGATGTCGAATTTCTGATTTTGTATAAGTCCCTAATTTAGGAATTGAGGGATTCAGATTAGGGATTTAGAGATTTTATTTTATTTTTGATACAAACGTATCGGTGAAGGGGAATTTGAACTAGAAGCTCGAGCGTCAGGTAAATGCTCCTAATCACCTTAGCTGTTTTTCTGTATCAGAGTTTGAAAGCATGATCTTCTCTGCACCACGCTGCTTTTCATTAGTTCCATAGCATAAGTTAAAGTTGAGATTGATGAAAAAAAATTCATAATATTAATCAAACAAAAACAACCAAATATTCATTTCTCTCTCGTGTGCTCATACGTCCCATAAATCTTTTTCACCTCCACTACACTCATTTTTTTACATGTTGATCTTTAACCGCCTAACATTTCGTATCATAAAGCATTGTTATCCTATAAAATTTTCTCTTGATCTTTAGTGGCCTACGACAATCACACATCACACTCGATGCGCCCTTCCACTTCATTTATCCAGCTTATATTCTATGATTGAGATCTCCATCTACTTTGCCTTTTTGTTTTTTTTTTTTTTTTTTTTTTTTGAAGATAGATTTAAGATAACCAAGCATTCACTCTTTGGTACTTCCTGATCTCCAATCCTCACTCTTTATCTCATTTGGACTCTCATTCACACTGAACTTGCGCTCCATATACTCTGTTTTTGACCTCTTAGATGAAGATCTTTAGATTTCAACACTCATCGCCAAAGGTTAAGCTTCTATTTACTTGCTCTTGCTTTTCATCTATCAACATTGTCATTTGCGAAAAGCATACACCAAGGAATATTCGAACTTTTGGTGTGGAGAGTGGATTACAACGCACTAGCGAACTTAACTAAGTCCATATATGTTTTCACGTGTTTTAGATTGAGAATTAGTCGTGAATCAAATCCCCCAGAGTCGGGCTGTTTAACTGTTAGAGATCTTAGTTTAAACATAAATGAAATTCAAGATTTTAATAGTAAAGGTAAGAAAATTCTAAACTACATATAAACCATGTCTAATAAAGTTGTGACCTACTTATATTCTAAACCTTTCTTTATTAGAGAGATGAGACAATTTAGATGTATTTTGGTCCTTCTAGAACACTTGTAAACATCTCCACCTAGTGCTGCCTAGACAGCGGCTGACCATCATCGTGATTAATTTTTAGGCGTTTGAAAATTAAGGAAGGACGCTTGCCTAGAACACAACTCTCACTTAAACAGAAAATAAATAGCTTTCTTTTTGCATTTTATTTGTTCAATAATTTGTAAGATACGCGTTGAATACTTGAATGAAACTCATTATATGCTTCTTCTCCATATTTTTAATATGTTCTAAAACTCTATGATCTATATGTCATTCTATTTTGCAATTTATGTATCTCAATACAATTATGTTTTTTTTTTAAGTATAAGTGGACATTTATTTATATGTTATTTAATAAATTTATTAAAAGTTAAAAAAAAAGGGCCTAGGTCTCTGCCTTTCATCCGAGTAGGGCTGACGCCTTTTAGAACCTAAGTGTAGGATGACCGAGTAAGACACAACTTGGCATACGATATAAAAGATCATTTTCCTTGTACACGAATCTCAAATCCCATTGGATCTTTATATTATTATTAGCTTCTTTTTTCTTTTTCTTTTTTTTCTTTTTTTTTTCTTTTGACTGCTCCAATTAGAAGATGCAATTATGAGATTGAGGCTGCAATGACGTTATAGGATTCATACAACCGATCCCACTTAGTGGGAAGGCTTTGTTGTTGTTTTTCTTTCTTTTCACAAACAACGCACATCCACATGTAGGTTGTGTTTTCTTAGTATATTAACTTCAGTTTGTTGTTTGGTGTTTTTGGTACAAGCAGCCTTGATATGGCGAGTGGTGCAGGTAATATCCCAAAAGAACTGTTAGAGAACATCGGAAACCGCCTCAACACCAAAACCGATGTTTCTAGATTCCGTGCTGTCTGTAAGCCATGGCGGTCCTCTATTCCTCCCTTCAAGAAGAACCTGCCCCAATTGCCCTCAGAAGTGAATATTGCGGACCCAGACAGTGGCTATGATATTTGCGGATATAGTTTTACCCTCGTCGAGAGTGCAGTCTATCATCTCGCACCTCCCACCGATGATGATTCCCAGAAAAGAGGTTGGTTGATTAATGTCAAAGAAGTAGGTCCTGATCAAAAGGGTGAACAACACACACATCACATGTTGCATCCGCTCTCCCGCTTATTTCGAGGGCAGCCCAAGTCCTTCCCGAAGGTATTCAACTTATTGGAATTTCGGGTATTTGAAGTGGCAAGAATGTATAGTCTATTAGACTATGGTGGGGAGCTGCATGGTGATTTTAAGGTGGCTGCATCCTTGAATCTTGATTTCCCTGCTTTCATGGCAATTGATCTGTTCGGAACGTTATATTACGGAGAGCTAGGCGCTGACGTTATAGACTGCACCAACTTCCTTTTGAAGTTGGATGACGAATACCGTGATTTTCAAGATGTTATTTTCTACGAAGGAAGGTTTTGTGCCGTGTGCCGTGACAGGAGAGCGGTGGCAGTGGATTCTTGTCTGAATACGGAAATGATTGCATCTCCATTACCAAATATCTCTTGCCTTGACGACGAGAAGAAGAAGAAGTTGGTGGAGTCGTTGGGAGAGCTGCTTTTAGTTGATATGTATTTGAAGGGAAAGCCGTCAGACTATACATTCGAGATTTTTAAGCTGGACGCTCACGAGAAGCAATGGGTTAAGCTAGAGGCTCAATCTCTGGATAATCGAATATTGGTGCTAGGGGATGACGGCTGCTACTCTCTTTCTACTCAAGATTTCCCTGGAGTGGAAGGGAGATGTATTTATTTTCACGAGGCTCTTCATAGCAAGAGTTACGAGTTCCATCGGTTAAGAAGCATGTTAAGCGATATTGCAGTGTACAGCTTGGATTCTGGCCGTGTCTCACAGCTATCAGATTTTCCAAGTTCGAACATCATCTTTTGCCCACCCCCAACCTGGACGTGGCCTAACATGCCAGAGTTGTCTTGCAGACGTGATCAAGGGGAAGATTCCGGATTGAGGGCGAGGAAGAGGAGGAAGATCATGGCCGTCGTAAGATGCAGCAATGGGCATTGAACATAGTTCTCGCGATCGGTGGTGTCTCTTTTACATACTATGTATTCTGTTGTAGCTAGATTGATCGGTGGTGTCTCTTTTGCAAATCATACATCTCATTGTCTTGTGTTTTCCGTTTCCGAATTGGCGTTTATGACTATCGATTACCGAAAAAATATGAAGAAAAAGGAACTAGAAATTGAGATCTTAGCAGAGAAAAGGTTGCTGCTACTGCATAAAAATTTCATTAATTCATTTGATCGCATTACACCTCACTAATATAGTAATATAAGACACAGCCGTTGCAAACATCTAATGAGAATTGGAATTAACCGACTCCTCCATCTTTGTATCTCATCTTGTGAGGAGAAAATTTTTATTGTGCTCACGTGTCATTATATAAAGGGTTATATGGGAGGTTTAATGAAAATGGAGGAAAATTTTAATTTTTAAGTTGTTAATTTCTTAATACAAGTATCTCACCGCTTGTATAGTAACACTTGGTATACCATTCCGTGTTCAGAGACATTGAAAAATCTCTCGTAGTAAACGAATCCTCTTGAGAATTGGAAACATCTCATTTTTATAGATAATTAATCAATTTGAAAACTTCATTTTAATCCTTGTAAAAGTTAAGGAGTACAATTACAATTACAATTTATGTCTAACCAATTTTCTATTTGTCTAACATCTAATTAAACCACGTTTTGTTGCCCGCATGATGTGACAGTTGATGATTGAATTTCTTGTTTATGATTTAAATAAGTAATTCAACCATTAAGTGTCATATCATGTAATTTACAAAATATGATCTAAAAATATAGACTTCCGAGCATTCTTTAGGGACCTATATATACTAAACAAGAATCAAACCCAGAATGGTAACAAGTCATGCATATACACTTATTATTAATCTAGAACAGAATTACATATGAAGTATATATTCCAACTCAAAGCAAAGCACAGTACAGTACAGTCAAGAATGCTCATTGCTTCTCTCTCACACCATCTTTCCTCCTCTTCGTCGCCGGTTCTGAAGTTGATCCGGAATCTTCCCCATGATCTTGTTTACCAGAGTATGGCTTGGCTGCAGGCCAAGTCCAAGTTGGGGGCGGGCAAAACATGTTCTCGGAACTCGGAAGATCTGCTAGCCGCAAGATGCTGCTGCTGCCAGAATCTAAGCTGAACACTCCAATTCGGGATAGCATTCTTGCTAGTTCATGCTTATACGACTTCTCATACCAACGCTCGTTGAAATAAATGCTTCTCCCCTTGCATCCAGGGAAATCCCGACTAGACACGAAGTAGCAGCCGTCATCCCCCAGCACCAATATTCGATCATCCAAAGCTTCCGCGCCAAGCTCAACCCATTTCTTCTCATTTGCCTCCAACTTGAAGATCCTGAATCTGTGGCCAGCAGTTTCACATCTGTAGTTGTAATCCGAATGTCTATCAACTAAGAGTAGGTCTCCCATCGACTCCACCAAATGCTTCTTGTGACCGTCATACGAGTGGTTAGCTAGCGGAGATGCAATCAGTTTCCAATTCAAACAAGAATCAAAAGCCAAAGCTTTTCCGTCGTCACAGACGGCACAAAACTTTCCTTGGTGAACAATAACATCTTCAAAATCGCAGGATTCCGCATCCAACTGCTCAGAAACATTGATGCAATTTATAACGTGACCACCAAGTTTTCCATAATATAATGTTCGATGATCACCAATAACCATGAAAGCCGGGATATCGAGATCTAGGGATGCGGCCACCTTAAATTCAGTAAACCTCTCCTCATCCGAAGCTCTTAGACCATACATGTTTGCCACCTCAAGTGCCGGGATATCCGACAAGTTGAGTACCTTTGGGAATGACTTGGGCAACTTCAGTTGTCGATGTGACCGGGAGAGCGGACGCAACAATACATGGTCAGTTTCACCCGATTCTACTTCTTGGACGTTAATCAGACAACCTCTTCTCATTTTCTGAGGATCATCGGCAGAAGGAGCGAGATGATAGACTTTGCTCTTGACGAGGGTATAAGATTGGCAAGTGTCATCATCTTCAAAGTGAATTTGGGCGGTGGGGAACTGGAGCAGGTTCTTCTTGAAGGGAGGAATAGAGGACTGCCACAACTTACAGACCGCGCGGAACCTAGAAACATCGGTTTTGGTGTTGAGGCGGCTTCCGATGTTCTCTAACAGTTCATCTGGGATATTACCGGAACCACTCCCCATATGCATATAATTATCTAGGGTTAGCTGGTACTGCAAAACGAAAGAAAAGATCCCGGGAGAGAAGAAGAAGAAGGGTACATAGGTAGGTAGTCGTCTCGGTTTTCTGTCTCTCTCTCTCTCTTGGTGAAAGCATAGATTGTGAATGTGATCAGTTTTCACTCCTACTTTTTATATCGTCGAATCCTAATGACAATTGGAAAGGCTACTTTTCAGTAAAGTTTCCTTGTTTTACACGTCAAAACAAATCTCAGCGATAATTGGAAAACCAATCCTTATGTGAATACGAAACTTGTCATTTTTATTCTAAGTTAGATTTTAGAATTTTAAAATTCTATTCAAACCATATAATGTGGGTTTTTGTGTTTGTTCATTCGTTATTTGTTTTCTTCATGTTCTTACACCACCCTTCACGATTTTTATTTCACCCGCATAGTTTTTGTTTTGATATATCTGAATCGTAATCACTAAAAACTAAAAATTAAAAAGAATAGAATGATTATCAAATGGCCCAATGATTTTGGATTGGTGAATTGTAAAGTATTTAGTAGTCCAAAAAACACGAAAAGAACGAGTTTACAAATCACATGTATATATGCTAATAAATTTTATAAAACACTAAATTCGTCAATGATAATTAACATGTTTGCTGTCTTACTCCTTTAAGGATGCGTTTGTTGCACCGGACTATCTCGGACTGGACTAGTTTCAGGGACTAAGCTAGACTGGCTTAGACTAGACTAAGCTGGACTGATTTAGTGAAGTGTTTGGTGCAGCGTCGGACTAAGAAGCAAGACTGTAATATTATATTATTTTATATTAATTTAATATATAATTAATATTTTACTATTACTTTACCTTTTTCCTTCTTTTTTTTCTTTCTAGAATCCTCTTCTTCTTACTTCTACAATCTCTGTAACCATTTTTCACTCCACCTCTCCTCCCCCATTTTTGTCCCTTGCCTCTCCCTCCCATTTCCCTTTTCTCCCCATTTTTGCCCCTTCTTCTTTTTTTTTGTTACAAGTGTCTCCTTCCCCTCCCTTTATTTTTTTTCTCTCGTTTCACCACTATATAATGTCCCATCTTCCTTCTCCCTCTACCTCTTTTCCCGTCAAACCCCACCTCCCGCTTCTCATGAATCACAAAACATAAAGCCCAAATTTAGAGGGTGGGCGAAGGTGCGAAGGAGAAGGGAGAGGGCGAAGGTGCGAAGGAGAAGGGAGACGACGAGGGATCAGCAGCGGGGGAGAGAACGGAACTAGCAGTCCGCTTGAAATCGAGGGGCCTCGCCAAGAACGTTTAGCGAAGCGTTCAGTCGGGACGAGTCCCCGTTAGTCCCATTAAAACTAGTTCAGTGTGGACAACAAACATAAGATTGGACACACCCTTAATCTAGTCTAGTCCAATGACCCCTAAGAAGGTCAAACAAACACTCCCTAAATGTTGGTAGTCTCCATTCATCAGATGCTTTCACTGTAGTTGATGCGGACACAAAAAGTCCAATTTAAGCCTTTATAAATAGTTAAAATATGACTCTTCTATCATTCTCTCTTTATGTGAATGTATGAGTTTCAAGCTATTATAAATAGTTTAGAACATGAATAGCAAAACCAATCCTGATGTGAATAGAAAACTTGTCATTTTTATTCTTCTTTAAATTTTAGAATTTTAAAGTTCTATTCAAACCACATAAAGTGGGTTTTTGCGTCCGTTGGTTCGTTATTTGTTTTCTTTATGTCTTTACACCACCATTCATGATTCTTATTTCACCCACATACTTTTTGTTTTGATATATCTGAATCGCAAAAAAATGAAGACTAAAAACTAAAAAGAATGAAATGGTTATCAAATTGGGTTCAAAGATTTTGGGTTGGTGAATTGTAAAGTATTTAGTAGTCTAGGAGACACAGAAAGAAGGAGTTTACAAATCACATGTATATATTCTAATAAATTTTATATAAGAAAAACTAATGAAAAATGTTTGAAAACTTTGAGTTTTAACGATAATGACAAAATAAAATATAAAAGTGAATAATATCAAGATTGACTTTTAGTGTAAAAATGTGATTTTTCGTTAAAGTGAACAGTACCAGAAGTTTTTTGTTAAAGTTCATTTTTATATAACACTAAATTCGTCAATGAGAAGATGATTATAATCTAGCATAATTAACATGTTTGCTGCCTCACTCCTTTAGTTGTTCTTATTCACTGGAGAGGGAAAAGTACATGGATATAGAATTGATTAATTAAACCCCGAAGAGCTAGGGTCGGAAACGGAACGTCTCGAAAGAAAGAAAGAAAGAAAGAAAGAAAGAAAGAAATAAGGGTAAATTGTAGCAATTGTCCCTTAATTTTAACTCAATTGGAGCAATGACGCTTGATGAGTCGATATTATACTATATATTTTACCCTAATCTTAGTATTAATTTATTGGTTATTTTGTTAGAATTTTGATATTTTGTTATATATTTCCAATGTAGGACATTCGACTTCCTCTGGAGCAAAAGATTATCAAACGGACGAATTTTGGAGCTCTTACTATGATCGTTGTTCTATTTCTTTTATTCAAAATGTTTTACATTTCTCATTTAATTGGTGTGCCATGGCAGTTTGTATATTTTTTTTTTTTTTTCTTTTTCCGGTTATCATTTGCCATCTCGCTTCAGTTTAAGTGGTCCTTTCACCTTAGTTTATTAGACCGCAACAGATGTTATTATGAGACCATTATATTGTAATTGATTCTGATGACGAAGGTTTATCGGAGATGAAGGCTAATGCTTAAGCTTTCAGTGGTTAATATCTCTCGAAACTTTTGATTTCATTTATCTTATTGACATTTTCTCTCTTTTTTTTTCTCTCAACAGTTGGGATGAGTGGGTAGGGTTGGATCATCTGATGAAAAACACTGACGAAAATAAGAAGAAGCACGAGTACCTCAACCAGAAACAGGGAACATACAAGAATGCAAAGCTATTATGCACAACACATACTAAACCAAAAAGTTATCATGGTTGGGTTTATCATCTTTTAACATTTCTTTTGTTGTTGCCCAATCATGAAATTTGGATTTATTCTTGAATGTTAGATGTAAGGTGTGGAATTCTGGCATGTGACATGAACCATCCTATTTTTGGGCGAGCTTTGAGGTTTAACGGTCATACCCTTCATAGGGGTAAATATAATGGATATGGGATACTGAAAAAGTAACAATGTAGTTAACTAATTTACCAACATGCATTCTTCATTTATGATCATAACTTGAATACAGTTCTTGAATTAGGATGCCAAGAGGTTAGGTACTGAAAATATATCCTGTTTTATTAACTTCTCTGGCAATTTGAAAGTGTATATAATCTGCATTGTTCTTACTGTTGGTATGAAATTATGTGCAGCGTCAAGAGGGAAGAAGCGAAAGAATGACTGTCTGTAAGGTATACCTCCAGGTCATTATACATATCTCTCTGTTCATATTATTTCCTTTTCATTCTTGCTAAATTATTGGGTTATTATATTTGTGTACAGATATTAGTGTATTTGTTAATTGGATTTCGATAATTGGAGTTCAAATATTACATTGTTATAGGGATACCAATTTCTCATATGATTGCAATTTGCATGTAGATATGTGTTATCTGATTCAATCACAAAATTTGTATCCCTTTAGCTAATAGTATGTTCATTTGCTGAACTGGGTTGGCTTTAGTTTTAGGTTTTATTATGCGGTATGCAGTTGGTCAGTTCTCAAACATATTCTCAATTTAGAACGAGAGAAACTAATGATTCTTCTGAATGAAAATGTTTCAGATGGGTTTCTGTAATGCGAATTTCGTGAGGTTCATAACGCTGATTTGATTTTCTCATAAGAAAGGATCTTCTCTCTGGCTTTCTGGGCCAAGTCGTCGAAGCTCTCTCTGTAAGTAATTTCTCACCATTTTCTTCATATTTACCCCTGTCGTAGTAAAATCGGATTTCTTTGGTTAATTGATTGCGCCAATCAGTTAATTTGCTTTCAATTTCTTAATTCTCTGCTTGGTTGCTGGGAAAGTGTGGGAAAAATGATTTAAATTTACTTCCTTTTATGTTTTCGACTTCAACCTTCATAGTAATTGTACCTAAATGAGCTGACTTTTGTTATAGTTTTTGTGGAATTCCATCTTCTCTCTATTATCTGATTGATCTAATTGATTTAAAATGTACATAAATAGTGACTTGATTTTTGTTTTTTGCTCCGTTGACTTCTAAACTGTTTAATTGGATTGATTATCGAAAAAGCTGATTTTTTTTTTTATATTTATTTGATTTTTTTTAAAGAAAAATGATTCTTGAATGCACAATGTTGATGGGTTTTTATTGCCCATCTAAAGATTGATAAATTCACTTTTGCGGGAACATGCCTAGCATTTTTTTCCTGTGCTGATTTGAGCTGCAAGTTTTGACTGAGTATGGTGTATGAGGGTTGGTCTGAATTGAATGAGGGTTGGTCTGAATTGACGAGCATAGATTTTGAGTATGCAAATGTATACTAATTTAGGATTTTGAGCATTGTGGTGGTATGATCTCGTGATAAAATGTCCAAGAATATATGATTTTTTATTCTTTTGATTCAGTATCATGACTCAGTTGCAAAGCACTAAACATCGTATACTTACATGCTAATGGTTTGGTGTAATGGTAACTCATTTAGAGAGAGAAAGTGGCAGCACTAGTGGGGAAGGAAGGACTATTCATGTTTCTGTTATCATTTCTGCCATTCGAAGCTCTGGGGTTTGGCTTTGGCTCCGTTAGCTGTTGAGGTAATTATTAATTTGTAATTTTTTTATTTTTTTATATTTTTTATTTTTCAGTATTTGATGAGTTTGATCATATGGGTTTCGCTACTCAACCCTTCTCTACCATTACGAACAGGTTCACTTTTTAGGGTGGCTAATTTTGTGGTTTGAAAATTATGTGTTAGAAGTGTAAGTTTGGGCTTAGAAATGGGTTTTCTGTTAAAATTTCATTTTTGTGATTTTGGGGGTTTTGTTTCAAGCAATCTCATCCTTTTAATCAGACTTTTTCCAAATTTTATTGCTGGGTGTTGGGTGCTTTTGAATTTGGTGAAATTTGTGATTTTTCAGTGCTTCAATGGTGTTTGTAGATTGAATTTGTATATGATGATAATGAAACATAATATGTTGTTTTCGTAATTCTTTTTGCTTTCAAAGTTTATTGCTCGGTTGTGTTCGTAACCTCTGGGTTCTTACAGTTCTTCGTCTCTCTTACTTCAGATTCTTTGCGTTTTTATCATTCATTTGTGAAGAAATGGGTCGTACGAAGTGGTAAGGCTCTGAGAAAGGCATTTGCCACCAAGGTGCGTTTCGTTTGGGTTTCTAATGCCGAAAATTAGAATTGATAATTGCAAGCGATTTTTCCAAGAAACAATCAAATTATTGAATCTAAGTTGCTAATTGTTTTAATTTTGTATATGCTGCAATTAAATCAGCACCTGCAACTGGAGGAGTCAAGAAGCCTGACTGCTACCGCCCTGGAATCGTCACTCTTCGATGAGTTTTCAACACAATATAGTTTGAATCCTCTGAATCATGTTCTTGAATTTTACTTTATGTATCGTGTTCTTTGCATTTCGTTATCTGAACTCTGTTCTTTGAATTTGGTTACCGGAATCGTGCCTATCATTTGGTGTTTAATTAGTTGGTTGTTTCCTAATCAGATTGCTGAACAAATGTTTTGTGTCAATTTGGCTGTCATAGTAAGATTACTTAATGGAATAGTGTCATTGTTGTGGCATGTGAATGTTGAATTTTTTCTTAATTTAATTTGGGAAAGAAATGTGTTTAACTGTAGTATTATATGATGAAGTTAGCATCATTATAGGTTGGGAACTCAATTAGTGTACCATTAGTTGTGCACATGTCTGAATATTGGTGCTTAAGATACATGAGTTAATGACATTATCACAGTACTATAATTTCTTGACATGTCGTGAGCTGAAATTCTAGAAAGGAAAAAAAATGTCCCTCTTCCTCTGGCATCCTGAAGTGTTTCCATTCCAGTGTCACCATCTTTTGTTTCATTCATTTGTAGAATATATTCTTCTTTTTTGTATACCTTTATTACCTCCTTTTAACTTTGATTATCTGTACTTGATGAGTATTATTTGACACATTCTCAAAATTTTGCATCCCCTGCTTCTTTCTTATGGTCCTTATACTCAAACATGTGGAAGTTTGTATTTTTTTTTTTTTTGATGGATTAGACTATTGGGACCTTAGTTACTTTTACTTTTTATATATTTTTGTTGGGCTTTTTGTTTTTCGGAAAATGAGTATTTGATTAATCACTTGACTTTCGCTTTGAAAAGGACCGTTAGAAGTCTTGTGTCAATTTGGTTGTGATGGTAAGATTACTTCATGTAACATTGTGTTGTGGCATGTAAGTGTCGAATTTTTTTCTTAATTTAATTTCGGAAAGAAATGTATTTAACGGTAGTCCTATATGATGAAGTTAGCATCCTTATAAGTTGGGAACCTAAAACATGATTTGTGTACTCATAAATTCCTACTTTTCTCTGCCTCCTTCTCCTCTACTTTCACCAGTTGTGGCTTATTTTCTTTTTTGGTTCTATCTGAGGAGTTTGTCAAGGAGAAAGTTCATGAACAAAAGAAATCTAATCGAGAGGTATTTTCTTTTTGGCAGATATCATGAATTATATTTGGGTGTTTAAACAATATTTGCCTAAAAGTATACTCTGTTTTTTAGTGCTATTTCAAATAAGGTAACGTCCCCAAACACTGTTATTTTGGTTTTCTATTGGTATGTGTGAAACCAGCTTGATTCAGGTTACAAGGTTGAGGGTTGCGGATAGTTAATCATGTTCAATAACCTTAGTTACATGGCCATTCACTTAAATTTTGGTTTCAAGTTGTAGAAAGACGGCTTTTCATTCTTTCTTAATATAAGCTTTCATTACAACTTCAGTTTCACATCATTCGTCATTGGATTTGCTAATATAAGTTTTTAGTGAGATAATCTTACTGGTGAATTGTTAAAAGGTAGGAAGAGAGAAAACGGCTTGCGATTTTATAAACTAAAGTTCAGATGAATTTTCTGTGGTATGGGGTGTCCGAGAGAGAGGGTTTCAGGGATTAGGTTTGGGTGGGATTTCAAGGATTAGGTTTGGGGTTTTGTTTGTGCGATTTGTAGAGAGATGGGGGGTGTCTGAGATAGGATTTAGGAGATTTGTTTTAGGAATTGCAGAGAGAGATAGGGAATGTCCGAGAGAAGTGTGGGAGGATTTTAGATGTAATGGCTGCCTTCGTTACATATTGTTTTATGTTTTTTCCTATGGAGCCGAAGATGTCCGGTCTCAGAAAAAGTGAACAGTCACTCTCTCCGTGATCGAATGCTGCACACCATGCTGCATATTTTTTTGTTTGATCATCTGTGGTTGAAGACTTACCTGCTCAAACACCGCTTTTTCTGTGTTTTGCTAACTGCTAAGTGAGGTATGTAGGATGCAAGGCATATATTTTGCCGTCTTAATTGAAAGGGGCAAAATATGTGTAAACTGCAGCTTGCTTCTGTTTCTTCAGTTTCGTATGGAAACAGACCTTTTGCTTATTTTTGCCTTTGAACAATTATGGTTACAAAATTAGCTACTTGAACAAGTCCCCAACACTTTTTGTTTTTAATTACCTGTTGAAATGGTTGCCTACACTGCAGGACACATAATAAATGTGTGAACTACATGTTTGTTATGTTTCTTAAGGAAACAATTTTTTTTTTTGGAAACCATCTCTTTCTAACCAAAGATGTTCAGTTTCTTCCCACTCATTGTACAATGTGTTTATATGGCAGCTCACTTGAATGTATATAAAAAAAAAAATATTGTTCGTTCATAATTGTGTTGAATTTATTCAACTTAAATGTGTTTTATTCATCCGATTACACCTGAAACAATAGGTTCCCGCAGCAACGCGCGGACATATTTTCTCGTACATCTCTAATTTACAGGTTATATGTTGTATTTTCCAACTATTATTCCCTGATTATACATCAAAAAGTCTTCCTAAGCAAACTTTGTTAAATTTGCTTACATTTTTGCCTGATAAGTTGGAAAGTTAATTAGGTTGCTGTTCTAGTGAGTGAAAGAATGGTTGACACCATCAACTTGTAGTCAATTGGCTTTGTTAGATAAGCATCCATCCCCACCTCCAAGCACTTTGCTTCATCTGATGACATTGCATGAGCTGTTAGGGCAACGATCGGAATGTGCGAATCGGTCCCCTCCTCCGATTTCCTGATTGCTTTCGTTGCTTCATAACCGTCCATCTTCGGCATCTGATTCACATAAACACGCGCAAGTTCATCAACTTCACGAGTCATGACACGACGCGATGCATGTTTAAGAAACAAATTGTTACATATACAATGCGGCCAGATTTGAATAGGATTTGTATAGGGTTTAGGGGTTCTTTAGTACTAAGTAGTAGGGTTTAATTCTTCCATCATGAATAATGTAATGCCGACGAGATTTTAAGAGCTTAAGCAAATAGATATGAATTGTTTTTCGAGTTCTGATTCTTACCTGACAGTCCATTAGAATCAAGTCGAATGGACGGAAACCCCATTTTTGATTATCCAAGTTCGTATCTCCATCTTTCGAGTGAAATTCCTTTCTGCAATCTTCTGATTTGTTCATACAGTTGAGAGCATCTACTGCCTGCAGTCCATCAGCCACAGCAATCACAGTAGCCCCCATTTTTTCGAGCATTATAGTTGCAACTCTCTGCAGTACCGGTGTATCTTCTGCGAGTAGAATGCGCACGCCTTCGAGAGATTTCTGTTGATTTGTAGTTCTACTTTTGTACGAACTACCATTCTCTTTAGGACTGCTGGTGATTGAACGATGTTCTTGAACTTTCGAGTTTTCACATTGTGATTCTGTTGCATGGGATGCTTGATTGTTGCTCATTTCTTTATGTTCCGTATCTTCTGTGTCTTCTTTCCTTGAATTATTGTCTTTCGAGCATACGCGTGTGAGTTCAACTAAGCAGCTGTTAACCGCCTGGTACCTGCGGGGAACTAGGTTTCATGATCCCGTCTCTTTGCTTTTCTTCGACATGAGATGTGTTTTCAGAATTAGAGTCGTTCTTTTCAGATATATCAGAATCATCAGAGCTGCAGCCAACATAAAAATGAGTAGAATCGATCTCAAGGCATTCATGCAAGTCACCTTCTTTTGTGCTATTTGTCAAACCGGTTGCGGATCTCCTCTGCGTGTCAAGATCTCTCTCTGTCATGACAGTTTCCAAAATATGAACCATTTTCGCCTTGTACATCGGTTTATTAACCATCAAAACATACCCTTTTCTTCGGAGCTCCATCTTTACGGCGTTGGATGTATCATGATTCAGCATCCATGCAAAGTTTGCTTTCCCGGAGTATTTATCAAGGAAGTTAAGCTGCTCCTTCCATATATCTGTGCTCAGGTCAAGCAGCCCTATATCGACAACCATGACGAAAGCTGGGTTCCTCATGTCACGTGTGTTTCGTATTTCACCTCTCAAAGATTCACTCAGCGAATACTGTTTTTCGAAACTGTTTTTATGAGATGAATTCCTGCTATGAAAGAGTTCTCGAAGAATTTGTGTCAGTTCATTCCACTCAGATGTTGCCAGAGTGAACACTCCTTTTTTTCGCAACCACTGGGACATGATCAGTCTCCCCATGCTGCCGTGTAGTGCAAGCAGCACCTGCATTCACATTCAATCGTTAGTAGTATTTAGTAGATAAGTACAAGAAATCCATATAACGTCTCAGTTTCTAGTTTCGGATAACCTGAAAATCGAAAAGAAAGTTAACTTACAACTACATTTTTCTTTGCAAAATCTACTTGACAATGTTGCTCCGTGCCATCTGCAGGCGTATTGAGAATCAAGTACAATTGCATTAAAGTACCCTGCCCGTCCTTCTTTACAACCTTGATTTCTCCACCCATCTTGTTAACCTGTCATCACCACTATACAATTATTTGAAGCATAAAAGCAAACATGGAGAAGATGCAGAATAACATAACATTGTTGCAGATCAGGGTGAAAACTGATTAGAATTGGCGAAGCTTTCAAGCGTGCAGCTGATTGTTCAAAGGTCATAACTTACGCGAAACTCAGATAATCTTCGTGTTTAGGTGTTCGTGGAATGTGATTTACTTTGACATGCATGACTACTCTACATAAGAAATTGTTTACTCACCAATGTTCGTACAATGCAAAGTCCAAGTCCAGTTCCCCCATGCCTGAAAAAAGATAACAGAGATAAGCATGCTGGAAAAAACCAAGGACTGTGGAAGTTGCTTGATTTACTTACGTTCGAGTTGTTGAGGGATCAGCTTGCTCAAAGCTTTCAAAAACAGACTCCCATTTACTCGGATCAATTCCTGCAAAATATAGTAAAAAGATAAAACGACACAAGTTATCATGGGAAAAACGTTTTCCGAGTGAGTTTTTGTGCGTGTGCTTGAAATAAGGTTCTCCGTTGCATACCGCAACCGGTGTCATCAACTTCGAACCAAAGAATCATTTTGTTGTCGTCCTTGTTGGAAGCCTTTTTTACGTGGTTGCCTTGCTTCAGCTTTGCCTTATGAGACGGCCACAAATTTTTCTGATCAAGATGGATCCTCCTGGTGTCACCAGAAATGTTGAAGTTCTCGCATGATCCTCTAAGTATAACGTGACCCGCTGCAAACATTTGTCACAATTCGTCATACAAAATACAACAAAGGTGGTATAAAACAGAGCTTAGCGAAATCGTTATAGTATGGAAGTTTTACTTACATGTAGTGAACTTGATAGAGTTGCTGATTAGGTTAGCAAATATTTGAACAACTCTTGCAGAGTCCCCTCGAACTAATTTCGGAATATCATCTGAAGAAAAAAAGATCGATCAAATAAATTTTCATGAAAAAAAATAGAATGACTTCTAAATGAAATACTAATAATTTCTGTTTAGTAATACCAGAGAGATCTAAAACAGTCTCCACATTGTGGTTAATGCACTGCACGGAGAACATGTCGAAGAGCCCCTCGAGTTCTCTTCCCAGATCAAACTCGGCTTCTTCCAACACCATTTTTCCAGATTCAACCTGAAAACGTATTCCAACATAACCAATGGTTAGTTTCTTTTTCGGATAAACGGTGCAATGTCTCTATGTCTAACCTTGCTGAGATCCAATATGTTGTTGAGAAGCCGAAGTAGAGCGGTCGAGCATTTTCTGATCTGAGTAACTGTGGAGTATTGTTCATTTGTAAGGCAATCATCACTGATCATAATGTCCAGCAGCCCAATCACTGCCGCCATTGGTGTCCTCAGTTCATGACTGCAATGCAACAAAGTTACTTTCGCTTGGATTAGATCACAAGGCATGTTTTAAACTAATCTACGAGCAAAACCTGTACCTTCACAAGTATCTTCACAAAGAGATTAAGTATACGTGATAACGGTCATAACAACTAAGTGTCGAAAATGCTTTCGAGCCTGGTAGCGTAGGATTGTAACTAAAGAGGGCATTAAAGATATTAGCTATATATCGAACTCTCGGAAATGCTGAATTATTCTACCTCATATTGGCTAGAAATTGGCTTTTGTAGTTACTAGAGGCCTCAGCCCTTCTTCTTGCATCAAGGTGACTTATCAGTTCTGCCCTCAGCTTCATCTCCTTTGAAACTCCATTCGTGAGTATGAAAATGCAAACACATCCAATCACCAGAATGCAAAGGGATGCAGATATCAGTATAACCAACGTTTTGAACGCTCTTTCATCTACCTTCCCCATTATGTATTTTCGCGGAATGATGATAACCCCTACCTGCACAAACCGTAGCTTGATTTAGTTTCCTTCTTAAATGGTTTAGAGAAAGCCTATTCTTCATAGTCGGAAGCTTGACAAAATAAAATACGACACTACTAATTAAACCGATGCCTTTTATGATGAAACATCACACTTACTGCGCTAGCACGCGGTTAAGTACAAGTTGGGAACAATACTGATGTTAGAGAAAGCTTACCAGAGGAAGTTTCTTTAAATTTAGAAAAAACGAGTCGATGTAATACTGCTGGTTTCCAAGCCAGGCATTCTCAACATGAACCTCATGACTAGGAGGAAACTCGTCACCATAGGCTCGCTGCAACCACTCTGCTCCTGAGTGTATTATGCGATCCTCAGAATCGACAGCCATCATGAGCTTAGGCCCTTTCGTCGAATTCGTCAAAAGTGGAGCATTGGTTGACGTAGCAAGCAAGTAACCTTCTCGAGAAGTTAAGTAAATATGTCCACTGTGAAACTCAACAAGCTCTTTCATCAGCTGCCCTACACTGTACAGAGCTGTAGTAACACCCACAACCGCCACTACTCTTTTATTTGAAGGTTCGGAAACCGCCAGTGCAGCCGAAAGAAGTGGTGAATCCGAATACTTGCTCACCCCCACGTGCCAAGTGGCCACACCATCCGGTACTTCCGAAAGCCCTGCAATGTTGATCAGATCATCCGGTTGAATTTGGGTTGCTTTCCCTGTCTTCTCCCCTGTGACGGGATCAAGTGGCTCGCGGTACCATTTTGCAGAAATGTTGCTGTGTATGGACTGATCACTCCACGCCTGATGTGTTGACACTGCATTAGCATCATACGCACCACTTGCGCTGATCGAATAGTTTGCGAGATCAGAGTAGATGTAGTATGTATTGTTGCTCCTGTGATCTCTGTGGAATGCCTGGACAAAACCATTTCTGTAGTTTATAGTGATTGCATTGAGAGCCTTACGGCTCGCGAACATTGCCCACGTCACGGCCCTCATTGATTCATATAGCTGCTAAGAGTTCAAAAGTGTATCAAATCAAGAACATAGGTAAAACAGTCTCAAATTTACAAGAACACGAAAAAAGACGTAACAATTAGTCAACCTCCACTTGTTCTGCCTGACTAGTAGGGTTGCTGTTCCGTTTGATCACATACTCCGAGAGCCTAACCTGCGCTGCTGTTATTTCTGCCGTGGAATTTAAGATGTTCCACATCCTTAACACAGGACGTTGCAGAAGTTCGTAGCGAAGCCCGTATGCTAAGTTGCTCAGTGATTTTGCAGTGTAGATCCTTGTGAAATGCCATGTGAGTATGGTTAGTAGCCCTATTAAAATTGCTAGCATAACCTGCACAAAAAAATCCACCAATATGACAAGGCAATGTGTAATCAATACGCTAAGTTTCTCCATCCTGCATATCACAGTTTGACACATACGCAAAATTAACTAGTCAAAAGCACAAACAGGACAATTATGCATACATAATAAAGCTTTAGATGTTGATCATGTGGAACAAATTTTCAAAGTTAGGAGATGCATGAACTTGTACTAACCATGATGGCGAGGCGGGCTACGAAGACGCTGTAGTAGGAGGAGAGGCAATGAGCATTTCCATACTGGAACTGGTCTCTTTCAACATCCCTATGAAAGATTCTTCTTCCCTGAGGAGTTGTAGTGCTGCTCCTTCTCCAAGGTGTGGCAAAACTTGAAATTTTATCAAACACTTTTCCTAGAGGAGTTGCCATTGGTGAACATTCATGAGAACTCTCACAGGGGACTTAAACCAATCCTGCAACTTAGAGAGAGAGAGAGAGGGTGGGATTATAAGATATACAGGTTTCCTGAGTCACAGCACATTCTGCTTAATGCAATTGTGATGTGAGTGGGAAGGGCTTGTGGGTGGTTTTTATTCCTTCTGTCATCCAAAGCATCAATGCCACATCTCTCTAAAATCTGCTTTTTTTTCAATAGTGCTTTTGCCCAAATTCTGACTGCTGGCTCTCTGATGGTGCTTTTTGTATTTAGAGCAACCCAACCAGTTGTTTAAGGCAGAAGCCGACATTGGAGTGAACATATTTTTGGTGCTTCCATTACAAAATATTTGATAATTACATGATGTGGATAATGCTACTAAAGAAACCTTATCAACTGGATATAATATTTGTTTTGTTTTGTTTTGTTTTGATACTAGCGATAATAGAGAAAGGACAATCAAACCTAAAATTTTGGTTGCAGGGTGAGTAAAAGTAGATCAACGCAAGTGGATCATAATTTTAAACTCATACTACATCTATCAACTGGATTTAGTAGATTCGATTTTTATACGTTGGATGTCTACCAATGAAATTCACCAAATGGAAGATAATCTGAGTAAGTAAAAGGTTTAGCACCAAATGAAAGATGCTTTTGTTTAGATATTTCCGATAAGAGGGAATGGAGAATCGAACATAGGTCCTCGGTTGCAGATTTGATTACTTGATGTCTTTTTATCTATAATTCAACATCTGAGATTCGTAAAATTTGAACTCAAAATCTCTTCCAGCAGAATAAAAAGATGACGACGAGAATTCGATTTTTATACTTTGGATGTCTCTGCAACTAAATGTCGAGATAATCTGAGTGAGTGAGGGTTAAAAACTGAGGACAATTTTACCGGACATGTAAAAGTGATCTTAGAAATTTCCTCCTAACGATCTTTCAGTTTTGTCAACTGTCATCATGTTTCTTATTTAGTTGGTAGGTTGAAATGATTCGGAATAAAGCTTTGTAAATGTAACCTATCAGGGGTCAAAGTCAATTTAAGTTACTTAAGGGGAAATAGTGTCCTACAACACCGTCATTTAATCATATCTTCGAACTCTCGATTTTAAACTTCTCCATCTTTCAATATCTTTTCAAGTGCTGTAAAAGAGTGATTCAAATATAAATCATTTAACCCTGCATCCAAAGTATCAATTCTACTAATTCGACCTCCAATTCTCTTTTAATGGTAAATAAAACCTCACATCCAATGAGAATCCAATGGTAATTAGACTCTAATCACCATTTACTAGGTGACCTTAAAATGTTGTAAGTTGCTACCCAACTTGTAGATTAAAACAAGAGGTATATTCTGATTTCTTTCCCGATTTTGTAAGCTAGTGCCAATTTTCCTCCCAAATTTTTACTCTAGTCAATTATAAACTTGTCTAATTAGTCAAATTTCCCTACTGTTAGATTTTTTTAATTTTTCATAAAAAATTTGTTGTGCTGCGAGAATAAACAACTGTTTTTTTTCTTCCAAAACTGCTTTTGTTGTGCTGTGAGAACAAACAACTGTGGAAAAAAAAAACAGGTGGGTGTTTGGTAAACTATAGTGCTAAAAACGCTTTTCATAAGAAAAAAAACACTAAAGTAGAATTGTCAATATGAAAGTTTTATTAATTGGTACTATTCACCCATCTCCTACAAAAAAAAAAGGTGACTTTGGATGCGGTCCCTATTTATCAACGTTTTTTGATTGAAACCTTATTGGTTTTCGGTTTTTGATTGAAGTCCTTGAAATTAATGCAATAATGCATTTCTATGTAGGTTATTATAATTTTTAAATTAAAATTTGATATTTGTAGTTATTTATATTAATGAGATTTTAAATAAAATCCATAATTTGTTGAAAACATTAAAAATATTATACTTAATTAAAACCCATGATTTGTCATTACTTATATTAATGACATTTTACATACAAAAAATTGGTAATTTTATACGATACATTTTACATACAAAAAGTTGGTACATTTTATATAAAAAAAGGTGATACGTTTTATATAATAGGTACATTTCATATAAAAAAAACAATGGGTACATTTTACACAAAAGAGATGGTACTTACAATAAAAAAAAAGGGGGGTACATTTTACATATAACAAAGTGGTACATTTTTAAAGACAAATGAGTACATTATTAATAAAATATGTGTCACATCCCAGTCTCGATTCTGCCATAGCACGATATTGTCCGTTCTGGGATTACGATTCCTTCACGGTTTTGTTTTTGGGTACTCGACACGAGAACTTCCCAAGGTCACCCATCCTAGGAATGCTCTCGCCCAAACTCGCTTAACTTCGGAGTTTTGATGGAATTCGAAGCCAATGAGTTCCCAAAAGGTCTCGTGCTATAGGGAGGGGAGCATGTACATATAAGGCACATCACCCCCTCTCCGTTGGTCGATGTGGGATCTCACAATCCACCCCACTTAAGGGGAACCCCGCGTCCTCCCCGGCACATCCATATCGAACGGCAGAGTGGCTCTGATACCAAATTATCACATCCCAGTCTCGACTCTGCCGTGATACGATATTGTCCGTTCTAGGCTTACCATTCCCTCACGGTTTTATTTTTGGGTACTCGGCACGAGAACTTTCCAGTGTGTCACCCATCCTAGGAATGCTCTTGCCCAAACTCGCTTAACTTCGGAGTTCCGATGGAATCCGAAGCCAATGAGTTTCCACAAGGCCTCGTGCTATAGGGAGGGGAGCATGTACATATAAGGCACATCACCCCCTCTCCGTTGGTCGATGTGGGATCTCACAATATGGGTACAAATAAAAGGTAAAAAAAATAGGAGTACAAATAAAAGTTTGAAAAATATGGACACAAAAAGAAATTAATATATAGGTACAACCTAAAACTGAATAGAAAATTGGCACAATTTAAAAAAATGGTTGCAAATTCAAATGGGTACAAACTAAAAATAAAAATATATTATATACAAAATTTAGTCATAAATAAAAATATATCAAATGTAATGTTTTTTTTTTTGAGAAAGTCAAATGTAATGTTTTTAGCACTAAATGAATAATTTCGAAATAAAATTCAAGGGACCTTCATTAAAAATTAAAAATGAATAATGTTTCAATCAATGGAGTTGAAAAAAGAAAGATGACAACCTAATTTCTCCAAAAAAAATTTAAATTTTTTGAGAAATATGGGTAGAGCTACTTGTACTTTTTGTTGTTTTACAATCATAACACCTTTTCTTTTCATTTACTAAATATATTTTAGCTCCATTTTTTATTTTTTATTTTTTTTGTAAAACTGCTTTTAAAAAAAACTAAACAACCTGAAACCAGACCGTAATAAGCTTTTTGGGGTGAGTGGGGGTAGCTGCTGCTGATAACATTTCTTTTACTATAAGATTAAGGTGTCGAAGGCGGCAATAATAATTAATTGGGTAGGTAAATGGGCGTGCACATTTAATTTGACTTTGATAATTCGTCATCTAGAACGTAGAATCTGTGATCCAACTCACCATTCACTAGTTAACACTTATCATGTATATTTGGAGTATTTATTTTTTATGTAAACTACACGCTCTACCGCTAATAACATTTTACGTTTTAAAAATACTCGATTCCTTACGTAAGAGGAATATTTTCTCCTTACAAACAAATATCAATTTCATATATATGCATAAACTTTTCATTTAGTTGTTTTTATATAAGTGTGTTTTTGGTTTAGGTTCAAGATTCTCTTATAAATCACTTTCGTACGTATTTGTTTTATTTTAAAAAAGGACTAGTTAGTGGTTTTGTCACGACAGTCCATTTTTTATGGAGCTGAAAAGATTCACAAAGACATTTCAGCTTATCTTAAGCCACCAGCGTGTGATTTACTTGTGCCAAAATTTGAATCCAGAACGTGCCGTATGGAATACAGACTTGAAATCTATCACCAACCACTAAGTCACCCCATAATGATTCATAGTATCATTTTTTGATTCTAGGCAAAAAATAATTAACGGTAAGAAATCTAAGTAGGGTTTATGTGCTTTTATTGTTGGATGACCTAATAAAAGGTTAGGAAATGATATTATTATGGATAGTGGCACATCCTCCTTCTCTAGAGACGTTGACTAAATATTTGATTAAGTACTTAGGATAATTTTTATGTACCTACTTGATTTAGAATTTTCATGTTATATGGCTTCCAGCACGAAGTCCATATATGGATGAACGGATCCGAGTTAAAAAAATATGCAGGTTAAAAGGTGAAAAGACGGGTCAACTTAAACACCAACATTAGAGAAATGCTAAGGAAATTCTTTCAAAGTGAGTTTCTTTATGGATCTTTGCCACTTTACAGTTCTTCATTAATATTGTACTAACATTATAAAACATTGTGTTAAAATATGAGGTGGTAGAGAGTTCATAAAGAGTCGTACTTTTAAGAGAGGCTCCTTATCATTTCTCCCAGCATTATCAAGGACACTAGCCTTCATGCACGTGCTTACGTATGTGCAAAAGACATTTTTTTTGAATTACGGCGTGCTACGTGCGACTACACATTTTTTGAATCACATTATTGTTAATCTATTACAAGGCTAAGCCCAACCCCTCCAGGCCTCCCCTTTAATGTAGATCATATCGTTTGTTAAAAAAAATCATTTGACAACTAATTGAATCACATTTTAATGTGCGTGCGAAAGACCTTTTTTTTATAACCGGCTCTACGCCTCTTAAGATGTTTTGAACGTGTTTAAAAATAGAGAAAATAATATTTAATAAACAAATGATTGAATCATATTATTGCTAGCCCATTGTGATGTACTATTTATTAAAAAAAAAACTGCACAAAAAAAATTAACTATAAAAAACATTGTTTATATGACGAAAATACTCCTACATGATTTGATGCATTATTTTGATTGCTTTTAAACCTTTTTTTATTTATGAGGCATTTTTATCCCATTCATTTTGGTGAAGCCCGTGACCCCAAATGGAGCTGTTGGCGTTTTTTAGTATTATAGATAATTACATGCTTTTCCTAGTTAAACGACAGCATTTTGCTTTGAAATCTCATGAGATCTACTCCGATCATAAAGTGTCACACCCAAATTATCTAAAGTCACTTATATGGGGGACAACCTATATGTTTGCGGTACAATGTACTAGCATTATGTATGAGCATTATACTAAATCATTGAGTATGAATAGGACATGACACATAATTAAGCTTCTCGATGTTCTTCTCAACAAGCTCGTCATGTAAATCACAAACTGATATATTTAATAACTGAAATATCTCAACAAGCTCGTCATGCAAATCACAAACTGATATATTTAATAATTAATTAAAGGGGCTGAAATATCTCTGTGAATCTTTTCGTCTCCAGTTGGTCTTTTTATTTTAAAATAACAATAATAATTAAAGAGTTAAGTATAAAAACTACCCAATTTTTTAGGGTGATTCCAAATTAGTCTCAACCGTTTAAAATATTTCAAATAAATACCTAAGATTTTGAAAATTCGACATCTGGTATGTTACTGAGGATTTTACCATCATTAAGTGATGACGTTACTAGCAAAATGATGAGGTAGACAAATGTTAAAGTTGATTTTCACTAATCGACGTCTTTAGAGTTCTAATCACTAACCCATTTTAGCAAAGTTAAACCATAAATTTGTTTAGCTAAGGGCGTCAATTTGGAGATTTAAATCTCCATGGATGACTTGAAAGTTAAAACTCGCTTACTATTTGTCAATGTCATCATTGAACACTAGTGAACCTAATAGATGTTCATTTTTCAAAACTTCAGGTAATTATTTAGAATGTTTTAAAAGGTTACAATTTGGAATCGCCTCTAAATATTTGGTAGTTATCCGGACTTAATCCTTAATTAAAAGCATAAATAATCAGTTTATGCACATATCAAACTGTAATTTGTCTGTAAAGAATAATGAGACATTCCATGCAAAAAACCGAAAGCTGGGTGTTTTCCGTTTTGTTAAGGCAAGTCATTGTATCATGATCATGACACGTCCTTGATAACTCTTTTTTTTTCTTTCAACCTCTTTAAGCAGTAATGATGAAAAATCTTAGGTAAGATTGTCAATGTCAATTATTTGAATTCCAATTCGTGGGAACAAGGAAATTGTCGGAGAGGATTATCG
Source organism: Cotoneaster glaucophyllus (assembly GCA_036320875.1). NCBI lineage: Eukaryota > Viridiplantae > Streptophyta > Magnoliopsida > Rosales > Rosaceae > Cotoneaster > Cotoneaster glaucophyllus. The sequence continues at coordinate 7,715,112 of CM070063.1, forward strand.
ATGCCAATTATATTATTATTTCTTAATTTGGAGAGATAACAACAATCTCTCAAATTAATCACACAAAAAAAATTAGAGGGTGAGAAAACTTTGTAATTTAGAATCAAACAAGCAATCAAGTTGAGAGACTTTTGATGCATAAATCGGCTTTGGGCAAGAATATCGCGTGTGAGAGGATTTACACTGAAGAGAGATTTGATTCGTTGCTAATGACTTGAAAATGTCCTTGAGGTCATGAGGAGCTGGTGGCCTAGAATTAAAGGAAATTCTCCAGTGCGGCTGTCTGTCGCACACGACATCACACTCAACAAACAGTGAAGGCATTTGATTTCATTCAGTCTCGTTTAATTTGAATGTGTTGTCGTATGCGATCGAGCCACACTTCGTTGAATGTACAAAGGAATGTGTACAATATTTTGGTTTTTTGTTGTTGGTAGACACGAAGGTTGGACGTGAAGGTGACGGGATTGCAGGATTGAGAAAAGGGGGTGTAGCGTGTACGCTTGGCAAGTTCCAAGAGGCGTTTGGGTCCACCGATCAATCACTCACACTTGGGCTATATTATTGGCTCCATATTATTGGTACATGTAACATGATCGGTCCAATTCTCCACCGATCAATCACTCACACTTGGGCTATATTATTGGCTCCATATTATTGGTACATGTAACATGATCGGTCATAGAATTGCACACACCGATGGTGGGTGCACTGGTGGTAGCTGCACCATTACTATGGTTAGGGACGTAAATCCGCTCGAAACAGTTTAAGCTTGCATCAAGTTTGGCTCTTATTTGGCTCGTCAAAGCTCGGGACATGAAAGATCTAAGCCAAGTCTAATTCGGCTCGATTAAGAAACAAATCAAACTTGAGCATTGATGTGTTTGGCTCGTAAAGCTCGTGAGCAGCTTGAACTTTTTATGAGACAGCTCGAGGAAGGGTTGAGCTCGGCTCGATTGTTCAAGCTTGAGAAATAATATTATAATACATATTTAGTGTCCCAAGACCAACTAATTAACTAAATTAATAATAAAAAGTTCAAAAGATAACTTAATAGTTAGAGTAATGCTAAGGAGACTAAATTTGTAGACTAAATTTTGTAAACTAACTGATATGAAAGTCGGTGAATATGGTTTTATTATTTCTTGCGTGATTCAAATAGCCGCTCAGAAAAACCTAAATCATACAAAAGCTAAACCAAAATGTAACTTTCAAATTGTTCACTATTCCAAGTGCTAATATCTGTTTCAGAACTTTTTACAGGTAAGATATATAAATTGTATGGTGATTTATACAAAATACTATGTTAAGAGATCACATTTTTGTACCATATTAGAGTATTATCTGATGTGATGAATATTGTGTACATGACACGTCAATTAATTCATCTCATTGGCTAATGCTTATATGAATCATTTGCCACATCATGTGGAACACCAATGTGATACGAATATGTGGTCTATTTTTTAAGACTTCATTCATAGATCATCTTGGCGAAAAATAAATTAATCTATAGTCATTTACTCATTTGATTGTCATGATGAAATTGTAATGTTTCCTAAAACATAGTGTTCGTCGTTTTTTTTTCTAACTCAATTATGTTAAGAGTATGAGTGTGATTCATACGGTTTGGTAATAATCTTTTTTGTCTCAGATTGCTATAAAGAAGTCTTAATATGTTTATGAGAGTTAATTCGACTTTGGTTTGGATTGAAACTATGTGTTGATAAGCTTAAGAATAGAACTCATACTTGTACACGGATTTGGTCTTGAATTCCTTGTAGGATTATTATAGGGTAGTCCAGATTTTGTAGTATAAAAACCACAAGCCCCTGCTCTCACAAGACACGCTCTTATTGTTCCAATTACCTATTACTTGAAGAGCATTGAGTTTTGCAGAGAGGAGAAGGTTGTGTGTAGATTCGTCCATGGCTTCTTCATACATGAACATGTCTGTGTTAAACTTAGAAACACAGCAGCTTTTCAAATCAATTTCATATCTTAGAAATAGATGGGAACACGCAGTCTCGTGTGTTCTATAACTTGTTTAGACAGGCTGATAGAGTTGAAAAGCTTGCTGAAATTATACAAAGATTGGAGCAAGGTGATTTGAAGCTTAGAGTTCTGGCTTTGGAATCCGAGAGGGCATTCCAACGGGTTGCAACTATCCAGAAGACTGTTGGGAATGTGAGTTGAACTAACTCATGACCTAATGGCATACACACATGGGAAAGACTTCGTCAAACAGTCTCCAGGTATGTGTTGCAGATATTACTTCAGTATTTGCATATACAGAATATATTTGAAGTGATGATTGTGATTTAGTTGGTTAAATCTTATGTCCTTGGCTAGTTTATTATAGAGGTTGTATGGTTGCTCTTACAAATTATATACCTCAAATGCTTTTGATTTGACTAATATTTTGCAAGGATAATCTATAAAGTGTAAGGATCATTGAAGTTCGATGTGGAGTGGCTCCACAAAAAAATGTGGATCCCTCTGGACAAAGGGCCTGGAGTAGTGATAGTGTTGTGATGTTCCATTTTCATTCAATAAATATAAAAAATAGTTACAATGAAAAAATGCATCCATGGTTTCGACTATAGTACAACAACAACACGAAGAACTTGACGTTCCATGCAATGCAGGCATGAAACCCTTTGGGGAAAATGGGGATGAAAATTTGGAAGGGTAATGAAGAATTACCAGAACAAATTATTTGGAGTTCTTAGTCCTTACCTCCTCAGCTGCTGCCTTAGCGGCAGATTTGGCTAGGGTGGAGGATTTGAAAGCGCTTTTTGGGTTGAGAGAGAGTACTGTTTATGTGAGGGAAAGAAAAGTAGCCATTTTACGACCAAATAAAAAAACTGAAGTAGCAATTTCCTAGGGATGTCCAAATTAATTTGTCAAGTATCAATTTTTAATTTTATAGATAGACAGATAGGTAATATCTGTCATGTAAATTTTGATTGACTGGTAATGTACACAAAGATTGTCAACACCATTAAATATCATGCAATGAAATAGTGGTAATACTAATGTTCGATTTAAGAAACAGTTAGTATTTGGTTTATGAAATAGTAATACTATTAGTGTTCGGTTTAAGAAATAGTCAGTGTTTAATTTACGAAATAATGATAGTACTAGTTTACGAATTAGTGATAGTACTAGTGTTTGTATAAGAAATAGTCAGTGTTTAGTTTACGAAACAGTAATAATACTAGGTTTTGTTTAAGAAATAATCAGTTTTAGTTTACGAAATAGTCAATGTCTAATTTAGGAAATAGTGATAATAATAGTGTTCGGTTTAAGCAATAGTCAGTGCTTAATTTACGAAATAATGATAGTACTAGTTTACGAATTAATGATAGTACTAGTGTTCGTATAAGAAATAGTCAGTGTTTAGTTTACGAAACAGTAATAATACTAGTGTTCAATTTAAGAAATAATCAGTTTTAGTTTACGAAATAGTCAATGTCTAATTTAGGAAATAGTGATAATACTAGTGTTCGGTTTAAGAAATAGTCAGTGCTTAATTTACGAAATAATGATAGTACTAGTTTACGAATTAATGATAGTACTAGTGTTCGTATAAGAAATAGTCAGTGTTTAGTTTACGAAACAGTAATAATACTAATGTTCAGTTTAAGAAATAATCTGTTTTAGTTTACGAAATAGTCAATGTCCAACTTAGGAAATAGTGATAGTACTAGTGTTCGGTTTAAGATATAATCAGTGTTTAATTTACGAAATAATGATAGTACTAGTTTACGAAATAATGATTTTACTAGTTTACGAATTAATGATAGTACTAGTTTACGAATTAATGATAGTACTAGTGTTTGTATAAGAAATAGTCAGTGTTTAGTTTACGAAACAGTAATAATACTAGTGTTCATTTTAAGAAATAATCAATTTTAGTTTACGAAATAGTCAATGTCCAATTTAAGAAATAGTGATAGTACTAGTGTTCGGTTTAAGATATAGTCATTGTTTAGATTAAGAAATAGTATTCAGTTTAAGAAGTAGTCAATGTTCAGTTTAATAAATAGTAATAGTATTAGTGTTTAATTTAATAAATAATTAGTATTTGGTTTAAGAAATAGTCAGTCTTCAGTTTAAAAAGTAATGATAGTACTAGTGTTTAGTTTAAGAAATAGTCATTGTATAGTTTAAGAAATAATGTTCACTTTAAAAAGTAGTCAGTGTTCAGTTTAAGAAATAGTGATAGTACTAGTAATCCGTTTAAAAAATAACCAGTGTTCAGTTATAGAAATTGTCAGTGTTTAATTTTAAAAAATAGTAGTAGTACCATGGTGCAGTTTTAGAAATAGTTAGTGTTAAGTTCTAAATATAATCAATGTTCAATTCTAGAAATAAACAATGTTCAGTTATCAAAATAATCAATGTTTATATGACATAACACAAATTTAAAAATTTGTTCAAACCAAAGATAAAATCACTATTTCGAAATAAAAATAAGCATTGTTTATAAAACTGAGAAATGAAAATTTTCTTCATTTTTGGTTTTGTAATATTATTACTTAGTTTGTTCTAAAAAATTATGAAATAATGGTCAAATAAACAAACAAACAATAAAATAAGAAAGAATAATGTATTGTTATGGAGTGAGAGTAGTGTGACATGAGAGAATGAAGAGAGGTGAAATGAGAGAGGAGAGAGAAGAAAAAAAGTTGATGTGTATGTGTGAGGTGAGAAGAGAGAGAAATTTGATGGGAATATGTGAAAGAAGGGAGAGGGAGAGAGGAGATAAGTACGATGGAGGGAAGGAGGAAAGGTAAGTGTGTTTGTGTGATATGATGCGCGAGACTAGCGAGTCAGCTTTTGCTTTTGTTTTTATTTTTTATTATTATGTTAAATTTTGTCATTTTTATTAAAGTTTAAGTCATTTTTATTAAAATTTTAATCTTTTTTATTAAATAAAGTTGATAGATGGTTTTTTGTTAATAAAAAGTTTAGAGAAATCCTTTTCATTAAAGCTTCATTTTTTTTTCTTTTCTAACTCAATTATATACCTCAAATGCTTTTGATTTGACTAATATTTTGCAAGGATAATCTATAAAGTGCAAGTTAGAAAAATGGACGATTTGGATCGTTGAAGTTCGATGTGGAGTGGCTCCACAAAAAAATGTGGATCCTTCTGGACAAAGGGCCTGGAGTAGGATAGTGTTGTGATGTTCCATTTTCATTCAATAAATATAAAAAATAGTTACAATGAAAACATGCATCCATGGTTTCGACTATAGTACAACAACAACACGAAGAACTTGACGTTCCATGCAATGCAGGCATGAAACCCTTTGGGGAAAACTTGTGAAAAATCTCTTTATTAGCTGCAAGAAAATCTACCCTTCTACAGTTAAAAGGTCGAAACTAAAACTTTTGTTCGGGAACTATCTTCACCACTCTTGTAATTTATAAACGAGCTCACCGGAGTTCCACTACAAGCAGCAATGAAATGACACATTTACACGGACAGTTTGTGTATCATTCAGAGCGAAAGTATTAATGAAATTATGACAGAACGGCAAGATAGAGGTTTTAATTGAAAGATATAGCAAGCCTGTTATTAAGAAAGCATCAAAATCAAGGTACCGAGATGATCAACATATAAAATCCATCCAGCGATGCTAGCAAAATTTCCCCAGGCAGAAGACGGAAGAATTTCTTTCCCACTTTGGAGTTTACCACCGAACTTGTGAAGAATCCAGCAACTTTCAAGACCCCAGAAAGGACACCGGCTGCAACTTTCTGTGTCGTTTTGCTCACCTTCTTAACCCTGCAGAACAATTAAAAGTTAGATTCTTGATCAAAACCATTCTATCGACCCAGAAACAAAAGGGCAAAAACCCGAACACTCGACTAGAAGATGTCACCCTTTACTTAAAAACTAATGTTCATAGACAGAGCTGTAGAACGATAAGGCAATGTCCAGATACTTGCAACTAATATCTAAGTACGAAAGATTAGTACTTATGAAGAATAGTCTCGGGCATCAATCTAAGTACGAAGATTCATAATTTTCCATAATTAATGTCTTAAAATTTCACAAGTTTCAATAGACAACCAGGACTAATGCATCCATCAAAGACGCAAACAACAAACAAATTTTGTACCTTTTAATCCTTCTCATGGTTTGGGGACTGACTTCCTTATTCGAACGCGGGTCCATCCGCTTCTTCATAACCTCATTCCCCAATTTCAATCTCTCCACCGTCACATCCCCACACCACAAGATGCCCTTGATCAGCTGCCCTGAACCGGCCGCGACCAATTTGGCAGCCATTCCATTGTAATCCTCCACATTCGGTGCCAATGTGGTCCAATATGCGGCGCTCCGCTCCTCCAACTCCTTCTTTTTCTCCGAGCTCAACTCCTCTGGCGAGGTCTCCAACGCAAGGGTGTCGTCCAAAGCCTCCCCCTTCTTTCGCGCCTTGTCCGAAACCTTCTGCACTGAAAAACTGCAGTAACTCTTCAAAATCCTATCCAATTCCTTCACCAATCCCTCCTGCCCTTTCGACGCGATCGTCAATCCATAGTTCAAAAAACTGTCCGGATCGTTCGCCTTCGATTTCGGGTCGGACCCGGACCCGGAGTCGGAATCCGGCGGAGCGTAGAGTGAGAAGAAGTAATGCGAGTCGTCGAGCTTGACGGCGCCTTCGTTCTTCGCCAGAGGCCACTGGATTTCTTCGCTGACTCGGGCGAGGACTGCGACGATGTCGTCTCCATGGACGAGGCGTATGATGAGAACCTCTTCGGTGGCCACCGGTGGAGCTGATGGCGTGAGCCTCGGGCGTAGCGGAGGGTGGGTATTGGTAGGTAGGGTTAAGGTTCGGGGAAAAGATTTTCGTAGAGGTCTTTCATGTCGAGGGAAGGGTAGAGATTTGGAGCTGAGGAGGTAGGGATTGAAGGTGCTTCTGGGTTCGATTGGATGATCTCCGGGTAGAGGGGCTGTTTGGGAACGGGGTTTGGGTTCGCCATGGCTGTGACTTCTTCTGTTTGGCTCTGAAGATTGGAGAAGATTAGGGTTTCAGACTAAGCGAAATGATGGAGAAGAAGATGGATGGGACCCCGGCGCTCGGACTTTCTCGAGATGGTGACCGGAGTTTGCATGACACGTGGCGGTTGTTCGGTAATGCCAAGTAGGATTAGGAGGAGACGCAGTTTTAAAGGAAGGTTAACTCAACTGTCTCGGCGCATTGCCGCGCGAATAACTGTTAACGATTTTTTGTGTTTATCTTTTTGTATTTTTGGAGGGAAAAAACGAAAAGGAAATTTAACTTATGACCACGACGTTGAAAGGTTAACTCAATTTTTTTGTGTCATTCTTTTGGTCATATTTAGGATGAAATTTTAGATTTGACAACTGAATAAGTCCCTTTGTATTTAGATACCGCTTAGTCTCGTCTCATGCAATACAACTACAAACACATTGAGTGAGTCGATCAGTTTACCCGACTGTCTCAAACACAATTAGTTCTCTGTTTTATTTTTATTTTTTTATCTCACTTCCACATATAAGGGTAGGTAATGTAGAAACCCTTGTTCTACGATAGGGCTTTTTTGAAACAACCGGTCCCGAGTTTTTCTATATAAAAAGAGTATTTTTGTATTTTTACTAGGTTTGAGGATCTTTTTCTTTTAAAATTGTTTTTGTGTGTTAAATGGTGTGCCCAAAGGGCCCACCTGTGATTTCTGTCTCCCGAATCTCTCTTGGTCTCTCTCTTCTCTTTCAGTTCTATCTCTCTCTCTATTCCGTAGCTCTCTCTCTCGCAGCTCTTCCTCTCACTCACCGAGACCACGCACACATACACACACGACAGCAGCTACACCATCTTCACACCACCATCATCACCACGTTAACTCTCTCTCTCTCTTCGTCTCTGTGGAGCACAGAGAAACTCCGGCGAGTTCCTCATCCTTCCGTTTTGGGTAAGCCTCAAAACACTCCAAACGTTCCTCTTTTCATCCCTATAATCCTTTTCTGACCCCATGGTTGTGTTTTGGACGTCAAACCATGAAGAAACATGTCGGAGAGACTTCCTCGGATTTCCAGCGAGAAACCGATAGCTTTTGAGCCAAATTCCGGGCAAACCACGGCGAGTTGGCTGGCGTGCAAGGTATCAATCTCTTCGTCTTCCTGAGTACTACAACTTTCCTTTTTGTTTCACCCAATTTCGTTGAGTATTGAAGAAGTTATACTCATTTGAATCTTACCCAGTTTCAAGCGACCTCCGAGGATTTCGAGGCGTTTTCCGGCCAAACCACATCGAGTTAGACGTCGTGCGAGGTACCATTATCTTCGTCTCTTCGAGAACTACAACTTTCGTTTTTACCTCACTTGATTTCGTTGAGTTTTGACAAAGTTATGGACGTTCAAATGTTATTCCGTTTCCGGCCGAAATCCGGCCTTCTCTTTCGATTGGGTCCGACGACCCATGTTATGAACTCAGGCCGGGCTTTCTAGCCCAAATCCTTTTGAACCTGGCCCTTTGGGCCGTGGCAAACCCAGGGCTTAGGCCCGCTAATCCTAAGGACCCAAGCCCAAAAGGCTTAAACCCAAAAGGCTTAAACCCAAATCCCTTTTATTTATTTGGTTTCTTTTATTTTATTTCAAGCCCAAACCTTTTTAACCTAGGGCCTTAAGTGCTAGCCCTATTTAACCTAAGCCTAAACCCTAATCCGGTCTCCAAGCCCAAACCCTTTACGGGGAATATTCCGTCAGGGAATATTCAAGGAATATTCTATTGACGTTTACGAAAATTATCCGGGACCCTTCTTAGGGTAATTCGACGTCCTGAATCCGTTTTCGACGTCCGTTTTCCCAAATTAAATCGTTTGATTAGAGTTTGACCAAATGTACCCTTTATGTGCTTAGGGGCAATTATCGTGGCATTTTATTCTTCGCTAGCTTGCGCGGCTCTTCGGCGGCTAAGTACTGTGAGTGGACCACCTTCAAAAATAACATGTTTTAAATTAAAGAATTGCATATGTTCCTAGCATGCCTTGATTTGATGAATAATTTACAGGAAGCATAATGATTTGAATATTATTGAATAGATAGATCTTTTGAACTATTTTCACTATATCATATTTTCTACATAACCCTCATTCTGGTAGACTATCTGATCGATGATGATATGATGCTAAGAATGTGTTTCAAATGCTTTTAGACACCTCTTCGTAGTATGGGGGATCGATGAACTTATGCTACGAAGTTGTATTTTAGAAAATTGTTTTGTGCGTACCTAGTGAACACCATGCCGCCAGGGGCGAGGACATGAGTTGGCACAGGCCTGAAGAAATAATCCCTAGCGGAAGGCTGAGGGACCACGGAGTCTGGCATCGGGCCGGGAGAGAGTTATCTCATGGTGAAGGCCATAGAGATTTAGGTGCAGGCAATGGGCCGGAAGTATTATTATTATTCGGTGATACTCATTAGCAGCACAACTTATATTATGTTTCCTGCTATGATTTATGAGATTGAATGACAAATAGATAAGAACGGTTTTTATGGCATGCTAGAGGGTTTGAAAAACCTATCACTTATTATGTTAGTAGTTTTCATTATTAACTGTGGGGGTTAGTATGTTCATAATTGTTTTCATACTACATATATATACTTGGTCCACTCACCCTTGTTTTGCGCCCCCATTCAGGACTTAGAATCAAGGCACATGATCTCGACATCAAGGCACTTCCGCAGCAACATCTTCGAGTCCTCTCGGTGTAGGACCCACTCCTTTATTCAATTAATTTTATATTAATTCTTTTAGTGATTAGGTTTAGTTGTATGCTCTGAACACGTTCCTAAATTGTTATTCCATTGTATTTGAATTCATAACCCTTATTTATTTCTTATTCTTAGCTTTTGTATCAGTTAATGGCTTTCGTCACCCTCGGGTGTCGGCCAGCACGTGTCTATCCTGATATTCAGGGAATATCAGGGTCGGGGCGTGTCATTTTTCACCCTCATTTTAGGGATTCCCTTATTTTTCGTTGTCACATTCTCTCTAGACTATCAAGTCTCTAGGTACATTTTACATTGTTCTAAAAAATTCCGTCTAGAAGAAACAACACCTAAAAGAAATGGCGCTTGGAACTACCTAAGCGCCCACCTAACCAATTTAGACCCGCCTAGCCCACATATACCCGCCTAGGTCGTGACTCTCAGTCAGACAGAAAATAGATTTTAATTTTGCATTTCAGTTTTTTCAATGAATTGTAAGAGACTTGTTAAATACTTGAATGAATATGTATTATATGCTTATTCCTCATGTTTTCAATATGTTTTAATATGTTATAATATATATATATATATATATATATCATTTAATTTTGCAATTTATGTATCTCAATACAATTATAATTTTTTATGTATAAGTAGACATTTATTTATATGTTATTGTTTGGACCGGATTTTACTTCATCGGCTCGAGTAATCAAGGTCGTTGAATGAGCTGAGTTCTAGACCGTTGCATGACAAATTGGTTGAGATAATTCTCAATATTATTGAAGGATAATATTATGATTTTAATCATAATGATTATCTCTTAATAGAATTAAATTATCTAGACTTGCTATTATCTGAAACACAGCTGGGTGATAAAGCCGTAGCATATGATAATGCCGAATAAAATAAATATTGCAATTGATGAGCAATTAGCGTGGCATTGCATGGCTGCACCTGTACAAATGAGTAGAAGAGGGAGTCTTTTGTTTAGATTAGGCTACCAAGGAAGGGAAAAGCACATCATGGGCTAAAGTGCTCAGACTTTGGTAATGCATGCACTTGGATGTGTACATGGGGTCTAAATTGCAGGGTTATTTAGACAGCTATGGGAAGAGTTCCATGTGTGCTTGTAAATTGATCTGATTGCATGGTTATCATAAGTGGACGACAATTATCAAAGTGTGGCTTTGCTCCTTTGGAATAATATTCATAGGAATATTATTTATTTCGATTGGATACTCCAAGTCACTGCAACAACTTCACAGTGTGTTCATCAAGGCACGTCCCTATTAATACAGAGGTCGTGCGACATGGAAAGTCTCTCCAATTCAACACACAAAAATGCTCTGCGCAAACTCTCGCTTTACGCGAAATCTCTCAACAACCTTGAGATTTTTATTTTCTTTTTTCCCGTCAACACATCTTCAGTTTGGATAAACAGCACTGTGAAGGCAACCGGTGACATCTTCAGTTTGGATAAACAGCACTGTTGCCGTAGAGTCAGCCGATCACGGAGCATCTTTAGTTTGGATAAACAGCACTGCTTCGAAGTCAATTGATTACCTATCTAAGTCTCGGTCGACAAGGGTTTTCGAGTCCTTGTTGGTAGAGGTCATCTCATTAGCCTTTTCGGCGAAGTGAGGTGTTATTAGGTTACTACATTCGGCACATTGAAAGCCGAATCTGATATTGAACTTCGCAAAACTAGCAACCTTGTCTTCAGACTCTAGAACCCGAAGGCCGAGACGTGTTTATTCCTCGACCGCAGTCACAAGATCAAGAAGCTAGCAGCGCGCTCAACACAACATCAACACATTTTATTCCTCGGCCGAGCTCGGCCGTCGAGTTGGCACGCCCCGCATATAACTGAAGGACGTAATTAGCTCATTAGTTACTCGGCTTGCGTGCCACGTAGGCTTAGTAGTTTGTAGGGTCTACAGTTTTACTTACTTATACTTAAAATATAGGGCCTACTCGTTAGGCACTTGACTGCCGCCTAACTAGCACCTAATGCCTTTTTGATTAGGAAACATGTGTAAAAACTGATCAAGTGAACTTTTTACATTAGAAAACATGTTTAAAACTCATTAGATAAGGGAGGTGGTTTAGCAACTTGATTGGTGGTGTGTCTGAAACTTTCAGATAAGGTAGGTGAAGGAAGTGAGCTTGTCTTCAAACCAAGAGAAGTCAGAGATGAAGAGGAAGGCATGGAAGGTCGAGGGAGATGGCGCAGAAGAACCTACACCGGTTAGAGGAGGTCCTGTGAATAATTCAAGTCTTTAAACAGTTTGGTATCATTCTTTAAACCAATATATATATATATATATATATATATATATTTTTTTTTTTTTTAAACCAATCTTTAGATATCAAAATGTGAAAAAAATGAGCATTGCGATGCAAACTAAAATTGAGATTTGCATACTTGATTTCTCAAGTTAGCTAGAGTAGTGTGTTCTACAGGGAAATGTGGGGACGTGCAAAGGACGCCAAAGGGGTTCGACGAAATGTGTTTCTTACAATGCAGTTCTGGGTGCTATGGAGATTGTTTCAGTTTTGTTTGAAGCTGAGTTACAAAATCGCTATACAACCTAATTAATTTTGTAGTGATCAACATCCCAAATCCAATTTATCTAACTTGTTGAAGTCTAGGTACAAGTCTTGTTCTTGTTCTTCTTCTTTTGCGCTCTTTCTTTTCTTGCTTGACACGCAGGTCCAAGTTGGGGGCCGATAGATGTTACCACTCGTATGATACACGAGCTGCATGTTTGTTCAAAATCTAACACTCCAATTTCGTGCCTCACGATCAGTATGTGGTCATTGATACGATCAACCTCAACCCATTGCTTCTTGTCTGCATTCAATTTGGAAACCTTGTGTTTGATATCAATAGCACGCCACACATCTACATAATCTTCATAACGTCTCATATTTTTTGACAATATATCTCTATTAAAAGCAAATCCCCCGACGATTCAAGCTAATAGTGCCCGCGAAGCCTGCACCTCCTACTCCACCGACGTTAACGCTAGAATCGATCGTTACAGTTTTTCGGTCTCAACACAAAGCATAAAAGTTTCCTTGATAGAAAACAACGTCTTGCAAATCTCTGTGGCCGGTACACAACTCAGAGACTTTGATGATGCCCATTTTATTTTCAATGTCGCTGCAGCGGCCTACACCACAACCTACTTGTCCATGGTATAACATTCCTCTATAGATAAATATGAGCACTTCTCTCTCTCACCCACTTTTATAATTAGTTTCACAACACTCATTCATTTACTACCTCAATCCAATCGAAGTGTATATCATTTATATAGTTCTGACATAATTTTCACGCCATACCTATTGCTTGCGCTGCAAGTTATAAAAAAAATAAAAAAACACAGCATCTAAAATTTCAACACGAAGGTGCGGATATCCATGGGTCCAAGGTCAACAACAAGAGCTGAGCTATCGACAGGCCCCCCTCTAACCGGTGCAGGTTCATCTCCCCCGTCACCCTCGACTTTCCATGTCATCTTCTTCATCTCCGACTTCTCTTGGTTTGCAGACAAGCTCACTTCCTTCACCTCTTTTATCTGAAAAGTACAATCACCAACAAGCACATTATGGCAACCGCCAATAATCCCGTAAAACATATGTCGGGCGAAATAATGTACTGTAAAACCTACCGTTTTTCCTGTAAACATCTTCTTCAGTTCAACTTTGGCCAGTGTTGAATATTGAGGATCTTCGGCTGCCTGTTAGAATCAACAGCGTAAAAGAAGCGAACACAAACTGAATTAATTGCATTATCAAATCAATTATGTCACTATAGCGCGTTCTTTTGCTTAACTTTTTACCTCATATAGATGAGCTAACCGAAGGAGCACAGTACCGTCATCCAGTTCCTGCAAAACTAGAATATTAGAGAGAGAGAGAGAGAGAGAGAGAGAGAGAGAGAGAGAGAGAGAGAATATTAGCGAGCACTTGTGTCATTGTTCAGTGGTTTACGGTCACCTGAAGAGTAATCAAAGCAACATTGAGAGGCAAGCTGTAATTAGAATCCATGGTAGATGATTTTGTCAAATGTGATGCTGTCCAATCCTCCATTTTCTGAAATATTACAATCATATATTATAAGGTCAACAGCAATGAAGCTTTACAATCTCTTATGTAATTATGGTGAAGTCATACCTCGTGGGCGAATGCTAGAAGAAGCGGAGAGTAAACTTCCTGGCCAGTTGTGCGGCGCCAGGGGGCACCCGCCCCTGCCTGGTTTACGCTCATATAATAGTTCCCTCGAACCTGCAAAAAATATAAATATGCAAGAAATAAGCGTTTTTACTCTCATTGCATAGAAATAGAAACTACTATTGTTGTATAGCATGATACCGTTAGTCCTTCGCATGTATTTTCTTCGATGCACACTGTTTCATCAAGTGCTTCACCCACCCCTCTCGAATCATCCTCAAGTATACGCCTTGTGTTTCAAGCACGGAAGAATTAGGTCAACATAGCCATATCCAGAATAAAGCAATTATTTGACCTAGATGCCGGAAATTTGTCTGTCGGAATCAAACCTGTGAAGCATCAGCTCTATTTGTCCATCTTCAATGCTTGATCCTCCAGTGGCACGATCAACCAAGACTGAGAGCTCGGATTTGTTATCCGAAGTAAAAATTCCAAGATTTAGCTGAAAAAAAGAAAGAAGAAGATAGCTACCATTAACAAAATTACTATTAACTGAGCACACCATTTATTAAATCAAATTAGCTAGTTGTGGTGTATGTGCATGTATCATGGAAGAAAATTGAAGAAATTACTGGATAATAGTTTCCTGCCACAGGTTGATTAACCACAAGGGGCCAGTCTGGTCTATAATCTCGTACCTGCAAAACCATGACTCAAGTGTTACTTCACTTTTCCAAATTTAAGAATTCACGAGACAATGATAAACCAGCAAACTTCATCTTTTAAAATTTTCGGTGGAGAATACTAATTTGTATGAGAAACTCGTAATGGAGTTACCCGTTTAATGAAATCCCTTCCGTTGGAATCAGTGTAGAACTCCTTGTTTGTTTCCATGTTTGCTGTCATTCTTGTGATCACCTCCTTTCCAACACCGTCGTCTGTGGGAATAGGACCGATCTTCAAAACAAAAATATGTCAGAACTACATGATTTGAGTCTAGCAAGATAGTACTTTACTGCTTTGCCTAAAGAAAGGATTCATCGGCCCAGATGAATACGGTGGACATTCAAAGTAAAGGCAATTATGTTTCCATTGTCCAAATAAAATGGAAGGTGCATGACTCACCGTATATTCAAGTTCGGCATGCTCTTTGTCTCTGTAAAGTCTAGTAACCTAATAACAAATGAAATCTCTCGTTCAGAAAAATACGGTTGGTAACAACATAAGACAATGTCAACTTCAATTTCACTTCTGTATTATGTTTTATTAGGGTCCAAAATGATGTGTATAGCTCGCTAATGGACGTAAACCCTCATATGAACAAATTCAGTGAACTATTTAAGCATTTCCGATACAAAAGACGTTTCAACCAGAGAAGGCAATTTGACAAAGTGCCAATAACCTGATAGATCCATGGACTGAACTGTTGGTGAATCTCATCAACTATCGGTCCACGAAAGACCTTCAAAGGAACCTGTAGAATAAAATAAAACTTTCAGAATTTGTAGTGAAGAACCAGATATTATCTCTCAATCCTTATTTTATAAAGTGAAATTCCATGTAATTCAAAGCATGGAAAGTGCACGATAATACGCAAAATAAGGCTTACTGATCTTGACACAACAGTTGGAGGGGCGCCATTAGGCCGGAATATGTATGCACCAGAAGCTTGCTGGATAGATCACATAAACTGCATGTTAGTTCAGCAGGCACTTCATCGACCGGAATTACGTGCTAAAGTAAATCAAAGTCCTAGCAGAAATATTCGACACCTGGGAATCGGCATCTCCTGTGCTTGAACCATACCAGAGGTAGCTCTGCTGTATCGGTACATCAACCTGGTGAACATGATTATTAATTAAAATTGCTTTAAACTTCCACCAGTCTAAATAAATAACGTAAATCGGCTCTTTGTTTTGAGGGCTGTAAATCTAAACTATGTCACTTGCACATGTGAAACAACTTACTCCTGTTTTAGAATTATACATCCGATTGAGTTGTCCCGAAGCTAAAGAAAACGACATTTTCAGATCTCCAGGTCCGATTTCAATTGTCTCATTCTGTGGACTGTCCATCGCAGAGAGAAATCCATTTCCGCTTTTCACTACAGAAGTAAGGGCAAAGAAATGCAGATAGTACATAATTTATTCTAGTATACTTTGAGCACATGAGCTTCATAAGAAATAACACTTGAGAATTCCCAAGGGGAAAGATGCGTACATCTACGTTTGGTAGCTCTTCTTGAAACGAAGTATGTGTTCCAACCAAGTGGCGGCACGGAGACTTGAAAGATTAGCCAGTACTTTGGAACTTGGTCTGGTGGCTGTCCCAAGTAGGCTTTTACATAGAAGTTTCTTAAATTCGCTGTTACATTGTCCAAACTTACATATTGTACCTCAAGAATATTTCCCGAAGAATCTTGAACAGAAAGAGTGGCATCATTAACCTGGTTGAACAGAAAAAGTGAGCAAACCTACACTATGACAGCATAAACTAAATGCGAAGAACGTATGCTCACAGGAACCCGAACAGTCTCAGTCCGATTCCATCCGAGAGGATTATATGCCACAACGACCTGGAATTTAAGAGAATGAACGATAAACAAAAGGTTTCATCCGCGAAATGTCCACAAGTAAATTAGAAGAAAAAGGAGATAAATTACCAAGCTCTTCCCTTGTGGAATATCTTCCTCTGTTGGAGGGCAGTAACTGATATTGAGTAATTGACACTGTTTAACAATGCAAAATTAGCAAATTATAAGTATATCCAGAAAATTAGCATCAATGATCCAAACGCAACGAATGACAATGAATTGAAGTATCACCTGGCTAAAAGTCGGTGTTGAGTTAGTACATTGATCTCCTGTTTTATTTGTAGTTAGACACAAAAGATCGGAATTGACAACAGCTTCTGCCTATAAAATGTCATATGCTACATAAGATATCTAAGGCAAATGCAAAAACTCAAAGGACCAACATGTGTAGAGATACTAGCTGGAGACCTCAGAAGCTCCGATGAAAAGGCGCTTTGCGTAGTCATCAGTAGTATGTTGTTTGGCAGTGCCAGTGACTGCATCATGGTGCTGTGCAATTCCCAAAGCATCTGCAAGGCCGTCGGTATTGGAACCATTTGCTTTCCTTCCAGCCAGAAATTCTAGTTCTCGTGCCGCCTATTTTGCAAAAGTAGAAAATCACACCAAAGTACCACTTGGATTGCACTTAAATTAAAACTGACAGAATGCATCAGATGCTATAGATGATTACTATAAGGACTAATTTGATTTTATACCAAATAATATCCGCTTAGCAAGCGGATATATCCCTTCAAACCTGGGCGACTAGTGAAAAATCCAGTCCAATAAGCATCTACCACATCTGCATACCTGTTGGCCATCATTGGTATGCAATAGATTAAGTCAGTAAGTCCTTTTCTGTAGACAAAAGAGGGAAAATGAGAGAATAATACTCACGGAAAATAATCGTCGGTTTTCAGTGGCCATGACTGGTTTGCTGCATTTTTAGCATCGGTATAGATAGATGGTGTAGAATACAAGGCATTAACTCGACCGTCCTGAAAACAAAAATAAGCTCAATGATACAACTTCGAACTTGAAATCCGCATAATAGTATGAGGTTTGTGATTAAACTCCACCTTATTAACATAGTGAATTAACTTGTCCATTTGTTTGAACCATGATTCTGCATATTGGTACTGGAAATCATCTCCCATCGTCCACATAATGTGATTCGTCCTTGTCACATTTGCCTGCACAGAAAGATCATTCATTCATTTATCATACACATGCTTCAACTTTAACCATTAGATAAAACAAAAGTTTATAAAAAAATTTAAAGGAGCATTTAGGAACATTAAACTTCATTATATACTCAAGGGATAAGGTGATTACTTGGGTAAGTGAAGCGTTGATGAAATCGCTGACACGCTGTTCAACATTGTAGTCGAACAGAAGAGGATTATCCTGCAGTTTTATCATTCAACAGATTAGTTGATACGTCATTACATCCACCCTGAAAGAAAATCGAGTACTTAATGGGAAAAGTTGCTCTGTTGAAACTAGAACCTGGACAGGTTCGAAGTTGTCAAATACTTCGAAATGGAAACCGGGAGGTGGACTATAGTGAACCGGAAAAGCATTGGCAAAAATCTGCAAAAGGCCAGGGTAGTTGTGTGTAAGCATTAGATTACATTTTTGAATTCAGGGAAAGTTAAAGTTTTGTAATTAAAATGGTAACAGTGCAGAGTTCTAAACCTGAGATGAAGAACCGAAAGTTTTGGATCCACGCCATATAACCTCGAGAGACTTATCCACCTTGCGCTTCGCTCTGTCCTGATAATCGATCCTTGCAAAATGCACAGAATCAAACCCGAGCTGCAAGAACATTGTAAGAATCAACTCCATCAGAATTATACAATACCAAATAAAGTTAAGATTCAAGCATGTGACTAAACCAACATAGAAAAATAATGAAGCATTGAGGACTGAAATAACAAAATGACCTCAGCGGTGAGTAAGTAAGCTTGCACGGCAGAGTGTCCAAAGGGATCAATTTGCCATCCAGCACGAGGCGTCTTGTTGAACTGCGCCTTTATTGCACGGTGACCTAGCGTCGTTTGATCAATCATGTCTATGTAATGGGTTGTTGCTTCATCATGCATACACCAACCACCATTTCTATATATACAATAGAAATTCTTATAACAGATTAAAAGATGCAAACCAAACACATTTCTTTACGCAAATCAAAGATTCAAGTCGATAGAAGCATACACAAACTCTAACTGCCCGGCATCTACTAGTTTTCGCACGAGAGCTTGAATTTCCGGACTTTGTGTTAACCACCATCTTTGGAAGAATGCCTAAATTTCATGCTAAACATATCAGAAAACAAAAAGAGCTAAAAATTGAAAAACTTTATCATGTTGTGGAGCTTAATTACTGGCTTTACCATCTCAGCAAACACAAACTTCCTGTTCGGATCACGAACCAACGATTCAACAACAGAATCCAACGTATTCTCAACACAAGCACCCTAATCAAAATGAGCAAATTCATTAACTAGTTAATGATTAAAGTAATTAGCACATTAAGACGATCAAAAGCACTTTTGGCATAAATCTTATAAGGTGTTTTTGCATCATAAAACCACTTTTTAGTGAAAGCACTTGGATTTTTGGCAAAAACGCTTATCAACAAAGAGACTCTGATAAAAGCATTTCTAGCAAAAACGCTGATCAACAGAGGTGCTTTCTACATGAACCGTATCAAACGAAATCATAGCACATTAAGACAATCAATAGCACTTTTGGCAAAAAAATTATCTGGTGTTTTTGCATCATAAAAACTACTTTTTAGTGATCAAAAGCATTTCTAGCAAAAACGCTTATTAGGTGCATAAAACGTATCAAACGAACTCATATATTATATACAAACTTGATTGTCTATTATTGTATGACCTGAATGCTGTTGTTTGATCCAACATAGTACTGATCAACCGTCTTCAACCACCCGACATCATCGTGCGAATGCGCCACCAAATGAACATTCAGTTTCCCCTCCACCACACCACTCCCCGTCTCATACTTCACATAACCGCCGCCAACAGCCTCCCGACACAAACAACCCACAACCAAAACAACCAAAAGCCGAAAACCCAACTCCAAAGTTTCCGCCTTTCCCATTTTCGAAGTGCGAAAATGGGTTTTCGCTCTGCCGGGTTATATCGAAAACAGACTCCGTGAGTCTGTGACCTGTTGCCACGGTTGTTAAACTTGTGATTGGGAATTTCCGGTAGGACAGGACAAAAGAGGCCTCGGTTTCTCCATTGAAACAAAATGGCCGGCCTAAATATATAGAGGGTGAGACGGGTCTGGATAGTGAAGGGGGACAGTCTGTACGAGGGCGTGTAGGGGGGATGGGGCTCCATTTGTCCGAGCTTGACAAAGCTTGTGGCCTTTTGAGACATATTTAATGGCGGAATCTGGTGACAGAGGAGCCGTTATTAAATTCTTCAAACGATGGGGGTGAATTGTCAACGGATGGGTTAAATTACCGCCACTTTTTTGGCCGTTGGATGTGGATTTATGGTTTTTTTTTTTTTTAATTTTTTTGTCAAACGATAAATTTTGTTAGATTAGTTACCGATGGGGTTCAAACCTACGCCGCCATGCAATAACTTAACTTTTTTCCATCACTGTGGTAAAAAGCCACTTGCATATAATCGCAAACTATGTGTATGATCAAAATTTAAGGGGTGTGTTATCTACACAACATTTTTACTTTCCACACTCCTCTCAATTTTCGGCCGTTAGATCGAATAAATTAAAGAAGATCAAAGAACATAAATTAACAAGGGGTGTGTGAGAAGTAAAAAGGGGTAAATTTAAGGGAATTTTAACGAAACACTTCCGGTACTGTTCACTTTTAATGAAAATGACATTTTTACTTTAAAAAATCACTCCTGATACTATTCACTTACAACACATTTTTGTTCTTTTGATTAAAACTCAAAATTTTCAAGTTATTTTCATTAGTTTTTCTTAAATTGAACCTTGACAAAATCACATACCACGTGATATAATACAAACATGCAATGCACGTAAACACAATTATAAATTGTAGATATGAATATGCAATCGTGCTTACACACATTAATCGCATTTTTTTTAGTGAAACGATAGCGTTAGTAAGTTAAATGTTAGATTAGCCATTGACGGGGTTCGAACCCACGCCGTCATGCAATAACACAACACATTTCCACCACTGTGGTAAATGGTCACTTGCACATTAATCGCATTTATACATGCACCATTCTCTCTCCTTCCACGTCATCCTTCTCAATCCCACTTATCCACTATTGTGGTTTATCTATTCCAATCCAATCCTCAGTGTCA
This sequence comes from Cotoneaster glaucophyllus, assembly GCA_036320875.1. NCBI lineage: Eukaryota > Viridiplantae > Streptophyta > Magnoliopsida > Rosales > Rosaceae > Cotoneaster > Cotoneaster glaucophyllus. The sequence goes on from CM070063.1 coordinate 7,735,957, forward strand.
AACGAGACGTTTGTCTACACGTAATGTTTCATCAAATCATTCGCTGTGTTTGTTCGTCTTTAACTTGCATATCGGAATACTGATTTCATAGGCTCGATGTCTCCTTTTTCTTCATATATGGAGAACCGTTCGACTCTCGAACCCGAAGTTAGAAAATGAGTCGTGGAAGCATCTTCAGTTGACATGATCAGGTGACAAAGACAGTGAATGTGAAACTGTTGTATCTTGTATGTAAGTTTTCTTCTTTTCAAACTTACGTCATGATTGTGTGTGAAAATTACTTTTATCTCTATTTTGGTTAGTTTTTTCTAATGATCATACAACTCTATTTTGATTAATGTTGGAACCAACCTTTTGTGTCAATTTTTATTAGGAAAGATTTGGTTCCATCTTACTCATTACAGCTGGAGCAGATTTTTATGACAATAATATTGTTTGTACAAGCAAAACTCACACAATCACTTACATATGGATCTGGATTTTCTCCCCTTCCTCCCCTCATATTTGAACGCTCAAGATTAAGCCACATCATTATCTTGTTTTATCTTCTTTGCAGAAAGAGAAAGAAGAAGAGGGAACATGGGAGGAAGGCGAAAATGGAGGGGAGAGAATCGAACTCCCTTAAATCTATTCGAGTTAAGTCCTATCATTGGGGCACGTGTATTAAAGTTTTTCATACTCTTGGCAAGTGTGTCAATCTCTGTAGTACGAGAGTAAATCAATACGAAACTGAGAAAATTGCTTCCTTTTTTCCTTTTTTTTTTTTTAAAAAAAAAAGACAACTGGTGGCAAGCCACGGTTATTCACATTTTCCAGATCCGGAGAGGTTATGGGGAGTTTTACCTTGGCCGTGGTCATAGTCAAACAAACTCACCATCGAAGCCGAAACCTCCCACATTTTTTTATTTATTAGGAAGCCGCAGTCCGTGCCCTTACCACTATACCAATTGCTGTGGATAGAAAATTGTTAACCCACAAAACATCAAATGTGACAGATAATTAACAGGAGGGGACAACGATTAAAAATATAATAACATGGTTGTTTAATACCATTACCTATGTTTCAATTTTTTAATCCCTTTGAAATTTGGAGCGATGCTTGAATCCAACGTGACATATAATAGCATACATGTGTGCCAAAATAGACAACATCCGAATATTTATATGACCATTAATCCTCGTTACCATACGATTTTGATATCCTAACAATCAAGACGAAGACTAAATCACCAATACATACATACTGCCGAACAGAGACCATATTAAAAATTGTGTTTTGTTTGAATGTGTTTGTCGTGTAGATTTATTACTAGAAGGACTGTTTATGTACGTGAGTAACTATCAACCGTTGATGTATATGAGACCTACAATCCAACGACGGGTTACACGGCATATTTCTTGTTGCTAGTTGTCGAACAACGACATTACTGGAGACAGATGTTTTATCTGCTAGACTTAGTGGGTAGTTGAGAAGGATGTCACTTAGTAGTTAACGAAGTAATCACCATTAACAACAAAGAACACAAAGTAAAAACATCGTCGTTGGGAACAATGTAAATATATTAAGTCAATGCAGAGATACATATCAATGTTGCACGTCTTCTGCTCGAACGCCATCAGTTTATCTGAAGCCGTCTGAAGCGAATGTGATAAAGATCAATGTACTGGTGTAGAAACGGAGCTTTCTGACCAGGCGAACAAACAATGATCAAAATTTCAATCTACAAGCTTAAAGGTCAGAAGCTGAGTAGAAAGACGATCACTAAAGGTTGGCGAGATTTGCTGCCAATTAGAAGCATCTTTCAGCACAAGTTGGCAACGGACATGAACTGGGTGATTTCAGCCAAAGTTACTCTGAGCTCAACCCGCTGAGGCATTCCAAGTTAGGACTACCCAGCAATCAAACAAAGAATAACAGGAACATATAACGACAGAGCTTGAAACCTCGACGGAGCGTAATCGCCGTTCCACATCCACTCCGAATTATCAATGCAGATCATTGTCGCCTGTCCAGCAACGTAAACCGACCAATTAAGCAAACAAAATTTCCCTAAATTTAAACCCTAGTTCCCAAGAAAGACGATGAATTTGGGGGAATTTGAACTTGCAGTGCGGAAATTAATCGAGGGCGTGAAGAGGAAATTAGGGTTTCGGGACTCTTACCTCGAGAACCATGGTTGCAGACTGTGAAGAAAGATCGAGAGAGATTGATCGAGAAGAAAATATAAGTAGAGTATTGGTAATTCTTCTTCTATTTTCTGATCTTATGGACAAGTTTCCGGTGCGATTTCTTTCTATCATTCTCTTTTAATTGTAAACTTCAGGTTGTGGTGGCATATAATTCGCTTGGATGGAATCGAACTGAGATTGTCAGGATACCGGTGAGTTTTTCTGAAGTTAGCAAGTTTCCCTTCTTATTTGTTAACAAACTTGCCTTCCTTTTCAATATAACTTGAGACTGACAATTTCAACCAGGTTAACGGCCCAAATCTTGTTGTTCAAGATTCCTCCAGGAATTTCCTCCGCTGTGATGGAAAGTCCACAGAATGAGACCATTGAAATCGGACCTGGAGATCTGAAGATGGCCTTTTCTTCCGCTTCAGGAACTCTCGAATGGATGTATAATATGAAAACACGAGTAAGTTGTCTAACATTTCTCAAACACTAGCCTTGCTCAATCATTTTTACTTACTTCCATAGTTTTCTTTACATGCAAGAAAGAGTTATTTGTATATGTATCATATATCACTAGGTTGACGTACCAATTCAGCAGAGCTACTTCTGGTATAATGCAAGCGGAGGTGGTTTACTGTTCCCGAGTGCCAAATCTCTCTGCTAGGGTTGCGATTTACTTAATTACAGAACTCAAGCCGGTCGTTGGAATACCTTGTGTCTTTTGTACTAACATAAAGTTGTATGATCTATTGAGCAGAATCCGGTGCATACATATTCCGGCCTAGCGACTCCCTTCCAAATGCTGTGTCAAAATCAGTATGCCATCTTTCCATGTCACCATGTATTTGCGAAGCCTCATTATATTCGTTACATGTGTTTATCTTTGTACGTTTTAGCTTGATATACATCGTTGGCCATTCTACAGGTACAATTGAAGGTTGTCCGTGAACCTCTGTTAGATGAGATTCACCAACAGTTCACCTCATGGATCTATCAGGTCACCAGACTATACAAAGATAAAGAGTACGCTGAATTTGAATACACTGTGAGCGATATATACTTACAATTTTATTCTCATGAAAAACAGACATTACGCTTTATTCTGAAATCAACCGTGTTTGTCGTTCTGATATACTTTTATTTTTAAAATCGGTCCAATTCCAGTAGAAGATCGTGTGGGAAAAGACGTCATCATGCGAATGCAACGAATATGACCGCAAACAAAGTGTTTTACACTGATTCAAACGGGAGGGATTTCATAAAACGGGTAATTCTTGATGAAGAGACGCAAATTTGTCTCGAGTGTTCTTAATTCATAAGGGTTATATAAATGCTGACTCGAATCAAGGTTTCACAGGTTCAAGACTATAGATCAGACTGGTCCCTTTTGGTTAATGAACCTGTGGCAGGAAACTACTATCTAGTAATTTTCTCAGCACTAGTTCACATGAAAAATGGTTTGAACTGTTTAAGGTTCTTATTGACGCCAGTATGATGTTTGTTTTTCAGCTAAATCTTGGGATGTTTACATCGGATAGCAAATCCGAATTCTCCGTCTTGGTTGATCGCGCCACTGGAGGATCCAGCATTAAAGATGGAGAAGTAGAGCTGATGCTTCACAGGTTTGTTTTAGACATACTATCATAATCTTGATGTGTCCACATGTTAAACTGATTTTCGTTGTTCAAACGCAAGGCGTCAGATGTATGACGACACTAAAGGAGTGAATGAAGCCCTTGACGAAATTGTCTGCATCAACGAAATTAGATGCGATGGACTAACGGTACAATCTTACACCAAAACAGATTCATTATGCTTCTGATCACGTTATCTTTATCTTGATTTATATTTTTCATTTCAGATTCGAGGAAATTATTATGTGAGCATCAACCGAGTAGGGGATGGAGCTCGCTGGCGCTGGACAACTGGACAAGAAGTTTACTCTCCACTTGTTTTGGCTTTTACTCATGAAGTATGACTTGACTACTACATTAAGCGTCTGTTTGGATTGAAGGATGTCAATTTGGATTTCGTAACTAGCTCTTGATCTGGTAATATATTTGGTATTGTTTAGAAATTGGAGGACTGGACTGCATCCCATGTGACAAAAGCATCTTCCATGGATTCAAATTACAACTTGCCTCTCAATGTTGCTCTAATTACTCTTCAGGTGACTGTAAAATGTGAATTTACTGTTGAACGAATATATAGTGTCTGTTACTCTCACTTTGTCACTCACTCTTGTTTTACAGGAATTGGAAGATGGAAGTGTACTGCTTCGTCTAGCGCATCTATATGAGGTAACAAGATAATTTTTACCCCCCCCCCCCTCCGTGTTTGTTTCGGAATGAACTGAGTACTAATGTGTCACTCACTTCCTCCATGTTTGTTGCGTGTTTAGGCAGCCGAAGTTCCTGAGTTTTCGACATTGGCCAAAGTTGAACTGAAGAAGATGTTTACAGGAAAAATGGTAAGTATAGCGTTGTTTCAGTCTATGATACATTGTTTTATCTGAAATAGAAACTTAAGTCAATGTATCCAATCGAGCACTGTTTCGCTCCTTATAGTTAAGTAGCTATAGTCCTTCGTACCTGTCAATCACAGTCTGATACATATACAAAAAATAATTCATTAATAGCATGCCATGTCGGTGATTTAGTAACTTGATTGGTGGTGTGTTCAACATTCCTCTATAGATAAACATGAGGCTTCTCTCACTCACCCAACCTGAGCTACCTCAGTCCAATCGAATTATATATTATTTATATAGTTATGACGTAATTTTCATGCCATACCTATTGCTTGCGCTGCAAGTTATCTCAACACGAAGGTGCGTATCTCCATGGGTCCAAGCTCAACAACAAGAGTTGAGCCATCGACGGGCCCCCCTCTAACCGGTGTAGGTACATCTCCACTGTCACCCTCGACTTTCCATGTCATCTTCTTCATCTCCGACTTCTCTTGATTTGCAGACAAGCTCACTTCCTTCACCTCCAGTATCTGAAAAGTACAATCACCAACATGCACATTATGGCAATCGTCAATTGTACTGTAAAACATATGTCGGGCGAAACAATGTACAATAAAATGTACCTCTTTTCCTGTAAGCATCTTCTTCAGTTCAACTTTGGCCAGTGTTGAATATTGAGGATCTTCGTCTGCCTGGAAGAATCAACAGCGTAAAAGAAGCGAACACAAACTAAATTAACTGCATTATCAAATCAATTATGTCGCTAGCGCGTTCTTTTGCGTATCTTTTTACCTCGTATAGATGAGCTAACCGAAGGAGCACACTACCGTCATCCAGTTCCTGCAAAACTAGAATGTTAGAAAGAGGGCCTGAGAGAGAGTGAAAATTAACGAGCACTCGTCTCGATGTTCAGTGGTTTACGGTTACCTGAAGAGTAATTAAAGCAACATTGAGAGGCAAGCTGTAATTAGAATCCATGATCGATGATTTTGTCAAATGTGATGCAGTCCAATCCTCCATTTTCTGAAATATTAAGATCGTATATTATAAGATCAACAGCAATGAAGCTTTACTAAGTCTTCTGTAATTATAGTGAAGTCACACCTCGTGGGCAAATGCTAGAAGAAGCGGAGAGTAAACTTCCTGGCCAGTTGTGCGACGCCAGGGGGCACCCGACCCTGCCTGGTTTACGCTCATATAATAGTTCCCTCGAACCTGCGAAAAATATAAAACGTACAAGAAATAAGCGTTTTTATTCTAAGTGCGTAGAAATAGAAACTACTATTGTTGTATAACATGATACCGATAGTCCTTCACATGTATTTTCCTCTATGCACACTATTTCATCAAGTGCTTCACCCAGTCCACTCGGATCGTCCTCAAGTAGACGCCTTGTGTTTCAAGCACAGAGAATTAGGTCAACATATCCATATCCATAATAAAGAAATTATTTGACCTAGATGTCGAAAATTAGGTTGTCGGAATCACACCTGTGAAGCATCAGCTCTACTTGTCCATCTTCAATGCTTGATCCTCCAATGGCACGATCAACCAAGACTGAGAACTCAGATTTGTTATCCGAAGTAAACATTCCAAGATTTAGCTAAAAAAACAAGAAGATAGTTACCGTAACAAAATTACTATTAACTGATCACACCATATATACAATGAGATTAGCTAGTTGTGGTGTATGTGCGTATATCACGTAAGAAAATTGAAGAAATTACTGGATAATAGTTTCCTGCCACAGGTTGATTAACCACAAGGGGCCAGTCTGGTCTATAATCTCGTACCTGCAAAACCATGACTCAAGTGTTACTTTAACTTTTCCAAATTTAAGAATTCACAAGACAAATCAATGATAAACCAACAAACTTCATCTGTTAAAATTTTCCGTGTAGAATACTAATTTGTATGAGAAACTCGTTTATGGAGTTACCCGTTTAATGAAGTCCCTTCCGTTAGAATCGGTGTAGAACTCCTTGTTTGTTTCCATGTTTGCTGTCATTCTTGTGATGACCTCCTTTCCCACACTGTCCTCTGTAGGAATAGGACCGATCTTCAAAACAAAAATATGTCAGAACTACATGATTTGATCTAGCAAGATAATACTTTACTGCTTTACATAAAGAGAGGATTTATCAGCCCGGATGAATACGGTGGACATTCAAAGTAAAGGCAATTATGTTTCCATTGTCCAAATAAATGGAAGGTGCGTGACTCACCGTATATTCAACTTCGGCATGCTCTTTGTCTCTGTAAAGTCTAGTGACCTAATAACAAATGAAATCTTTCGTTTAGCAAAATGCAGTTGGTAACAACATAAGACAATGTCAACTTCAATTTCACTTCTGTATTATATTTTATTACGGTCCAAAATGATGTGTATAGCTCGCTAATGGACGTAGAACCTCATAAACAAATTCAGTGAGCTATTTAAGCATTTCCAGTACAAAAGACGTTTCAACCAGAGAAAGCAATTTGACAAAGTGCCAATAACCTGATAGATCCATGGACTGAACTGTTGGTGAATCTCATCAACTATCGGTCCACGAAAGACCTTCAAAGGAACCTATAGAATAAAAAAATAAACTTTCAGAATTTATAGTGAAGAACCAAATATTATCTCTAAATCCTTATTTTATAAAGTGAAATTCCATGCAATTCAAAGCGTGGAAAGTGCATGATAATACGCAAAATAAGGCTTACTGATCTTGACACAGCAGTTGGAGGGGCGCCATTAGGCCGGAATACGTATGCACCAGAAGCTTGCTGGATAGATCACATAAACTGCATGTTAGTTCAGCAGGCACTTCATCGACTGGAATTACGTGCTAAAGTAAATCAAAGTCCTAGGAGAAATATTGGACACCTGGGAATCGGCATCGCCTCTGCTTGAACCATACCAGAGGTAGCTCTGCTGTATCGGTACATCAACCTGGTGATACATGACTGTTTATTAAAATTGCTCTAAACTTCCACCAGTCTAAATAAATAAAGTAAACCGGCTCTTCGTTTTGAGGGCTGTAAATCTAAACTATGTCACTTGTACATGTGAAAACAACTTACTCCTGTTTTAGAATTATACATCCGATTGAGTTGTCCCGAAGCTGAAGAAAACGACATTTTCAGATCTCCAGGTCCGATTTCAATTGTCTCATTCTGTGGACTGTCCATCGCAGAAAGAAATCCATTTTCGCTTTTCACTACAGAAGTAAGGGGCACAGAGAAATGCAGATAGCACATAATTTATTCTAGTATACTTTGAGCACATGAGCTTCATAAGGAATAACAATTGAGAATTCCCAAGGTCCTGAAGGAAAGAGGAAAGATGCGTACATCTACGTTTGGTAGTTCTTCTTGAAACGAAGTATGTGTTCCAACCAAGTGGCTGCACGGAGACTTGAAAGATTAGCCAGTACTTTGGAACTTGGTCTGGTGGCTGTCCCAAGTAGGCTTTTACGTAGAAGTTTCTTAAATTCGCTGTTACATTGTCCAAACTTACATATTGTACCTCAAGAATATTTCCCGAAGAATCTTGAACGGAAAGAGTTGCATCATTAACCTGGTTGAACAGAAAAAAGTGAGCAAACCTACACTATGACTATGACAGCATAAACTTAATGCGAATAACATATGCTCACAGGAATCCGAACAATCTCAGTCCGATTCCATCCAAGAGGATTATACGCCACAACGACCTGAAATTGAAGAGAACGAGTGATAAACAAAAGATTTCATCCGCGAACTATCCACAAGTAAATTTGAAGAAAAGGAGATAAATTACCAAGCTCTTCCCTTGTGGAATATCTTCCTCAGTTGGAGGGCAGTAACTGATATTGAGTGATTGACACTGTTTAACAATGCAACATTATCAAATTATAAGTATATCCAGAAAATTAGCATTAATGATCCTAACGCAACGGATGACAATGAATTGAAGTATCACCTGGCTAAAAGTCGGTGTTGAGTTAGTACATTGATCTCCTGTTTTATTTGTAGTTAGACACAAAAGAGCGGAACTGACAACAGTTTCTGCCTGTAAAATGTCACAATGCTACATAAGATATCTAAGGCAGATTTTAGCACAGACGATGAATAACAGTGTCGGAGACAAATGCAAAAAATCAATGGATCAAAATGTATAGAGATACTAGCTGGAGACCTCAGAAGCTCCGATGTAAAGGCGCTTTGCGTAGTCATTTGTAGTATGTTGTAAGGCAGTGCCGGTGACTGCATCATGGTGCTGTGCGGTTCCTAAAGCATCTGCAAGGCCATCAGTATTGGAACCATTTGCTTTCCTTCCAGCCAGAAATTCTAGTTCTCGTGCCGCCTATTTTGCAAAAATAGAAGTTCACACCAAAGTACCACTTGGATTGCACTTAAAACTGACAGAATGCATCAGATGCTATAGATGATTACTATAAGGACTAATTTAATTTCATACCAAATAATATCCGCTTAGCAAGCGGATATATCCCTTCAGACCAGGGCGACTAGTGAAAAATCCAGTCCAATAAGCATCTACCGCATCTGCATACCTGTTGGCAATCATTGGTATGCAATAGATTCAGTCAGTAAGTCCTGTTCTACAGATAAAAGAGGGAAAATGAGAGAATAGTACTCACGGAAAATAATCGTCAGTTTTCAGTGGCCATGACTGGTTTGCTGCATTTTTAGCATCGGTATATATAGATGGTGTAGAATACAAGGCATTAACTCGACCGTCCTGAAAAAAAAAACCTCAATGATGCAACTTTGAACTTGAAATCCGCATAATAGTATGAGGTTTGTGATTAAACTCCACCTTATTAACATAGTGAATTAACTTGTCCATTTGTTTGAACCATGATTCTGCATATTGGTACTGGAAATCATCTCCCATCGTCCACATAATGTGATTCGTCCTTGTCACATTTGCCTGTACACCAAGATCATTCAATCATTTCTCATATACATACTTCAGCTTTCACCATTAGATAAAAGAAAAGTTAAATAAGAAAATTAAAGGAGCACTTAAGAACACATAAACTTCATTATATACTCAAGGGATAAGGTGATTACTTGGGTAACTGAAGCGCTGATGAAATCGCTTACACGCTGTTCAACATTGTAGTCGAACAGAAGAGGATTATCCTGCGGTTTTATCATTCAACAGATTAGTTGATACCTCATTACATCCACCCTGAAAGAACATCAAATACTTCATGGGAAAAGTTACTCTTTGTTGAAACTAGAACCTGGACAGGGACGACGTCGTCAAATACTTCGAAATGGAAACCGGGAGGTGGATTATAGTTAACCGGAAAAGCATTGGCAAAAATCTGCAGAAGGCCCGGTAGTTGTATAGTAAGCATTAAATTACATTTTTGATTTAAGAGAAAGTTAAAAGTTTTGTAATTAAAATAGTAATTACATGTGGAGGAGTTGTAGTTCTAAACCTGAGATGAAGAACCGAAAGTTTTGGATCCACGCCATATAACTTCGAGAGACTTATCCTCCTTGCGCTTCGCTCTGTCCTGGTAATCAATCCTTGCAAAATGCACAGAATCAAACCCGAGCTGCAATAACATTGTAAGAATCAACTCCATCAGAATTATACGATACAAAATAAAGTTCATATTCAAGCAAGTGACAAAACCAACATAGAAAAATAATGAAGCATAACAAATTGACCTCAGCTGTGAGTAAGTAAGCTTGCACGGCAGAGTGTCCAAAGGGATCAATCTGCCATCCAGCACGAGGCGTCTTGTTGAACTGCGCCTTTATTGCGCGGTGACCTAGCGTTGTTTGATCAATCATGTCTATGTAATGGGTTGTTGCTTCATCATGCATACACCAACCACCATTTCTATATATACAATAGAAATTCTTATAACAGATTAAAAGATGCAAACCAAACACATTTCTTTACGCAAATCAAAGATTCAAGTCGATAGAAGCATACACAAACTCTAACTGCCCGGCATCTACTAGTTTTCGCACGAGAGCTTGAATTCCCGGACTTTGTGTTAACCACCATCTTTGGAAGAATGCCTAATATACATGCTAAACAAATCAGAAAACAAAAAGAAATAAAAATTGAAAAACTTGATCATGCTGGAGAGCTTAATTCTGTCTTACCATCTCAGCGAACACAAACTTCCTGTTCGGATCACGAACCAAGGATTCAACAACAGAATCCAACGTATTCTCAACACAAGCACCCTAATCAAAATGAGCAAATTCATTAACTAGTTAATGATTAAAGTAATTAGCACATTAAGACGATCAAAAGCACTTTTGGCATAAACCTTATAAGGTGTTTTTGCATCATAAAACCACTTTTTAGTGAAAGCACTTGGATTTTTGGCAAAAACGCTTATCAACAAAGAGACTCTCATAAAAGCATTTCTAGCAAAAATGCTTATCAACAGATGTGCTTTCTACATGAACCGTATCAAACGAAATCATATATTGTATACAAATTTGATTGTCCATTTTTATTGGATGACCTGAATGCTGTTGTTTGATCCAACATAGTACTGATCAACCGTCTTCAACCACCCGACATCATCGTGCGAATGCGCCACCAAATGAACATTCAGTTTCCCCTCCACCACGCCACTACCCGTCTCATACTTCATAAAACTGCCGCCAACAGCCTCCCTACACAAACAACCCACATCCAAAACAACCACAAGCCGAAAAACCCAACTCCATAGTTTCCGCCTTTCCCATTTTCGAAGCCCGAAACAGGGTTTTAGCTCTGCCGGGTTATATCAAAAACAGACTTCGCGAGTCTGTGACTTGTTGCCACGGTTGTTAAACTTGTGATTGGGAATTTCGGGTAGGACAGGACAAAAGAGGCCTCGGTTTCTCCGTTGGAATAAAATGGCCGGCCTAAATATATAGAGGGTGAGACGGGACTGGATAGTGAAGGGGGACAGTCTGTACGAGGGCGTGTAGGGGGGATGGGGCTCCTTTTGTGCGAGCTTGGCAAAGCTTGTGGCCTTTTGAGATATCAAATTTAATGGCGGCATCTGTGACACAGGAGCCGTTTTTAAATTCTTCAAACGATGGAGAGTGAATTGTAAACGGTTGAGTTAATTTACCGCCATTTTTTTGGCCGTTGGATATGGATTTTTTTTTTCTTGGAAAGATAGAAATTTATTGAATTTAAATACGAACGATTATATTTGCATTTTTTTTAAATATTAAAAAGAAACTCCGGACCTAACTCAGCCAAATCTCCCTCCATGCTTAACTACGAGAGCCGCCACCAAGTAAGCTGCATGAATGCATTGCCGAGGGGTAAAGCAAAACTTCACCAACTGGAACAAGCTCGCCATCCTCCAAATATCTTAGAGATAAACATCAAGTGCCACGCCAACCGTGATCTCCTTGTTAATCATTTGGATCAACCCCTTTGAATCCGATTCCACCACCAACCTAATCCCAGGCTCCATAATATCTATAACGGAGCCATAATTTTTTTCTTGGGTGGGCTAGCTAAAATTAGTACCATAAAATCATATGCTTATTTTTTTTTCTTATATAAAATCTTAAATAATCAATATAGAAGAACAACAATAGAATATAAACAATTCTTGAAATCATAACCCTAACCAACAACTTCAAGGATCATATAAATAATTAACCTACTAAATAAATAAAAAATAAGTAAATAAAGCGATTACGAAAGTATCAAAGGTTACATTCATTGGAAAATCGCAACGAAAAGCGAGGAATTGCGGAGATAGAGATTTAATTGTGAACTAAAATAATATTCTTTTTCTTTTCTTAAGTAAGAAGTACGGAGGCTAAATCGCATAGGATAAATAGATTTTTTCTTTAAGTTTAATAAATAGGATAGAAGACGAATGGAAGATAGAACTAATTTATTATTTTTACCATAAAAAGTATTATTTATTACTTATCCTCTACTAAATATACATGAAATAATAACCTATATTTGAATTGATTGTGCTATATAGGCTACATGCAATAACATAAGTCATTAAAGCACTAGTTTGAAAAAGGATAGTGCTATTCACACACCCTTATTAATTTTTTGTCATTGATCTTCGTTAATTTATTTAATCCAAAGGTCGAAAACTGAAAGGGATGTGTGAGAAATAAAATAAGTGCGTAGATAATACTACACTTACAGAAAACCTCCCTGGGCTACAGCCCACCTTAGCCTTGTGGGTGGCTCCGCCTTTGCATAACATCACTAGCAATAATCATCTCCATCCCTTGCCTAATCACCTCAGCATCCGCCATAATCGCAGCAGCAAAACGCTCCCCGCCCACCCCTCCTGCAAGCTTATACATGCCCCATCCTCTCTCCCTCCATGTCGTATCCTTCCCAATCCCACTTATCCGATATAATGGTTTATCTATTCCAATCCAATTCTCAGTGCCAAGCGAGACATTTCTCTACACGTAATGTTTCATCGGGTCATTCATTGTGTTTGTTCATTTTTAACTTGCATATCGGGATACTGATTTCATAGGCTCGCTGTCTCCTTTTTCTTCATATATGGAGAACCATTCAACTCTCGAACCCAAAGTTAGAAAATGAGCCGCGGAGCATCTTCGGTTGACATGATGAGGTGACAAAGACGGATAATATGAAATTGTTGCATGTAAGTTTTCTTCTTTTCAAACTTATGTAAAGATTGTGTGTGAAAATTACTTTTGTGTCTATTTTTGTTAGTTTTTTCTAATGATCATACAACTGTATCATATTCTTTTTTCTTTTTTTTTTGAATAAACGATATTATCTACATTAAGAAGGAGGGGGTTGGGCCCTTGATTAATGTTGGAAGCATCCTTTGTGTCAGTTTTTATTAGGAAAGATTTGGTTCCACCTTACTCATTACAGTTGGAGCAGATTATTATGACAATTATATTGTTTGTACATGCAAAACTCACACAATCACTTACATACGGATCTGGATTCTCTCCCTTTCCTCCTCTCCTATTTGAACGCTCAAGATTACGCTACATCATCTTGTTTTACCTTCTCTGCAGAAAGAGAAAGAAGAAGACGAAACTGAAAGAAAATGGTAGGAAGGGGAATATGGAGGGGAGAGAATCCAACTCTCTTACATTCAATTCTATTCGAGGTAAGTCCTATCATCGTATGTGGGGCACGTGTATTAAAGTTTTTCAAACTCTTAACAAGCGTGTCAATTTCTGTAGAACAAAAGTAAATCAATACGAATTTGAGAAAATTATCAACCTAAAAACCATCAAATGTGACAGATAATTAACAGAAGGGGACATCGATTAAAAATATAATAACATGCTTGTTTAATCCCTTTCAAATTTGGAGAGATGCTTCAATCCAACGTGACATATAAGACCATATGTGTGCCAAAATAGACAACATCCTAATATTTATATGACTATTAATCCTCGTTTTGCATACGATTTGGCATCCCAACAATCAAGACGAAGACCAAATCACCAATACATCATACTTGCCGAACAGAGACCGTATTAAAAATTGTGTTTTGTTTGAATGTGTTTGTCGCGTAGATTTATTATCGGAAGGACTGTTTATACACGTGAGTGACTATCAACCGTTGATGCATATGAGACCTACAATCCAACAACGGTTGACATAGCATATTTCATGTTGCTACTTAGGTCATCTCCAACCGAAGAGTCCAGAGGGTCAAAGGGTCGAAAATAGTCCGAAAATCGTCTCCAACCGAGGGCTCGGCCAGAGGGCTCGTGGGGCCCATGGAATCTGAAAGGGCCAAAGGGCTGGCCAGAATTCTTAGCAATCATGTCGGTTATATCCGACAAGAATGCTTAAAAAAAAAATTTGAATCCCACTTGGATTCTTTTTCTTTTTATTTTTTGGTTTTTTGGGCCTTTTTTTGGCCAATTTTTTTTTTTAAAAAAAAAATCTTAAAAAATCTATTTTTTTTCCCTATAAATACCTAAACCATTCATTCACCACTCCTACAATGGCGGATGAGGAAGATGATATTGACTATGAATATTAAATTTAAATTGTTGTAGTTTTTAAATTTAATTTTTAGTTTTTTAAATTTAATTTATAGTTTTTAAATTTAATTTGTTGTTTTAAAATTTAAGCTGTAGTTTTTAAATAATAAATTATGTTTGACCCTATAACACTCGGTTGGAGACGGTTTTTTGTGACAGGGCTAAAAAGAGCCCCATGGCCCTTTGGCCCTTGGTTGGAGACAGAAGCAAATATGACTTTGTACTGTTCATTAAAATATTAATATCTTTGAGGGCCAGAGGCCTAAAACAAACCCTCTGACCAGCCCTCAGTTGGAGATGACCTTAGTAGTTACCGAAGTAATCACCATTAACAACAAAGAACACCAAGTAAAAACATCGTCGTTGGTAACAATGTAAATATTAATTCAATGCAGAGATACATATCAATGTTGCACGTCTATTGCTAGAACGCCATCAGTTCATCTGAAGCCGTATGAAACGAATATGATAAAGGATCAATGTAGTGTCAGTAAAAACGGAGCTTTCTGACCTGGCGAACCAACGTTGTTCCAAATTTCAATCTACAAGCTTAAAGGTCAGAACCCGATTAGAGAGACGATCACTAAAGGTTGGAGAGATTTGCAGCCAATTAGAAGCATCTTTCAGCGCAAGTTGGCAACGGACATGAACTGGGTGAATTCAGCAAACGAAACCTGCATTTGAAAAGACAACTCCGGACATGCATCATTTCTCCTCCTCTTTTGGTGGTTTGTCTTCGTTCTTCTGATCAGGCTTAGACAGAGAACAAATAAATTTATGTCAGTAAACAATATGGACGAGTATAATTTAATCAAACAAGTAAATCCAGAAATAAAAATCATATAAAGTTAGGAAAGGATACCGAAGTATGCGGTTTCATTTACACAATAAGCAAGTTATGTGTTCGGTATGAAAAATTACTGGGGTTTCCAAGTGTGAGAAGCAATTGCCAGAGTGACTTTCTCTCACTCATAGGTACAAGAGGTGGTAATTGGTTTTTCCGCCTAGCCCCCACACCTAAGTGCTCTAGTTGAACATCTTCGACAAATGTTGCGTAGAGACCCCACTTAGAACCTATTAAGGCAATACGAGGACTACAGAAGAAGCATTATGGTATAAATCTAGATGTGGGCTGGGCTCCTATGGGGGTTCAAAGAAGCAGGGATGATGTTAAAGCTCTTGTTATGGATAAAGCCTGTAGCTGACATAACTGGTTCACAAATTCCACTAAAGCATAAGCACTCAGTTGGAAACACAGATAACACACAAAAGTACTACTGATCTTAATGTTCCTATCGTAGAGGGATGGCCGATTCAATGCCACATCAATAACTGTCAATGACGTACATTTAGAATTCATTTTGTCCGGAGCAACAGGTCAGCACACACAGTATTAGCACTCCAATTTCTTTTGTTCATAAAACATACTCAGAAGTTTGATAATCTCACCTCTGACTGGTTTTGCATGGAAGCAAGCAAATCTTTAACTGAAGGATCATTTGGGTCAACCCCTGGAAGCTGCAGAAACATTTAAATGTCATGTGATTAATTTACTAGAGGAGATGGTTTATACTGCACTTCTCCACTGGGGAGGGAAAGAAGAAAATGAGAATGTTGAAGACATACCGAGGCAAGGATGGAAGACACGAAAGACTGGTCGGCTAATAATTTACTCATATCTTTCTCACTACCAGAATCTTTTTCACCTTCCTGAACAGACAATTGAAGAGCTGCAAGCACCAAATATGAGGAATTAAAGCTTAATACTTACTCACATAACAGTCATTATGATATTGGGAAATTACAGAATATATGACCAAGGAGAACCGTATTAATTAGATTCACCAAAGCAGTTCTATCAAATGCTAAGAATTTCAGGGTTTCTGCAAATTATTAAATGGACAGAGCCAAATGATAAGCACAAAGCTTAAACAGCACATTTCTGAAGTGAAATGACTCAAAATGAGCAACACATGCTTACTAAATGGTTGAAGCTTCACCATTTTCACAACAGCATCTTACTCTTGGTCTCTTAATTCCTAGTCTAAATAATGAGAAATTGCAAAAAACAAAGGGGTTGTTTTGTATCCTTCTCGAATCCTATTTTTTGTTTTTGAGACTAATGAGTATTAAGTAATTTAGTCACATTCATCATTTTGTAAAACAAAAAATTGGATCCAAGATGCATACCAAAAAGGCCCTAACATTGTTCTTCAGCCTATGCATCCATGCAAGACTGGGGTATGGTAAAGTGTAAAAACTCACCTAGAGCCAACTCTGGGTCAGTTGCCTCAGACATATCCATATCTCGAATATCATGGCTAGAAGCAGGTTCATCCATTGACATCGCAAGGGCCTGTTGTAGCAGAGCATTCTCATCATCCTGTTGCCAGTTTATGGTCAGTTTACATATAATGGTTTTTCTTTCATGCTAAGGACAACACAAAAGATAAGGCATTGTAACCGATAAAAGGCATAACAAAGAATTAACGACAGTTAAAACAACCCAAGAAAAAGATCAATTAGAACTCGAGGGTGCTAGCAAACTTCTTGGTATGTCAGGACAAGAGAACATATATTCTTGTAATGCTACACCCTCCCTCAACTCCTTATTCATAAAATAAAAAAAGAAAAAGAAACAAGGAAATAAGGAAATGACACCCACCATGAAATCACTACTCTTATTCTCAGCTTCAGAAGTCCCAACACTGGCACGTTCCGTCATCGTTGCATCTTGTGAGCTGGATTGCCCCTCCCCTCCTTTTTCCTGTTTGCCAGCATCCTCAGCTGCTTTTTTAGCAGCTGCTTCTTGTCTGGCCCTCTCCTCTTCCATTGAAACTCTAAGAGCAAGGGCAAGCTCAGGATCCAGGTTTGGATCCACACCAAAATCAAAACCAGAGACACCAGCAGCAGCAGCTGCCGCCGCTGCAAAACCACTCCCACCTTCCCCATCCCCAGTGAATATGGGTGTGCTGCCATAGTAGAAAAGAAAACATAACTTAAACAAAAAATTCCAAGGGTAAATTTCACCAATCCTCCATGAACTGTCTTTTCTATCCTATACTAGTTTTGATGTTCAAAATTCTTACACTCAAACCCTAAATGACATTGATGTTTTGGTTTATCCAAATCCTAACTTTTGAACCAACGATGCCCATAAGTGTTGATGTACCACTGACTTGACCACTTTGTTATAAACTATCGACAAAAGTTAAGATTTGGAACAACTAAACAAAAAGTTTGTTTACGTTTATGGATTTTCATATAAAAAAGTGCCATTAAAGTATTTTCATATAAAAGAGTATCACGTTTCAGGGTGCTGAGACCCAAGTTAAATTCAGGGAGTCAGGGGTATTCTCTAAACTTCTAAGCATTAACATTTAAAGAAATTAAGGAAGCAATCAAAACTCTGACCTTATAAGTACATCAGAAAGAGCACTTGGACCTGCTGGTACATGAACAATGTGACTGGTGTCATTATTGTTCACAGCAGCAAGTAGTGCTTCTAGCTTCTCTGACTTATCTTCATCTTCTTCACCAAAATTGACGATATCAAGGGCTACACTGTTCTTCTTTAACTTCCTTCCAATCATCTCTAAAAGCTTTTTCTCATGTTTGACAGGACTGAAATACACTCAAAGTCCTCAATATGCAATAAAATAGCAAATAACAAAATGAAAAGAAAAACATGGCTTGGAATTATGAACCTTCCAGCAAACACAATAATCCTCTGTTGCTGTTTCTTATTTTGGCGATGCTTGAGAGCCAATTGAGCCACCTGAATGCCAGCAGCCAGGTTCATCTCACCACCGATTTCTAAACCTAGATATTAAAAGGGGTCAAAATATCAATGAATGCATTCTATTACAGATAACAAGCAAGACTCGATAACAATGGGAATGAGAGTAGTTAAGAATCATTAAAGGAATCAAAAGTTCCAAACTTCAATAACACCACAAATGATAGTGTGAGATATTAAAGTAAAAGCAGTTACCATGCATGCATGCCAGAATCTTGCCAAGATCACTGGTTGGAGTGACCAAAACGCGAACACCTTTTCCTGCCATGGTGAGAACTCCTACTGTATTCTCCGGATTAGACTGTATACAACAACCCATATCAAAATGACTTCACTTGGAAAACCAAAAGTAACCAAACCATTATGATCATATATCTGACCCAACAACCAAAACCAAACCACAAAAAGCTCGTCTCTTTCCCTCTCTTGAAGCAATGAACGCACCAGAACACAATCAAATAACAATCTACAATATGTTAACCAAAAGAGCGCAATTCAAATCCCAAAAGTTACATAATTCCAATGAAGCAATGCTTAGTGGGAGATAATCTGTAATCAACTAATGCAAAAGTTACGCTGAGTTCAACCCATTAAGGCAATCGAAGCTTTCCCATCCTATCTCAAACTACCCAGCAAACAAGCAAAGAATAACGGGACCAAATAACAATAAAGAATCAGAAATTAGAAATCTTTACCTGGGTTTTAGCGCCGCAGATCAGATTGACAGCATCGGCCTGAGCTTGAAACCTCGACGGAGCATAATCGCCGTTCCGCATCCATTCCGAATTATCAATGCAGATCATTGTCGCCTGTCGAGCAAACCAAACCGACCAATTAAACAAACAAAACTTCCCTAAATTTAAACCCTAATTCGCGAGAAAATCCAAGAACTTGGGGAATTTGAACTTGCAGCGCGGAAATTAACCGAGGGCGTGAAGTGGAGATTAGGGTTTCGGAACTCTTACCTCGAGCACCATGGTTGCAGATTGTGAAGAAAGATCGAGATTGTTTGATCGAGAAGAAAATATAAGTAGCGGATTGAGGACTACTTTACTTGCAGAGGAGGCTGCCTTCCAGTGCTTTCTAATTATAATTTTTTAATTGAGAGTTTTAACAAAACATTTTTTTTACTGTTCATTTTTAATGATTTTTTTTTTTTTTGACAGTAAGATATTCATTGAATATTGAAGAACGTACAAATAAGGATAGGATGCATAACAGTGGGCCTCGATAAAAACCTTGCCGGAGATTTCAACCCAATCAAAGGGAAAAAGAGTGTCCCGCACCAACTAATTAATAAGACTATCCTCTAATAATAATTCAGAGATTACATCAGGAGGCTCTTCAAACCAAGAAACAGGGTGGTCAATAGTCAGACCAATTCTCGCCAGATGGTTGGCCACCTTATTAGTCTCTCGTCGCCCAAACCCAACTTTGCACTCTCTAAACTCATTCAACAGTTTCCTGGTTTCATCAAATAATAGTCCATAATGGCCACTATGAGCTACACCTTCGTTTTGGATTGCAGAGATGACCAATAACGCATCCCCCTCTACCTGAATTTGCTATGTGCTCCACCTGCATAAAAACACAGCTGTTGCCCGTGCAGCAGCAGCCTTTGCACGTAGTGCAGATCGGATTCCTACTTCCTTGCCCACCTGATTTTCTGATACTATTTACTACACTTTATTTATTTTTTTATTTTTTATTTTGTTAAAATTAAAGTTTTTTGAAATTTTTCGTTTGTTTTTCTTTTTGTAATTATCAGGTGCGGACCAGGACTTTTGAGTGAAAACTGTACCGATAATTCAACCAGTGAGTTGTCGCCACGTAAGGCCTGTGTCCTTGGCCCGGCCCAAAAGGCTTGCATAGATTGTATTGGCCCAAGCCCATCTATTACTTATCCTGACTCTGGGCCTCTTGCTTCTCTAACTGGATCATTTTTCCAGAATTCAGCCCAGTTAGGGTTTGCATAGTTTGAATTCCGTCGCACGGGTGCCCCATCTGCGGCTTGTAGAGAGAAATTTATACACAAAATAATATCATTTACACGGACCTTCATGGGGGCGATGTATTTATGCAATAGCGAAGCTAGAAATTCAACTTAAGGAATTGATCTTGGTACATGACCTAAACTTTAATCTCGTGTGATTTAATTAATTTGTTACGAATGGAATTGTATCTTCTTTCGTTCGGTGATGTTCACTAATCTATTTATTATGGTTAGATAAGTTTAAATTTTCAGATTTATGTAATGGAGGGATATAAATCTCAAAATTTAAACTTATATAACGGCAATAAACAAGATGGTGAGTAAAAATCACTTGATTAAAAGTTGGTTTTCATTAAATAAAAAGATTTAAAAGTTATGTTTCTTGGCGCGCAAATGCAAATTAATCTTGTATTATCGTGTATAATGCCCGGTACTGTTCACTTTTAACGAAAAACCACATTTTTACCTTTACCTGACACTATTCACTATACCTTTTTAAAAAGGCTTTTCGTTAAAAATGAAGTTTTTTTTTTTTTACTTTTCATTAGTTTTCCTTTGTTTTTTATATGCTTTTTTCTAGGAAATACCCCAACTCCCCCTTAATTGCTTATTTGAAACGTATTATATGGTTTAAAACTTTAATGTTAAAAAAGAAATGGGCAACCAAGTTTGAATGGTCCAACCTGTGAAGTATCCAAGTTGTTTCTCAAGGAAACAAATAGATATACTATGTATATAAAATGTGGGTTCGAACCCGTCAGTGTCTAATCTAACATTTAACTTACTAACGCTATCGTTTCACTAAAAAAAAATGCTGATTTACCAAGTAAAAGGGAAATATTGTATCTACAATCTCTTGATTTCTTTCTTTACCTTAACTAGTTAAGATGGGTAATACTAAAGAAACTAAATTCGTAGACCAAATTTTGCAAATTAAATGACATGAAAGTTGATGATTGGATTATGACTTAAGTAAACGTGCTCAGTCCTATTGGTAACAGATCATTTAGTTTGTAAATTTAGTCTACAAATTTAGTCTCTAGCATTACCCAATTAAGAATCGTCAATGATTTTGTACCTGCCTATTGGCGTTGGGTTGCATCCGAGCTACTAATTACAATCCCCACGAGGATTCAGGGTTGTGTTTAATGTAACGTCAACGTGAGATGATAATAAATCTCTCGTTGTTTGACTTATTTTTCGTACAAATGATCACTTCAATATTTTTCATTTACAAACTCACGCTATAAGGCTCATTGTTTTTTATTTTTACTTGGTCTATGTACGCCGCGTCTGATAGTGATATATAGCTCCTCTAGGTTTTTATGTTTATCTATACTATTATCAAGTAAACCCTCATTGTCAACATTTTTACTTTATTTTTTCTATTTTACCCTCATTTTTAAAACACAATATTTACATAAGGAGGACAAAAGAGTAATTATGTATCTTTTGATAAAACTACAAATTGATTAATTAATTTAAAAAGAAATGATGGGAGCAGTTGTGTTCCCGCTTTCCTCCAACCGGCGAACGTGCGAAAAAGTGGTAGGGAAGTTGAAGAATAAACTACCAACTCTGTGCATGGCTTTTCACAAATAACCTCCACAAATTCAAGTCTACAAAAAGACCTGAAATGGATTTAAAAGGAGGAGTTAAAAAAGTAAGGGACTGAGAAGAACAAAAGGAGAGCAACACGGAAAGCATTGCGGCAGAGACCACCGCAGAGAAACAAATTTGAAAAGTAAAGAAAGGTGAATAACAAGCAAAGGTCCACGGCAAGGGAAGTAACAAAGAAAGGTACAAGATCATTTTTCTAATCTTTCTTTTAGCCTTTTTGGCTTTGGGAACTTTGTACGTGGAGACGCTGAACAATCCACCGACTCCCATTGACAGCAAAAGGCAAGCAAAATAGGAAGGAAAGAAAGAAAATCCTTCCTTCCTCCTCAATCTGCCAACAACGGGTAAAGCAACCCCCCCTTTAATAGGGGGCGTTGCTGTGATACCCCATAACAATCATCATTATTGTCGTATACCTTTTTTTTAGAAAACTTTTTAAAAGCTTATCACTCTTAATCAAAAACAAAAAAAATAAAATTATTCACATACATAGAGTATGCTCATCTACTAGTTTTTATGAAAGTTCCTCTGGTTTTTACAAAAAGCCAGTATTCTTCCTTTTATGGTCAAGAATTTTTTTTGATAAGTATTGGAATCACAGCGTGCGCGTGGCGAACTCGGAAAGTATAAATCCATCTGTCAATTTCTTTTCGTTTATTTATTTTTGCAGAGCTAGCTTTGGTTACTGGAGTTTAACACTTTAATTTTCAGAGAGTTTATAGTGTGCTAGAAACACTTTATCACTTGTATTAGGACACTTGATATACCGGACCATATTCTCGGATACAATGTAGCATCTTAGGTCAAGAGTGAAATATTTTTTACACTACATTTATCATTGACATGAAACATTATGATGATGGTATTTTAAAACCTATATGATTTGGGTTTCAGTTTATGGGCTGCATATATATATTTTTTATTATAAATAATAGGGGTGTGCTATTCACACACCCCATTTTACTTCTCACACACCCCTTGATAATTTATGTCTGTTGATCGTCTTCAATTCATCTGATCCAACGGCAGAAAATTAAAAAAATGTGTGAGAAGTAAAATGGGATGTGTGGATATCAGACCCCTAAATAATATTACTACTATGACAAAGAGGAATTAATGGTTTGAACTCATAACGTAGTAGATTGAACAACAAATAAAAAACCCAAAAGGTCAATCCACTATCTGCATGTTCTTGTCTTTAAAAGTGTTTTTTTTATGCTAGATAGACCATCTTTTTAGATGTGACGGTTGATAGCTGAATTCTTTCTTTATACGAAATTCAACCATCAACCGCAACATCATGTGATTTACAAAATATAATTTAAAAATGATTTTCTTAGTTTTTTTTTTTTTTTTGTAGAATTCTCTAGCAGTCTAATGTGTATGCAGTACGCGATGAATGAGTACTTTCTTGTTCCATTCCTATATATCAACGACGTCATCTTGAGCTATGACCAAAAAAGAAAAATCGACGTCATCTTGAAGCGCGTGAAGGTTCCCGGCAACTACGTTTGAGTTTGGTGAGTACCATAAAAAGGATTCCATCTGCAGTTTTGGGTTGTGAACAAAAAGTTGATATGACATGGTAAACTTTCTAGGGTTTATAGCTTTGATCTTAATATTCTCAGTACCATCAGTCCACTCCAACTGCCCAAGCCAGATTTTCCCAAATACAAGTTACAACGAATGTGACGACCTCCCTACGCTCTATTCTCGCCTTTACTGGTTGTTCGACCCCGTCTATCTCCACCTTGTCGATCGCCTTCACTGCTCCGCCTGCCGAACCAGAGGGCTGGATTGCATGGGGGATAAATCCATTCAGCACAGGCATGCTCGGGGCACAAGTGTTGGTTGCCTTTAGACAACCCATCGGCAGCATAACGGTGAAGACGTTCCATTTAACTTCGTATACCATCCTAGTAGAGGCTCCAATTGATTTTGAGGTATGGCAGATGAGTGCCGAGGCATCCACGGCGTTGGGATTCATCACCATATTTGTTACGATAAGGATGCCAGAAAATATTCAAACTTTGAACATGGTAAGGGAAAAGTCTGATCATATATTTTTTAGCTCCTCAGAAAAGAATATGTTATATATTGGCACTATAATTAAAATAATTTTTCAACCATCGTCACCCAGATCCCTTGATTAATAAACCTGTGGATTGCTAGTGATTTGCTGCCACCTATTGGGGTGGGAAAACACCATAGTTTTATTAACCCCGATCGAATAGGTTTAGGGTTGTGTGCTGAAGGTGACCTCATGTATGTGGTGATCACTTTGAACATTTTCCCTTCATCATTTGCTTTTGTTACTTTACAATCATAACCTTTTTGGTTTTATGTGAGTTTTATCTTCTTCTTTTTTTCTTTTTTTTTCTTTTTTTTCTTTCTAAAAAGGGTGTTCGGTATGTAGTGATGAGTTAGATGCGATCGTACCGACTCACATGTGGTGCTCTTTGTTTTTGCAGGTATGGCAAGTAGGCGCAGCTGTACGGGATGGAGTTCCTCTTATCCACGAGCTCAACACAGAGAATCTGCACTCCAGAAAACCTCTAACTATAAGATTATGGGGCCAGAAGTCACCGGGAAAAAAAATTACTGGCGTGGTTGTTAACATCGTGATTGCAATCGGCATCTCACTATTTGTTACAGTGGTTATCCATCTCTGTAGTAAGATGTGTTGTAAGAAAGAGCAGATGGAACACACAGATATCACCAAAGCCGCAACCTCAGCCACAGCCACAGCAGCAACCTCTGCGGCAACCACAGCAGCAACCGCAGCTGCAACCGCAGGTTGTGGATGACATCGAGGGTGAACTTAGGGCTTCAGATTTCTAGAGAAACTGAAGATGTCATTACGGACAGGTCTTGTGAAAACGTTTATTCTCCAATATTGTGTGTAGTAAAAGTTTGAATTCCATGTGTTGATTGTTCAAATGACTGAATTTGGTTCTCTCTTCTATACTTATTTATTGTTTTTTTTTTTTTTTTTTTTTTTTTTTTTTGTGATGATCATATATGCATGCATATGTTCGCCTACTAGATGTTTCACAAAATATATATGGTACTGATAAACATAAGTTTATGAGTTTAATTTTACTTGGTTGACAGTCTCGAGAGTCCGTTCGAGTTTCATTTGGGCTTACGTCGTAGTTGTTCGAGGATTCATACGAAGAAGCGTAGGAGAGCACAGTAATAATTAAGGCATGCAGCAGATTATACAGAGTTTCGACGACAACTACGAGTTGAGAATAACATGAATATAAGATGTTATGTGTTTGATTAGTTGCATGCTGGCTCAATTGTGGATTTATATGATTCCTGTCAGTACCACCTTGCGTCGTATTTGAACTCAACTTTGTTTGATCTAGTATTTGAAATGAATTGTGGTGAATGATACTGTCTCTATATTGTCTTCTCATTTTGTGTCCCGTTGGATCGAGAGTCACCCCAACTGATAATCTTCTCTTAGACATCAATCTTTTTCGAAGTTGTATCATCGGAATCGTTTTTGGTGCTAATGATTAAGTTGGATCTAACCTGTCATTGCAACAAGTCTGTACATAGTTTGCATGCATGGAACCCCCCTTCAATTATGGTCATATTTCTAAACTAGTCCCCAAGCACGCTAATTTCCATATAAGCTAGCATCCTTTAGGGTTATTTTTCATATTATTCAATTAAATATACTTTGAGGCTTTCTCACATTCTCTGGTGCCGATTCTAGTTCTCTTATGCTTCAAGGATTATCGCTGGATACCTTCAGTTTCTCGCGCTACGTCAAAGATGCACATTATGTATGCAAGATTGAAATTTTAGATATCAAATACTTTATCGGGGCATCGATGTATGACACGAAATCTGGCAACTCTTTACCGCAAGCTGAGTTTGCGCTCCCTTTTCTTTGTTGCAGGGATAAGGAAGGTACGAAGACCGATCGCACTGAATTGCTTCGCTTTGTTGTAGATCTTGTGTTTGTAAGCACCACTAGTCAAATAAAGGAACTGCCAGCTTCAGCTTCTTTCAGTTTGATTCTATGATAAATGTCAGAATTTAAGAATAACTAGGCAATAAACCGAACATACAAATGTCTTTTAAGTGTTATTATTGTTATTATTCTGCTAGATTTTCATGATCGGCACATATACATACCAATTATTAAACCCTAATTATACTGTCAATCTTCAACAATCTTCTTCAGCAAAGTGCAACATCCTTGCACCAACGTCAAACAAAAACTTATAATTAACCTGCTGAACCGCGCCCACGATGCTTGGCAAGTTTTCACTAGTACCCAGTGACAATATCGTCATGCATAACTCACTCTTTTTTTCAACGACTCTGAAGAGTGACGGCTTATGCACCTCCATATCGCCGCCTTCGAAGTGAAGCATCACTGACGGTGCGGTGAATACTGTATGGAAGTCGTAGCAAAGGTCAAAGTCATCTCTCGCAGTTTTCGGAATTGGTTGCCATTGGTCACTACAAGAAAATTGGGCAATGCACACAATAAATTAAATGTGCCCTTTAATGCCAAAGGGCACTAACATTTGTGCTCATAGGTCAATGGCAACAATGCAGCAACTATGTTTCCATCCGTGCCCTTTATGGGTGTTACCATTGCTGATAGCACACAATATGAGGTTTTGTGCCCAAAGGCTAAGCACAAATACAACCCTTTTTGTGTCTCACCTCAAATAAAGGCTATTTATTGTATGGTGTAAGATGGGCACAATTGCTATTTTAAAGGCTTAGATGTTAAAGCATAGGCACCACAACTTTAAAATTGTGCCACTCTATTATATTTTAATATACACAATTAAGCTCCCAGCACAACTTTAAAATTGTGCCCTTTGTTTTATATTTTAATATGTACAATTAAGCTCCCAGCACAACTTTAAAATTGTGCCCTTTGTTTTATATTTTAATATATACAATTAAGCTCCAGCTAGCACAATTGTAAAAGTGTGGGAATTGGATATTTTTAATTAAATAAAGAAATCATCAGGCTTGCTCACAATACCTAATTTCCACCAAATTTTAGGAACTTACAAATCATCCATTACAAGCTAAACACAAATCAACATTAGCTTCATTAACATTAGCACTAAAATAGTGAAGTTAATATATTACATAACCCATGTTCTTGGCTAAGACCAATTCATGCAACCTAACAATACAACCCATCCAAATGTTAAACCAAAAAATACATGTTATGCTATGCTGGACATACCCGGGATTCTCTATATACAACAAAATATAATATATCCAAGCTTGTATCCCCAATTCAAACGTACTAATGCTTAAACCAGCAATATATAAACAAAATACACATGTAGAAGGGCTGCTTGATGACAACTAACCAGTATTCTCACTTTGGCAATCCTCATGCATCATAGCACTAGAAACTGGAGGTCCACACTGCACATTCTTGTCATTTCCACCTTCGAAAAGCGTTGAAATCTGACCGTGTGAGCTTCCACACCCTTGCTGCTGAGTTGAAGTACTTTGTAGAGCACCCACTCCAAATGAACCAATGTTGATGCCTACATGTGCCAACATGGATTTCAATTGCTCAGCCATTTGCACCTTTGCTAACCTCAAATTCTCCTCTTGTTCAGCCCTAAGCCTTTGTATGCTTTCTTCTTGCACTAATGAATATACAGTCAACAAGAAATATTACTTGTTTAAAGTTCATGACTCTACACACGTCAATTTAAAATATTTCACAAACTAAAATGTAGCTGTGCCACTGCCAACAATTCATTGTTACCATGCATTGATGGTCATTGGGCAAAAAAGTTGGGTTTGGACTACCCATGGCCATTATTGAATAAACTTGCAAAAGGAGTCAAATATTCAATGTCACATTCATAAGAAGAATTGAAGGACCACACCTCTCTTTACCTGTCCCACAGAAGCTATAATAATCAGGAAAGCCTTGCAATCTTGCAGATTCACGTACAGTGAGAATTCGGTCCTGCTCCAGATGTAATACTACCTACAGAAGGCTATAGGGTTACAACAATATTCAAAAGTTGAAAAATGATGTCATGTGGTTTTCGTATGCATGAATTATTGCAATTGTTGTCGTATTCTGTAGCGTTGTGGTGTATAAGCTTTATACAGTACTATGGAGGAATAACTACCAACTTGTAACAACTTGTCTAACAACTTGGAGAATCTATGGAGGATTTACTCTGGATGTGTTATGCTTCCAGGGATAACACTTTTCAAGGGAGCTGCATATAGGAAAAACCAGGAACCTGAATCTCGAAGAGATGCCAAATACCATGCACAAATATTGTTTTACAGATAATTAAAGTAGTGGAATGGGAAGAAACATGGGCGTCTTTATAATTTGCGGAAGCATCTACTATATACCTCTTAATCTGATTTGGGTTTAGATAGAATTGATTGATATCATCATTGTTAGTTGTTACTGGTAAGATCAAAGTTAGGAATGAATAGTTGTCATGTCATATTACAACAGTCAAGAATCTAGTCTACGAATTTTTCATTGAAAACTGCTATAAGAACTCGTATTTTTTGCTTCTATCAGGTATCACCTGTTGTGTAAATTAGCACATTTGAATATGATTCCATTTGGGTGCTTTGTGTAGATGGGCCTTAAAGTTGTTTTTACACACTTCTAGATTTTGTCTTTGTGATAATTGGAATTTCAGATTGATTAGTAATCCACCGTAACCTGTCAAAAAAGCTGATTATCATCCCTTCTCTTTACCTGTACTAATTATTCCTCCTTGTTTTTTTTTTTTTTTTTTTTTTTTTTTTTGTGACTTGCAGGTTTCAAAGGACATCAAATATGCTGATAAGCAACCAATTGTACCATGGGGGCCTAGGTTTGTCTACGCATCATGTGACTACTAATGATAAGTAGCATAGGAAAATAGTGCTGCTGAGAAGATGTATATTAGTGGCTGCTGATTTTGATACTTTTTAAAGCATGTGATATTTTTATATGAAGAATATGAGTAGGTTGGATTACCTTAATAATTACTTGTGGAAAAATTATTTCTTACCCATGCCTACTTCGCTAGAGTCTGGTACTTTTGCATTGCAGATTTTACTCTTTCCTTCATTTAATCAATTGCATGCTTAAAAACATGAACTTCTTATGAGCTCTCAATATGGAAAATGATACAAATATTCATAATTTGTTGTCATATGGAAAATGATACAAACATCAAACTGCAACTGAATTTTTTTCTGACATTTTATAAGAGCGAAATTCTAATTTATCCGTAACATCAACGATAGGAGAAAACTCAAACTACATAATCAATCCTATTTGTCAATTTCATATACATAAACATATTCAACCCTAGTTCTATTTGTCAATTTCATACCAAGCAAAAAAGCTGCAGCCGTTGCACCCACCCACCCTCCCAACGACCTCCAGGTCCTGCAAAATCAGAGCACACCCAAGTTGAAACCCTTCCAATCCCAAAGACCTGCACCCATACTAGATTCCTAATCCCAAACCCACTGTCCTCCTAAACCCACTGTCGTCAAACCATAAACCATATTCCACAATGAACATCCAATTTGACCCCAATCCGTAAAGAACAAAAACCCATTAAAAATTTGAATTTAAGAAACCTTACCTGTGGGCCTCCTGTATCTTTGTGTGTGGCACCAGAGGAATGCCTTTGAACTGGATAGACGACTGGCGTTGAAATTGACAGACTCGACGGAGGATCGGTGTTTTATTTTTTGGAGAGTGAGAGATAGAAGGGACATCCGGAAAAAAAAAAAGAGAGAGAGATAGAAGGGACAGAGAGATAGAAGGGATGGAGAGCAATATAAGGGACCGAGAGAGAGAAGGTACAATTTTAATTATTATTATAACTTAAGTGGGCACAATTATTATTATAATAACTATTTTTTATTATTATTATAAGAGGTAATGGGCACAATTGTGTATTATAGTGGTGGAAACCCAAATTTTTGAATTTGGTGGTGGGAAATCCAAACCATAAAATAGAAGAAGTTCAATGTGAGTTTCATCAAACATTTGGCAAGTGTAATATTATAAGTTAAGTGAGTTATATATATATTGAACTTAGCCTAACTAATTTAATAATGCAGTTTCCGGAATTAAGACTTGGAGGAAAACCTAAGGAGATTCAAATTGATTTGAATCGGACAGTTACATTGGATGTCACTGGTGGTGACTCCTTTCTTGATGGAAGGAAGGAACTAGTTCAAGTATATATATATATATAGCGATATGGTCCCTTCTCTCGATGTGAAAAACATGTTTACCATTTTAGATTTAGACATAAACTTGTCCCATTGAGAGTTTGGTAATATTTTCCACTGGCGGAGGGAATAAAGGACCAGGGATTGTCTGGGCCTATCCTGGCTTTCGAAAACAAATATATATATTAGGGAATTATGCATCTTTCTATTGCTTCAAGTCCTGCTTTCCAAGTTTCAAGCATAACCCCATCTCCCAATTAGCTTTAATATTTTATCTATCTCCTTGACATAAATTAATAGCATTTAAAATAAAGCAATATTTCGCCTTTCTTTGAATAGAAAACATTCAATTTTAAATATGAAAATTAAAATATTTCCCCTTTTCTTTTTGAAATCTCATACATTTTATAATCCTAAATTCTAAATCTATTCAACATATAAGTTTTAAATTTCTTTGTTTCTCTATTGTTTCTGCTCTATTCTACATATTACATGAGAGTTACGGTTTGTAAAGTTTTTATTTATCTCATTGAGTTTAATAGTATAGGCAACGGGGTTATAATAAAATGAATTTAAAATTTAAAAACTTGTCCATGACAATTATAATTTTTGTTAGTATGTAATATTATATGTGCATATGTTGTTTTAAACATTTGATTTTGATATATAGATATATTAGCTTTGTAAATACCATCAGCTTAAAAAAAATAAAAATAAAAAACCTTTACGAGAGGCCCCTCCTCATCGAAAATTCTAGCTCCGCCACTGATATTTTCGATCACACAAGAGAGAAGAAAGTTGTATTGCTGCCGCTCAAGCGAAGGTAATATAACTGTGTTATTCCGCTCAAGCGGTGATATTACTGTATTCTGCCGCTCAAGCGAAGATGGTATAACTATGGTCTGCCGCTCAAGCGAAGGTATTACTGTATTCTGCCGCTCAAGCGAAGATGGTATAACTATGGTCTGCCGCTCAAGCGAATTTGACCAAGCGCATTTGAGCGTTTTCAAGAATTGGGTAATCGTATTTTCTTGTTAAGCAATATGTTTTGTGGCATAAAATTTTGTTATATCGTTTCTTAAGTCTGTTTGTATCTTTTTTTGTCTAAAATTCTCTAATTAAATACTAAGAAAAGTAGACTATCCATCAGTTTACCACCCCCCTTGATAATTGTTTGCTTTATGAAGTAACTCTCTTTTCTTTGCCCCTACTAAGTTATGACTTGGACCAAAACTAGACTATCCATCAGTTGACCATGCTTCCTCCAGTCTCCACGTCCTGATTAATCTTATGTTTCTGTTGCTTAGTGTTGAACCAACATGATTTATTGCATTGCCTACTTACATCACAGATTAGTTGCATTATTTACCTACACCATAGTTTATTTAGATATGACCAAGGAGAAAAAATAAATAAAAACAAACTTAAACCCCTTTGTCCTTAATGTAATACCTTACATAACAAAATACATGACCAAGCTACATAGTAGATATACAGTCCTAATCATTACAAGTCTGATAATCGTTCCGCAATAACAATTTTTGCAACATCTGGTCTGATTTGAACTATATCATCATCCCCTGATGTAAACATTATTGTCTCGTGGGGTTGGATGACATGCCAATAGCTCGTGAGTAGATATTTGGCTCGGTGCGTACCATCTTCAAGTACAAGTGAGCAATAAAATTCTCTTCTCTATGCCTGTTGTGATTACAGCGTCCTGTGTTTCCGTTAGAACTAAGATTACGGCTGATTGCAGGCATCTTAATGAGGTGATACGAAGGGAAAATAACTCTCGTTATGGACTTGCTGCAGGGGTCTTTACATAAAACATAGACACTGAAACATATTCACTCGTGCAGTGTGTTATAGCCAACACTCTTTCAGACCAAAGATCAAACATTTCATAAGCATAAATTTCCCCTGCTCTGCTCCCCCCCCCCCCCACCCCCCCCCCCCAACGGCCCCCAGACTCCCCACCCACCTACACATTCATATTCATATATACAATACAGTGTTCTTGGACTTGAGTGACAAAAAAAAGGTTACAGAAGCTGTTTCCCCCACCCAACAGTCTTCCTAAAGCCTCATTGTTTTCCCGTT
Organism: Cotoneaster glaucophyllus; assembly: GCA_036320875.1. Lineage (NCBI taxonomy): Eukaryota > Viridiplantae > Streptophyta > Magnoliopsida > Rosales > Rosaceae > Cotoneaster > Cotoneaster glaucophyllus. Next base: position 7,768,351 of record CM070063.1, read on the forward strand.
TCCCACCCTAAATCAACAAAAAGAGGCCGCTCAAGTGAAGGCCTTGAGAAATGTCTTTCCAAGGGCATCAACTTGAACCTCTTAACTAACGCATGTTATTCAAAACATCACATTGAAGAATTAAAACAGAAATCATAAGTTCATAACTGTTTTACTCGAATACTCAATGACATTATTGCTTCTTGAAAATCCCAAATCACCATTTGTTAAGAAAACAGTTAGAACTTAGAAGAACATAATTTATTGATGAGGATAAAATTGTAAAACACAAGACATACACAATGCCTGATCTAGAAACAACAAGAGTGTGGGATTATTACCAGAGCTTTACACGGGCCGCGGCACTGCTTCAGACCAGAGCTTTACACGGAGAAAAAATGCAGAAGCGTTACAGATGTCGTCGTCGCCCCGCCCGTCGGTGCAACGGTGAACAGAAACTAGAGTGCAGCAGCAGAGAGTTGATCGATGCCGACGCCGTCGGTGCAACGCTGATTGGGTATTATTGGTAAAGTGAAGTGAAGGTTCTGATTGTTGAAGGGGCCGATTGTTGAAGGAGCTGATTGGGTATTATTGGTAAAGTGAAGTGAAGGTTCTTGCATTGGGGAAGTATGAAACCAAGCATCTTTTATTTTCTTTTTTATTTTCGTTTTTTGTTTCTTTTTTCTTTTCTTTTAGTTTATTGGTATAATGTGCGTTGGGATCCGGAAGTATGAAAGCAAGCAATTTTTTTCCCCTTTTATATTTTTCATTTTTTATTTCTTTTTTCTTTTCTTTTTTGTTTTAGTTTATTGGTAATCTGTCATAAGGTTTGCGTTGGCACGCTGTGAATTCACTGAATTCTGCGGTATGAACCAAACGAGAAACATAATTATAACCCAAAAAAATGTATAATGCTAAATAAATCTACAAGGGCTAATTAGAAAGAAAACATTATTATATTGGAATACGACATAAGTTGATAAAAGGACCGAAGAGTAGTCCAGCATCACATAAGATAATTATATTTTCACACACCAGTGAAATATAACATAATACAAAATAGATCAATTGTCCTCATCGTCACTGCTTAAAATCTCAACGGTAACATTCTGCATATTTTGTGAGTTCATGTGTGGGAGAGACGGGCCTGAAGGACGACTTTGTGCTTGATAAGTGTGTGGTTCTTCAACAATAACGACCGAACTAGTAGACTCTTCAGTTGTTGTTTCTGCAGAAACCAAATTGATAGGGTGTTGTTCTGTCCTACCCGGGTATGCCCATGGTGGCAACACACGTCCTTGAGGTGCACGTACGCATCCATTACTGGAGGGTAGTCCGTAGCCAAGACGACCATCAGCAACAGTAGTGAGAATGTACTGATTATCAATAGAACGAGGTATGAGCCCGACATTAACAGGTTGTCGTGGACGTTGAGCTGGATGATTCGTTGTGGAATTTGCTGTTGTAATGTTTGAAGCTATAGACGAATGTGATGTTGGAGATTCAGTTCCAATTCTAACTCCACGACGTCGCCTGTCCCCCATTCTCAATGACGTACAACTTGATCAAATTCAATAAAAACGCAAATGTATGTATGAAGTAGCCTTCTATTTTTCATAGACAACTTAGTGAAGGAGTGTGGAAGTTTTATACTATAATACAGGCACAAATCCATAATTGTGTCAACATATTCTTTTGCTATTATTTATTAATATTTATTGGACACAATTTCTAACATTTGTGTCATAAAAAGGAATTTATAATTATTAGCTGATTTGTTGGAGGACCCACTAACTTTTGGATGATAACCCAAAGGGCACAATTGTTGGTTTTGTGTCACTGCATGAAGGAATAAACACTTACGATAAAGCCAAAAACATATCAACAAGTATCCAAAACAAATTGCAGTAAGATAACAATCTGAAAACCAATTGGAAAAAAAAAGGAATCTAACAAACATCTTCAATTCTAAACACTTACGATAAAGCCAAAAACACATCATCAAGTATCCAAAACAAACCTGCAGGAAGATAACAATCTAAAAAACAGTTGAAAAAAATAAGAATCTAACAAACATCTCCAATTCTAACTCCGCAACATCGCCTCTTAATGATATAGAACTTGATCAAATTTAAAGAAACACAAGTGTACGAAGCAACCTTCTATTTTTCATAGACAAATTATTAAAGGAGTGTGGAGGTTTTATATTAGCATATAGGCACAAATCATAATTGTGCCAACATATTCTTTATTAATATTTACTGGACACAATTTCTAATATCAGTGTCATAAAAATGATTTTATAAATGTTAAATATTGTCTATCCGAAGACCAAAAGGGAAGTAGGTTGATTCATTATTTAGTAATATTTAATGGACACAATTTCTAACATTTGTGTCATAAAAAGAAATTTTTAATTATTAACTCATTTGTCCACTAACTTTTGCACGGACCCTAATGGCACAATTGTTGGTTATGTGTCACTGCATGAAGGACTTTTACTACAGTAAAAAAATTTAACACTTACTATAAAACCAAAAACCATATCGCAAGAAGATAACAATCTAAAAAGCTGTTCAAAAATATACGAATCTAACATACATTCATTGCAGCTGGAAATCATTCATTGTAAATCTAAAACATACCACTTAGTATTACGGTGTAGTGGTATTCTTCTTTACTTGTAAGTGAGAGAGATCTGAGGTTCGGCTGTCACGAAAAACAAATTTGAACAGTATTATTGCTAACTTATTTTGAGGCTAAAATATTGCACAGTAATAAACAGCTTCATACCATTATTTACCACAATTTTATAAATTTTAATTATTGGTGTGCTAGAGGAGGTAAAGACAAATGAAAAAAGCTAACTTATTTTGAGGCTAAAATATTGCACAGTAATAAACAGCTTCATACCATTATTTACCACAATTTTATAAATTTTAATTATTGATGTGCTAGAGGAGGTAAAGACAAAGGAAAAAAACACATACAATGCTTCTGACAAATTATTTTTATAGACACAAAATGTTTTTTGTGCCCATCTTCAGTAAAAAAAAGTTCTCATCTAACCCCATTGGGCACGGTTTCTGTGCCCATTACTGTTTTGTGTCTTGTTTTTTTAACATTGGGCACCATAGAATGTGCCCTCTATGGAATGAGAATTGTTTAAGCTTTTTGGTGGTCAAACAGACACAAAGTTCTCAATTGTGCCCTTTGTTTTGTACCCATAGCTCATTTTTGTTGTAGTGGGTACATGTTGTAAAAGTAGTCCACCACAGCCTGCCTCAAGATCTGGAACGCTTCGTCGACGATAAGACTGTACGGAGCCCCCGTATCAACAACCACCCCTCCTCCCCCTCGCGTGAATAAGTTCGGATCGATGGGGAGAAGTTGTCCGTTGAGGCTTATACCATTTAATCTCACGTAATAATGGTCGTCTGGACCGCCCAAAATTGGTATGCTACGTACATTTGTGGCACCTATAATTTGCGCATCGTCACCAAAATGTAATAGTGATGGGGTGGCCTCAAATTGTGCCGCAAGGCAATAGGAAAATCTTAGAAGGGTGATTGGCTTTAGTTGTTTTAGAATACTTGTGGGGTGATCCCTCCCTAACCCCATAATCCCGATTATCGGATTCGGATGATCGTCGTCACGGACGCTGAAGATTATATTGTTCACCAGTCCTAACCCAAATGCCAATGGGACATCTTGTTGCCCTTGCTCGGATAAGAAAGTAAATTTCTCGAATCCGACCAAACCCTCAGTGGTAGTATGGTCAGCATACTTTAAAAGATAGGAACAGCCACGGCCGAGAGGGCTGAGGAATGGAGGAACACAAAACGGGTGATTATAAGGCAGGATCCTTGACGAGGATGATTTCCTGAGGTCGAAGCCCGGCAATGGCGTGACGATACACGGTCTGCATTCTGCAGACTGAACCCAGGTAAAAGCACTACCGGTGTCGATTGCCAGGTTGGCTACCTGTGGAGGTGTGCCGATGGTGATCACTGTGTAAAAGAAGTCACTGAATGCATGTCTAACGTAAGATCTTATGGTGCTTGGGACTATTACTGGTGATGATGAATTAGGGTTCGTGATCGGTTGAAATCGATGGGCTCGAGATTTCGAGATTTGGATTAGTTTTTGATGTTTTTCAGCTAGGGTGAGGTTTGGTGAGAGGGTGGTGAACATCTTGATGCTGAAACCTTGTGCCTTGCCTCCCATGCTTGCTGCAAACATGAGGAAGGCTACTAGAGCAAGAGAGAAAAGTAGAATGTTATGAGACATTTTTCTCATGAGGCTCATGGTTTTGAATGATCTGATGATATCTATTGTATTGTGATTTAAAGTGTGGACTCTAGAGTACTATTTATAACATGAAAAATGTGATAAAATTGTTGTCGGAAAATATGATTTTCACTCTTTTATTCTTTTCACTCTCTAGTCAACGATAAATCAATGAAAAAAAAAAAAACGAATACAAAATGCATGAGAAACGGAAGAAATTTTTAATTGTGACTGGAACGCGATTGGTACATCACTTGTTTTTATATAAGTGATGAAAAATTTTATTTTTTAAGTTATTAACTTTTTAACACACATATCACACCATTTGTATAGTGACATGTGGTGTACTATCTCGTGTGTCGGTCACATTGAAAAATCTCTCCAGAAACGAATCTTCAATAATATGTGTAGTGGTATTAGGTGTAACCATTTCTGCCAGTGGAAGAAGTTGCACGTGAACATATACATTCTAAGACATTGAGACACACAGAGAGATTACAATTTTAGGGTTACCATATATGTGGTTCTTATCACCAATTTAGTAGAGAAATTAAATTAAATTTACAAAAGTGATGATATTTTGACAACAAATGTGTGAGTTACTAAATTCAACTTGGGATGCACTTTGTAGCCTTTGTTCATACACGAAATTAGAACATATATGAATTTAAGGTTTTCATAAATTAGCATGGCCAGCTGCAAAGAAGATAGTGGAGGTAGCTATGCTTCCAAAAGTATATAGTTTGGGACTCGATTAATGTTACAGATTCTAATTAGAAGATGGTTTCTTGTCGATTTCAATTACCATATGAAGATTGGTGTAACTTGTAAGTCATTGAACCGGGGTAATGCTAGAGAGATTAAATTTGTAGACTAAATGATTTGTAAACAATAGGAATGAGCATATTTATCAACACTTAAGTACTAATTCAATCATCAACTTTCATGTCATTAGTTTACAAAATTTTGTTTACAAATTTAGTCTTCCTAACATTATCCTATTGAATCGTGACAACTATGATTGACATTTGTATATAGTAGATTCGTTAATCACAACTGGGCGAACAACAAAGCATGCACACCCTAAGGTGCACCTAAGCATCATTCTTTTTCTTCGGGATCTTCTTCTCGGTTACAACTTGCAGATTCTCTGTAGTGCATTATCATATGAAGAAAAAATTCACACATAACAATGTATTACTAGACGTAAACGCCACATGATGTGAAGATGCATCTTTAATCATGATATTAAAGAAATTTAGAAGCTCAAAGAATGGAAAAATATTTAAACCATATTATTGCTAGCCTATTGTGAATCTAAGCCACCTACCTCCTACAGATAATATCGTTTGTTCAAAAAAAAAAATTAGAAAAATATGTACTAGTCGAAGTAGCAAAAGCATTGTAGTCACTAGGAAGGCCATTGAGGGTATGTGCTACAAAATCAAGGTCATCAAATGGAGCACCAGCTACAGCAAGGGCATCAAAGGTCTGCTTAACAAGCTAAAGATAGTCAGACATGGAGAGGGCTCCTTTCTTCAAAATTTGAAGCTTAGCTTTGAGCTGCAGGAAGTGGGATCTACTAAGGCTATCTCCAACCGAAGGGTCCAGAGGGCCAGAGGGCCGAAAATGGCCCTAAAATTGTCTCCAACCGAGGGCTAGGCCAGAGGGCTCGGGAATCTGGGAGGGCCCCACGGAATTTCAAAGGGCCAAAGGGTTGGCTATTTTTTTTCCCTTTTTTTTCCTTTTCATATGAATCAAATTTTGTTTCGTATTTTTTTTCAATTCTATTTTACAAAATTTGTTTCCATTTTTTTTTAAATTCTATTTTTTTTCCTATAACTTCAATTTTACAAAATTTGTTTCATATTTTTTTTAAATTCCATTTTTTTCCTATAACTTCTTTTTCACAAAATTTGTTTCAATTTTTTTTTAAATTCTATTTTTTTCCTATAACTTCTATTTTACAAAATTTGATTCATATTTTTTTTTTCATATAACTTCTATTTTACAAAATTTGTTTCATATTTTTTTTAAATTCCATTTTTTCCTATAACTTCTATTTGAATTTAAGTTGTAGTTTTAAAATAATAAATTATGTTTGGCCCTCGGTTGGAGACGGAGGCAAATATGGCCATGTACTGTTCATTAAAATATTAATATCTTGGAGAATCTTGGAGGGCCAGAGGGCTCAAACGAGCCTTCTGGCCAGCCATCGGTTGGAGATGGCCTAATACCACCAAAACGGTTCTCCAGGTTGACCCATAGTGTAGGCGCAATGGTTGATCCAACGGTGTAAGGGAGAACTGTTTCAGAGAGGCGCAGTGGTTGAAACATTCGAACGCTAAATGATTAATTAATGTATCAAAGTGTATACAAGCAGTCTATATCTCTAGTGATACTCCAAAAAAGGAAAGCTTATGGTGGAAGGAGAGCCAATTCATCTTTTATGTTACTATGATCATCGTGATGGTAATCACCCTCGTTGTTGTCATCGCTATAACTGTCGTAAACCGGACCAACAGAGAGCGGAGTTTCTAACTTCTCATCTCCGCCCTGCAGATGTCGGAAAGATGTATTCTGTTTCTTGAAGGAACTTCTCTCCGAAGAGTTTGAGGAAGAACTTTCAAGTTTGTGAGTTTCATCCACAATAGAATCGGATGATGCTGATGTCCTCAACAAGTGTGTAGTAGCAGTGGATGAAGTACTTTGTCTGGCCTTCACTCTCCTTGTCCATCCATGTAGCGAATTTCTTACATTTTCGGATACTACAGATTTCTTGAACCTTGAACCCATCTGTGTGATGATAACATAGAGTGGGAATGTTATAAAGCTACACCAGAACTGCGTGACAACCCTGCGGTGAGTGATCGATAAGTCATCAGCATTTATATCTATGATATCGAACCACATTGGCACAATTTGCAGACAATGAACTAGACGTGAAACACATCAGTTGCAATGGAAAGAGCAAAAAATGTACATTACATACCCAAATGTCAAACGAATCACAAGGAAAGTACGGTTGTCCATGAAACACGAAGTTTCCTTAATTTCCCACTGGAAACAAAATATTTGAATCAGCGATTCAGCATCACAAGGAACTAAAATAAGGAAGCTTTGAACTTTTTTTATTTCAGAGGCCCGTCTAAGATGAAAACTAAAAACTAAAATGGTTATCAAATGAGCCCTTAACAAGTCATTACATTCATACCAGGGACCAGATGAAAGTTGCCATCTCGAGGGCATTCTGAAAAACAAATGCCGGTAAAAGATTAGGACAGTGGGAATTAAAAGTCATTAATTTTAAGATTTGAAATGGATGCAAGTGATCTAGTACTCACCTGGAAGGATATCAGTTGTATTACACGTAAAAGAAGCCAGGGCTTCTTAAACCAGAAGAGCTCATCTCTTAGTTTAAACTGATGATTTTCCATATATGGACTTTCTTCCATGATTTCGACAGCCAGCTTTACCACTATTCGGTGCAGTTTTGTACCAATAAGGAGGATCAACTGATGTGGGAGTCATGAAAGATCATTTGGGTCAACCCCTGGAAGCTCTGACTGGTTTTGCATGGAAGCAAGCAAATCTTTAACTTCTCCACTGGGGAGGGAAGGAAGAAAATGAGAATGTTGAAGACATACCGAGGTAAGGATGGAAGACACGAAAGACTGGTCGGCTAACAATTTACTCATATCTTTCTCACTACCAGAATCTTTTTCACCTTCCTGAACAGACAATTGAAGAGCTGCAAGCACCAAATATGATATTGGGAAATTACAGAATATATGACCAAGGAGAACCGTATTTATTAAATTCACCAAAGCAGTTCTATCACATGCTAAGAATTTCAGGGTTTCTACAAATTATTAAATGGATAGAGCCAAATGATAAGCACAAAGCTTAAACAGCACATTTCTGAAGTGAAATGACTCAAAACGAGCAACACATGCTTACTAAATGGTTGAAGCTTCACCATTTTCGCAACAGCATCTTACTCTTGGTCTCTTAATTCCTAGTCCAAATAATGAGAAATTGCAAAAAACAAAGGGGTTGTTTTGTATCCTTCTCGGATCCTATTTTTTGTTTTTGAGACTAATGAGTATTAAGTAATTTAGTCACATTCATCATTTTGTAAAACAAAAAATTGGATCCAAGATGCATACCAAAAAGGCCCTAACATTGTTCTTCAGCCTATGCATCCATGCAAGACTGGGGTATGGTAAAGTGTAAAAACTCACCTAGAGCCAACTCTGGATCAGTTGCCTCAGACATATCCGTATCTCGAATATCATGGCTGGAAGCAGGTTCATCCATCGACATCGCAAGGGCCTTTTTCATAAAATAAAAAAAGAAAAAGAAACAAGGAAATAAGGAAATGACACCCACCATGAAATCACTACTCTTATTCTCAGCTTCAGAAGTCCCAACACTGGCACGTTCCGTCATCGTTGCATCTTGTGAGCTGGATTGCCCCTCCCCTCCTTTTTCCTGTTTGCCAGCATCCTCAGCTGCTTTTTTAGCAGCTGCTTCTTGTCAGGCCCTCTCCTCTTCCATCTTCCTATAACTGCTTTTTTAGCAGCCACTTCTTGTCTGCCGCTGCAAAACCACTCCCACCTTCCCCATCCCCAGTGAATATGGGTGTGCTGCCATAGTAGAAAAGAAAACATAACTTAAATAAAAAATTCCAAGGGTAAATTTCACCAATCCTCCGTGAACCGTCTTTTCTATCCTATACGGGCACGTTTGTTTGACAGGACTAAGGGGGCTTGGACTGGACTAGACTATAGTCCAGTGTTTGTTGTGTACCGGGATTAGCTTTAATGAGCTTAGGTGGGATTCGCTGGGACTAACGGGCGTCTTAGCCGTTCTTAACGAAACCCCCCATTTTCGGGCGGATTCGTAAGCCAGAGAAAACGAGAGAGTTTATGCGTTCTTCCCACATCGTCCTCGTCGTCGTCCGCTCCCTCCTCGTCGTCCCCTCCCTCGTCGTCGTCCGTCGTCAGCTCCCTCGTCGTCGTCCGTCGTCCGCTCCCTCGTCTTTGCGTAACAGATCTGCTCGCCCTCATCTGCCTCCAGTTGTCTGGTAAGCTTCGATTGTTCGATTTTTTTGGCGATTTGGGTGGATTTGTTTGTGATATTAACTGAGCTTTATTTGATTTTGTTGTTTTGGGTTTGATTTTGTTGTTTTGGGTTTGAGCTTTATTTGATTCTGCAGTTGAACAAATTTTAGGGTTTTGATATTTAGGTGAAATTGAGATTAGAATTTGGGGTTTTCATAAAGCTTGGAATTTGGGGTTTGAAATTGAGATTAGAACTTGGAAGTCCTACCCACTCTGTGTGTGTGTCTGTGCGTGTGTGTCTGTGTGTATTTCTGTACTATCTGTGTGTGTGTGTGTCTCTCTCTCTGTGTGTGTCTGTGTGTGAGAGAGTGTGTGAGTGTGTGTGTGAGTGAATGAGTATGTGTGTGTGAGTGTGTTTGTGTCCGTGTGTGTGTGTGTGTGTGTGTGTGTGTGTGTGTGTGAGTGAATGAGTATGTGTGTGTGTGAGTGTGTTTGTGTCTGTGTGTGAGAGTGTGTGAGTGTGTGTGTGAGTGAATGAGTATGTGTGTGTGTGAGTGTGTTTGTGTCCGTGTGTGTGTGTTTGTGAGAGTGTGTGATTGTGTCCGTGTGTGTGTGTTTGCGAGAGTGTGTGTGAGTGTGTTTGTGTGAGTGTGAGAGTGTGTGAGTGTGTGTGTGTGTCCGTGTGTATGTGTGTGAGTGTGTATGTTAGTATGTGTGTGTGAGTGTGAATGTGAGTATGTGTGTGAGTGTGTATGTTAGTATGTGTGTGTGAGTGTGAATGTGAGTATATGTCCGTATGTGAGTGTGTATGTCTGTGTGTGTGTGTTAGTGTGAGTGTGTATGTTAGTATGTGTGTGTGAGTGTGAATGTGACTATGTGTGTGAGTGTGTATGTTAGTATGTGTGTGTGAGTGTGAATGTGAGTATATGTTCGTATGTGAGTGTGTATGTCTGTGTGTGTGTGTTAGTGTGAGTGTGTATGTTAGTATGTGTGTGTGAGTGTGAATGTGAGTATGTGTGTGAGTGTATGTCCGTGTGTGAGTGTGTATGTCCGTGTGTGTGTGTTAGTGTGAGTGTGAGTATGTGTGTGAGTGTGTATGTTAGTATGTGTGTGTGAGTGTGAATGTGAGTATGTGTGTGAGTGTGTTTGTGTCTGTGTGTGTGTGTTAGTGTGAGTGTGAGTATGTGTGTGAATGTGTATGTTAGTATGTGTGTGTGAGTGTGAATGTGAGTATGTGTGTGAGTGTGAATGTGAGTATGTGTGTGTGAGTGTGAATGAGTATGAATGTGAGTGAATGAGTATGTGTGTGTGTGAGTGTGTATGTTAGTATGTGTGTGTGAGTGTGAATGTGAGTATGTGTGTGAGTGTGTTTGTGTCCGTGTGTGTGTGTGTGTGTGAGTGAATGAGTATGTGTGTGTGTGTGTGTGAGTGAATGAGTATGTGTGTGTGTGAGTGTGTTTGTGTCCGTGTGTGTGTGTGTGAGTGTGTATGTTAGTATGTGTGTGTGAGTGTGAATGTGAGTGTGTATGTTAGTATGTGTGTGTGAGTGTGAATGTGAGTATGTGTGTGAGTGTGAATGTGAGTATGTGTGTGTGAGTGTGAATGTGAGTATGTGTGTGTGAGTGTGAATGAGTATGTGTGTGTGTGAGTGTGTTTGTGTCCGTGTGTGTGTGTTTATGAGAGTGTGTGATTGTGTCCGTGTGTGTGTGTTTGCGAGAGTGTGTTTGTGTGAGTGTGAGAGTGTGTGAGTGTGTGTGTGTGTCCGTGTGTATGTGTGTGAGTGTGTATGTTAGTATGTGTGTGTAAGTGTGAATGTGAGTATGTGTGTGAGTGTATGTCCGTATGTGAGTGTGTATGCCGTGTGTGTGTGTTAGTGTGAGTGTGTATGTTAGTATGTGTGTGTGAGTGTGAATGTGAGTATGTGTGTGAGTGTGTATGTTAGTATGTGTGTGTGAGTGTGAATGTGAGTATGTGTGTGAGTGTATGTCCGTGTATTGTGTGGGGTTGATGCTGATTGCAATATTCTGTGGTTGTTGGTTGCAGAGAAGAGGAGCACAAACGGAAGGCTAAGGCTAAGGCTACTAATTGCAATATTATGTTATGGCTTATAACTTAGCTTTGCACTACTATTTTGGCTAATGTTAACTAGCCATTTTGTAAATTATGGAGATCTATTTTGGCTAATGTTAACTAATGTTAACTAGGATTTTCTAAATAAGGAAATGACACCCACCATGAAATCACTACTCTTATTCTCAGCTTCAGAAGTCCCAACACTGGCACGTTCCGTCATCGTTGCATCTTGTGAGCTGGATTGCCCCTCCCCTCCTTTTTCCTGTTTGCCAGCATCCTCAGCTGCTTTTTTAGCAGCTGCTTCTTGTCAGGCCCTCTCCTCTTCCATCTTCCTATAACTGCTTTTTTAGCAGCCACTTCTTGTCT